>JAEIFJ010000935.1:6920000-8120000 GCA_018903435.1 Leucophenga varia | reverse complement strand
ATTTTGTCGCCTTTGTAGCAAATTAATTGAAATAAAAACTTAAAATTGGCAAAGCGACAATGATGATGATGCTGGTTGGTGCTCTGGCTTTCTTTCTTTCTTTCTTTTTGCGCTGAGTTGAGAACTCAGTTGTCTGTCCTTTTATTTCTTAGCAACGTTTGACAATTATTTAGCGAACTGTATACTGCGTACAGCAGACGTAACTATTACAACTCAGCTGCAGCAGTAGCAGCTTTTTACTGATGCTGGCAATAAGAAAGCAGCATAAATTCTCACACTGCAACATCAAAGTGTCGCCAGTGCAAAAATGAAAAAAAAAAAAAAAAATAAAAAAAAATTATAGCAAATACTTTTGACAAATGAGCTTGTCACTGAGTACAAACGACATTTATTTTTATTAGGAAGTATGTATTTTATTTTATTTATTTGTACATTTTTTTTTCAATGTACTTCATTATTATTATTCTTCGTATTTGACATTTCGATGGCAAAATACACAGAATAAAATTTTGATAAATTTGTTTTGGCAATCAAATGCTGCTCTTAACCTTGAATGTTCAATAACAAATAAATTTTACAGCGAATATAGATGAATTTTAATTAAGTATATTTTCTTTTACGTACGGAATATTTCATATGATAGCGCGTATAGATGAGAGTACTACTAGAATTGCACACTAAAAGACCCCTTAGTGAAATTTGGACGAAATTTTCTGGCCCATTACAAAAGGTGATGTCAATCGAAACATTGGTACCTTGTATAGCAAGCGTATTAGAGTAATGAAGAATGAGAGTTAGCAGAATGTTCGGTTTTTTATTTAGTCTTGCGAGTGGCAATCAGATGGAGTTATATATATATATATATATATATATAATTATTTGCTTCGCTTCCTTTGCTTTCCTTTTTTTATTTTAAATAAGACTGACGCTGGTACGAAATATTTTGAGAGAAAAAGAGCGCTCAATATCTCCTTGTTTAACTGTTGTAAACCCTAATAAAAAAATAAAAATAAAACACTCTTAGAAATGTTCATACATATACATTTAAGCAATATGAGTGCATTGCAAAATGAGTGATTGAAGTACACAGTAAACATTCAGTTGTATTCACTGTGTACTTATTGTGTTCATGGACTGTTATAGCAACAATTTATGCTTTGCTTTTGATTTTGTTCTAGTTTAAAGTACACAAAATAATTATTTGCTACTTTTGATTTTAAGCATAAATGCTAAGCAACAACGCAAATTGTTTTAATTAAAAAATTAGTCTAATTAGTTAGACCACTTCAAAAGCATTTACATGACTATCTGTTATCGCGTGTTGTGTCGTCGTGTCGTGACGTCTCGTCTGTTTTGTATTTCAACTGCTTAATGACTACTATGCGCGAGGTCAGCAGAAATTTAAAGTAAGATGGCATGGCGTATACCAAACAAATAAAAAAAAAAAAAACGACTTCAATAGCTTCTTGGAAGTTACTTAAATTATTTTACTTTTGCTCATTTGCCAAAATATGCAGCAGCATTGCGCGAACATAATTACATAAGACGCTTGGCACAGCAATGTTTTCAGTTTTATAAACGCACACAGACACACACACACACACACAAAAATATCTACCTCAATGGAATTCGTGGCATACTTAACGGCGCTTTCTGCCATCGATGTCCCTTTTTTTTTGTAGTACTCTTTCTCTGTTTTTTTGTGCGCGCGCGTTTATTTATTGCAATTAAGTCTTAATTGGTAGTAAGCAAAATTTAAATAAAAAACTTAATAAGAAGAAAAGAAAAAACGCACTCACTGTACTGTTCCTTAGCAGCATTTTGCTGCTGCTTCATTTGGCAAAAAGCCTATAAGGAATTCATTTATACAAGATTTTTGCCTTAGCTTTCTATGTACTCTTAATATTTTTAATTGCCAGCAAATATTGTTGACACATTTTCGCTTGCCAACTCTAATTCTCATTGTTAAATCAGTGAGAAAAAATACCTTTATTAAATTTGCATAATCATCATCATCAACAGCACAAAAAACTCGACATGAAATTAAATTGAGTTGCTTAATAATTGACATTAATGATTGTGAAAATGTTTTGCTGATTTTAACCTTTTTTCATTTATTTTTTCCTTTATAGCATTTGTCAAACGCAACGATAGCGCAAACATTTCCTATAATTCATTATCAATGAATAGAACAAATTCATTTATGAATAGTTCAGATAGATCACCGAATCAGAGCTTATATGGTAAGTCATTTAAAGAAACAAATAAATATATAAATAATAAATTTAAACTCTTACAGACTATACAAATGCCTCAACACAAAATGATTCCTTCATCTATGGTGATCCAAAGTTATTATCTTCGGGACGCAGATCAACGCGCAGATATATGTGAAAACTATAAAATTTTGTTCATTTCTACTCATAACAATTTCATTCATTCTTTTTAATTTTTTCATATTTTATTCACATTTTGTACTTTATTTCATATTTTTTATAAAAACAACTAAAAAACAATTTTGACAAATGAAAAAAAAAATATTGTTTTGTTTTAATTTTTAAGTAGCGCATAAATATTTTTCAATTTAATAATTTACAAATTCATTGTGAATTTACACGAAACAGTTTGTTTTTAATAAACTTTATGTCTTAAAAATAAAATTTTATTAATTAATTGCCAAATAAATAAATTTACATACTACTATAAAACAATTTACGCATTAAATAAGTAACAAAATGTAGTTACATTAGATTTACATATAGAAATACCTCGAGTAGCATTTAAGTGTGTGAGTGTGTATGTATGTTGTATGTAAATAATTCATAATTTATTATTATTTTTTTTTGGTACTGTAAATGACAAAGAATGTTAAATACAGCTTTATTTTCAATTTGGGCTTTAGAATATATAACATAAAATTAATTTAAGAACAACAAGAAAATATATATATTAAAAAACACTTTATACAAAAATAAGCTTGTCTAATAATATATTTGTATTCCGAAAAAAAAAAAAAATTAAACAGTGTTCGCAGTTGTAACTGCAAGGTGAGGTATGATTTAAAAGTTCTAGCATAATTTTAGGGGGAGATGATTTGAAACAAGCCAAAATAACAACGAAATCCGTAAACGCTGTTGGCACTGGATAGAACACAGCATTGCAAAGATTTCGTTTCAGGCAAGTGGCTGAACTGGGCGCTCTAGACAGACTTGAATTAGAACTATACAAACCGTAAAGTAAAAACTTGGACAGTTGGCACATAGCAGTGATTTTGTTGCTTCCCTTTGCTTCGAAATGGTTGCGATACAAAGGCATTTAATTTAAAATTAAATTGAGTTAATTTGACTTTGTACGCCACAACGAGTACACAGTGTGTACAACTGAATATTTGCTGTGTACCATATAAACTCATTTAAACAAAAAACACATTAAAAGTTATTTTGTGCAATTGTGAACTCTGCATAAACAATACAAAATACACAGCTAAATATATGCAAAAGTTATTAGCCATATTCATTCTTGTGTTCGTATTGTTTGCAAAACTCTAAATCTGTCTAACACAAATCCACATAAGCAGCATTCAATTTTCTTTTAGATACAAATATATGCGAAATAATGGAAAAACATATACATAACATATGTATATATTTTTTACCACATTTAAAATGCTATTAAAGCCGCTTATATAATATAAATACTTTTCATTATAATTTTTGCTTTTTCTTTGTTATTAAATGACAAAAGAGAGAGATAAAGCTTATCTTTTTGCATTTTTATAAATGTTAAATGCGGTTTTTTACTTTGTTTTCTTTTTTTAAGTAATTTAAAGATTTTTTTTTAGTAAATAATTTAAATATTTCTTTCACTCAAACTACAATTTCAATGTGAATTAATTCATTTTTTTTTTAAATCAATTAAAACTCATTCACACCACTTGGTGGTGTTGGTATGGTGTTCGAGTGTGCCTACGAGTCGAGTCGTAATTGTGAAGTGCAAATTTTTCTCTGTGCGTGTACACGAGAAGTACTTGTAAATATAAATCTTTGTCCTTTTTTTTACATTTCTTTTCTTCTTGCTTTTTTTATTCATCCTTGCTCAAAGAAGCGTAAAAAACATTTGAGTGTTAAAAAAACAAAAATTCATATAAAGGCACACTTCAATAGGTTAATTGGAAGAGCTGCTGCTGAAAAAATATTAAAAAAAAATCTAAAGCATGCCATTAATTTTTCATTTACACGCTTCAAGTGGGCGTATGACGCACACTCGTATTAAAGTATCGCACTCGTCTAAATTCTAATATGATTTCTGTATATAAGTGCAAAATTTTTTTATTATCGTATTATTATTAGTTAGTTTCAAATGTATAGATTCGTTTTTAATTTGTTTTACGAAATCAGTTCAATGTAGGAAAAAGAAATAATAATTATGACTCTAGAGTAGGTCATATACTTGATGTACTAAAAATCATAAAAGCATGCAAATTATGTAAACAGCATTTTTGATGTTAAATTAAAATTGTAAAGCTACTTTGCGTAACGAATATTAGAGTTCAAGCAGTTTTTATAAAATAATACAAATGAATGTGTTGCAATACAAATGAATCATAAGCTCTATTCATGAGTATGCGGTTAATATGAGCATGTTAAATGAAAAGTGCCATAAAGAAAAGTTTCGAGCAGGCATATAAGAAACAAATATACCACATAGCTATAACTGATTCTCATATGCCTCCTTATGGTGCTCTTCACGCAAAATCTCACCTGAAACTACTTATGTAAGTAAGGATTGTCTTAATAATTCAAGTGTGTACTATTTAAAATTTTACAATTATATTTCCATATTTTTATTCTATTTAATTTTTCATCTTCATGTATATTTATTTTTAAGAAAACACTTATATAATAACTTCATCAGTTTAACGCAATTTCCTTGCTATTCATATGGAAGAAATGTTGTATGCCGGAAAAAATTGTATGTTCATTGTATTGTATTTCGATTTATTTCGATTTACTCATAAATTATAAATATGTATCTTAATCGTGTCCGAAACTTATTGAACTGTTAAGAAATATAAAGAAATGTTATAAATAAAAGGGTAGCTAGCAGAAGGCAATACAGTAAGTAGTAATCAAGATGCTTTTTATGCCTTACGTATTTATTAAGAAAAAGAAAAAAAAAAAAAAAAAAATAAGGCGCTGAAGCTGAAGTTACCCAAATATTTCAATATAATGCATTTTGCTTGCTGTGTGTTAACAAATTGAAGTGTTTTATTAAGTGGCATGAATTTATTCAAGTGTTAAAAAATAATATTTTTGATATTGATATGAAGATATATATGTGTATATAGTATATAGTGAGTGACACATGTATGTATATACCTATATGCATTTATATATTTACTTATAGAATATATACTAAACATTGCACTACTATATGTGTAACATTTGCTTTGCTTGATTTACTCATTTCCGGTTCAATGAAGTTTGTTGATTGTTTTGCACAATAACCAAAAGTCTAAGCGGATTTGCATTTTTAGGCAGTTTTAGACATATTAGAAAGAGACAGTGAGACACACACACACAGTGAGAGAGAGATAAGGTAATATTGAACTCTAAGAATAAACTATTATAAATGATGACGATTGGAAATAGTTTAATTCAGTTTATAAAGTAATCAATTGATGTTTTTAAGTATTCAATCGCTGTTTTTTTCACAGTGTTATGTGAGAGTGATTTTAAAGCAAACAACGTATCTATTACAGTTGCTTATTCACAGTAGGACACAGTGAATGAGCTATATTGAAGTAAATCGCGATTTACTTGCTGCATGTGAATGAGTGATTTTATAGTAAACAGCGATTTAATCACTGTTGCTCATTCACAGTAGGACACAGTGTATGAGTTATATTGAAGTAAAATGCGATTCACTTGCTGTGCTGAGTGATTTTAAAGTAAACAGCGATTTAATCACTGCTACCTTATCATAATGTGAATTCGCTGTTAATACTATTGCTAAATCACAGTGTGAAACTGTGATTTATAAATTTCTGTTTCAAAATGAACTGTAGCTGGCTTATCATTATTAAAAATAAAGAGATAGTGACATAAATTTTCTATAAATAAATTTTTTTAGAGTTCACAGAAGAGAAGTTCGGAGCCGTCAAACTGAGCGTAATAGTGCACATAAAAAGTCATTTTCTTACAAAAAGTTTCAATTTCTGAAAACACAAAGCCATTTAAAATCTGCCTATAGTGTATGTCATTGACGGTAACAGTGATCCGACGGTTACAGTGACCCGGCGGTAACAGTGCTTCGTCAGTAACGGTAATCCGACGGTAACATCGATCCTACAGTAACAGTGATACGACGTTTACAGTGATTCGATTCTCATTATCACCGCATTAAACAGTTACTTTTTCAGTTTCTCAGAAATGGCAGTATTACTTAATAGAGGGTTATCAAAGTGTATTCTCTTCAGCTCCATTGCTCATAACAATTTTTGTTGATCACAAAATAGCACACCCTATATATGATATTTGAGTGAGCTCTTGAATTATTAAAATATCAATTAGTTACAAATAATAATTATGTTAACATTCAATATATACGCTACATTTATGTATTTTATTTTCAATTATGCAAATATGTACATATATACTCGATGGTACTAAATTTCCATTGTCAACACTCGTCTGTTATCAAAATATCTAACTTAATAAATGTGTATTTGTATATTTATTATTAAAATAAATATTATACTTACATATGTACATATGTATATGCCTATGTACTATTTATTTATTTACTAAAAACGAGATTAAATTAATTCTATGTATACAAAATTATTTAGTTGCATTTTGTTGTTCCAATAAATATTTTGTTATATTATAAATGTGAACTTACTCAATTTCCTTAATTTGTGTTTATTGTTTTTCAATTAATTCTCCAGTTTATGCTGTAATTGACACAGCTTGAGGCTTTCAGCTGTTCAAAATGGCTTTATTCCACTTCAATTGAAAAATAATTATTTGTTTTGCTAATCAAAATTATTTGTGCCTTTTATGGAAAACAATGAATGAAGAATGTATTTGTAACAATAAGTACGTACATACTCGACACATAATATTTTATCATATTTACTGCTTCAAGCATAAATTTCTATTTGCTAAATACATAAAATATATAGGTAAATGCTGTATATACATTTATGTATATATTTATGAAAATGTATCTAAATACAATCAAAACTGATTTGCAGCAGATTTCAAGTATTTCTGACAAGCATGGCAGACGAGTTTTAACATCAGAGTTACACTTGAAAGTGGTTTTCAATTAAGAACTTCTTTTTTTTTATATAGTTGATGCTTTAGAGCTTGAGTAGATTTAATTTGCATAAAGCATTTATCGTTTACATGCTGTAGTAAACGTTTTGGAAATTGTTAAACAAAAACATTCTTTTAAAAAAGTTGAGAAAATATTTCAAAATGTTGTTACAGACAGACGGACTTGGGTTTATATACATATATAGTTACATATAAACTTTTTCTAATAACTGCTTCTATGCTATTTTAAATGTACATTTACTTTTGCAACTGCATGTCAATTGCATCCAGAATGTAGTAACTGCTGAAAACGGGTTTTAATTAATAGGTTGAATGCTAACATAATTTGCTTTAGACTATGTTCATATGAAAATGTTTTTTGCTTAAAGAATGTGCAATAATTTTTACGTTTAATGTTTTTAAACAGCGTTTGGCAGCTGTTGGCACTTCTACTCCGATGCGTTCGAATGGTAATCAATGCAAAAATCATCAAAACGACTTGTTTTAGCATGAACAGTAAAAAAAAAGCTGCAACTGTTAAAAAGAGTACAGCACTGTTAATAATAACAGTGTAACGCGCTTTTGAGAACAGTGTAACGCACTTTTAACTAAGCTTGGTAAAGAAAAAGCTACAACCGCTAAAAAGATAACAGCACTGTTAACAAAAACAGTGTAACGCTCTTTTCATAACAGTGTAACACACTGTTAACGAAATTAGTTAAAGAAGTTTCATTTTTAAAAAATAAAATAGCAAATTAACTCGTTTTACTGTTTTTAATTTATCAAAAATATATTTATTTATTTATTATCGTATATGCGAGGCACTTCAAAGTTTTTTCTTTATTACATACTTTAAAAATTTTACAATATGTCATATTAAACGTTCTCATAAAGATATTAAAATATAAATATAGAATATACGTTAGTCACTTTCAAATCAAGCTTTATGCTTTTTTATCTTAGTCAATTAAAGTTATACACTAACTACATCACACAAATGCGTACAGACTTTGGTCATTCTTAAGAATTGATTGATGATAATACAATATTATATTATTAAAATAAAAGACTTAATTAATTTATGTTGCTAATAAAAATGCAATGAGACGACAACGACGTTTACGCAGTTTATGCCGGTAGACGTTCAATTTGAATTGTGGCATGTTTAATATTGTATTTGTTGCTGGCAGCGAGACGTGATGCCTTGTTCAGCACTGTATTGCTATCAGTCAATAGATCTATAAAAAAAAAAAAAACCGATTAGATAAATGGCACACGTTGTGCATATTGGTTCAGGTCACGCACCTACGACTAAATGCGCCATTAGCACACTGTGATTTGAGGTGTGATTCCAAACGTTCAAATGATGCACAGATCTATAAAAGAGAAAGTTATTTAATTATTTAGAATTAAATTTTATACGTATATTTTTTTTTTATTATTTTAACTTACTTAACACCGTCAATACTGTTCAAATCCATTGTAAGTTCATGCAATGAAATATTGCGTGGCACAGCATCTAGCAATATGGCCATAGATTCACGGAATAATTGCACCGTTGTCATAACAACAATTACCGAGAAGAGTAACGTACATAGCGGATCCGCGTACTTTGCACTTGGCTATTTTTTTTTTTTTTGTATAGAAAAATAAAAAAAAAAATAAAATATAATATTGTATTAAATTCAATTACTATTGCTACATATTATGTACGTTGAAGCTGTTGCTAGTGTTGCTGCTGCTGGTACATACGATTGCCGCATAAATTGATTTATTTTTCACTTTAATTGACGTTTGTAGTCATCAGCGTTGATGACAACAACAGCAGCAGCAACAGCAGCAACATCACTTATTATCCAATGCCCAGTTCAGTCCAGTACAGTCAGTCTAGACAACGACAACTTACGCAAAATTTTATTAATACAGCAGCAAGAAAAACACCAATACTCTGCACCAGATCGCCTATAACATGTATCATAGCAGCACGCAAATTCATATTGCGTTCTCCTGGCTTGTGACTGTGACTATGACTGTGGCTGTGACTTTGATTGTGCAGACTGAAATAAATAGAAGTTTAATTATATTTAATAGAGCGTGAATTTTTTAATAAATCGGCGTCTTATTAGCATATACACATATATGTATGTGTACAATATCATAAACGAGCATCATTATTTAATAAAATACACAGAGAGAAAAAAATTAGCATACATTTATAACATTCGTTGAAATAACAAGAACATTCGTTCTTATATCAAAAAGGTTTTTTATATCAAGAACATTCGTCTTAAAAAAAAAAAAAAAAAATTATTACATCGAGAACATTCGAACTTATATTAAGAACATTCGTTCTTAAAACATTCGTTTTTAAATCAAGATTACTCGTTCTTATATCTAGAACATTCGTTCTTATATCAAGAACATTCGTTCTTATATCAAGAACATTTGTTTTTATCGCTGTTATATTATGAACCATTTGTTTTTTAAAAACGGAATAAAAATAAACAATTAAAGTGTTCTTTTATGCATTTTTGTCAGTGATATTTTGTACACATTAGCATTCATATTTCTGAGATCTTCAATGTTAAAAGATCTGTTAAAACAGTCTGTTACAGTCCACAATAACAGTGTAACGTTCTTTTCATAACAGTGTAACAAACTGTTTTCGACAAATTTTACAGCTGTAGCTTTCGTAACTAGCCTTAAGCACGATTGTTCTCAAAAAGGTACATTTGTGCAGTCATTTCTAATTTACTAACAGCGTTTTTCTCTCTGTGTAAAGTGCATATGTGCATATAATTTGCATAACTACTAAAGTGCAAAGTCAATAAACTGCTCGCTTTAAGTTCAATTGTAAAATGCATAATAAATAAATTGAAAACAATAACCACAACAAATAATAAAATTCCAAAATAAAACAATTTCAAAATAATAATTTTAAATATAAACAAAAAATAAACAAACACACACACACACACATATACGAACCCGTTTAATAATTGTTGTTGTTGTTGTTGTTGTCGCTGTTCTTGTTGCAGTTCAATTGGCTTTAAGCCATTTTGACCATTACCATTTGGCATTATAATTGCTGTTGAGGCATGTTCATCTATATGACTATGTCCGTGTCCGTGACCATGTGAATGTCCATGTCCAACTGACGATTGCATAAACCATGAACCATGCAAAATGAATATCATGCTGCGAAAAAAAAAAAAAATTAAATAAATAAATAAAAATATGTGCCATATTTTTTTATAATAAACATTATAATAAACATTTTTTTTAATAAACCTTTTTTTTTATTGAATTTAATTTTTAATTAAAAATATTAATTGGCTAACTCACGCGATGTTAATTAAAATTCCAATGCCCGATATAGTCATCATTGTATTCGCATCCAGATCGAAATCGTTAGAATAAAGTCGTTGTATAGCATAAAAAACAAGTGTCACAGTAAGTGTCCAAATGCCCAGTATTGAGATAACAGCACCAAGAACCTCTGAAAAGTTCAAAAATAAAAAAGGTTAAATTAATTAAGTGAGAATTTCAAATTTAATACAATTCAAGCTTTGATGCATTTACATAATATACCATTTCGGTCGGTCTCTGTCTCTAATAATAAAGTGATGACGACAATTACTTGCATAGAATACTATTAATATCAAATTGAAATGCATAATTTATGCAAAATGGCGCTGGTTATTGATTTTACTGCATACGTTAAGGCGCATACAGTACGTGACACTATTGACTCTAAATGTATATGTGTGTATGTGTATCTATAAGATACAAAACTTACCCATACGTTTATAACCAAATGACATACGTTCATCCGGTGGTCGACTGCCTAACCAAATTGCAACTAGTCCAATAACGAAGCTAATGCAATCGGACGCTAAATGTGCGGCATCCGTCATAATGGCTAAGCTTCCGGCAATGTAGCCGCCAAGGAATTCAATGATCTATAGTTAAATGAGCATATATAAATTTAACATCATTAAATCGAGCACAAACTCAATGAATGTATCTATGTATGGATTAGTTTATATAGTAGGTATATGCACATCCATCCATCCATCCATCCATCTGACTTACCATGAATATGCAGCACAGTGAAATTGCGAATATCATTTTGAATTTGGCTTCCTGCGCCGATTTACATTTGAGGTTTACACTGAAACCTGGCTGTGCACAACGGCAACTACTTCCGTTAGCACCACCTCCATCACCATTTCCAACTGCCGTCGTATCAATATAATGAGTTGTGGTATCGTAGTCATGCTAAATAGTTTCGAGGAAAAAAAAAAAAAAAAAAAATAATAAATTTGAAATGTTAGTACGCAAAATTAAAATTAATAAAACTTTGTAGTAAAAATTAATTACAAACCATGAATAACAATAAACATGGCATTTCAGATATGTTTTTTAAATAGAATACATTTTAATATAAATTAAATATTTAAAAAGTTTTGATGAAAAAGTCTATAGCTGCTGTGTTTCAAAATATAAAAATGTACGATTTTTTTTTTTATTTTGCATAACTGCAGTATTATAATTTATGAAAACTGTTTATTAAAAATATTTATTCAAATTAAAGTCTACCTAAATATAAAGTACGAAATATTTCGTACATTGCACAAATTGATTTCGTACATTGTACGAAGTTTTTAGAATCGATGAAATATCAGATCATTTTGTGCCACCATTTAACGAACGAATTTCGCATAAATCTATTATGTATTTTCTGTTGAGTGTTTGTACAGCTTAAACAAGAGAAGGGTGAACGTGAATTTTTTAAAAAAAAATATAATAATACCGACGGCTCAAAGCCTTTACTCTGAATGCTCAGAAGCTTTCCGGTCTCTGTATTGTGCTCCAGGCGGCAGTACATACAGCGAGCTCATGGGGATCCGTAATAGATTCGTTTTTATCTATTAATTCGTTGGTAAATCAGATTATAAAATGTAAGTTAGTAACCTTAACCAGGCATTTTAAAAACTTAGAATTTTAGCACTGGTATTTTTTTTTGCATACCTGGGATTATTTCTGGAAGTTTTTTGAAATATTTTACTTCTCTGAGCGATTTTATTAATTTTTTATTTTGTAAAAAACTTCTGCGAAGTATTGAAAATTTAAAAAAAAAAAAAAAAAGAAAAACGTTAACTTCGGTCGAACCGAAGCTCAAATACCAGCCACACGAAACATTACTTAGTTTGTGTACGATCATCAGTGACGAAAATTATGTTCTGCAAAGGGTTTAGACGCATATATTTAAAATTTTTAGCTAAAAATGCATTAAAAACAATTGTTTTGTTAGAAAAATAACAAAATTGTATGGTGAGTTTGTACGGGGTTCATATGTTATAGTGCAACGATCCTTGTCATATTGGTAGCATATTCATAGGATGACAGTAGAAATGATATTACCCAGATTGCAGTGAATATATTCATAAATAAGAAGTATTTTCATACAAAATTCGAAAACGGGCGGTAAGTTTGTACGGGGGCTATACCTTAAAATGGGCTTGGCACCTTGGTTCTAATATAGAAACTGCCTAGATGCCAAAAAAAGTTTAAGTTTAAAATTTCAAATCAATATTTTTGAAACATTCTGACTTAGACGCATCGCAACAGATAGTCAGACAGACATCTGTCGCAAAGTTTCGCAAATGTATCTTTAGATACAAGTTATATTTACATAGCTATAAACCAAAAGCTATGTTAGAGGAACCAATTGATTAAAACTTGTTTTAATTAATTAATAAGTGTTTCTTAAAATTCTCGCTTTGAAATTTTTACACTTTTTATTGTTTCTTGTGATTGGAATAGTTCGAATTGAATAAATGAATGAATGATTGAATGAATAATGGGTATATGTGTCCACCATAGGTAATGGCGTCCATGATAATGCACGCTTTGCAACTTTTGCATTATCAGTTTAAAATATTTTGTTGTGCTGAGTGATTATTTCTTCTTTGAAAGCTATTTTTTTTTTTTTATTCCTCAGACAAAATGTGTCCTATTGAATTTTTGCTAAAGAACAAAATTAATATTGCATCGCACTTTGCTACGCCTACTGTGCAACAATATTGTGCAACAAAATATACGAACAAAGTGAATGTAGCAAATCGTTCTATGCATAAAAAACTTGGACAACAACATGCATATCTAAATGTAAACAATAATCAAGTGGAAAAGTTACACCTACTAGTGAACCTTATAAAAAAAAATTAAATATTATGCGATGTGATATCCTTTGTGCTTTTGTTGTTGACATATGTGCCCCTAAATCCATTCGAAGTCTGCTGCTAGTTATGATGCTGGATTTGCAACATTCGCTTTGTTCGTATATTTTGTTGTAAATATTGTTGCACAGTGGGCGTATCAAAGTGCGATGCAATCTTAATTTTTTTCTTTAGCAAAAATTCAATATTACCCTTTGTGGAATCTTTTGTGCTTCGTGATGATATTGCTGTTGACATAATGTGGTGCTAAAATCGTTTGAAATGCATGGTGTTGCCCATATTGTTTGCGCAATGCACGCTTTGCAACTTTTCATTTAACCGTTTACTTCCTGAGCGATTGTTTTTTTATTATTGTTTGAATTTTATTTTTAAGGGATTGTGTACCATAAATTTTTTCAAAAAACATGGTAAAATATTAACGAATGGGTATTCAAAAAGATAAAAAAAATTCAAGTATAAACTTCTAAGCCAACAGCAACAACAGGAAAAAACATTTTAAACGATTTGATGGAAATCTTCTAGGCAGGCAAAAAAAACAAAAATACAAAATTATAAAAAGTAAAAAAAAAACAAGCAAGAACGTTAACTTCGAAGCACCGAAGCTCAAATACCCGCCACACGAAACTTTATTAATTTTATTGAAAAAATAAAAAAATTGAAGGTGAGTTTGTATGGGACTATATGTTATAGTGGCTCGATCCTTGTCATATCGGAAACATATTCATAAAATAACAGTAGAAGTGGTTTTACACAGATTGAAGTGAATATATCCATAAATAAGAACTATTTTTATACAAAATCTGAAAAATGGGCGCTTGGTATGTATGGGGGTCCATATAAAAACTGGGCGTGGCACCTTTCTTTTGAAATTGGATGTCAATAAAGTGCTTTTATCCATATTTGTAGTAAATACATTTACAAATAATAACGATTTTCATACAAAAAAATCTAAAAAAAATGGTAAGTTTGTATGGGGGCTATATCTAAAAGTGGGCGTGGCACCTTGGTTCTGACATACAAATTGCCTAGGAACACAAAAAGCTTAAGTTTAAAGTTTCAGGTCATTATCTTTAAAACTTTCAGAGAAAAACGCATTGCAACAGACGGACGGACAGACAGACGAAACAGACAAACAGACAGACAGACGGACATGGCTAAATCGATTCGTCTCGTCGAGCTGATCAATAATATATATCACTTTATGGGGTCTCCGATGCCTCCTTTAATGCGTCACAAACTTTCCGACAAACTGATAATACCCTTCACAATGTGTGGCGGGTATAAAATGTGAAGAAATCGAATAAGTTATTTTCAAGTTAGGCATGACCACGCATGAAGTGAAGTGATTTTATACGATATATAGATTGAATTTATTCTATTTAAAATTTACTGTCAGCTTATTTTGCTATGTTTTATTGTATTTTTATATCTAAATCTATTTTTAACAAAAATTTAATGATTTATTTATGAAGTGTACTTAAGCTTGGTGCATTATTTTAATTTAAAATATAAATCGGATCGAAATGTATCGAGTACAGATGAACGCGAAACACCGGGTCTCAGGGCATCAGATACAGGTGGGACATTTGTAAAAAATGCCAGATATGCAAATCAGGAGTAAATAAACTTTGTATGTTCCTGTCATGCCTTTTTCTGCCTGTTAAACTTTTATAGGTACAGGGTATACAAAATCTATATGTAATAGGATGTTCGGAATTGGAATCAAATATAATATGTAGTGCATCTCTGGTATAAAGTTGTTTGTTTTTTTTTTTTTTTTGTACTAATTTTACGGACAACTCTCGCTTTATAAATAAAATAAAATAAAATACAAAATGCATAGAACTAAAAAATTAATTCTAAAATTACTCACCAAATTACTGCTGCTACTTTCACGTCGCAAGAGAGGCACCTCCATTGTGTGCTCCTCAAAATCATGTATAATATGATTACCACCATTGACTCCCCGGCCGCTGTTGCTGTTGCTGCTGCTGCCGCTGTGGCTGCCAACAACAAAGTTGTTTTGACTTTGATTGGCAGACATAATATTCAGTCTGTTGCTGTTGCTGTTGTTGTTGTTGCCAGTAGCACCATCACCGATGTTATCATTGTAATCAGTGATTTTAGTATTGTTATTAATATTGTTTTTGGTTTTGCTTCTATTTTGTTTGTATTTATCATCAAAGTAAAGTGAAAAACTTTCTTCCTCATCATCATCATCATCATGATTTATAATATGCTCAACATTATTATAATTTTCATCATCATCATCATCAGCAAATGCATTGTGATGAGTTGTATGCGAACTGTCAAGTTTTTGATATTTTGACATTTTGTGTTTTTTTTTTTTTTAATATAAATTTAATGTTTGTCTTTAATTGTGATTATATCCAAATTATTGTATTATTTTCAAACTAAAACACAATGAATTTTTATTAAAATTGTTTTACTTTTTTAACGCATTTTTTTTTTTTGTTAAATTACAGCTCCACACACTTGAGTGATTTTAACATTTATTTTTGTGGTTAAACAAAAAAAAAAATTCATCATAATTTGAACTTTTTTAAGGTTTTTTTTTATTATTATTTATCAGCGACAATAAACAATAAAAAAATATAAATATAAACAAAATATAATATAAAATATGCACACAGAGAGAAGAGAGATGACGAGAGCTAATTTTAAGATAAAAATATTATTTTTTTATGACGTATAACACACGCGTCTACTACGATTTCGCGATTAATTAAATTTAATGTAATTTGCTGCACAATTTAATGAGGCATTTTATTATTATAATTTTAAATTTATTACAAAAAAAAAAAAAATAATTTTAGCACAATTCGCGTGTTTAACCGCTATCATTAAACTAGACCACTCGCGCTGATCGCGTTCGTTGCACGACTAAATTCGATCAGCATTCTGCTAACGCTCTTCATTAACAAATCCGTTGCTAATTTACACTTTAAGAGTTGAGCGTGCAAGAACCCAGTGCTCAATATAAGCACAACGAAAAATTCTTTTGGTGAGAGTTCTTTGTTGCATGAGCAGAGCGGAAATTTATACGAGCTGCTCGTTTTGCAATGCATGTAATAATCAATGATTTTTTGATAGTTTTGTCAGAGTTTGATGAATTAAAGGAAATTAATGGGGATTACGTTCCACTGTAGATGTACACAGATTGACACCGAAAATGATTCAAGCATCGAACTAGACCAATCTTAATTATTTTTTATCAATAAACAAGAATATTTTCTTAAAAATTTTCCTTCACGTCATTATATTGAGAAAAATGGGTTTTAAAACTGAAACATCACATTTCCTTTTTTGTTCATATACAATATAACAGATGAACCCGAGGTGATAAAAATCCTGAACTAGGCTTAAATTAAAGTTTGAACTTACCGTTACAAGAGCAGGGTCGTGAAAATATAGAATCATCGATAAAAAATCTATAAGATAGGCCTAGTCCGATGCTTGAATAAAAAAAAAATGTCATATGTTTTTGAATTTTTTTTATGTTATACTTTTTATTTATTATTTTATTTTATATTCGTGTTAATAAAATAATTTTATAAACTCTTTTTCAAAATTGTGGAAATTTTCACTGTGTGTTAGTTTGGCTCTTGCCTACTTGGTGGTTATCTGGCTGATCGTATTAGTTACAAATTTTCCACTGGGCATACTTTGTGCAGAGAAAGAAAGTGCAAAAAAGAGAATAACAATTTAAGGCACGTGTTGAAATTCTCTTGCTCATTCTGTGTTACGCTCAATGTTCTTTTGCGTGGGTAGTTTAAATTAAATTAAACAAAATTGAAGTTTGTACTTAAAATAATTTCCATTAAATATGCAGTTCAATTGAGCTGTTTATAAATATTTATAAATTTTTGGTGTAAAGTAGAATTAGTACATTTTCAAAATCAAAAAGAAATTCGTTTATTTTTATTAATATAATGAAAAGTGAAACGCTATAGAGTGTATTTCCATAGTTTTATCTTACTATTTTCCTAGTTGTTTGTTGACAAAAACCATTTACGGGATTGTCGCTTCTAATGAGTTAGTTAAGCGAGTTTAAATTGGTGCTATTGTCGTTGTTGTCGATAAGAAATTCTATAAAACAATTAACACTTATCTATGTACATATACGTATGTAAGTATGTGATTGTATATATAATTATTCTATGTCGCATAACTTGTATGATAAGTCCTCTGAAAATATGTGTTGCGGCTCTTTGTGTTTTGTTAAACGATAAGGTTTTGGGTTAGTAAACTGTTTTATTTTGTAGTAAAATTAATTAATTGTAGATACAAAATTTTGTTTTGGAGATATGGCTAATTTTTGTCAGCATTTTAAGTAGTTTTTTTTTTAATTTTTATGGAATATTTTTAAACAAACTGCAATTTTTAAATAATTACAAAAATATTATAGTTTTAAACTATTAAAATGATAATCCTATAAAAATTGGCTGGACAGATAAATTTTTTATTTCAGAAATTTTCAATTTATGAATGAAAATTCAAAAGTCGCTGTATTTTTACATAGAATAACTTTTTACCATGTCACAGCACATTTAAAGCGTATAAAAACTTCAATTTGAACAAAGTAATTAAATGTGCTTGTTTTTTAAGATTTAAGTGTGTCATAAATTGAAATATAAAATCCATTGATATGATAAAAATAAATGTGACAAAAGTCAATCTTTTTGATTTTAAATATCTTCACAAAAAAATGATAACAGGTACACACTTTGTCAATCTATAAAAAAAAAATTTTTTTGAATACACGTTTCGATTTTAAATACAATTTTTTTTTTGTATGTTTTTGAAGACCAAAGCATTGATTTAATTATCTGACACTTGACTATAGAGTTTTTTTTTTTTTTTTTTGAATATTGAAAAATTCTGATTTTCAATTTATTATTATTGTTCTTCGTTGAAAAGTTTTTGAAATTTTTTTTTTTCATAAATTTTTTTTGTTTTGTTCTATTTTTAGTTGCTTTCACAATGCACAATGCCAAGGGAACTCATTGAAAAGCCACAGCTGCTGCATTTTCCAGCATGAAATAATATAAAACAAATATGAGAATGAATAATGTACAACAAATAAAAAAAAATATAAATAAAAAAAACAACAACATTGAATTATAAACAATAATTATTTAATTCAATTTATCTTTTTTTCCACATTTTATTTATTTATTTATTATTTTAGCAGTTGTTGGTTTTCATTATTTTCGATCGAATGAAAATTTAAATTAATTTAAGCGGTTGCCTTTGCTTTTATTTTTGTTTTATTTGGTTTTAAAATTTTTTTTTATTTTTTTTAATTTAATTATTTTTGCACACGCAATATATGTATGCTTTTCTTTGGCTCCTTTGGTTTATTTGTTGTTGTTGTTGTTGTTTTTGAGTGGTAAAACAAGAACAACAACTTCAACAAATGAACACAGTAGCAACATGAGAAACAATAACAACAACAACAACAACAACAAAAGCAAAACAAAGTAACTGTTGCTCATAATAATTATAATATAGAAGCAAACAGACAAAACAACAACAACAACAAACAAGAAAAACCGCTGTTGTAGAGTATACACGACAATTGAATGCGCTATACTTTCAGTGAGCTATGATCTTGAGATAAAACGAAAAAAAATACTTTTTAAATTTTTATTTTCTATTTTTAAAGGTTTTATTGCTACATTACTGTGTACCGATACATGACTAGTCATGAATACGTCACCAATGTTGCAACGCTTACTCAAATATGAGATCGAAAGCACTATTTTACAGTTTTATGCAGTAATAAAAATCGAACCAAATGAATATCTAATCCAATTACAACTGCAACGTTACAAATTAAATTAAAAAATGAGAAAAAAAGTGTAGCGTATCGTTAACAAGTGCATACATATCATTGTACATTGACCTCACTACTGGTTTTTGTTGTTGTTGCTGCTGTTGCTGCTGTTGCACTTGAATTTGATGTTGTTGTTGCTGGGACTTTTTTTTTTTTTTTTTAGTTGCAGATGCACGCCAAGTGGTTTCCATATCAATCATAAATATACTCATTCATTGATGCTAAGCTCTATATTCAATCATGTGTGTGTTCAGATTTTACTATTTGAAGTGTGCTAACAACGCTTCAAATACTTAAAAAATAGAGCTTATTGCTAAGGAGAGATACATGCATACGGATAGATACAGATAGTTTTTACAGATGCAGATAGTTATAATTTTTCAGCATCAATAATAAAGACTTTTTTTGTATTAGAGCAAATTTGTTATATGTATGTGGCTATATGCCATGTACTTCTGGTATTTCAGAACTTAAGATTTTTATGAAATATGTTGAGAGAGATAAGAGCTTGTGTGTTAATTGCAACACACAAGCTCAAATCATAAAACAACAAACACATCGCATTTTTTTATTGTTACTGAATTTAATAACGGTTTAAATGGATTAAACTGATAGTTCATCTTGCATTACTATTTATTTTGAGTGAATACTAAACTAGTTACCAAGTTAGTGTGAAGAACCTAAATATTTTTTTAGTTATAAGGCCATTTTTTATTTATAGTTAAGCACTAACTGTAAGTTAAATATTTATGCAGTAACTGCCAATAAGCGCTTAGCTTAGGGTATGAAAATAATGACCCTTAGTGTGGAAAACTTTTATTTAATATTAAATTAACTTGAACTGCTCGAACCTAGGAATCAGCAATCTCTAAACCGAATGTTTGCCAATTTTTTTTAATGGCTTGCAGCCCTGTTAAAAAAAAGACTAGTTTAGTCATTATAAGCAAAAAAAAAAAAAAGTATTTTAATAGGTATATTTTTTCTTTTCACTAAAAAAAAGTTCCCTTTAATTAAATTAAATATTGTAAAATTACGAAAATTATAACAAATTTCTTTACACTTTCAGATTTATCAAGATTAAACCGCTAATTATAATATATCAGACGTTTCCGATCAACGCGTTAAAGTCAACTGAACACGGAAAAAAATATAATATAGGTAAGACGAAATAAGACTAAAGAGAAATTGATAATTGAAATACAAAAAAAAAAAAAAAAAAAATGCTCATTGTTTTTATTATTTCTCTTTATTCTCAATATTATCACTATTTGTAATTGCGCTTCTTTAAATCAGGGTTCGCAAATATATTACTCAACAAGTTTTAATAGCTTTAAAATATATTGTGTGATCGCGAACGCATGAAAAGAAGTGCTTAAATCATCACTTCTTCAACTTGCATAGGTGTATTTATTATTTTAACTAAGTCTGTCTCATTTTTGCTCACATTAGATATGTGCATTTTGCTCTTTGGCAATATCTTTTTCTCTCTCTCGATCTAAAGCTTTTAACCAATGAGAATTTATTCAATGTCTAAAATAATCAATGCTCTGCTGGGTATCTATGGTCAAATTTATGATAGCAAGGAGAGACTGAATATTACACCATTGCACTGACAGAGCAAAATGTCAAGAGAGTGTGGTGCATTTGTTTTTCTTCAAAAAATTTTTATTTTTCAAATAAATACTAAAAACGCATCTGAGTGTAAATTAGTAATGCTGCGTATTTAATCGTATTATATACACCGATCTTTGTTCTATCAATGATTAAATAAAAGAAAAAAGAATGTTTGTGAATTACTGATATAAATTATTGCGTCACAAAGAAATCATTTTACTCAATAATTATAGTATAAGCTTGTTTTGTGAACATTAATGTATTTGTTTTGTGGGAATTCTTAACATAACATTTAATGAATTTGCCGAATTCAAGGTAAGTACAAGTTCTTTATTAATGAGAAATTCCCTTTTAAAAAACACAACGCTGAGTCACATTTAGCAGCCGGTTTAGTTTAAGTTTATTGTCATTCGAATGTTATGTTTGGTATAGACAGTGTGCCATTTATGTTAAGAGACTACGTGTAAATAGACAGACTGACAGACAGACAGACTAATCAAATAGCGTTTTGATTTGGTGCTAGAAACATTTAAATTAATTTTATTATGGTCTTGTAACTTTGCAACAGTGCAAAGATGTAAGAAAAAATGTTGCACAACCATTAATAAATAATATTCAAATAAGTAAGAACGCTGAAGTCGAGTATGCTCGACTCCAAGATACACTATACTCAAACTTTATGTTCCTTAAGTTAAGTTCTATCTTTGTTATATACCTTATTGTATTGGATTTTCAAACAAAAACTTGAAAAATGGGGTATATATAAAATTTAAAATAAAATATATAAAATGGGGACTGTACCTAAAATTTTGTTGGTCCTACCCATATTGTGATATTGCAGTGGGACTATCATAGACATAATTTATACAAAATTTAAACTTCCTAGAATAAGGAACAATGTCGTTTTTAAACTCACAGTTTTGGAGTATTTGTATGGGGACTACCCTTTCAAATTGGGAGTAGAGAAAAACCCTTTACAAGTGAACACTTGACGGCTTACGAGAGTCTGGGTTTCAAATATGGTAGCCCTATCTCTCCGAGATAATCTCTCTCATACGGCAGACAGCAGGACGGACAGACGGACAGACAGACATAGCTAGTTGGACTCCCCTTCCAATGCTGATCAAGAATATATATACTTTAAAGTCTATCTACCCTTCTGTCTGGTACATAAATTCGCACAAACTTAATATACCATTTTACCCTTTGGGTACATGGTATAAAAATTTAAGCATTTTGGTACAGGTCGTCTACCTTTTCGGTGGGATAAAACCAACTAAATTGACAAACAGCTGATTTTACAGTGTTGCATAACTTTAATTTTCACAAAAGTTGCTCGCAAGGCAACATTAATTTTTATACTAAAGTAAAGCCGAAGTTTAACGAATGGAATATAACAACAACTAAACAATGGAAAAATAGATTCCTAAAGAGCAGTACTTTCAATGGCTCACCAGTTTGTAAAAAAATTGGAAGATTGAAAGTTTTTGAAACTACTTCAGTGGTGAAAAAAGTACAGTTAGCAAGCAACAAAATTCTTCTGGGAACTGTCACATTATGTGCAATAATATATATAAAAAAAAAAAAAAATATTGCCACTTTAATTGATGGTTATAGTCCAGAAAAAATCAATTGTTGCATAATATCGCATTATTTCTACATTTAATAATATAATTGGTAATTGCAGTTCTTGCAAAAATTACTACTTAGACATTGAAAAAATATAATAGAAACAAAACTGAAACATATATAAAAAGCCAAAACAGCATAAATATTTCTTTAGTTACGTTTTTGTCAGCGATGAAGTCTAAAATTAAGATTATTAAACCGGTGAACATCGTTAGAGTAAGCTCCCAGGATGGGCTTACTAAACTACTCAAACTTTGTGCGTTTTTGGGCTGGACACAGACAGCGCTGGAATATCCCACTTCGAAATACAAACGTTTTCTATTTTTATTAAAAAAATATTTTTTTTAATGCATTCGACAATTTTTCTAGGCGCAATCTTTTGGCTTAGTTTTTATTTTCAAACAAGACAACTTAAATTAGACGAAAAATTATTTTCGTTGCAGATATCTGTTAATATTTTCGGTGCTGGGTTTAAGACGATTGTAACCTATAAGAGCGTATGGCGTCTAAATGCAGCAAAAGATATACTTTCCGAATTGGATGAGCGTTGCACACTAAAATCAGAATACTGGAAAATACGCCGTACAAATTCATATTGTAATTGGGTCTTTTTTTTCTACTCGCTCTCCTTACTCGGTTATCCAGTATTAATTTTTCTAAGTGCTTTAATTGGCGGTTTTCCACCATGGAAATTTTTTAATCCATTTTTTGATTGGCATCAAAGTAAATTAAATTTATTTATGCAAAGCGTACTGGAGCATATTATTATGTTTGCGGGCGTATTTCCATATTTGGTAAGCGAAATGTTTCCGTTTATTTATTTGACAATTATACGTGCGCATCTTGAAATTTTAAAATTACGCGTAGAAAATCTACGAAGCAATGCTAATGCAACGCATAATGAAAACTATGAGTCACTCGTACAGTGTGTTATCGATTATAAATTGATTAAGAAGTAAATTTATTGAATATTTAAATTGATGCATATTTTTAAAAATAATTGTTTTGGTTTTGTAGATATTGTAATACTTTACGTCCAATTATTTCGCCAAATACTTTTATACAATTTTTACTTTGTGGCTCTATACTTGGCTTAACTTCGATCAATATAGCGATCAGCGATAGCAATTCATTGCTCTTTTCGCATTGTGCATACATAATATTAGCGCTAACGCAGACCTTTCCGTTAAGCTATTGTTGTGATCTTGTCGATGAAGATTGTCAAAAACTTGAATATGCAATATTTCATTCGAATTGGACCGATGCAGATAAACGTTATCGAAAAGCATTGTTGCAATTTTTGCAAATTGTACAACAACCGTTGACATTTACAGCAATGGGCATATTTAAGATATCGCTCACAACGAATGTAAATGTAAGTGAAAAAAATGAAATGAAAATTTTATTTTAGTTTTCTTTTTTTTTTGTGACAGGTAGCCAAATTTGCTATGACGGTCTATGCTGCTGCTGATAAATTGTTTAAGAATTAATAAAAAAATAAAAATCACACTAAATATTTAATTAAAACACAGCTTTAGAGCGAGCTATACTTAGCAATTATTTACTTATATACATATTTAAACAGTTTTAACACATTAATAAAGTACCGATTCTTATATCGATTTCACAATATGCACAGTATGTAATAGAAAAGTGTAGCACAATGAGTGCACAGTGTATACAACTGAATATTTACTGTGTACTCATTGTATGCACTCATGTTTCGTTCTATGCTGCTGCTGATAAATTGTTTAAGAATTAATAAAAAATAAAAACACACTAATTACTTAATTAAACACAGCTTTAGAGCGAGCTATACTTAGCAATTATTTACTTATTTACATATTTAAACAGTTTTAACACATTAATAAAGTACCGATTCTTTTATCGATTTCACAATATGCACAGTATGTAATAGAAAAGTGTAGCACAATGAGTGCACAGTGTATACAACTGAATATTTACTGTGTACTCATTGTATGCACTCATGTTTTATTCACTTCTATGCTTTACTAAAGTTGCAACAGTTGCCCAAAAGAGGGTATATTACAATTTCAACCATCATATGTATCTTTCTACGAATTTATAACATAAATAAGCTAAAGATTCTTATATCGATTTTACATTTGTAAGACTTAACGAGCAAAATTTAAACAACGAATAGAAAACTGTATATTTTTATACTGTGACACAATTAGTACACAGTATATAGAACTGAATTTTTACTGTGTACTCATTGTGTTAATTCATTTCACTCATACACATTACCCACAAAGAGTGTCAGAATTTCAAACAATAAAATATCTTTTGTAACTGTATTACAAGAAATTCTTCATGTACATTCTTCAATTAAAATCATTTTAATTTAAAATGAAACCATAGCGTTGAAAATTTGTTGACATGTGCGACAGATACAATTTTTAAATGACTTTTTTTGACTAAATATAACTTTTGTAGGTTTGAGACAAGATTTCCGATTTAAGAACATATTAGAATTTGACTAAAATGACAATGCTTTCACACGATTCAGCTGTTTCCAAGTATGTGTAATATATTTTACTCAAGTAACACATACTTTGGTGACAAACAGAAAAAACGGATGCAAGTATTTTGGCAGCAGGTGTGAGTTACACCGTACTAGGATTCGGTAAACTTCATTGCCTTGACAGCCAGTAATGCTTTTGAATCATTCGAGTAAAAAAAAAAAGAAACGAGTTGGCATTATTTGCAGCGCAAACTTTTTGCGTAGTCGTCGTCGCAGCCAATGTCTGTCTGTCTGTCTGCCTTCACTGTTTGTCAAGAGCGAAAAATTTCATTTTGAATTTAATTTTTTTTTTTTTTTATAAATATTATTTTCGCAACTTTAAAAAATTTTTTTTTCACTAAAATAAATTTTTTAAAATAAATAAAATTATTTAAAAAAAATGCTTGCTTGCTTGAATGCGCTTTGCGATAAGATTTCAATTAATTTTACAGCTCATTCGTTTAGAGCTTTTGCCGTGGTTAATTTGTATTCAATTACGACGTAAATATATTTTTTTTATACAGAGTTAGAGCAAGTAAATATCTAAATATAGGCGTAAATATGTAATTCCCAGAATTAAGAATACATTTTTTTTTGATGTACTTGCTCGTCTTAGTCATGTCTATCTGTCCGTCCGGCGTATTAAGCCGTTTATTCTCAAAAGCTATAAATAAATAAAATTAATTTTTATCGAAATAAAAATAAACATAAAAATGCGCCTTTGCCTTCAATTGAACCTGTATACCAGCTCACATACAATATATTATATACATATATATATACACCTAGTAACTTTTGTTTAACACAAAACCTTAACATTTTTTACTTTAAAATTGGTATTTATTTTCTTTATTTTCAACGCTTCACCGCTTTACCAAAATGAAAATATTTAAGCTTTAACTGAGAAAAAATGGAGGACGAGAACGTCGACGACGACGACGACGACATGCTGTACACAGATTTATTTATAATGTAAACATATACATACATATACCGTATACAAGTGCGTATGTCTGTAGGCGCACCTGGTTTTACCTAGGGAGATACATAGGCAAAAAAAAAAAAAAAAAGAATCTTAACCACAACAAACAATTTTGAAAAAAAAAAAAAAATAAGAAAATAACAAAAAAAAAAATAAATTGAATTTTTTAAATTTCAGACAATTCTTTATAAAATGTACAAATAATTCGCTGAGAATAAGAATCTGTTAAAAGTAATACATATAATAATGTGTTATTTATTGTTGTAACAAATTTGAATGATATAAAAATTTATTTTAATTTGATAATAAGCGAGGGTAGGGCGAGGGTGGTTGTCGATAGGTTGCCAAAATTATTCAATCCGTTACACTTATGTCAATCAACTCAGTATAAAATTATTTCGCCACTGTCTCTTTCTAATTTGCTAACAAATTTTGTTGAGTAAGCATGGCATGGTGAATTTATAAAATTTCAACTTCGTGACTAATTTAAAAATAAATAAGTTTTTTTAAAAGCAACACAACAACCGAAGCAAAAATACAGAAAGTATTATGTTCGCTAGTCGTGGTGAAATTATATATAATTCACCACAAGCTAGTTTTCAAATTTATGTGAGCAAGAATTGCCAGAGTATTTCACCTGGTATAATTGCAACATGCACCACGCTCTGAAATATCACAAGTCAATAAAATTTTGGAAGTCGTTTTTATGAACCGTTAAAAATGTTTGATGAAGGCTAAGTTCTTATTCGAATTGAGCAACGATCGATCGCAACCAAATCGAAACATTTATGTGTTTGTTTAAAATAAAAAACTTATTTAATTTAAAACGATATGTAATGGATTTGGGATTGAAAAAAAAGTTGGTTTATTAGGAGTATGTTCTAAATTATGAAGTTTTTGTTGGTTTTTTTCTTTTTTTTTTTTTTTATTCTTTTATACTAATATTTTAGAAAAAAAAAATGTCTTTTGAATTAAGGTTGGGTTAAATATATGGGCCAATTAAATATAAAAAAAAAATGTTATTCCTCTAGGTCGAACATAACGATAGCTTCAGAAGTTGGGTTGGAAGATTCTATTACATCGTTTTTATCTTAGTCTGGACGTGGAACCAGTCCATGGAAAAAGGGTTGTGCTGTTTACAAAATTTGTCTTAAGATAGACTTTGTATTTCATGTGGCAAAGGAAAAAAAATTAAATACCGAACCCCCAAAAAATCCACGCCACTGCGTCACTGCGTCTATTTTTAGTAACGTAACAGGCACAAATAACACAAATTAAATTCTATTTTTTTCCAGTTTTAAAGATTTTTGCGTACATTTAGAATTTCTCATCTCTCAAAAGATTAATTGCTCTAAATAATTTTCGAAAATGTCAATTACATTTTTGCGGTGTAATAAAGTCAAACTTCAGCATCGTCTGTCAGGGCAATTTGAAAGCCGTTGCAGTTGCAGTTACATTGAACTGTGGCGGCACTTTACACGCGCAAAACGTAATTAGAAAAGCAAATAAATTCTATTGATGGTTTTACACATGAAACAAATAAAAAAAAAAAGTAAAAATCAAATGGTGCAAAGTGGTTTTTCGGTTGTTGAGTGGTTGAACTAAAAACAAAAAAATAAACCCAACGCTTTGCTTTGCAAAAAAAAATAGAACAAAAATTTCAATCTGACTAAAAGAGTGCATAACTCAGTGCACTGAGTGAGTGAGTGAGTGAGTGATGATGACAGACAGACAGACAGACAGATAGACAGACAGACAAACTGACTGACTGGTTCGTTTGGCTGAATTCTACTTTAACTTCATTGTCGCTTGACTGAGTCTAAAGCAAAAATTTGTCGAGCATCGTCGTACGTAGTTGTGATTGCGGTTGTCGTGTGCTTTTGTCAAACTGAGACTGAAGTGATTGAAGCTGGCTGCCTTCTGCCTGGCTGGCTGGTTATAAGAGATTGAATGGATTATACATATATGCATATGTATGTATATGTACATAGGTGTTAGGTTAGGTAAGTGCATCATAGTCTGGATTCAACAAAAAATATGTACTTACTTTATATGCTACGTTGGGGTTTTGTCTAAATGTCCTCATCGCCGTCTTGATGTCGTCTGAGTGTACGATTTGTGTGCGCATTAAATGCTTAATTTTTGATTTTTTCTTTATTTTATTTATTTTTTTTTTTTGGTACATTGTAGAATGATAAGTACTGTTAGCACTGGTATCGATACCATCGATATTTTATTTGCAAAAGTATTGATTATTTTGAAATATGTATAAAAGTATCGATACTTATGTACATATGTCAAAGTAGCGATACTTATGTGAACGTATCAAAGTATCGATATTTTTATACATCAAAGTATCGATTCTTATATAAAGCAAAGTATCGATACTTTTTATATATCAAATACTTTTAAATATCTATCAGAGTATCGATACTTTTGTATATATCAAAGTATCGATTTGTTTGGAACAAGTAACAATATTTTTATACAACAAAGTATAGATACTTACATAGATCAAAGTATCAATACTATTTTATGTATCAAATACTTTTATATATATCTATCAAAGTATCGATACTTTTGTAGGTATCGAATTGTTTGAAACAAAGGCTCGTAAAAAGTTTCTGTATGTTTGTTTATATAAAGTATAAAACTATCTTTTATACCAAAGGAAAAATATTTTTTTAATATTTTTGATTTTTTTTTTTTTTTTAACAATTTTTTTTTTTCTAAAACAAAATAATAGTTAAAAAGAGCTTTAATTTAAAATGTTTTATTAAATATTTAACCACATTTAATTTCGAAATCGATTTAGCTTTTTGTAGAAATTTTGGAATTTCTAATCAATTAATTTGCTTCTAATACAAAATTTTTATTACATTTTTATATAAATAAATATAATTAAAATTTTTTATCAAATTGTCACGGTTTCAATTATTATAATCGTTGCTTTTTAAATAGAGCATTTGTTAATTTTGCATAATTAAAATTTGCTGCTGGCTGCTTGCTTTTATTCATTTTGGCCAACCGCAGCGTTAGTTTAACAAATTATATCAAAATAATTAAAATAAAAAAAAAAATTTAAATAATAATAATAAATAAGTTAAAAAAAATAAAACAAAATTGTGCATTAATTTGAATTTTCTTATACAAATAATATGCTCTGCGCTTAAATAAAACAAATATTGCTGCCGCAGTCTAAGCTTTTTGCTTTGAAGAAACCCGTGGACAACAACTTCCAGAGACAGTTCCCGATGGGTGATTTTGGTGTAGAAAACAAAGACATCGGAAATCCACCGAAACAATTTTTAAAACGCCAAATTAAGCAGCTCAAACTAACGGTTAGCAGTACTGCCAACAACTACTCGAATTTAACCGTGTTTTGCTACAAAATCATATTAAAAACGACATTTTAATTTGAATTGAACCATGGTTCGGTGTGGATCAAGTGGTTCATGTAATTTTTAAAAATAAATTATAAATTCAGTAGCTAAATATTATTTCGGCACAAACCATTTTAAACTAAATAACCATGGTTCGGGGATCAAGTTGTTTCAAATAAAACAAAAGCCATATGGACCATTACACACAATGTAAGATTGGTCAACTTTTAATGTTCCTGATTGGGAAATTCTTTCGCATGTGTCTTAATTTTTTACACTTTATTTCTGCCTAATTTAAAGTTTTTTTTCCCTTAATTTCAAGTTGCAGTTTTTTACATATTACTCCATTTTTTGGCATTTAAGCATTTATACCATTTCGGTTTGCATTACATACTATGCAATATTTGCTTATTACATGAGGCAAAAGTGTTAAACAACAAATACAAACACATTCACACACACATACACACACATTTGATTAGAAAAATAAATAAAAATAAATGCTACAGCATCAAGACACCTGATGAAACATTGCACGAACGACACAACATGACATTCCAGCAAGTCGTTGTATCGTCTACACTCAATTTAGTCAAAAAAACGAAGTACATCTTTGTATATTTAATTATTTAGCATAATCAAACGAAATGTTCTACCTAAAGACAAGCATAAAAACATGACAGAAGTAGAATCCGAGTATTAGATATTTTCTAAGCAATATTTTCATATAAAATACTTTTTTTTTTTCTTTTTGTTTTGCTGTTGGCTATTCTAGAAACAAATGTTTTCAGCTTAGATTGCAGTACTACGAGGCTTGTAAATCATTTAAATTATCAACTCAGTTATAAATAAAATGTGAGTTTACATGCATGCAATAACAATAACAATGAAATACAATAAATATTGCTTATTTTCTTTAAGATAGTTCCTAGGTTTTTGTGCAAAGACTCATTTGTAGCAAAAAGAAATTAGATAAAATATTGCAATTGCGGCAAATGTGCAAGGCAATGTATCTTATTTTATTTTTGTATGTATCTTTTCCTGATTAAGTATCTATTAAATATTTATTAAGTTCAACACAAAACTTTTATTCAATTTCCTTTTGATTGTTGCTAGTAAAAGTTTTATAAAAAAAAAAAAAAATTTAACGAGCGAAATTTCATTAAAAGCAAACTTTAATAGAATTTAAAACTGCAACTAAAAATAGTTTCGATAAAGGTTCGTTTTTTTTTTTTCGTATATAGAAAATATTGTTGTTGCCTTTGTCAGGTAGAAAAAAAAAACTTTTTTAATGAGGTGGCATGAAACTAAAACTTTAACTTAGAACAGTTTATGATGAGTATATTAAAAGTTTTGCTGAAAGGCCATCAATCAATCATAAGTTAAATTGAACAAAACATTAAAAAATTAAATTAAAATTTCTTAAAAATAAAAAAAAGACTTGATTGAAAATATGGTATTGATAAAGTACGTATGGAGGATTTAATATCGAATTTTTAAAACATGCTTAAAATCGATGCTGCGTAACGCTAAATAAATTAGGATGGTTCAGTTCAGTGGTTTATTGTATTTGTGGTTTTAAAACTAAATTGAACCATGGTTTTGTGTGGATCAAGTGGTTTAAATAACTTTTTTTTAAAAAATAAATTATAATAAATTAGTTCAGCGGCTCTAGATAACTTTAAAAACCTTGTTTTTTGTTTTTAATTTGAATTTAACCATGGTTCGGTGTGGATCAAGCGGTTCAAATTACTTTTTTTTCCAAATAAATTAAAAACTTTATTTTTTGGTTTTTAATTTGAATTGAACCATGGTTCGGTGTGGATAAAGCGGGTAATATAATTTTTGTTTATAAATATATTTTTATAGTTTAGTTCAGCGGTTCTCGATAACTTAAAAAAATTTAATTTTTGGTTTTTAATTTGAATTTAACCATGGTTCTGTTTGGATCGAGCGGTTTACATAACTTTCTTTTTAAAATAAATTATAATAGCTCTATTTAGGATTATCTTTAAAACATTATTGGTAATTTCTAATTGAAATTTTACAATGGTTCGGTGTGGATCAAGTGGTTAACATAACTTTTTTAAAATAAATTAAAATATTTCAGTACAGCGGTTCGCAATAGATTTAAAATATTATTTCGGTTCACAAACTGGATTTTAAAACTGAATTGAACCATGGTTCGGTGTGGATCAAGCGTTTCAAATTAATTTTATATGAAAACAAATACATGTTAAAAATAGGGTTTAAAATTCTGCCTTTTTCATTTTCAGAATCCAGTATCATAATGCTAGTGAATGCAGCGGTTTTCTAACAAATGGTTTGTTGTGTCTTTCGCATTTCTTCGGTCGTTTATACAAAATTATTTTTTCTATTGATGCTTGGATCTGTTTCAGAAGCTGTTCAGAAAAAGAGTTAACATTTTAAGGTAAAAATTATTATGGGGTTATGTACATATGTATACTATTTAAGATTTTTAGCGAGCGTAAATCGATGAGAAATGCAAACCGATTTTTAGTTGTCAAATCGTATTATAAACCGATTCGAAAACCGGTTCGGCTCGAAATTAGTTTGAGGTTTTGCTTAAAATGGAAGACATAAAAACCAATATGCAATAGTATTTTCTAACATTAATTCTATTACATATAATATGTGCTAACTATGAGATGAAATTGATGAAAAATTTAACTAAAGTTTGAAATAATGCAGCGGGATTCTAGACGACAGCGAATAGCTAAAAGAAAAGTTCTTATCCGAAGTAGCCCAGAAATAAATTCCACGACATTTATTTTTAGTAAAATTTGAAATATGTTTCATTTAATCGTGTTAAGAAAAAAAATATAAAAACACAAAAGTACTTATGTGAATATGTGGCGAACCACATTTCAGTGCTGCGGTAACATTTCGCTTATTAATTTTTTTATATGTAGAAATATATATTTTTTGGTACGCTACATATGTGTTATGTGTTGAGTGGTATATAACTTTTATTGCAGTGTTGGTAACACCAACAATTTATTGTCTGTGTGAAGCGTATCTAGCTAAAAGCGTAACTAAAGTTTTTTATTTTATATTATAAAAAAATATATATGTATGTATCTGTATAAATGTGGTTTTTATTTTATTATTAAGTATTAAGTGCATACTATGCAAAAAAAAAAAAAAAAAAAAAGTATTTATAAAATAACACAAAAGTGCAAAGTCATCTGTCATACGGCGACGCATTCATGCAACATTCAACACGTATACGCCGTGTTGCAGCATAGCGTGGCAAACGAGTTGAAATGTAATGGCGGCTGACAGTGCAATTGTGTCTTTTCGTTTGTTGTTTTATGTTAACGTATGTGTGTGTGTGTGTGTGAATGTTACAAATATGTAAATGTGCAAATGTGGTTATAACGGGTTAAGTTGTATAAAAAAAAAAATATTAAAAAAAAAAAAAAACATTGCATATTTTTATGCATATGAAATTATTATTGTGTATTTTTTTTTTTATTTTGTTACATTTTTTAATTTCACGTTTCACTGAACTATTAATACGCAAATTTGTATTTTTTAAAAGGCTATTATTAAAGTATTTAATTTTCTTTTATAGATTTTTTTAAACTTTTTTTTGCTAATTATAATTTTTATACAAAAAAAAAAAAAAAAAAAAAACCATTGCAGCATTTTAGGCGTCCATATTAAAAAACAGAAAAAAAAGTTTGCTTTAGATAACATACTCTTTTAATTGAATAATCTATAAAAATAGTTTGATTGTTTATATTTTCAATTTAGAAACTTTAAAATTTTAACCTAAAGTATTGTGCAGTGTACACATTTCTTTACAGTGTATTAAAAAGTCGTACACTTGAAATTTTCATTTCACTTCACGTTTTTAGTATGTCTATCACAGTTTGCTCTTTAATGACAGTCAGCGACTTCTTTGTTTTTATGGCATTTTTGCTCGTGGCATTTGTCCAAGTAATTTTAATTCTATTACTCTATCTCAAAAAAGCATAATAAAAAATAAAAAAAGTAAAGAGAAAAACTAGCTAAGTTAGCACCGCAAGTGGAACTGCATTTAATTTCTATTATTATGATGACATGCCGTCTGCAAAAGTCCAAAGCAGCGCATAAAACGTGCACTGATATTAAAAAAAAAAAAAAAAAAAAAAAATAAATAAAAATGAGAAAACTAAACAATGAAATTTTTTTTATTTCAGCAATATCAAAGTTTGAATATTGTACAAAATGGTAAAAAAGAACGTTTGGACAGACGAATAGCTTTAAGAGGCTTATTAAAAAGTGTTATATGAAGCATTCATTGTCCAGGGTTCTCAGTGTATCCAATGTACTCAGTGTACCCAGTGTACTCAGTGTACCCAGTGTACTAAGTGTACCCAGTGTACTAAGTGTACCCAGTGTACTAAGGGTTCCCAGTGTACTCAGTGTACCCAGTGTAACCAGTAAACCCAGTGTACCCAGTGTACCCAGTGTACTAAGTGTACCCAGTGTACTAAGTGTACCCAGTGTACTAAGTGTAACCAGTGTACTAAGTGTACCCAGTGTACTCAGTGTACCCAGTGTACCCAGTGTACTCAGTGTACTCAGTGTACCCAGCGTAGCATTTCAAGTGTACCCAGTGCACCTAGCATTACAAGTGTACCTAGCGCCAAAAGTGTGCTTTCCAAAGTCTTAACACACATTTCACACACACTTTTTGTAGTGTACCATACTAAGCGATAGTAAAATTCACATTGTGCAGCATAGTTTGAGCTACTTTAGTGGACACGCCCACACTAAACCAAAGAACCAAACCAAGCTGCTGCTGCATCGACGCGTCAGGGTGTGTATTTTTTTTTTTTGGTTGAAAAATGTGTTGCATGACTTTTTCACTTTTATGGGCATTTAGATGCAAACTTTCTGCCATAAAAGAAAAAAAAAGATAATAATGAAAAGAATCATTTTCATAAATTTCAACTGCAAATTTCGCGACTACTTGGCTGCCAGTTACTGATTTTAATTCTTAGTGCTGCATAACATTTAAAAAGCAGAAAAATATAAAGTCAAAGTGCGCTTGGCTTGTGAATGGCAGTGAATTGTAAAAGAATACTTCGAAGAAATTGCATGGAAAGTAGACGTCTGAGGGAAAGCAACTAAATTTAAAAAAAAAAAAATAGTTTGTACAACAAAAAAAATGGATTCTAACAATTTAAATCAAAAATAAACTGACTACGTTATAGTTAGAATAAGTAATGCACAAGAAATCACGCTGCCAACTTTTATTTTTTATTGTACATATATATTTATAAGTATATAGGTGCGAATATACATGGAGTATATATGCTGAAAACACTTTTGAAACAAAAGTTGCTAAAAGGCATGCGAAAGTGCGCACGAGACGTGCTTAAAAAGTCTTTGGAGTGCTTACGCAGTGCGTACGTGCATAGAGAGAGAGAGAGAGTGTGTGTTTGTATGTATCTGTGTACATATTTACTAAGTTATAGCTATCAGGGTTCGCTTGAAAAAACAATTTTTTTACAGTGTTGTCATATAAAAATCAGAAAACTAATGCTGCAATTGAATATGATATAACTCGTATTCAGTGTACTCAGTGTACTCAGTGTATCCAGTGTACCTAGTGTACCTAGTGTACTCATTGTTATTTCGTATTGTTCAATTATATATTAACTAATTTATCTAATTCATTTTACGGTAGCTCTAAAGTATTTTAGTACCAAGCAGCTTAAAAATCAGTCACTTTGATTTATTTGAGAACCCTGACAGCATGCACTTTGTCACACCTCAATCTAATGCAACTTCAAGCGTTATATATGTGTACATATAAATAAAATTTTGCCACAAACATATATTTCTAATGTCTGACTCTTTGGCACTTTCACTGAACTGCACTACAAGTTTAAATAACTAAAGAAGAGCACTATTTTTTTCATGCTACTTTAAGAAAATTGTGTAAAAGTAAAACTTTAGTCAAATTGGTAGCATTTTGCTTTGCTTACTTTTTGTAAAAAAAAAAAAACACAGAAACTTTATCTATATTTTTTTTTCACATGCGTACGATTGTAAATTTTAGGTAAAAGTTTTATCTGTTTGCATAAAATTCTTGTTGAAAACTAGTTTTAAATCAAGCTGACTGACTATAGTTCTAGTGCATATTTAATATGCACATAAGACTTTGAAAATGCATATTTATGTTAAGTGTAAATAGGCACAATTTCACCTTTATTTATGTAGCTGCTAGTTAGCTTTTGTACTATAATATTTTTTAACGTTTATTTGTTGTTCTATAAAGCAGTTGAGGCACTGTGTATCCAGTATATTCAGATGGTATTCAGTGGTACTCAATGGTACTCAACAGTACTCAGTGGCACATTCAATTAGTATTACTCAGTAGTACTCATTAGTTTTCATTTGTAGTCAGTAGTATTCAGTGGTAATCAGAGCTAATCATTAGTGTGCACAAAAGTATTCAGTGGTACTCATTAGTAGTCATTAGTAGTCATTAGTACTCATTAGTACTCATTAGTACTCATTAGTACTCATTAGTACTCATTAGTACTCATTAGTACTCATTAGTACTGATTAGTACTGATTAACACTCATTAGTACTCATTAGTACTGATTAGCACTCATTTGTATTCGTAGTATTAGTGCACCGAAAAGAATTCAGTGGTACTCTTTAGCATTCAGTGGTACTCATTAGTACTCATTAGTACTCCTTAGTACTCATAAGTACTCATTAGTACATTTCAGCACTCCTTAATACTCATTAGTACTCATAAGTACTCATTAGTACTCATAAGTACTCATTAGTACTCATAAGTACTCATTAGTACTCATAAGTACTCATTAGTACTCATAAGTATTCATTAGTACACAGTGTATTCTTCAACCGACTTTGAAAACGATATGCCACATAAGCCGTACAACAATTGACAAGACTCTATGAACTTATTTTACTAACTGCAAAATGCCATACACAAATTTTTATTTATTTCCAAATACAATAAAACTCCATTAAAATTAGACAAAAAACAAGAAAAAAAACTAAAATATTTAAAATATTAGTGAAAATATAGTTTACATTTGTCTATCTAGATTTGCAATATCATTGATGATGCAATAATAAAATTTGGTTTTCTCAAAATCAAAAGCTTAATTTTTAATGAATTTTTGTCTATTAAAGATGCAAATATATTGCAAACAGTATATTCTTTCTTTCTTTGTTAAATGCTTCTTTTTCTTCTGTGAAGTGAAAAACACAAAATTTTTTTTTGTAAAATTGTAAATGTGCAATTTTATGTGCATTGGGGAGCTCAATGACTCAGACTAAAAAATTTACATATAGATTGCGAGATAGCTTAATTTGACCTAAATAAATACAAATGAATAGTAAAAAAAAAAAAAAAAAAATTCAGTTTCATATTTTCTATCTCATTTTTACTTACAGAATTTAAGTTCATTTGAACTTTTGCAGTTTGTTTCAAGTGTTTTGAGTAAACTGACAGCAGCCACAGCAGTAAGAAAGTATCCAAGAGCGTTTGAGTAAAACAAAAAAAAAAAAAAAAAAAATAAATTCGAGCAAGAAAGTTGCATTTTATTCAGTTCAGGTGAAAATGGCTTTGGCATTGAAAGTACATCATATATTTTTCTCTCGAACTTTACCATTTCCGGTATTTGCTTTTCTAAAAAAAAAAAAATCACATATGTACATACACATACATACGTATAGTATCTATGTTGCATTTGTATTTTCTCTGTATTTGTTACTTTCAATTTCAAGTGTGTGCCTCAATTGAAACTAAACTTTGTTTTTGATAAATTTATTTCATACAAAATAAGTATTTATATTTCACTTTATTTTTCTGATTCAAATTGCTAATAAATGCAAACAAGATACAAGATACAAAATATGAAAATAAATTTTAAAGTAAAACAAAAAATTGAAAAACTTTTTCGTATGAAATATTTGTTGATTGGAATGTTTTATCTAATTGAAAAATGCATTAGTCTTATATAAAAATTAATTAAAGTCACTCTGTGTGATATATAAACTATTCTATTCTATTATTTTATTTGCAAATAAAATATGTTTGCAATTTTTTTTTATCTTTTTGATAAGTAAACTAATTATTTGTGCAGTAAACAATTCTTTGTTTTATAAATTCAATTTAATTTAAGCACTTCAAATGAACTTTTTAATATTTTTTCAAATAAAATGAAAACTGCAGTCGAGTTATCTTGACTTTGAGATACTCTGTACTGATTTTGACGTTTTCTTTTTATAACTTGTACACAAGGAGTGAGAGGGTATATTAAGTTTTTTTCAAAGGTATGTAACAGGCAGAAGAAGGTTTAGTAAACACTATAAAGCATATAGATTCTTGATCAGCATAGATACGAGAGTCGATCTAGCTATGTTCCTCTGTCCGTTCGTCCGTTCTTTTGTCCGTCTGTTCGCCGTATAAAAATGATTCTCGGTGACTATAAGAGATAGAGCTACCATATTTGAAGCATAGTCCTATTTAAAGTGGCAGTACCCATACAAATCTACCCCAAATCTTTGTTAGTAAAATGAATACATAGAGTCATGTCAATCGTTGCAGGGCGTATGAGTCATATCGTTTTCAAAGTCGATTAAAGAATACACTGAATAACACAGAGTACTAACAAGTACCACAGAGTGCTAATGAGTAGTAATGAGTACTAAATAGTATTAATGAATACTTATGAGTACTAATGAGTACTAATGAGTACTAATGAGTACTAATGAGTACTAATGAGTACTAATGAGTACTAATGAGTACTAATGAGTACTAATGAGTACTAATGAGTACTAATGAGTACTAATGAGTACTAATGAGTACTAATGAGTACTAATGAGTACTAATGAGTACTAATGAGTACTAATGAGTACTAATGAGTACTAATGAGTTCTAATGAGTACTAATGAGTACTAATGAGTACTAGTGAGTACTAAGGAGTACTAAGGAGTACTAATGAGTAAAAAAAGCACAAAAAGTTCACATCACACTTGCCCCACCAATTATAGAGCTTGAGCTGCGATTCAAAAATATTTCGCTTTGACTGCGATGGTGTTGTTTGGCTGGGCCTAATGCATGCATTTGTTAGCTTAGGGTATACAATAAGCTTTCTTTGGGAACATTTTCACGGCTTTTTACCGCTGGACTCTAGAAAAATAGGTTGTGACGCCGAACTGTTTAGTTGTTCAGCATATTTTTCTAGAGAAATCTATAAAGTATATAAAATTTAAATAAATATTATTAAATAAAATTACGCAATATTTGGTTGTACATCTGTGCAATTAACAAATAATGCTGTGTATCGCTGCTTTTACTATTTCAACAACAAATATTTTCGCAAATAGACAGATAAATGCGGCAAATAATTTATTAGTTAAACCAAAAAAAAAAAAAAAAAAAACACATTCCTTGGGTGCGAATACTTACAAAAGTTGTAAATTAAAATAAAACAAGAAAGTAAAATTAAACAAGAGAGACATTTTTATTAAAGCATAAATATGATATGCAGACTAATTATTATTTTGCTAAATTCGATTTCTGACAAAAAAAAAAAATATGTGTGAGCGAGTAAAAAAGGAAATGATTTACTCGATAAGCCTACACCACACACGTTAGCAAAAATTTACGATGCCAGAAATCCCTAAACACAAATCACTAAACTAATCAGTTTGTAAAATGCTCAAACTGATAACATTCTCGGTATTTTTAACTTTAAAAAAAATTTATTTTTAAATATCTTTTAGATTTTTTAAATATTTTTATGCAGCTGCATTTTTGCAGATACATTTTTGCAGATATAATTTTATAGATACATTTTTCAGATACATTAAAAAATAAACTTAAAAAATTCATTCATTGACAGCACACATATTAATTTATTTAAAATTAAATTAAATGCCTTATCTAATCGGTTAAAAATATAGTATTGTGCGCTTATCATCCCCTACAGCGACTGATATATTTAATTTTGCATCACAAATCATTCTTAAAGCGATCTATCGATCTTATCCGTTTTACAGATAATAATAAAACAATAACAAAAATAAATAAATATAAAAATACGCTGCGCAGCGTAGTAAAATACAAAATAAAAGACAGAAGAAGAAGAAGAAGAAAAAAAAAACTATAAAAGCTACACTCGGCAACATTTGTTCGCACAGTTGAAGTTCTTTCTACTACGCAGACGGAACAAGATGATTTCAAGCAAAACGCTATTGGGCATTGCTTTGCTAGCGCTGAGCAGCCAATATGTAGCAACACAATTTAATACAAACTATGCAAATGGACGCAATGGCATGGTACATTTATTCGAATGGAAATGGGATGATATAGCAGCGGAATGTGAGCGTTGGCTGGGCCCAAAAGGATTTGCCGGTGTGCAGGTGTGTTAAACTAAATTTGTTTTTTTTAAATGTTTTTTGCATTTATATATTTTTTTCAGGTCTCCCCCGTCAACGAAAATATCATTGTTAATAATCGTCCTTGGTGGGAGCGCTATCAACCGATTTCGTATAAACTCATAACACGCTCAGGCAATGAGCAACAATTTGCAAATATGGTCAGACGCTGCAATAATGTCGGTGTACGCATCTATGTCGATGTTGTCTTCAATCATATGTCTGCGGGTTCTTCGAATCCTGTGGGTACTGGTGGCAGCACTGCTAATCCCAATACTAAATCATTTCCAGCAGTGCCCTATTCGAATCTTGATTTTAATCCTACATGCAGCATTACCAATTACGCTGATCCCGCAAATGTACGCAATTGTGAATTGGTTGGTTTGCGTGACTTGAATCAGGGTAATTCTTGGGTACGTGATAAAATTGTTGGTTTCTTGAATCATCTGGTACAATTGGGCGTTGCTGGCTTCCGTGTCGATGCTGCTAAGCATATGTGGCCTGCCGATTTACGCGTAATCTATGGACGCGTTAATAATCTTAATACAGCATTTGGTTTTCCACACAACACGCGTCCATATTTTGTTCAAGAGGTTATCGATTTGGGCTATGAGGCTATTAAGAAAAGTGAATATACCGGTTTTGGCGCTGTCACAGAATTCCGTCACTCCGAATCGATTGGTAAAGTATTCCGTGGCAAAGATCAGCTACGTTGGCTTGTCAACTGGGGCACCGCATGGGGTTTTGCTGCTTCCGATCGTTCGTTGGTCTTTGTCGATAATCATGATAATCAACGTGGTCATGGCGCTGGCGGTGATAATGTGCTTACGTACAAACAAGCGAAAAAAATATAAAATGGCTTCGGCATTCATGTTGGCACATCCATTCGGTACACCACGTATTATGTCTTCGTATTCGTTCACAAATACCGATCAGGGTCCACCTACGACAAATGGACAAAATATTGCTTCGCCCATAATCAATTGGGATAATACTTGCGGTGGTGGCTGGGTTTGTGAGCATCGTTGGCGTCAAATTGCCAATATGGTTGGCTTCCGTAATGCTGCAGCGAATGCTGATTTAAGAAATTGGTGGGATAATGGCAGCAATCAGATTGCATTCAGTCGCGGCAATAGAGCATTTATTGCTTTCAATAATGATAATTATAATCTGAATACACGTCTCTACACTGGTTTGGCTGCTGGCAATTACTGTGATGTCATTTCCGGCGAAAAATCTGGCTCGAACTGTACCGGCAAGAAGATAACCGTAGGCTCGGATGGTTATGCTAATATTTCTATTGGTCATAATGAAGCGGATGGTGTGCTGGCCATACATATTAATGCGAAATTGTAAAAAAAATAAATATATTATACTATATATTTTTTTTCTGCATAAAAATGGTTGTTGTAAATAAATTAAACTAAATGTATAACATAAAATGTGGAAATTTGCCAACAGGCAAAAACCTATTTCAAAGAATTATGACTAAAAGATAAGCGTATCGTGTTTTTGAGATTGATGACATGGCTTTGCCTAAATGCGTGTGTGTGTGTGTATGTGTGTGTATAGCGTAAAGTTTTTAATCTATTTAAAAGGAAAAACAACAACAACACTAAAAAATTTCACAATTAACAAAAATTTCTTAAATAGTATTTCTTGTTGTTGTTGTTTTAGGGCTGCTTAATTAAAGCAGCTTTAATTTTAAATATTTACTATATAAAACATTACATGCATTGCAAATTGAGTGAATAGAGTACACACTGTGCCCTCAATTCCACTCACTGTGTATTCACTGTGTTGAAATCTTGAATATAAGCTTAAATTTCAAATATTTATAAAACTTACCTCGCAAAAAACAAAAAACCAAAAAAAATCAACGAAGAAGCAGCAGCAGCATATTATCATTCAACAGCGCAGCAAACGCCTACACCTAACTTATTTCTAAGCGCAAAAACCCAAACACCAAAAAGTATGCAATGTTTTTTTTTTTTTTTTTTAAATTAATTAAATTTAGCACACTTTTTTTTTTAGGTTACATTACGTTACGTTTTGGGTCAAGATGGGTCACTTGAGATAAGCTAAAATCGTACCGGCTGACATTTGCAGCTACCGTGTGGCTTTGTAGTATTTTATGTGAAGTAAAAGAATTATGAGCAGCAATTCTTTAGAATTTATTTGTAGAAATATTTTACGCAATAATCTTTGCTGTTACCATTGCTGCTGCCAACAACTTAGTCAACGCTAATAAACTGACAAACTGCATATGATACGATAATACAATATTTTAGCACAACGCATTTGTCGTATTTTATTTGTAGATTTATTATACACACCACTCTACTATCTCATTTGTTCATTTAGAGGCAAAAAAAAAAAAAAAAAAAAAAAAATATACGAAAAGATACTACGTTATAAAACATACAGTAAAGATCTTTACAATTCTAACAATGCGCTGCATTTGAGCAGGATACTTACTTAAACACAGACAGATAGATACGTATGTATATGTATACGTGTAGCTGCACTTCATTCCGGCAGTACATATGTGCTCAATATGAAATAATGTCCTGTTTCCTGTCTTGTCCATTTCAAAAGCTTTGCCCGTACAAATTTGTATTGCATAAAATATGCAATAATGCTGCTTTATGTATGCAAGCAAGGAAAGTATGCAAGTAAGGAAAGTATGAATGTTCATGAGTTTATCAAAGGATTTGCATGTCATTTGCAAAGGTCAAACCAGGGAGTTAGTTATACTAAAATATACAATATGTACATAGATTATATTACACACATGCATAAAAGAAGCTAGTTTAGTTTAGTTCCCGCATTATTGTGCGTTTGTAAAATACAATAAAAAAAAAATTTGTTTCTTTTTTGTTAATATTTTCTCGCTTCTATAACTTTTTAGATTTTTTTTGTACAATTTTTTCAAGTGAAGCATGCAAATAACTCTTAATAAAGACATAATATTCCAGTTAAATGAAAAAAAAAATCAGTCTTTGATTGTGAATAATTTCAATATAATATTTTTTTTTTGCAATTTTCAAATAAATTTTATTTATGTTACTTTGAGTTATTTTTTCATTTTAAAATATAAAACGACGTAACTCAAGTCATATCAAAAATTATCTTAAAAAATGAGATTGTTTAGATTGCGGTTGTGTATTATTTTGGCGGAATTTGTATTTGAAGGGAGAAGCGCTCATGTCTAAAATTTGATGCAAAATGCGATTGCTTGTCGGAAAATGTTATTCTATTTTGTGAGGAAAAAAAAAATAATAACAAAAAAAAAATGAAAGAAAAATAAAATTAATATAAAATTTGCTGACATAAAGGTAAACATTTTTTGTATTTATGCAAAATAAAAGAATATACATAAATATATGACTAAGTGTGTCTGTCTGTCTGTCTATCTGTCGGTTTGGTGGCACCAATGTCACGTCTGATGATACTGACAGCGCACAATGTAGATGTAACGGTATTATTTCATTTAATTTTAGATAATTTTTTTTTTTTTAATCGAAATTTAAATTTTTTGATGACATAATTAAGATAGTTCATATTAAATAATACAAACAAATATCATGAAAACAGCAAAATGGTATTCAAGTTCTTTTTATATGAGACTATTTAATAGTACCAGCTTTGCACAAGAAACTGTACTGAGTTCACATGCATTGCAAATTGAGTGAATAGAGTAAACACTGTGTACTGTGTTTACTCAATCGCACTCACTGTATATTCGTTGTATTGAAATCTTGAATGTAAGCTAACTAGTAGAAGAAATTGAAAGCTAAGAGTAAGTTTTCATGCATTGTATAATGAGTGCTTAGAGTACACAGCATAGATTAAGTTGTATTTACTGTGTACTTATTGTGCTGCAATCTTAATTTTAAGCAAGTTTTGGAAATATAAAGCTAAATAATGTGAGCGACTCTAAATGCAAAATGAGTGAATAGAGTACACAGTAAATATTCAATTGTACTCATTATAAATTTATTGTGTTGAATCTTGAATTAAACAGCAGAACAGCAGAAATTTAAACCTTAATAAGCTATAAGTGCATTTAAAACAAAAAAGTTTGAGTGAGTCTAAATATACTTGAAAATGAGTGCATAGAGTACTCAGTATAGATTTAGTTGTACTTATTGTGTACTTACTGTGCGGCAATCTTGTGTATAAGTCAGTTGGAGAAATCAAAAGCTTTAAAGCTAAAAAATGCTATGAGTTGGCTTGCATGCACTGAAAATGAGTGCATAGAGTTTACAGTAAATATTAGTTTGTACTTACTGTGTACATAATGTGCATAAATCTTGAATCAAACTCAATTTTTGTTGTAACATGTGAACTCTTAAATGTAACTCAATTTTTCAGTTAGCATAAAAGTCGCTGATAACATCAAATTTTAAATAAAATTTTTTTAAACATTTTTTCTTTTTTTTTTTATGTGTATTATTAAATTTTTCATTTTCAATCTTTTTTTTTTTTTTTTTGGCGTATATTATTTAGTTACGTTACCCCATGTTGCAAGCAATGCTCACATTTTGACAAGCTGTCAAACAAAAGTTTCCGAATTGAGTTGAAATATTAACATTTTTGCTGGCTGTCAGTAATTCAAAAAAAAAAAAAAAAAAAAAAGAATTGTTAAAAATTCATGTAACGCTAAATACAAGCAGACATGTGAATGCACATAAACACAGTTACACGAGTATATAAATATAAAAATATTGTAAATCACATAACGAGAAATATTTTAAACTAAACTTTAAAATAAGTTTATTATATTTTCAAAAAAAAAAAAAAAAAAAAAAAAAAAAAGAAACTTTCATAGCGCTCCATTATGAAGGCGGAAATATATTAAAATGTAGACACGTAAAAATGAAATCTATTTTTTAGCACTTATAGTGGTTTATTTTTTTTTATTTTATTTTTCTTTTTTTTTTTGGTTGTAAAAAAAGTGTATATCAAGTGTTAACATGCTTATAATATATTAACTTGTTTGTATTTGTTTTGTATTTTGATTTGGGTATGATGTAGGTAGTATATATAAAAAAAAAGAAGGTATGAGGCATGTTATAAATGTGGTAAGTGCCAAAAAAGTTTGCTATCAGGATTCAATAAATTTAAAGAAAAATTTGTAACCCAAACCCAGCGTAGTGTAAATACGGTATTATACAGGTTCACTTAGGTTGCGTATCGGGTATCATCTCTTTAGCGTTATTTTATAAATATTGCAACTATTATAAAATAATTTTATTTGTTTAAATTTATTATTTCAATTTATTTGTTGACAGTGATATTTACAGCTAAAAAGAAAGTTTTTTTTATATAAAAGATATATTTCTATGAACTCTTTATAACTGGGCAACATGCAAAGCTAAACTAAAATTAAATAAAAAATAGAAAAAAAAAAAAAAAGTAAACAAACAAATAAAAAAAAAGATATGCGGATATGAGAGCTTTTAAAAATTACATTTAAGGCCATTTATCTTTTGTTGCAGTTTTTTTTTTGCAGACGACGTGATCTACAAAAAATTTACATACACACATACACATACATATTTTATGTATGCAAAACAATATTTGCAGAAAAAAAAAAACAATAAAACAATTTGATTTAGCTCTAAACAAATATAAAATGCATGCAAAGAGACATGACCAAAAGGACATCAAAATCAGCTAAAAATATCAACAACAGATGCAGGCGAAACGATGAAACAGACTAACAAACAGCAACAACAAAAAAACAAAAACAATAACAAAAACAATATAAACGCTGTGAATTGTTGCAGCACTGACAGCGGAAACAACATTTGTAACGATAACGTACGCTACTATTTCATGACCCGTCTTACGCCGCAAACTAGTACATATTTGTCAGTTTGTCAGTTTGTTTGGTTGTTGTTGTTGTTGTTGTTTGTACGTTTCAAGCGTTTATCTATCCATCTATTTGCTTATGTTGCACACGGCATGCATACATATGTGTATGTATTGCGCATACATACATACACACATACATACACACATGCATGCATGCCGTCAGTAGCAATTGTCCATTAATTTCATAGCAGTTTAACATGAAAACTGTGTACAAGTGATTTTATGCACCCTACAACACATACATACATACGTACAGACACATGTGTAACTTGATACAAACATGAAAAAATATTGTTTGTGCGACAGAGATAGCAGGATACAGTTGGCAGCATCCGCTTGCATGATTGCTTATGTCCCTAGGGCAACTGAAACTGAAACTGTTATAGTTTAAATACAACAACAACAACAAAACAAAATAAATAATAAAAAAAATAGTTTTAGTTTTATTACAATAAAATGCAACGAATTTTTAATACACTACATATAAATATATATTTTATTTGTTGTAGCTAGAAGCTTAATGATTTTGCATTACAACTAGAAAATAAGATAGAAAAAAAATAGAGACTTTCAATATTTTTTTTGAGTGTAGTGTATAAAATAAATGTTATTAAAGATGCAAATAGAAAGCAATACAAAAAAACAAAAATAAAAAATAAAAATAAACGAAAAGAAAACTATTAAAAAAAATAAAAAAATTATAGCATAGCTTGCGGCGCATGATGAAAAAAAGTAAAAAAGAGAAAGAGCGAAATAGATACTAACTTAGCGGAAATGTAGAATATCGGGTCAGCCAACACATAATGGCGCAGTGTCTGACCAAACGGCAGTTAAGAAAAAAAAAAAAAAACAATAACAAAATATTGATATTGCAAGAAGATACATTGGCGAAAATCGTTCATCAGCGCAATTCAACTTGCGTATTTTTACGCAAAACTATTTGAATGATTTTACATGCATAGCAAATAAATTGTTTAATGAAAAAGAAAAATCAGAATGTATATCATGCAAGGAAAAATAAATATTTCATTTTTTTTTTTTTGATAATAAAAACAATAAAGAATGTAACAGTCGAGTATGCTTAACAATGAGATGCCCTATATTCAATTTATATGAAAATAAATTTGTTATTCTATAATAAGAAAAAAAAAAAAAACGCTTAAGCCTGTACCCTGTACCGAATATTTTTTATAGCTTAAGTTAAATTTTTTTCTTAGTCCATACTATTTTGTATTGGATTATCATACAAAAACTTAAGAAAATTGAGGAAGAAAACCCGTTTGAAGATGATTACTTGACGGCTAAGAGAGTCTATGTTACAAATATAATGGCCCTGTCTCTTATAATCTCCGGCAGATAGCTAGTTGGTCTGTCGGTCAAATGGACGGACCGGCAGACATATGTCGTTATATATGTATATCATTATTTTACAGATTCATAGTGTTCCTGAATACGAATTAATGGCCAGGAATGGCATATTTGAATAAATTAAATCAAAATTAATAAATTGTGATAGAAATATTAATAAAAAGCACAAATTTTTATTATTTTAGAGTTTCATAGTGTTCCTGAAAACGAAATAATGGTAAAAAGAAACACTCCGTACATTGAATTTATTGTAACTAACTTTATAAACGTTAAAGGGACTAAAAAGCAAAAAAAAACCTAGCTCAATTTCTAATTCTTTGCTGCTGTAGGCAATATTTCTAATACACTCCATAGAATCATTTTATCTGATTTGTTCACACCATATTTTGAGTGTACACATTTGCTAGTTTTCATTTTTTAGCTACGTTTTTTTTGTTTGTTTTGCTTTTTTTTTAAGTGTTGCATTTATTCTATAATTTATTTTAATTGAAATCAGATTTACTCGATTTTTGTTTTGTAATTTTTTCTTTTTTAGAAAGGTTTTATTTAGTTTATTTCTCGGCATTTTGCTATGATGTAGTTCAATAGTATCATTGAAATTTTCATCAACATGATTGCCGCTTACTAAGCTGATTTGACGTTTTTTTGTTTTGTTTTGTTTTGTTTTTTCTTCTAATTGAAGTTTGATTGCATTTTAGTCACTCAATTCGCTTGAAATATTTTAATAGAAATTGTGCTATTAGTTCGATTTAAGCTTATTGCGCTTAATTGACATTCGGCTGATTGGAAGTTTGCTATTCCGTATCACTTTTTATATATGTACTCAAAATTGTACTTTTCAAATTTTAAGCTTTTGCATTTAGATTTAACTCCTTAAAGCATTAAATTGCATGTTTATTGAGGCATCGAGCGACCAGCTGTAAAGCCGCAGATTATGCAATATTATTATTTGAATATTCCGTTACGGACTACCAGCTATGTTGCTATGTGTTCCAGTTTTTGGTTAACCGCAGTTGAAATTCGTTGATTGGGTACATTTAATGCGCTCAGTTAAGCACTTACAGCTGTCAATTGTTGTTACACTTTATGACAGTTGACAGTTACGGCTTTTCTAAAAACTGTCAAATGTAGTTTAGTTTGTTTATATTAAAACTATTGAACTCATTGATGGCGGATTATGTGCCATTGACTACATTTATATAAAAATAAAATCAAAAAAATGGCTACCTATGTAGTAGACTTAGGCCTATATTTAAATTATATATTTTTAAATATTTTTTATAGCTTTTATAGTCACCGATATATGCGGCTTTACATAACAGAATCGAATAAAGAAGAATATATGCATACTTTAGGGCGCTTGGTTTAAAATGCCAACTTCTTTCTAACACAAAACTAATATACCCAATTATAACACCAGTTAGGGTATATGTATTTTTTAAAAGTTTTTTTATATTTTAATTTTAGTTGTGATTAGTTGTGTCTTTGTACTTTTCTAGTTTGTTTCTTATCAGTCAACTTTTATAAGTGTTATACAAAATGTATAACACTTACTAAAGATGACTGTTGTTCTCTTTCAAATAAAGAGAATATTTTGTTCACATTTTTATTTTCATAAAACTAAGCGCATGCGCTGGAAATTTCTTTTTGAATTTTTAAAAGAAAATCATGCGGAGTAATAATTTTTTTAAAGAGTTTGAATACGAGTTTAAATCAGCTGTTTTTGAATTGTGTTATAAAAAATGTTGGCGTTGTGTGTGAAGTAAAGTTTAAAAAGGTTTAAAAAATATATAATTTAAATTATTGCATAGAAACGCTTGAAAAATAAAACATTTTTTCAAACAAGCAAATAATGTGCTTAAAAACAATCAAAGCTGTCAGTTAGTTCATTTTTGCTTAGCTCTGTATATTCCCGCCAAATCGCGAATATTTTTTTTTTTTTTAAAGTAGCACCTAAATACTTATAACAATCAATTCATATGATCTTATAAAATCGTTTTTATCTAATAAAAGAAAAGCACCTTCTATATTAAAGAATATAAAAATCGTTTTATCGCTGCTATTTAAGATAGAGGAATAAAATTTGATGTGTTTATATGTTAATGGAAGCGGCAACAGTATAAACTGTTGAAAAAGTTGGCTGGACAAGCCATTTTTTATAGGAACAAAATACATTATTTTTTTACTATTTTTATTTTTTCAGTGTAGCATAGCGTTCCTGAATCCGGTAATGGTAACGGTTAATGGTAAGGAACTGCAATCTGGAGAATAAATTATATAAAGTCATGATTAACAAATTATGGCAGGAAACTAAATTATTATTGTTTTCATTATTTTACAGATTAATAGTGTTCCTGAATATGAATTAATGGCCAGGAATGGCATACTTGAATGAATTAAATCAAAATTAATAATTTATCAAAGAAATAATTTAAAACGCACTTATTTTTATTATTTTAGAGTTTCATAGTGTTCCTGAAAACGAAATAATGGTAAAAAGTAACACAACGGAAACTTGATTAAATTAAATCAAATTATGAAAGTAAAAATTTAATTCAGCATTATTATTATTATTATTTTAGAGTTTCATATTATTTCTGCATCTGAATTAATAGAAATCTGGACAACTGACAAAGATTGCCTAATTATAAAAGCAGTTTTACACTTTTTTTATGACTATATTATCTTAAACTCAAATGCTACTTACTCCTACAGCTAAATAATAATATCAGAATAAAATTTAATTGAAACGTTTTAATTAAAAAGTAGTCAAAAACAACTTAAGTCTTACGCACACATACACATGTGACACACAAACACGTATTAATAAAACTTCCGTAGAATTATCTAAAGAAAAAAAGTCTAATGCCAAAGCATGCATTTACTGGAAAATTAAATTATACAGAGTATTAGCTAAGAAAGTGAAAGCAACAAACTTTTTTTTTTTTGCATTAAGCCGCAAACGTGTAACGTGTCATTAAAATGCTAGCCACGTAAATGTATGATGTGAAAAGTGTGCCTACAGAGAAATAGATACAATGTGAAGTTAAAATCTTTATGTGTATAGATAAATAAATATATAAAAAAAAAAAAAAAAAAAAAGATTTCCAGATAACAAAAAAAAAATGTGCAGAGTTAATATTACCAAATTGGTACACACATACAAACACAATGATAAACACACATATACACATACATGCATTCCCTTGGCAAAATACAAAACGCCGCAAAATATTTGCAGCACGTGGTAAAAATCACACCACAACACAGACACACACACACACACTCACACGCAGCAACGTAAACTCAAATGTTGCTGCTTGAAATTATAAAGTAATAATTTAATTACTTAAAAAAAAAAAAATAAAATAAAATTATAATCGATAATGGCTTCAAAGTGTGAAAAAAAAATATTACGCATACGCAACGTTAGCCTTAGGTTTCGCTTTATATAAAAAATTATTCAGCATACGCCATGTATGTGAATTTTAAGTGAAGTTCTTTATTTTTCTATAACGCAGCAAGTTCATATTTTTTGCTTAATATATAGGTACAAAATGACTCTATAAATATCATCGTACGAGTATATTTTTTGTACGTTTCAAATGTTTGCAGTTTTACGCTTGATTTCAATTTGAATTTATATTTTTTCTCTTTTTCTTTTTGATTTTCTTGTTTTCATTTATGCGATTTACATATTTTTCGTTTGCAACATTTCACACAATCTACTTCTTGAACAAAATAGAGAGACAAAATAGTGACTGAGTTTCTTGTTGTTGCTGTTATTTGTTAGGTTTCAATTTTTGGTTTTGGTATGTCTGAGTTTGTGTTTAGTATTGCGTGTTGCTCGTTTGCATTTCAAAGCGTTTAGTCCTTTTTACGTATGAAAAAGTAGCAAAAACAAATAAAAAATAAAATGTTTTTTCTTTTTTTATATAAAAAGCATCACGTAGCAGCTTAAAGTTTTGCTAAATGGTTTTTGGTATATAATCGATTTAAAATAAATGAAATAAGATACTTTTCTATTTAAAATTCGTAATAAACGAATTTTCGCTAAATGCTTAGAAGAAAGTTTAGTTTAGTAATTGGCATAATTTTTTTTTTTTTTTTTTTTTTTGGGAGTTAGCAAGTTTTGTGCCGCAGTTTGTTAATTAAACAAATGAACAGAGCTAACTAGAAGGACCAAAATATAAAATATGCATCTCAATTGTCCTTTCATATAAATAAAAACAACGTTTTTTGCAATGTAGCACGCGTCACTGCTACTGAGAAAACAGTATACAGAAACCATTTGTTTCACACATGTTTCACTGCAAAATAAGGTAATACTAATTACTATTTGTAAGTAAAAGACTTTCGTGAAAAAAAGGATCATTTTCGGGAGCTCTGGAATCCCAGTGGTGCCCAAAACTGGCATACTACCCCATTTAAATTTTTTACTGCTACTACATGTACTATGTGCTACTATGTTGTAAGCGCGCTTCCGCTGCTCTTTCAGCAGTTTTCCAATTTTTTGTTTTGATTGCAGCGCAACCAAAATATGTTGGCGCTAACATAAAAATGTACTAAAAATACCAGTTTCTATTTGATTGCAATCAGCTGTTTCTTTACTTGTTTTTTTTTGTTTTGGTTTTTTGATTGCAGCGATGTCCTTAAAATGTTGGGGCTAGTATAACAATAAAAAATATAAAAAAGCAAAACATTTTTGTATTGGAAAATAGAAAATCGACTTCTTAAATGAACCGAATGAATTGTTCTAGTGGAATTTTAATTTACTTGTATTGTTGTCTTTTCAAAATTAAACCGATTTGGAACTCATCGGTTGTGTATTTTCAAAGTCCATAGCGGACATAAAATATTTTTACTACGAAGTCTCCTTTAATGCGTTAAAAACTTCTGATATGGCTATATAAATATGCGAATGTTTTTATGAGATACACCTAATATAAAATCAAAGAAATTTTAAACATTTCGAGCTAAAACGTTTAAAAATTATTGCGAAATATATATGAATTCACATCATATTTTAAAAAAAAAATATACAAAAAATTTTCAAAGTTTTTTTTTCGAAATTTACCCTTGACTATGCAACCCAAAATCTCAATAACAAACCAAATATATAAATCGAAAAAAAAAAAAAAACAAAACAAAATAACTTAACTTTGACTTAATTAAGTTTTGTCATGAAAGTCATGAAATGCCACAGCAGCGTTTACAAAACGACAGGAACTGTAATTCCTTTACGTGTGTAAATGTTACGCTATGCAGCAGCGTTGTGCGGGCTGTATAAATTTTGTGGCATGCCACAATGCAATACGTAGCAAAAACAACAAAACAACTTTTTTTTTTGTACAATACTTTTTTAACTTTTTGTAAATAACCGCAATGACAATAGTCACAGCAACATAAACAATAATAATAGTAATAATAGCAAGAAGAAGAGTATATATGTTTGTAGTATGATATAAATAATTACAACAAAACAATTTAATGCGACTAACTACACAAATAAATTTAATTGTTTAACTTTGACCATAAATAATGACAACACAAAGCATACCATGACTTTTATTTTTTTTTTTAAATTTATTTTCTTTTCACCTTTACTGTCAGAGTTTTTATCAAGAAGAAAAAAGTCAAATGCAATGCAATATCTTAATTATTTATTTAAAAGTAGCAAAACATTTTTTTTTTTGTAGACGAAGCGGTGATGTGCTATATTTAAACCAAAAAAAAAAGAATAGTAAAAATGTTTCTATGTCCGCTATGGACGTTGAAACCATGCAACTGATGAGTACCAAACCGGTTTCAACAATGCGGGTATAATTATAGATTACTAAAACAACGCATGGAGCACACTCGGTTTATTTATTATGTCGATTTTCTAATATTCCCCGATTTAAATTTGAATGGTATTATTTAGAATGTTTTTATTAGCCCCAACATATTTTGGATAAAAAGAGCAGCCGAAACGCCCGTAGACGCCGGGTAACTGCTACCTGAAAGAGCAATAAACTTGCAAATATTTTTAATAATTTGGTAAAATTTAATAAAAAAAAAAAATATTTAAATAAAAGACAGCTAAAGTACAGCAAGCGACAGTAAAATTTAGAAGAAAATAAAAATTAATGACAAAAGAGTTTAAAAGTCGAATTTAAAACTTTGCGCAAGAGAAAAACTTTTCAACTTTTATTGTGTTTCAATATTAATAATTATGCAAACAGCCAGACAGACAGACAGACAGACAGACAGACTTCTATTCGGGCGCTATTTATTTATTTATTTATGCATAATTTTTTTTCTACTTTTTCTTTTTAAATATAAATTAAACATAATATTAAGCATACGCAACGTTGTCGTGTCACGTTTAAATTATTTAAAGATATAAAACAATCAACTGTCAAATAGTTTGACATTCGTTGAACGAAATGTGTATGCAATATGAAGGGTAATTTCAACAAAGTCAAGCAAGCAACGCACGCAATAAGGTCAGATACACACATACACATACAGAAAGTATTATACAATTTATTCAAGGACACAAAAGGGTGTCTAAATGAAGAAAACAAAAAAAAAAAAACTAATAATGTAGAACACCGAAAAAAAAACATGCTGCTGCTGCTGTTACAACATGTCAAACGTGTCTCCGGCTAATAAACGACACATGAACATGTCTCCAGACGTATACAGAGACAAAAGAAAAGGACAGACAGACAGAGAGACAGCGAATTTAATACGCGCTTTGTTCTATAAATTCCGGCACTCGGTTACACACACAGCTTGGATTTCAAGTCAAGTCAATGTTGTGAGCGGTTTGTAAGTATGTTTGGGAGTATGTCGATTTATTATTCTACGATTTACATTTGTGGCATGTACAATGTACATACAATGCCTGTCAGCGAATTAGTTGCATAAATGACGTACTCGTATACGCCGTGTGTAAGTTGTATTACAGCTAACCACTGCAAAGAGCATTTGCTTTAAAACATAAAACGCAAGAAAAGGATATTTTGTGCTGTAGCTATGTAACTGTCTTCCCGTCTATCTATCTCTAGGACTGTCTGTCTTTTCGTCTGTCTGTCCCCTTCTCCCGTCTATCTGTCAATTGTCAATTCTTTACTGTCTGACTTTTCTAGTGCGTGCCATGAATTGTTTTATAGTTTTCAATGACTTTTGTGTTACGGTTTACTATTTTTTTTCTTTTTTGTTTTCGTTGTATAAATAAAGCATAGAATTACAACTAATAATGAGCACTTCCCATTTACTTACTCCATTCTGCTCTATAGTACAATTAAGTTTGTACGTAGGCGCATAATTAAAATGCATGCTATTTTGTTTGCATTGTATGCGCTACAGTTTTTGTATGTGTGGTATATTATTTTAATTAAAATTTTGTAACAAAATTTTGAGAATCAAATGTAAGCTTCATCAGCTTTTATTTTATTTTATACTAGCGGCTACCAGGCGGCGAGTGCTATTGCGTTGTACGGGCGTTTTAACTGCTCTTCCGGCTCTTTTCCGTTTCTCATCTGCTGTTTTTGTTGCAATTGCCGTACTTTTCGGTGGCAGTTTTGGACTGTCTGTGAATTAATATATACAACAAAATACTAAAAAATACATGTTAATTTTTTTATTGTAGCGAGACTACTGTATGTTGAAGCTAGTATGAAAACGTACAAAAAAGGAAAACATTTTTGAATGGGAAAGGTCGAAAATCGACATTATGAATGCACCGAGCGAAATAATTCATTATTTAAATAGTTTATAATTATGCTTGCATTGTTGCCTTTCAAATGAAACCGGTTTGTGCCTCATCGTTGGAATGGTTTCAAAGTCTATAGCGGTCATAGAAACATTTTTACTATTTTATATATACACAATACATTTATAGATAGATTAATTATTTTTTTATATTTATCTGTACATATTTATTATTTTTATTATTTTTATTATTTTTATTATTTTTATTATTTTTATTATTTTTATTATTTTTATTATTTTTATTATTTTTATTATTTTTATTATTTTTATTATTTTTATTATTTTTATTATTTTTATTATTTTTATTATTTTTATTATTTTTATTATTTTTATTATTTTTATTATTTTTATTATTTTTATTATTTTTATTATTTTTATTATTTTTTATTATTTTTATTATTTTTATTATTTTTATTATTTTTATTATTTTTATTATTTTTATTATTTTTATTATTTTTATTATTTTTATTATTTTTATTATTTTTTATTATTTTTATTATTTTTATTATTTTTATTATTTTTATTATTTTTATTATTTTTATTATTTTTATTATTTTTATTATTTTTATTATTTTTATTATTTTTATTATTTTTATTATTTTTATTATTTTTATTATTTTTATTATTTTTATTATTTTTATTATTTTTATTATTTTTTATTATTTTTATTATTTTTATTATTTTTATTATTTTTATTATTTTTATTTTTTAAAGATTATCGAATGTACGATCGTCAGTCGCCTAGGTAAAACTTTGAAAAGCTGGCCAATGTTTTTTAGATTGGTGAGTGGGATTCTTTATGGAAACTAATCAGCTACTTAAATGGCAAATCTTTTAAAGTTTCGTATGTTTTGTTCAAAGTTTTAAAAGTTTTTCTTTTAAGTAAAATGCAAATGAATGTAATTTTTTAATAATAAAAATAACAAAAAAAAAAAAAAAAAAAACTCATAAATGTAAAATAGCTCATGCAAATCATTTACATATGACTGTCAGGAGACATACTAACTATTCATAAAATATGCATACCTACAGACATACACACATACTCGTACATACCATATAGATTTGGCACGGATTTTTAATAAATGTCAACGTTTTTCACGTCGTAGTCGACGTCGTCATCAACATCGTTGTTTGCGGTTTTTATGATTGATTTATGTCACAATATTTGCTGGCAATCCTTCAACACACAGCTTATGCGGTGTAAACGAAGTGTAACGTAAAATCGGAAGCAGTTACCAAAACATCTTTCAACACAGAAGCATTCTAGTCGAGTCTAGTCTTTACACAGCAATCAGTCTCTGACAACAAGTTTAAACTTTTTCGTTTAATGTTACAAAAACCATATTAGGTGCTGTTGCTGTTGCCCTCAACACGACTTTGAACACTCAAATCAAAATTAATTTCTATGCTGAATGGTCAGTGATATCCATTGAAGAAAAAAAAAAAAGTTGTTGGCCACAGTAGACCGATGGACAGACGGACAGACAGATTGAATGAATGTAATAGAGTATCTAAAACATATTTGAAGTGTTGTTTGCTTGTTTGTTTGTTTGTTTGTTTTGAGTAGCCTCTTTAACTGTCTGTGTCTGTGTGTTTCTGTTGGTGCCATTAAATTTGATTGCAACAATTTGACTTCGATTTTCAAACAACATATTTGATTGCTATTGAAATTTGAAAAGTAGAAGAAGAATTTAACTTGTTAAAACTTGTTAAATTTTAAAGGATAATTTGACGAAAAATAGTTCTTTAGATTCAACTTCGAAGTTAGTTTATTTCTCAATGCACAGATACAGCTGAAAGTGTGTATGTGTTAAGCTGCGTTGTAAATTTCTATACGTGTACGACAAAGTTTTTAACACCTCAATTTAAAATTCGATTAACTTAATTTGACATTTGATTGCTTTACTTTGATTTGCTGTATTGAATGCTTCTAATGGAATTTCAACGTTGAAATGTTGCATTGAAGTATTTGCCGCTTTGGAAAACGAATTTTTCATTAGCAACGAGAAATGATTTTATAGTCTGAAAAGTTTTCTTTATTGTTTGTGTTGATTAGAAGCTATTGTAGTGGCAAAATATACATCAAAGCTGCCGAAAACGCTTTACAGCGAAAATTTTCTTTTGAAGTAGATAATTGTGCGCATAAAATTTTAATATTGCCAAAGGCTAAAATATTTTTTTTTTTGCTTTTACTTTTACTCTCAGTCATGCATGAAGGCGTGAAGAAAAAAAAAAAGAACGAAAGAATTAATATGTCTACTCTATTTAAATATTATAAAGAGCAGCCGCTGGCAAGTAGCAAAAAAAACAAAAAAAAAAAGTAAAGAGAAAAAAACGGAAAAACAAATCTTCAAGCCAACTGTCATAAATGTCAACATCATTAAAATGTCATAAAGTTGCATAAGAAGTCACACACACAGACAGACACAGACAAATAGACACATAGACGCGCGTGCACATACACAACAAGGACAACAGGAATTGCAAAAGCGACCAAGCAAGTGCATAACGAAAAAAAAAAAAATTACAACGATAAAGAAATGTTTACAAATAGAGAGAGAGAGAGCAGAGAGAGATAGAGAGAGAGAGTATAGCGATGTTTTGGGCATAATATAACAAGAAATACAAAATGAGCAGAGAGTAAAAATTTCGCGCACTTCCGCTACATTTTGCATCCTTTAGACAAACCGCAACGGATGCACAACGATAGCGAATGAACACAACGAAAAAGAAATGAAAATACAAAAAAAAAAAAAAGGACAAAATACATAGTTGAAAGGATAAGGTTGAGTGCGCAGCTAGCTAGCTACATGCATGCATAAAACATGCAATGCTAGTACACTGGGGCGTATACGCAATGTTTGCATAAACTTGCAAATAAAATTAAATGACAAAGCAAAGTTTTTGTGAAAACTATTTCCTTTTAAAGCAGTTCATTAAATTTTCATTATAAAAAAAAATATATATTCTTCACATTTAAATGTTTCATGCCTTTGATGCATGAAATGGTTGCTAAAGGTAAATAAAAAATCGTTTTTCTTTGTCAAATTAATCATACGCCCCGTTTGTAATTTCTAACCAAGTAAAATTGTTATGGCAATTGCGCAACAATTAAACAACAAATAAATCGTCATAAATCCATAAAACCATAATAATTTATTACGTAAAAACTCTTAACATAAGTTAAGACAATCCATTTCAAGTAAATAATAAGAACGCTTCAGCTGAGTAGTTGCGAATAAGATATACCCTTTTTAATAGGCTACAATAGCAATTTTCTTATACGGCAATGTGCCAACAGACGCACATTGTCTCTTCAGATAAAATTTCAACCTTTGGGGCTGGTTTCAAATTCTTCATGTATAAATTTAAAACTACGTCATATGTTCTGATTCTGGTCTTATGTCAGAGTTTATTTTATTTATTCATTTCATCAAGGGTGTCTGAATATCAGATTTTGTTATCGGTTGCTTTGAAAATCTCTAGTTAGACATCAGCTGGCGATTTTTCAATGGTAACAAACAATGGCATATTTTATTAACGACTTTTTTGTTTTATTTAAAAAAAATATATCATAATTCTCTGACATCGAAAATTTAGTTTATAGAGTTTACAATGCAGCCGATAACCAAATCTCTAGAGATTTCCGTCACACACAGTATAGAAAAGGCATTTGTCAGGCAGTTTATAACAGGTTTGTAATCGATAGCTGTGTTTCCGTGTTCCGTTTAGCGTTTGCCAAAGCACGAAAAATTTGAAATTGAACGAATTTACATAAATCGCAAATCTCAAATATTAAATGATTACTGGAATAAGTCTAGTTAATTATAATTATAATTAATAAAAGCTTTTCCGAGCGTTTGTCTACACTGTTACAAACTAACTCATTAAAATGAACTACAGCGCAGCTATAGCGCATTTAAACGCATCGAATCGAAGCTATAAAATTATATTGGGCAACATTTTATTTTGAGCGTTAATTAAGTTAAAGCATTAATAAAGAACATAATAATGATGCTTATAATAACGACGCTGGGAGTATGTATAAGGTATACCATGAAGTATATAATGTCCTTGACTTTGTCATTTGGCTGCGATTTAATGAGCCGCAACAAATATGTACTAACTTCCAACAGCAGAAACAACAGTGGTAGTGTGCGGATTACACTAATAATAAACAACAAATAACATTAACTTCACATTAAATAAAAAAAAAAAAAAAAAATTGTATTTATTTTGTGTAATCAAAACGCTCACAGCGCAACACTTGCATTGCTACAAATTATTATTATTTTTTTTTTATTTATTGCACGTATTTTTTGGTTTATTTTTCTAGCTAATTGCGCATTACGAAAAATCCGCTTAGGGCAGGCATTACAGCAAATGCCATTAACGTTTCAAATATATTTTGACAGTTAAGGTAAGCTGTAGACAGCTAATTTAACAGTTGGCGAGAAAGAGATAGAGTGAGTTGCAGACAGTATGGAGTATGTAACTAAAAGTAACTGTCAATATTTCATTAGTATCTAACATTTCAAATGTAATTTGACAGTGTATTAAGCTATTAGTGAGAGCAAGAGAGGGATATAGAGAGACAGAGAGAGAGAGAGAGGGGGAAAATAATAATATTAAAGTTCATAGTTATATAATTTTATTTCATTGCAACTCTGTTTCAACAACAGTTTCACGCATTCGAGAACGTTGTGTTAAAAAAATGGGCACAAGTATTACGCCAAAGATTTGCACACAAAAAGTATGGCACAATCGCGTGCACCCTCCTTTTCCGATTCCCACATAAAACTTTCAAAATGTTGCAAACAACCATCACAATTTTCTAATTGACAGCAACTGAACTGCGATACTTGACGTTCGGCAAATATATAATCTTCAACACCATACATGCCGCAACAATCGAAATATTCTTCAAGATCTTCAATGCTATTATCGAGCCACAACTGATTGATAACCGATGCAAAGGAATATTGAAATGGCTGCGTATAGAGTACGGTCGCCAAAACTATGCTGCACGTGTACAAAAGGAGTAGCACCAAAATGATTAAATATATTGGAAATATGCGCATTGCATGCTTGATTGTTGCATAGATGCCCAGTGTTGCCATCACTAAATGCATTAAAAGTACAAAAATACGCAGCATAAAGATAAATAATGCCATGCTATAAATATAGCTATTCTCCAGATGTATCTTTTTTGATGATGTCGATTTTTGAGCACATATGACTGTACAGCCCAAAGCACATTAATATGCCGACAATCAGTAGAATAACATTGTATTCGATAATAGTTGCGCCTGAAATTCGGCACATTGCCAGAAGAGATTAGCTTAAATGCTGCTTCAGTCTGTTTGAAGTTGTTGCTTTGTAGTGTTTTATTTTTTTTATTTTATTTTATTTTGTTTTTTTATTTGTACAAAAATTTATTTTGTATTTATTTATTTTTTTCGTAGCAAAAGTTGACTTGTTGCTGACACTTAACGCACGGTTTTCTCAAATCTCAAGTGCAAATGAATTTATTTTATGATTAAATAAAAATAAAAATGACGTTGTTTGGTTGCTCACATTTTGTGACAGTTAAGAAAAAAAAAAAAAAGTTTTTTGCAAATTAAATATTTGCAAAGAAAACATTTTTTTTTGACATTTGTTGTTTTTGACATTTGAAGTATTTTTGTTGTTGAGATGAAATTCTGTGTATTTCAAAACGTTGAACTTGACGCAATACATTTAAGAGCATTTCTCGCTAGAAAAATTCGATTTTTGCTTTATTTAATCCGTTACACATAGTGTTACATGATTACAGAAGTCACCGTATTCCCCATAAAGCGTACATTAGATGCGTGCATCTAGGCATAAGACAAGTACTCAACATCTGTTTTGCTAAAATACCTTTAACATACTAAGCTAAGTTGGCTAGAGTGAGATAAACATATTCTCAATATTCTTTCTTTCCCCATAGTTTCCTTTCATACTGAATAAAATTCACAAAAAATGCAAGAAAAATAGAAAGAGACAGTATTAAAATACTACAACTGTTAATAATTGCACCAAGTATAAATCTATGTCGCTCTGTCTGCTTGTAAGTCTGTCTGAGCTACTGTTTGTTTCTACAAATTTAATACAAGCAAAACATAGGCCCTCATTTATGTCGAGAACGAACTGTTGTTGTATCAAGAACGATCATCTTTACATCAAGAATATTCGAACTTTCATCAAAAAATTTGATCTTTTATCAAAAATCATTCGTTTTTGTGTCAAGAAACCATTCGTTCTTGTATTCACGTATATCAAGAACCATTTATTCTTATATCAAGAACCAATTCATTCGCATAACAAGAACCATTTGTTCATATATTAAGAACTATTTTTACTTATTTAAATTGACATTAAATACGCTTGTATAATATTAAATATTATAAAAAAATTGTAAAGAAAACAAAAAATGATTCTAAAGAAATGCTCAATTTGCAGTCTAAACGTCGTTTTCCATCTAAAACACTTAAATACAAAGCATTGAAGTAGCTTAAATAAATAAATATGTATGTATGCAGTAGTAGCCCAGTCGTTTAGTGTAGGTATACAAGTACATGTCAGGCCAGTCAGGAGTCAAGTACTTCTATTAACTTTTTCTCGAGCGCGCGAGACGCCAACAACATAAAAACTCATGACTGCCCATTTTTGCAAATTACTTCAACATTTTGCTGCGCATTTGTGTCAACAGAAAAATGAGTCAAAAAAGAAAAAAAAAAATAAAAGGAAATAAATAGAAAAAATGTAAAATAGTAACGCTAGAAAATGTGCGCTATAATAATGAAAATTATCTTATTCACTGGCATTTTCTAGCTGTGCAGTTCAGTTCATAGTAGAAGTTGGCTTCCGTTGCGGCAGCAATGTCAGTTACTTGACTCTAATAACTATCTGGAGCGGAAGTGTCAGCGTGGACAATTTTTGTACAAAATATATAACAAATATCAAATTACAAACAGGCTTCGTACAAACAAAAATGGAAGACAAAAAAAAAAAAAAAAAAAAAAAAAAAAAACAGGAAAAGATTTATTATTCTAAATATTTTGCATCTTTTTAATTTTAGCCAAAAAGTAAGAACTGCTTTCTAATATAGCTCTAAGGTAAAGATACTTCTATTCACTTTTTCTATTTCTACTCATAAGTATCTACTTATACTTATTTGTATCTGCTTCTTATATCATCGACTTCTACTTGTTTTTACTTACTTCAACTCATTAGCATCTACTTCTACTCATTTGTATTAACTTATAATTCTGCTTCTTATATCTTCTACTCATTTGTATCTTTTTCTTTGTATGTGTATGTACATCTAATTATTTGTATCTACTCAATTGTATTTGCATTCATTCATTTGTATCTACTTCTACCAATTGTATCGCATCTACACACTTGTATTTACTCAATTTTATTTGCATCCATTCATTTGTATCTATGTTACTTCTACTCAATTGTATCTACATCTACACACTTGTAGTTACTTCGAATCATTTGTAACTACTTTTATTTAACGTTTATATAACTCACTGTTGCCAACTTAAAACTATAAATAAATAAAACTTGAATACTAAAGTAACCGTTTATTTCCTTTTTGCAACGTTCTCATGAGCATTTAATTGAGTTGCAACTATTTGTTAAGTATTTGCAACGCTCATAATTGTTTTGCGCGTAAAACAAGACGAAAATAAACTCATCTGGCACATAATCATAGCTGACACGTGTCGCCGCAAACTGTCATAGTTTGTTAATTAAGTGACTAAATTGCAGCTGTGCTGAAAACAAAAACAAAAAAAAAAAAACATCAAAATTTTGTACATAGGTATACTTATGTACGTATAGATATTTTCTCACTCTTCAACTTTTCTCATTTGCCGCACTCACTCCAAATGTGGCAGCCAACTTGTCGGTTTGCGGCTAATGTCTGTTGCCGCATACTTTTTTATTTTACTGCAGGCAACACCTGATCTGATTTAAGCCAATATGGTGTGCAGCGCTGTAGTATGTTTTTGTTGCATGTAAAACCGCTGTCGAGTGTATTGAAGTAGAATTACTAATACATAAAATGAACATTTTCTCTACTCAACGCTTCGTTGATGAGTAGCTGTATGCAGAACAACAATATTTTATACAATTCCTAACGCAACGTTGTTAGGTAACTAAATATTTTGCTTTGTTGCAGTTGCACTTGCCACAGTATTTCATTGAGCTTGATTTATATGCGCCGCAGAAGTTATTTTACGCTAAGATAAATGTATCTCAAACATTAAGCTGATTGTTTAAACCGAATTGTTAATTATTTGGTTCTATTGTTGTTGCTGTATTCTTAAAATTTAAATGAATGCAATCAAAATATATTTTAATTATTTATTTTTAAAATAAATGCAATGACTCCTACAGTCAAATTAATCCATTAGCTATTTATTACGCTTAAAAATTTAATTAGTTTCAAAGTTTTCTTTATGAAATGCTTGCTTACCAGCGCTAATGATACAACTGCTTCGTACTTAAATATTTACAATACATTTAAATTTTATTATTTTTTTTTATATATAAAAAAAATGAAAGGGTATATTCAGTTTAGCAAAAAGTGTTTCTTTCTTTGACTCTTTAATAAACGATTTCGTCGTGTCATGCGATTATTCGATGAAGATATAAAGATATTTGGCTGAAATTTAAACTTACTTTTTTCCCCACCAATTTTTTTTTTTAATTAAAAAATAAGCCTTTCCCATTTTTAATTATAACCCCAACCAAACTTTATTTTTTTTTTTTTTTTTTTTTTTAAAATTTTTTTTTTTTTTTAATTTTCCCCCCCCCCCTAATAAGTTTACTTTTTTTTTTTTTTCCCAGCCCAAACCCCCACCCCCCCCCCCCTGTCAGGTGTTTTTTAGTTTCGTTCCCACCGAAGTTAACGTTTTTCCTTGTTTAGTTTAGCAAGGTTTTTCTTTCTTTGACTCTTTCATAAACGATTTTAGTTATGAAAATAGCCTTTCAATTATGAAAGTTATATAAAACTGTTTAATTATTTATGTAGTTTGGTGAGTGGTTTTTAAAAAAAAAAATAATTAATGGACATAGGTAGATCAAATTGTTTCGCTGAGCATAATAAAATTCAATTAGGTATTCACATGGTCTTGCGCAACTTTGCACAGTTTACACAACTATACGCAATTTTGCTCATATTTGCACTACTCTGCACAAGTTGCAAACATACACAACTAGCCCAAATTGCACATCTGTATATTATAAATTGTAAACTGTATAATGTAAATGCACACATGCATATCAGCACAATTTGCACAAATTTTCAAATTTGCACAGCTGCACAGATTGCCTAACAGTACAGTTTGCACAACAGCATATTTGCACAATTGCACAATTTGCAAAACTTGCACAATTCAAACGCACAATTTGCAAAACTTGCACAACTTTCTGCTACTTGAGTAATGAGACAAAATTTCTTTATTGCAACATTGTTCCATTGAATATATATATTTGAGCCTCATTTGTTGTAATGCAAACATTCTGATAAACTAATACATAGAGAAACATAGTAGTATGATTTATATAAAAAGTTCAAAAGGCATATCTAAGCACTCTTTTAATATGCAAACAAACCGCACGCATGTTTAAAACCTTTACTTTTCTATAAATTTTAAATAAAAAAAAAAATAGACTTTGCGGTTTAGGGATTTTTTAAGGCACTGGCTTAAGGCATATAAGCCACTTAACAGCGACACTTGGCTAACAGTTGAGTTTTATTTTCTTGGTGTACGCTTGTGCTTCATATTGAAACAATTTAAAGCAAAAAAAATGGTGCTACGCAAATATTTCCGTAGCATGTACCAAGCACCGCTCTCAGTTGCTGTGCAATCGCGCGATGCCAGTTTGTATTTGCTACGTTCGATATTTATGATGGGCATTAGGCCATTGCCACAACGCTATGCACTGCTCTATGTGCTTTGGTCATTTACAATAAATTTCACTTCATCATTTTATCTGCCAGTTAGCTTTGCAATTAGCTATGTTTTGCACATCAGCGAATTTACGCCAGGTCAATTGCTCACCTCACTGCAGGTTGCCATAAATGCATGGTCATGTACGTTCAAAGTGGTTGTGCTTTGGTTAATGATTAATCAATTCGATCTTGCAAATAATGTGCTCGATGAGATCGATAAACGTTGTCAGCGCAAAGAGGAGCAGCAAAAGATACGTAAAACCGTTGCCTTGGGTAATCGTATTTTCTTTATTTATTGCGCCATGTATATGTGCTATGCGACGGCAACATTTCTGGGCGCAGTTTTGAATGGGCGACCACCGTATCAGAATTACTATCCAATGCTCGATTGGCGTGCGAATCGATTACAGTTTTGGTTACAGGCATTTCATGAATATTTTGCCATGTGTGGCGCATGTTTTCAGGATGCCTGCATAGATTGTTACCCGGTGCTCTATGTCACCGTATTACGCACACATATTGAGATACTTAATGCACGTATACGTAATCTGGGCAGTGATGCAGCCCTAAGTGAAAATGAGCTCTATGAGGAGTTGGTCAATTGTATTATCGATCATAAAACTCTATTACGGTGCGTATAACATTTTTACTCTGATTTTTTTTTAAATCATTTTTTTTTACGTTACAAATTATAGTTTCTGTGATATGCTACGTCCTCTAATATCTGGCACCATTTTTATACAATTTATGGTTATGGGCATTGTGCTGGGCTTAACGCTCATAAATATTGTGCTTTTCTCTGATTTAACTTCTGGCATTGGCGCTTTGCTATTTCTGAGCGCTGTGCTGATGGAGACTACACCGCTTTGTATTATGGGAAATTATTTAATTGACGATTGCAATGATTTGGCCAATGCAGTTTTCTTCTCGAATTGGATCAATAAAGAGAAGCGTTATAAGAAAACAGTTTTTTACTTTCTACAAAATGTGCAGCGACCTATAATTTTCAATGCAATTAATGTTGCGCCCATCACTGTGGGCACTAATATCAGTGTAAGTTGTGAGAATTTATTGAACTTGAGTGAAAAGTAATAAAAAGGAAATTTTTTTTTTGCAGATTATAAAATTCTCATTCTCGGTTTTTACGCTTGTGAAGCAAATGAATATTGCAGAACGTTTAAGTAAATAATTAGTTTTTTAAAAAACTATAAAATTTTATCAAATTTTTTGTATTAGCAAAAAAAATATTTTTAAGAGAAAATGCTCCGATTCGTTTTTTTGTCACTAACCTTGTTTACTCTAAGTCACCATTTTAAATTTAATACATATTTTATAAACAATTATACTAATGACTATATTGGCTGCAGCTAATATTTGAGATTATTACACATTCATTTTCTGTGTATAAACATTTATGGTATTTACAAGATCTAGTAATATTGCAAAAATGCAAGAAAAATGTTGCACAGCTATGTAGAATTTCTCAGTGCAATAAAAGTGCAACAAATGCTTTAAGCAACAAATACCTTGCCCTTCTGGTATAAAATTAATTTTAATTAAATATTTTTTAAGGTAGTTGTGCAAAAAATGTAATAAAATAAAATTACACAATAGGCATTGCAAGCATACTTCAGAAAAAAAAGTTGTGCAATTGCTCACTAACATCTGTTCGCCACTTGGCTTCTTGTAATACCCTGGTTGCAACGATGCAAATAAATTATTTAGTCAATGGTAAAATAGTGCAAACTTGCAACATTGCAACTGTGATTTGCTCGTGTACAATTTGTCTGTATGTTTTTCAAGTTGCAAGCCTTTGTGAATAATTTATATATAGATCAGTGCTAAGTTTGGGCATCCAAGGTTGAAAAGCATTATTTTATGCAATAATTCGATTTGTTTAGTTATGCATATGGTAATTACTTTATATGACACGCAAAACTTAAATTTTGAATAATTTTTGATTAATTTATAATAGAACATTTTGTCGTTTTCTAAGGTATATAAGGCAGCTATTCCATTGCAATTGACTAACAGAAGAATAGAGAGTCTTTTTGATAAAACGTTTTGAAGAAAGTTTTTTTGTTTTTTTTCGAAAATGTGGCTACGCAAATATTTTAGCAGCATGTTCACAGCGCTGCACTCTGTTGTTGTTCCCTCGCGCGATGGCAGTTTGTATTTGATGCGTGCAAATTTTGTTGCCGGCATTGGACCGGTACCGCAACGTAACGCGTTACTTTATCGACTTTGGTCTTGTATCATAAATTTCGATTCATTATTTTACTTGCCAATTGGCTTTGCCATAAGCTATGTGATACGCATAAGTGAATTTACGCCAAGTGAGCTGCTCGACTCACTACAAGCGGCCATAAATGCCTGTGCATGTGCTGCCAAAGTAATTGTGGTCTGGTCAATGCGTAGCAGATTTGATCTTGCCAATGATGTGCTCGATGAGATCGACAAACGTTGTAAACTGAAACAAGAACATCAAAAAATACGCATTGCTGTTGCGTTGTGTAATCGTGTTTTCTTTATTTATGTTGCCGTCAATTTATGCTATGCAACAACAAATTTTCTAGACGCCGTCTATAATGGACATCCGCCGTATCAACTTTATTATGCATTTCTCGATTGGCGTGCCGATAGATTACAATTTTGGGCACAATCATTACATGAATATTTTTCGATATTTTTCGCTTGTTTTCAGGATGCATGTGTCGATTGTTATCCTGTAGTGTATGTCATACTTCTTCGTGCACATATAAAGATACTTAGCAAACGTATACGTAATCTGGGCACTGATGCAGCACTAAGTGAAAAGCAGCTCTATGAGGAGTTGGTCAATTGTATTATCGATCATAAAACTTTATTACGGTGCGTTACATTTTATGCATAATTTTTATTTAGTATTTTTTTTTTGATTTATAGTTTTTGCGATACAATACGTCCGCTAATATCGATTACCATTTTTATACAATTTTTGGTCATTGGCATTGTTATTGGTTTATCGTTCATAAATATTGCGCTCTTTTCGGATTTGGCCTCATCTGTTGGCGGACTATTTTTTCTGAGCGGCGTACTTTTGGAGATTACGCCGCTCTGTATTATGTGCAGTTATTTAATTGACGATTGCAATGATATGGCCGATTCGGTGTTCTTTTCCGATTGGATCGATAAGGAGAATCGTTATAAGAAAACTTTAATTTATTTTCTACAAAATGTGCAGCAACCAATAATTTTTAATGCATTTAATGTGGTGCCCATAACTTTGGAGACAAATATTAGCGTGAGTAGTTTGTATAACTATAGGATTTCGGAAATAAAATAAGGAATAATATTATTTAAAATTTTAGATACTGAAATTCTCATTTTCGGTTTTTACGCTAGTCAAGGAAATGCATATTGCGGAGCGTTTAACAAAAAAACTAGAATTGGAATAATTTAATTGGAATAATTTAATACTCAACATCAGATATATGATCACAGTAACAGTTAAGCACTGTTAAATCGCTGTTATATTCGCGATTAATGCATAACACTTTTAATACGATTAAGGCACTGTTAAAACACTGTTAAATGCGCTGTTAATGCATAATGCTTTTATAACATATCGCATTACGCTGTTCACAGACTGACAACAACTTTTTGAAATAATTTAATATGTATTAAAAAAAAATTCTATATATGAAATATCTTTTTGAATATAATATGTATCGCACTTAAATAAATATATTACGCTTACGCAGCGTTGCACAAAACTTGCTACGCATAACTCATTAGCATGCAAAGTGTATAATAACTTTTCAATTTTCGCAACAGCATAAAATCCCAAAACGCAAAATACCGCAAGCAAAAATGATTATCATATATGGTATGCATGTATATGAGTATATAAGTCGACGTTAATTTACGCTAAGGCGGGTCAGTCAGTCTGTCTGCCAAAGAAAAACCTCACGGGTAAACAAAGTTCACGCAACATTATCATAAAAATCATTCACGCGCTAATTTTCATGAAACTGTACTGAAGCTAGCCGCTGGCTTTAAATGCCTTTTGTCTTAATACTTATAAAGGCGTTTTGGCCACTAATCGTTCCCCGGTGTATACGAATATCGCTTACAGATGATGATAGTGATGAGGATAATAATATGCAAAGAGCAGACGACGACGCCTATCTGTAAAGTTTTTCAAATGTTGTAAATTATTTTCGACAATTTTGTTTTGCGCTTTAATTGTTGCTATTAAAAATGAATTTATGAAATAAATTTTATGTATTTTCAGTAACTTTTGTCGTTGTCACATATTTTTGTAGCAATCCGCATACATTTATCTTTGCCTGTGAGAAACGTAAGGAATCGCAATGTAACACCACAGCACAGCTTGTTCCGCATGTGTAAGCTGCTTTTATATTTTTTTTTTTTTTTTTTGCAGTTTAAAAGAAAAATTTAAATTGGTTATAAGCAGTTTGTTTCATAGAACGTAACGCATTTTAAAAGTTCAGTTTGGAAGTTATTAAGCTTAAATTTGGCTTAGAAGCTTCTCTTGTTTCTCCAGTTTTTGGTAAAAATTTTTGATAAGCACTATTTCAATTATGGTAAACTGAAGGTCTTGCAATAGTGCAAAAAGTAATATTGCACATGAGGCATTGTGAACGCTCTGTAATTCTGCATTTGTACTCTTTTCCATTGAACTTACTGCTATCCGCTCACAGTTGTAGCAGCGTTTGCACAAAAATACAAAATTGTAGCTGTCCTTTTGCACCGTTGCACAAAAATATTTCAGTAAAATGAGTTGAATAAAGTAGTGCTAGATTTTTTACACTTTTTTCAAGTTTATATTTTATTAAATTTTCTTTTTGTCAGGTATTATAGCTTCGATTAAATTGAATTAAACAAAAAATGTCTCCTATGTTTGTCTTTTTTTTTTTTTTTTTTTTTGCATACAATGCTTGACATTTCTCAGCCTTAATGAAAAATATGTGCACAGTTATTAATATTCCTCAAAATGTCTGGTGTTTGACACATGTTTTCTCTGTTGCATACCGTAAGGTCTTTGCTATATCTTTTCTTGATGTTGTTGTAGTTGTTGCATAAACATCATTCTGCTTGTCGTCTTCGTTGGTGTCATCGTCGTCATCATCATCATCATCGTCGTTGTTGTTGTCGTCTTTTGCTTTGGTTATTGTTGTTGTCGTTATGGCTTGTACTGCTACTGTATCATTCCTGCTGTATCCTTACATTGTTGTTGTTGTCATATGTTGTCACTCTTTTTTCATAATTTCAACGTTTCATTCAACTTAAGAATATCAACCTGCGCTCACTTGCTGTAGGTGGTGTCCACATTTGAATCTATGTGTTTTTTTTTTCGTTTCTTTTTGCTCCCCTGGACGCATTCAATAACATAGCAAGCAAGCAAGAAAGCAAGCAGCAAGGACAAGGATAATCTTTTATTTGCACTTATCTTACCTTTCCTACATTTTGTTTTGTTCTTTTTTAAACCATTTACTGAAACTTTACTATAACCTTTGTTTGTATTTGTGGCAAGTTGTGGGCGTGTCGTTCTACCTTACTACATGCCACATCATTTCATTTTATATGTTTTCGCGCCTAGTAAACGTGTGAGTAGCAATAACGTCAACAACAGAAATGCTTTGAAAGTTGAAAGTTGTAGACAGGACAGTTTATAGCTAGAAATATGCTATTGAATTTGAATAGAATTTATTATAAGTTGCAATAAACTAAAGCATAATTGTTGTGGACAGATTTGCAGTCATACAGGCAGACATAAAAATGTATTTATTTTGAAAATAAAAAATAGTCATAACCCTAATGTACATACATAACTCTGTTCGTCTGGCAGTTTGTCAGTTCGTCCGTGCGTAAATCAGTCTGTCAGTTTGTCTTCTTTGTTCGTCTTTCCTTTGTCTGTCCCACTTTCTACTTATCCGTTGTTTATTTACCCATTTCTCCGTCAATCTTAAACTTAATTCCTTTTTTTTCTGATCTATGAGATGCTACATTGTTTTAGATTAATTAATAAATTTTTTTTTTTATATAAAATAAAAGATTTACCAAACTTAAAAAGGGCTCCAAGTTTTTTTAATCAATAACAGTAATAGGCTCTGTTAAACCGCTATTATATGCGCTTTTAATGCATAACACTTTTAATACGATTGAGGCACTGTTGAAACACTGTTATATGCGCTGTAAGAGCTCAATGCTTTTATAACATAGCGCATAACGCTGTTCACAGACTGACGGCAACTTTTTTTGCAGAAAAAATTTAATTTAAGATAGAACATGTATGAAGCGTATTAAATATTTGGTTTAGGTTTTTTGCCCATTGTTTTGTTTTTTTAAATATGTTTTTTTTTTTGTGACATCTTTTATATTAACAAACATTTAATATCATCAACCTGTCAATTTGCGAACGCATGATAAACTCATTTTAATTACAGGAAATTAATGCCATGCCGCGAATAAATATTAAGTAAACAGTTGCCACCAACTTGATTTTCTTTTTTTTTTTTTTTTGCCGTAACGGTTTTATTGAAACACATTGGAAAGGAAACTGCGAAAGGATATATGTGTTGCCAGATTAACAAAGAGATAGAGCGAGAGATAGGTGGCGCAATCGGAGATACAACATAACATGCTTGTTATGACAAGCTGAAGCGTATTAACAGAAGGCGTATGAGTGTGTGTATGAGTGTTGGATATGTCAATCTGTTTGTAATAGCAAAGAACAAGCACACAAATTAATTGAATTAAATGCAAGTGTTGTGTGTGCAGCACTCTCTCTCAGCAATACCAGTAGCCGCATCAGCAGCATCATGCCACCATGTTGCCATACGATATATTTATTAAAGTTGCTGGTTTTTTCCATTAAAATTTTCACAAGGCTTAGCTGCTGCTCTACTCTAAAAGTATTTTACGTATAAATTTGCTACGCTGCTTATCATGTTGCGAAAATTTCCTGTAGCATACTTTCAGGCGTGTGTACATCTTGCGTGTATTTAATATTCGCAACGTGCGCGCAACGTCATATTGCACGTTTCATTTTATACATTTATGCACTCCAACGCTTTCGTATTTAATGCATTTGCCCGATTCGCATTCTATTATAATTTCGAATTTCGTTAAGAAATTTCCGTACTCACTCGCGTCGCAACTTGCAACAGTAGCAATGAATTTCAGTTTTTTTTTTATTTATTTATCGAATTATTATGCCATTGCGTACATGTGCCATGAATCTTGTGAAATATGCAAGCGGCATGTGACTGATTATGCATTATAAGCGTTAATTAATTTTACCAAAATTTCAACGAATATTCTATCGAAAATGGTGCGAAATTTTGTAATGCTTTGAAAACCATTAAAGTAATTTGATTTTAAATTAAGAAATAAAATATCTTTTTGTTTTTATTTTGTATTTTTTTGAAGAGTATCTCAACACATATGTATCTGTTTCACATGCATACAAGCATGTGTGCTGAATATGTCTGTGTGTGTGTGTGTACGCGCTAAATAAAATGTATAAATATAATTCCCTGAGCAGCTGAAACGATATAGCACAGCACTCTGATGTGTTACAAGATACATGCCAGGGTCATGCATGTCATTAATACTTGTAAGCAACGTCAGCCAGCCAGTATGCCAGCCAACCAGTGTGCCAAATTGTTAACTTAGTTACAAGGTTATTAAAGTAAGTGAAACAAAATTTAACTTCAATGCTAACGAAATTTTAAATACGCTACACATTAATGTTATATAAAAGTGACTAACAAAAATGAGCAAAAATATTTGTAAATTATAAATAGCTGAACAAACAAGTGTGTGAAATTAATATAGCTATCTAAACTTTTGTTGTGTAGCGTATTGAAATAACCCAAAAAGTGCATTAAACCAAACACTGTGCCAAAGGAATTTTGCTTTGGTTCATTTTTATGTGTATCTGTCTGTCTGTCTGCATATATATTTTTTTTATGTTAGTGACCACATATGTAGCATATTGTATATAACATTTAAATGTAGTTAAGCGAAGGCAACAAAGTTTTAATTAATTTTTCACATATAACATGTTCCATATATACATAATTATACTATATACATTTTGTATATATTTATTTGTACTTTAAACAAATTACAATATTTTTATTGCCACTTTTAGTATTGCATAATTGGCTTGACCTCTATGTAATCAGGTAATTTGTTTATGAAACCGCACAATAAATGTCAACATGTAACTCACAACGGAACATGTTAAATAGTTTAACTTAACTACCCATACATTTGTATTTATTTAAAAAAAAAAAAAAATAGGTTGAATTCACAAGTGACATGTGACATTAAGACGTACATTAAATGTAATGCTTAATAATTTTATGAGCACAACAGAGTAAATAAAATTATTTAGTAAATAAATATATTTTTGTTTAATTATAAGAGTTGCGGTGTACAGCAATTAAATAAATATGTACACAAGTGAATGACTCAATATTCAACTGCACTGTTAAAAGACTGTTATATGCGCTGTTAACCCATATCGGTTTTAATTCATTCAATACTCAACTTCATTGTTGTAAGCACTGTTAAAAGTCTGTTTTGTGCGCTGTTAATGCATAACGTTTTTAATAACGCTGTTAACAGACTAACATACACTTGCAAATTAAGAAGTAAAATAGGAAGTAAAATTTTTTCAACAGGTAAATGCAATACGTAAATTAAGAACTATTCAGACTTAATTTTTTTCTAATAAATAAATAAAAAAAGGATCAAGCGAATATGTTGAATCTAAGTAGTTAAAAGTATTCTTAAATTTAAATAAAGCTCAATTAGCACTGAGTTTATCATAAGAGTTGAAATTTGGCGTATGCCATAATCTCAATTTTGAGGTTTCCCGCCAAATTTAGCAATTCAAATGCAATCTTATTGTGGCTTTGTTTCAAGAGCACACTTAAGTACTCTTTTTTGGTGTGTGCGAGTGTGTGTGTGTTTGAGGCGTTGTGCAGGCATTTTCAATCATGCATCACACTTTTATCGTTTGCACGCATCCGTAAAATTTTTTCGTATTGTTTCCTTGTTGCGTAAGACAATGTTGCAAAAGTTTTGTAACTTGAAAGCTATTAAAAAAAAAAAACATTTTAAATAGTTTCAAATTAATAAGCGCATTAAGGTATTTCTCGTCAAAAAAAAAACTCCTTTGGTTGGTCTTGAATCTGTATAAAATTAGTTAAAAAATTACAAAAAAAAACAGATATTTTTTAAAAGCAAATAAAACATAGACCATATTTTTGTTGTGTTTATAAATGTAGTATAAACTAATTGTGAACTATATTAATTATTTCATTGAATTTTAAAAGTAGTTTGAAATCAACCAAAAGAGATTTTTTGTTATAAATGAATATTTACCAAAAAAATACATAAATAGTAACAAATTTTCAACTTTTATATTTTTGCTATCTCTAATTGCATATGTACATAAAGTATGTCTCTGAATTTATGCTTTCTATTAGATTAGTAAGTACTATTTTCAAAACTAAATTTTATAAACTCAAATGCAACATAGCAGCAGAGCTGTGGTTCCTATTTTTGTTTTTATATTCTTTCAAATCAAAATACTAAACCAACAAATCCAAATGTTTCACTCGCACAGTCACAGTCAGTCGAACTAAAAATGTACGCTTCAATTAGGTCTGTTGTATACGAGCGACCTACTAAACGAATATCAATGAAAATTTTTTGCCGGAATAAAACCCGCATGCCGCATCGAACGTTGTAGTTATTCAATAGCGTTTAGTGCCCTTATAGAATCGAACGAACGAACAAACGAACGAACGTACGTACGAATGAACCCCTTTCGTTTTTGTGCAGTTCATTCGCTCATGCAAAAGCAATTTCCTGTACTTTTTACTTTTCATTCGACCTCACGCATACACACACAAATATACTGACACATATATACAATCAAAAAAAAGGAAAAAAACCAAAACCCGTTAGAATTTAGTAAGGATGACACTCAATAGAATTCGACTGCCAATACAAGTAGCATTTCGACTAGTTTGACTGAGCTCCCAAGTCGCTAAGAGTCAACTACAATTTTTACTTTTGTTGTTGTTGTTGTTTTCGCTCTCGCTGACTGAATGTCCTGTGCGGTTTTGTGCGAGCATGAGTTTTATACTATATGTATGTGTGTATGTGTGTATAAGTCTAAGTAAGAAATCATTGAGGTTGGTACGGTACAATAATAGCAATTGACAGGCAACATGTTGGCATATTCACTCATTCAACTATATCTTTTAAGTTGTAATACCTTACACGTATGTTATGCGGTATTTTGGTGCTTAATATAAATTATAATACTGTTATAAGCACTGTTATATTACTGTTATATGCGCTGTTAATGCATAACGCTTTTAATAACGCTGTTAACAAATTGACAGCCACTTGCAAATAAAATAAATAAAATTAAAATGAAAGTTACTCCTGTTAATTTGAATATACTGACTATGTGGCATTTTAAAGACTCCCTAGCTTCTTTCAAAAGTACTCATAGGTCATAAGATATTCAATACGATGCTGCATTTAACATTTTTTTCTCAAAATTTTTGTAGTACATTTTCCCGTTTCCTCTTCGATTTCCGTTTGGCAACATATATTGTCGAAATATAGAGTGCATAGCTTTCGAATTGCACTCAATTCTAAGCAGTTCAGTTCAGTTTAGTTCAATTTAATTGAGTTGAAATGCATATTGAGTTGAATTTCAGTTGAAACAATTTGAAACCAATTTGATTCGAGTCAGTTCTTACAAAATAAAATCTTTCTAATCAAATGATTTTTTGAAGAGTATCAAATATTTTACTTTTGCACTGCATGCGAGTGTGTATGTATATGTTACGCATTTGTTTTACTTGATTAAATACGGTCATTAGGTCGTCTGATTGTTTGGCAATTTTAAAATTGTTCATGCATGTCTAATTTATTTGATTTTGATGAAAAAATGCCTTTTGTGCAATGGCAAATAAAAAATTCTTGCTTCTGTTAATAACAGTCTTCTATTTTTATACAAATTTTTTTAAAAGACTTTAATATTGCACTTTTCTTTTCAAAATGATTGCATTTAAATCTTGCTACACATTAGCCAAACTGTCTAAGACTGAAGCGTAAAAAAAAAAAAAAAATAAAATTTAAAAGAGCAATTTTTTTTTTTTTAGTAAAAATATTTAAAAGGCAAATATTCCAGTAAGAGTAACTTAGGCTAAAGTACGTCTGCGCAGTTTAAAACAGCTGATTAAAAGATTTTAACAAAATAAAAAAGACACAAAAACAACAACAAAAATACAATAGGCAATATACACATATGTCATGTACATAGGTCAATTTGACCTGTCAAAACTAGGATAAAGCTTTTCGCTACTTCTAACTCTCTCTCGCGCTCTCGCTCTATATTAATCTTAACGAAAGCTTTTACATTTTGAGAAAATGTTAACGCAACTGCGCAGTTGCATTGTTTTAAGCTGAGCGTAACCATTTCCAGCTGTCAAAATTCGTTTTTATTATGATTTTTTTTTTTTGTCATCCTGTACTGCCTCAAAATTCCTTAACACGAACGGGCGTGCACCGAACAAACCGTTTGGTCGTCTAACGGCGTCTAAATTGAGACTCGGTTTTGTACGACATTCGTGCGTGCTTAGTCTATGCTGAATATTCGTTGAAAGCTGTTCGAGCTGCGGAAGCTGAACGATTTGTCAGCGTAAAAGATAAAGTGAAAGTTAAATTAAATCAAATCAAGTGGGGCATTTGCCAAAAAAAAAAAAAAATAATAATAATAACAAAAGCTACGCCAAAACCGGTAGCAAATAAAAATTATAAAAAAATATTTACAGTTTGTAAAAAAAAAAAAAGAGAATAATTAAATTAAAGTGAAAAAATAAAATAAATAAAAAATATACGTAAAAATCAACCTCAAACGCGTTTACGGTTTTTTTGCAAAAAAGTTACGTTTAATTTGTCAACACGTGCGTGCGTCGTTCCGTCGTTATGTATACGCGTCATCGTCCTTTATTTTATGCTCATTATATTTTTCTTATTGTCTGCTAGGCGGGCGAATAGTGTTTAAATAAAACAAGCAACTAAAAACGTCATTAAACGAGATAGAAAAAAATAAACAAAAACAGCTTAAAACAAAGTCGCCGCCGACGACAACGACAACGACACAGTCAAGATTGTGCTTATACAATTCACAGTTACTTTTACGGTTTACAGTTACATTTACATTTAAGCTTGTTGTTACGCTTGCAAAGGCATATCCTGTCCTAGCGGAAACGAAAAAGTCAGTTGTAACTAAGGTGAAAGTGAAATAATAAAAAAAAAAAAAAAAAACAAAAGAACAACAACAAAAAAAAAAAAAAAAGAAATGCCAATGCAAGTGAAAAACTATTTTTCTCTTGCTTCTTTACATTGTTGCTTATGTTGACCCAAATATTTGTTGCACGTGTTACTCTAATGCAGCGTTCTGTGTTGTTGGCATAATCAAAGGTGTCATTGTCATTGCATCTGTGTGTGCATTTGCATATCCATTCTTTCATCTATCTAGCTGTCTCTGTGTATGTGTGTGTGTGCATTAAATTAATTTGTTTATTTTTTTTTTGTGTTGCTGTCTCTCGCTCTCTTGAGTGTTTGTTATTATAAACAAGTTCGACTTTAATGAATTGCACTCATATTAAATGAGTCCAATTAGTCAAGACTAAAGCCAAGGATACGGCTTTTCAAAAGGATTTTATTTTTTTTCTTTTTTTAATCGGTTTGGAGTGCATGCAGCATTGAAGTCAAATTGATGTAAGTATAAATGTATATAATAAGTTTAATTCCTTCTGTTTTTTGTTAGTTAATTTAATGGAATGATTATTTTATAAAAAAACATTCTCAAGCATATGATTTTATACGGAAGCGTAATTAAAATTAACTTCTGTAGATGCAATCATAGCATTTGATTTTAGCATTTAAATTTGAATATAATTTAATGATTTCTGTAATTTAAAAGTTTAGCATTTAGCAGCTTCCAGTGTGTACATGATTCACAATATCTGTCATTAGATAATAATCCACATGTTTAATAATAATATTCCAGTCTAGCCGACGGAATCACATGTCTATAAGCTTTGTCTTTCATGCTGTGTGCAAAAAGTTATTTAAAAACAAAATGCTTAAGAAAATCGAGTTGATGTAGTATAAAATTCATTTGATCTTCCGAAAATAGTTATAGAAATAGTTCAAAAATTATTTTCCTTAAATTGGTAGCACCTTAACTGACATCTATGTCAAATTTTGAGACCATAGAGTCAGTAGTTAATGACGAAAAAACATTTTTCGATCTTGATTTCAACTTGCTTTGGCGTGGCTTTTTCGGTCTCGGTTCCGTTCTCTTTCTCTCAATTTCAGGGTCGTATGCAAAAATCCATGTCTTATCTCCAGTAATAATTCGTTTGATGGCGCTATGATAGTTTGAAATCATGGTTTTACAGATTGAGTTGTTTCGGTACCAAACGAGATGAGACGCGCTGGAGACCTAATTGGTCTTTCAAAATCGATTGAATTCGACCAAATGATACGTTGGTGAAGTCAACAAGGTCTCTAATTGTCAATCGACGATATTTGAGTACTAAATCCTGGATCAGATTGACTTGGTTGTCATTGGTAGACGTGGATGTATGCCCAGAACGCTTATCGTCTTCAACGTGACCTCTGTCTTCTTTGAATAATTTGAACCAATCAAAAACACTGGTTTTCGACAAATTATTATCATTAAATGCTTTTTTTTTAACATATTCAAGGTTTGGGTAGCCGAAGAACCATTTTTAAAACAAAAATTAATTCAACTTCTTTGCTGAATATTTGTAAAAATTGAAAAATGTTTTTGTTTTGTTGTTGTTGAATTAAATTTTAAAAGCCTTATTTGTAAAATGAGAGAGCAAAGTAGTGAAAAAAATTTAACTAGGCTTTGATAACATTGCGTTCGTTGTATTATGATTTTTTTTTTCTATCCGAAGAATTGGTTCTTAATATGTGAGTGAATGTTCTTGATATGAGAACGAATGTTCTTGATATGAGAACGAATGTTCTTGATATGAGATCGAATGTTCTTAATATGAGATCGAATGTTTTTGATATAACAACGAATGTTCTTGATTTGAGAATGAATGTTCTTGATATGAGAACAAGTGTGCTTACAAGTTTGTTTTTTTTTTTAATTAAAAAAATGAGATTGATTTAAGAAATGCTCAGTGTTCCTTACTTTCGAACATGTCTGTGCTTGGTTTTTCGCTCTGTTTAGATGATGAATTATGCAATGTAGATTTTTAGAAGACAGTTATAAATAGTGGAATCTAATCTGTCTTTTTAAAATATAATATTCTACATATGCCATTACGCATGTGGCTGTCTTTTTTTATTCTACAAATATTACTCAAATTCAGTTGCTTAAATTAAAAAAAAAATTGTGCCTCATAAAATGCAAACAAAAGAATCTCTTAAAAAAAAAAACAAAAGAATCTCTTAAAAAAAAAAAAAAAAAAATCTTTCAGTGGAAATCTTAAAGTAGCTAAATTTTAATCATACAACTAAGCCAGCAGCTTAACAAAGACAAAAAACGTTTTGTGTTAATTCAAAGCTGCATAGTCTAAACGGCTTAAAATGTATGCACAGACATGCTACATGCTTTTATTGAAAAGTGCTGAAGATCAAATAAGCTGCATGTGTGTTTGTGTGCGAGCAACATGGCGTATGTGTCATATTCTGTTCTTTGAAATGACGCTTTTGTCACTTATGTCAAACGTAGACCAGAGGGCGCTCATTAACCCCAAAAGCATGTGGCAAAAACCGCTGCAAGCTGTAAGAATGAAAAGTAAAAGAGATTAAAATAAAAATAATAATAAAAAAAAAAAAAAAGAAACCAAACCAAACAAACATGACATGCATGCAACATTTAAACAAAGAGAGTGAGCAACAAAGACAGAAGCAAAAAGACGAGCAGAGTGAACAACCTACACAAACAGATAAAAAGGAATATGAAAAAAATAATAAAAAAAAATTTATATTTATATGTCACAATCCAAAGGGCAAGTTGACAGAAGTGACGACGACGTCGACAACGCTTTCGACAAAGGCAATAGCGACAGAAAAGAAAAAGAAAAAAAAAATACCACTGCTGTCTAGGACGACGACGATGAGACGAGACGACGCAACGTTGCTGTTGCAGAGCCTAGCCTAGGCAATACAAAGGACACGCCATAGTCTAGTGGCATAGGTTTGTAGTCGAGGAGTGAATTGAATCGAGCAAAAATACTTTGCATGTGATGTGCCTCGGCTTCAAGGTGCTGAAATATATTTAACGCTATTTATTCTGTCACAGACGTTACTGCTTCGCTTCGAGCTACGAGCTTCGAGCTTGTTAAATGTTTGACAGCTCAAAATGCGTTGACATGGCCGCTCGTTTCGTTTGCTTTACGCATTCAGAAACATTGAAACTAGACGCAAAAGTCTTACTGCAAACTTTACTCAGAAACACACACACACACATACATACATTGAAATAATTTCCATCTTAGCAATACATACGCACGTGCGAGTTTTGTGCGTGCCTGCGTGAATGCTTTCAAATATCAAATTCGTATTATTTTTGACATCGAAGCGGAAATTGGTACGCAAAATACATTTAATTGCTTTCTTGGCTTGTCAACAGCAACCAAAGTCAACATTGCTCCTTCCTTCCTTTGCCCTTTTCTAAAATACATTTTCTTTTTTTTATTTATTTTTTTTTCGTTTAGCTTTGTACTAGCAAATTTTAATCCCCAAAAGTCTACAGCTCCACCTAAATATTTTATTTTGCCATTTGCGGTTTGTGTCTAAGGCATGCATAAATATTTGGATTTTCACATTTCAATTTTTGTCATTTAATTAACAACTTTACTTTGACGTCTGACTTTATTTTTCTGTTTTATTTTTTATTTTGTTCTTTTAATGCTTTTAAAATTGTTTGACTTCAATTCAATTTGCATTTATTCTGTTTCTGCGTATTTATTTTTTTATTTTTACCTACTTAAATATTTTAACAATTCTACTTATTAATTTATTTTAATCAGCTTAAGTTTTGTTTATGTTATAAATTTATTATATTATTCATATCAATTATTTTAAAGGCTTTTTGGCTGAGAAGTATTTATTATATTTATACATACAAGTAACATTCTTATATGCAGATTTTCTTTACTTTGAAATTGTTTTATTGTACAAAAAGCAGCTTAGTGAGTCAAGTAGCTTTAGCTATGCATGCTCGTTCATAGTATCTGTTGTCCCCAATTATCTTTCCTAAACTTTGTATAAAGTTACCATGGTGTTCGTGAAACGTTCTGAATTTTCTAAGCCGATATGTGCTACTGTGAGAAATATTTATAATTATTCAGTAATGATACTATATCGATACCATATTGATACTTGTAGCAAGATCGATACTATTTCGACACTTGTTCAAGATCGATACCATAACGGTGCTTATACAATATCGATTACCATATCGATACTTGTACAATATCGACTATATCGATATTTGCATACAAATATCGATACCTTTCGATACATGTACAAGATTGATATCATATCGATACTAGTACAAGATACGGCGCTATATCGATGTTTGTACAATATCGATAAACATCGATACTTATGTTTATAAAATATCGATACCATATCGATACATTATATTTGTATTGCACAAGATTGATACCGATACCGATATTATTACCAAAATTTTTGGAATATCGATGCTATAGCAACATATATTCAATATCGATATCATATTATACAAATTCTGTATCAATTTTGTTTTGCAATGCAAGAAGTGTTCCCAAGATTTTGTCTATTTTTTTGCTATAAAATTAAGATTCCGTTAGCGGAAAATAGAATTCTGAAAGTCCTTGCGTTTGGAGTCAAATTTTTCGAATCCTATAATAAATCGTGCAATAAAACTTAAAAATTATATTAAAAATATTTTGTCAATCCTACCATTTTTTTAAACATTTCGCTTCGCTTTGTTATGTTTTATCTGATTAAACTCTAAGCGTACATATAAACCCACTCAAAAATAGTAACACTTTTTTGTTATGCAATTTAGGAACATCAAATTTTGGCATATGATATTCCCATTGAAATATTCATACATATTTTGCTTAGATCAAACTATTTTTAAATCCTGCCCGTGTACATAGCTACAGCAAAATAACTTTATGGTTCATTTAGGTAGATTGCAAATGTATCTCGTAGTCAAGTTGCACTCGACTGTATAGTTTTAGTTGCTTTATACATTGCTTATGAGATTTTCTCTTAAAATGACATAAATTAAATAGCCCCAAGACTCAATTTTTTGTTTTGAAAAATATTTTAAAATAAAATAGATAAGATTTTAAATTTTTGTAATTTAAAAAATATATTTTATCTTGTTTATATAAAAATTTAAATATTTATTTTCTTTTCTTATTGCAGATAACTTGCAAACGACATTTAATTTTTATGTATAAAAAAAATAGTAAAAACAAATCTGTTATAAATGCAAGATACTATGTACTACGACTGTTTGTATAAACTCAAAAATAGTTTATAAAGTGAAAAAAAATAAACAAAAAAAAAAAATTGTTGTAAGCCAACGAAAAAAAAAAAATAGAAAAAAACGAGCACTCAGTGTCTAAATAAATATTTCATATGCAAAGTGAAAATATTTGACTAAATTCTAAGTTGCAGGCAAGAAAATTTCAAGCATGGCATAAACAAACAAAAGCGCAGTGAATAACAAAAAAAAAAAATACAAATAAAAAATAAAACTAACGCAAAAGGATTAAAATAAATGCAACAAGGACAATAGCTTTACTCAAACTTATAAACAAAAAATAATTTTCCAGACATATTTAAAATGGAAAGGAAACAGAGTTGAATCCAGCAGCGAAGTAATTTTGAAGTTGTTAGAAGAAACAGTAGCAGACATCGCTCGGCCATTCATGTAAGTTGCTATTTATTTATGAAATTCAGTGAAGGAAACGGATAGACGAACGGTAGGACAAAAGTGCATTATATGATGGACAGACAGGAAGTTAGAGAGACAGGAAAAAACACACAGACCAGAAAGGCTTGAAGAAAAAATTATTCCCCTTCATATATTTTAATAGTGGCTTTTGTTGTTGTTTTTTGTTGTCTCAGAAATGGCTGGCAGCTATTTTTTGTTTCATTTCAAATTCATTTTTATTCATTAGAATTTTTTTTTTTTTTTTTTGCAGCGATTTCATTTCATAGTCAGAAAGTCGTTACCTCGAAAAAGTCGACAGGGCAAGGCAAAAAACGAGTCATATAAAGATTCTTTTGTATGTTTCCTATTAAATGTGCATGTGTGTGTGTGTGTGTGTGTGACGTTTGCCTTTGGGCACGTACAACACTCACTGTTATTATGTTTAGCATATGTATCTGTCTGTCTGTCTGTCTGTCTACGTCTTTTTGTCTATATTTGCTTTTAACAGAAATCTGCCATATTATGCTATGAATTTTGAGAGCAATTTAATATTTTATTCAATCTTTGCCTCTGACTTGAAATCATAAAAAGGTTTATTAGCATTTTTTTGTTGTTGTTGCTGTTGTGTTTCTGTTTTAGCATAAAAGTAAATATCATTTTGCTGAGATTTTTAAAAAGCAAAAAGTTTTTTTTTTTATTTTTGCATTTATGAGTGACATTTTTATTTTTTAAGTGCAGCGTCTACTTATTTAAAAGATATTTAGATATTATTTTTCTTGATTTAAAAAAAACATATTTGAAATTGTTTACATTAGTTTTATTTATAAGAACTGTGCTATAATCCTGATCTACTAAAGGGTCATCAGTTAGTCAATCATCAGTTAGTTTAAAATTACAGCATTTATTTTATATTTATCTTTAAAATAAAAATATAAGTATGAGCTTGAAAAAAGGTGATATAACACCCACCCAAAAAAAGATTCAAAAAGAACTTAGAAAAACTGAAAAAAAAAACTAAAAATTCAGAACCTAAACAAACAGTGTCTCTAAACACAGAGCCTCAAAATAATAAACGATTAAACCAGCGTCCTCCACCGATTATGATATCTGGAAAATCATCTTATCAGAGTGTACATGACATCGTTAAAAAATTCAAAAACGATTTTCACATAAAGCTACTAAATAATGGTGTATTCAAAGCAAATTTGTTTAACCCAGACGATTATAGGAATGTGACAAAATACTGTCAATGTCAAATATACCCTGGCATAGTTTTGAAAATAAGCAAGAACGACCAATAAGAGTGATAGCCAAAACTTACATCATTCAATCGAACCAGCAGAAATACTTGAAGACTTAAAATCTCAAGGTTTCAATATAATATCGGCAACGAACAAAATAAAATGGAAAACAAAAGATCCATTAGATATGTTTGCTTTAACGTTCGATTCAAATGAAGATATAAACAATATTCAATATAAAAACTATACTCAACGCAGTAGTATCAAATGAGCCAATGAGACTATCAAAAGTTATCCCTCAGTCAAAATCTGCCAATCATATGGGCACACGAAAAATTATTGGGAAAACCAGCTCGTTGTGTCAAAGTGCAGGGCACCACCCACAGAAAATGTACCAAACAAGATAGTCAACAACCAAAATGCAGCAACTGTGGTGAGGGACACCCAGCTAATTATAGAGGTTGCGTAGTAGCTAAACAGCTCCAAAAGCTCGTAACAAAAAAGTAGGTCTAGAGCCTGCAGCTAATAAAACCAAAATAATATCGGAAAAAATCGCTCTAGTGAATTAAATCAAGGGTCTACCCTAACCACAACCAAAAATCAGGTAAAACACGTTCCTGCGATACATCCTCACATAGCACAAATAAAACATACGCCAGTGTCCCAAATGAGAACGCAACGACAAAAGGTGATCAATCTATACTGGCACAAATCTTAGCAAAATTAAATTTGCAAGAAAAGCATTATACTGCCCTAGACAGATTTAAAGATAGAAGCATCTATTTTTAAATTAAATAAGTCTAACAGACTAAAAATAATGTTATGGAATGCCAATGGGCTACCAAAGCAGTATACGGAGCTTGAAGCAGTTATGGACTTAAAAAAGTCGATATATGCCTAGTTTCGAGACTCACCTAACACACCAATCTCACCTAAAATTTAAAAATCACCTTATATATCACACTGTACACCCTAATAATACAGCGCGTGGTGGATCAGCGGTTATAGTTAGAAAAATATTAGTCATTATGAAGAAAACAAAATATCGACTGAAGAATTTCAAGCGACAACAATCACAATTCAAACACCCACAAAAATGTCTTTAACTTCAGTCTACAGTCCTCCAAGGCATCAAATTAAATGTGAAAACTATTTAGAACTTATAAATTCACATAAATTTCGATTTATAATGGGTGGTGACTTTAATGCCAAAAACACGCAATGGGGATCCCGTTTGACTACAACAAAAAGGTAGAGAACTCTTAAAAGCCATAAATAAAACTGGTTGCAGATATATCTCAACTGGAAATCCGTCGTACTGGCCGACTGAAAAAAGTTCCAGATTTGATAGATTTTTTTATATTTAAAAAATATCACAACAGAATTTAAAAATTGAAGACGGAATAGAATTAAACTCCGATCACTCGCCCATATACCTGACGCTGAGTGAAGTACCTATATGTATAGAACCACCGCCATGTTTATATAATAGACTTACAGACTGGCATTACTTAGAAAATTGCTAGATGAAAATATAAACCTAACATCAGAAATGCAATACACAGCTCAGATTGATGAAGAAACTTGGTCGTTTACAAAAATCTACAACAAGCAGCTTGGAAAAGTACACCGGTAAACAGCATAAGAATAAGGAAAAATATCTACCCTGAGGAGATACGAAGCCTTATAAAGGAAAAAAGGAAGCTAGAAAGACATGGCAAATGACAAGGTACCCAAGGGACAAAACTAAGAAATGAAGCTTGTTATCATTTACGCGTAGCGATAAGAAACTATAAAAACATTGAGTTTAGATCATACTTGAGTAGACTAACCAATGACAAGACTACAAACTACTCCCTGTGGAAATGTGCACGGAACATAAAGAGACCAACGGTTCTCAAAGCTCCCATCAAAGACTCAGCCGGAAACTGGGCAAAAAATGACTACCAAAAGTCGATTGTCTTTCGCGAACACCTTCAAACGTGTTTTCACAATCAGATGCCGATACAAACCTGGCTACAATCCAAAGAGAGCTTACCTATAGTCTACAATGGATCGAAGTACCACAAACCACGGAGTTAGAGGTAATGAAATTATTAACAGCGAAATGGAAATGAAAAAGGCACCAGGCTTTGAATTACTAACGACAGAATTGTTGAAAGAAATTTCAATTAAAGGTATCATACAGTTGACTCGTATCTGCAACGCTGCTTTACGATTAGCTTATGTACCACAAATCTGGAAAGTTTCAGAAGTTATTATGATTCTAAAGCCAGGAAAAGATGCAAGTGATGTTAAGTCTTATAGACCTATATCGCTCCTGCCAATCCTGTCAAAGGTGTTTGAAAAGGTGCTAGTGAGAAAAATCATGCCAATAATTCAGGAGAAAAGTATAATACCAACACATCAATTTGGGTTTAGAGCTAAACATTCAACGATTGATCAAGTGCACCGCATAACTCATCTGATTGAACAGTCACTAGAAGACAAAAAAGTATGTTCTGCAGTTTTTCTGGACGTATCACAAGCGTTCGACAAAGTATGGCATGCCGGTTTAATAAACAAAATAAAATCGTTTCTACCACCCGAATACGTTGCAATTATAAAGTCCTATCTATCTGAGCGATACTTCAAAGTAAAACAAGGTAATGAACACACGGAGCTTCGACCTATAAAAACGGGTGTTCCGCAAGGAAGTATTCTTGGACCGTTGCTCTATCTGTTGTATACACACGATATACCTCATATGGATGGTACAACAATAGCAACATTTGCTGATGATACCGCAATACTTGCAGTCGGCGACACAGAAATAGATGCAGCTCAAAAATTACAAGAAGCAACCAATAAAATTTGTATTTGGACAAAAATTTGGCAAAATAAAACTGAACAACATAAAGTCAGCACATATTGTATTTACAAACAAAACGGTACGATATATTCCGTTGTATATAGATGGTATACAAATACCTCATCATAACACTGCGAAATACCTAGGAATGACTCTAGATGCTAAATTGCGATGGAATGAGCATGTAAAAAAAAAGCGAGATGAAATGGGCATAATGTTCAGATCGATGAAGTGGTTAATGGGCAGACGTTCGTCACTATCCATATACAACAAAATCACTCTGTACAGACAAATAATACAGCCAATATGGACATATGGAGTCCAATTATGGGGTTGTACTTCGAACACCAACATCAATATCATACAACGATTTCAAAGTATGGTGCTTCGGAGTATAGTTAATGCTCCGTGGTACATTCGAAATAGCGATCTTCATCGTGACCTTGGAGTAGATATGGTCGCAGATAAAATAAAAAATGTGCACAGGCTCATAAAGAAAGATTGAGCAACCACACAAACGAAGAAGCAGCGTTGCTATTGAGAACTGAAGATCTCCAAAGACGGCTAAAACGTATAAAACCACTTGATTTAGCTTTAGCTTAAATAAATTAAGTACCTAACCTCACCAAATCAGGTTAGAGTACACATATTTTGTATATCTTTTAAAAACAAACTGCTTGTTAATTTATACATTTGAAATTAGGCGCAGTAATTATTAAGTCATTGTTTATATAATCATATTCCTATAACTAAATAATGAACTAAATAAAAAAAAAAAAAAAAAAAAAAAAATTTATAAGAACTCAGACAGATATATGTATGAGCAGAGAGTAGTCTTTTATTATCATATAAATTTTTTTATTTCTTGCTTAAGATACGTTTTTTTTTTAAATGAAATGGCTGTCTATATGAAAAGTGATAGATACATTTTTGATAAGCTTCACGAGATGAGTTAATCAAAAATCGCTTAGTTTATAGATTTTTTTGTACCAAAATAAATAAGCAACAATAAAAAAATACAAAAAAAAAAAAACATCAAAGATTTGTACGGGACTCGAACCTGTGAAAAATTTATATCACGAACTTAAGCGCGCTAGGTCGGTTAAAAAAATTGTTGGGATCAGTGCTGTTTCATTGTCCGCCACAATAACTCATTAGCCCGCTTCACAGCTCTAATTTGTATATTTTATTTAAAGCAAACCGATTTGGAATGTCAGCTCATGAATTATAAATATGAATTATAAATTTTACTTTCACAAATGCTCTAGCTGTTAATTATTATACTCCTTTAAGTAATTACACTCCTTTAAATTGAAATTAATTGTTTTAGTAGTTATAAGACAAAACTACATAGACAAAAGATTTATTTAATATTGGCAATTTAAAAATAAATGCTTAAAGAAGCCATTTAAATTGAATATTATTTTAATTATTTTGTATGTGATAAGCAAATTAAACTACGAACTTAAAACAAATACTAAAGACAAACGCACGTAAATCGAGTAAGCTAATCAAATAGAAAGGAGCAGTTAAATATTTACGTTGAAAAAGCTACATTACAAGTAGATAAGCAAACGAATGAAATGCAAAATTGAAAGACGCCCATATATGTTATAGAGAGTGTAAGAACAACAAAAAAACAATAATAAAGACAAGGATCAAGTAAAACAACAAGACAACAACAACAACCAATTTGAACACGCATTAAGTAAACACTTGAAACACAAATAAAATGTAACATAAACAGACATCTAATCGATAACTTAATCTTGAAAATTTTCATCTAATTTTGTGCAAGAAAATGTGTCGTTTACCCTAATGCAAACAATCAATCAACTCAATGAAGAACTTAGTGGGTTAGTAGATACAGTAGTAAAGTGAAGTGCAATAATGTAGCTTAACATAGAAAGGGTAAGTAGCTTTTCTTTTGAAGGGCAAATGGCTGCCGCTATTGCTTGTTCGGGGAGTTCATTTTGATTTTGTTGTTTGTGATTAGGCCACCTGTTCAGCAGACAAAAATTTATGGGCGTTACGAAAAACGAAACGAAAATAAAATAAAAGAGAAACAAAAAAAAAAAAAAGAAGTAGGCGTAAACTGCATGAAGATAAATAAGAGGGAAAATTAAACAAAATTGAAATTGAATTTCAAATATGCTTAATATTGGTTTTCTGAAGTGTCACGAAAATCTCTTTGGTTTGGTTTAAAATTTTGCGTTTTAAATTCGTGCAAAAATCAAACGTCAATTTTAGGGGATTTTTCATTTATGTATTATTATGTTTAAGTTATCAGTTTGTTGGTAAATTTACAAACCCATTCAACTAGGCATAGTCGACCCCATAAATTTTGCAATATCCGTATGTCTGTCTGTCTGTGTACAAAACAGCTGTCAGCAAAATCTCCACAGATTTTCGTGACACTACAGTGAAGTAAATGAAAGCTTTGCTATGTGATGTTGTTGTGCTTTCTAGTTATCATCACTTTAATTAGACAACTCTAAACATATTTTTAATATTGTTTATCGAAAACCTTGACTTCTAAATCAGACAAACAATAGTTATTATATTTATCTAAGTAATTGCATCGCTATTGAAAACATTTGAGCATACTTTTACATAACAACAATATCTATAGACAATATAATCTAATTAAAATTAAATATGCGACTATTTATATAAAAGTGTGCATACCTATACTAGTACACAATCATATTTATATTTGTTTTTGTATTTGTATTGCTAAAAGTGTTTAATTATTAAATATTGTATATCGGCTAATTATGTTAAAAGCAAGTAGCACTTGCTGCTGTTGTTGTTGCTATGACTGCTCATATAATTAGATACAAATGTGTGTGTGTCTGTGTTTGTATTTATCAAGGACCTTTAACAACAATGAATTATTAAATAATATATCGCTTAACATGTTGTACATATACTATATGTATGTATATAAAGCAACGAGAGATAAGAGTTAGTTTAAATCTAGTGGTTTAGGGCATAACATATGCATGAGCAAAGTCATTAACAGACGACAGCTTTACATACACACACACACACACACACATACAATAAAAATGTGCCAGTAGCTAACGAAACACAAACAAAAAGCCTTGTGGTTGGTAAAGCGCTTAAGTGATCAGAACAAGTTTACCTTTCTAGTTCTATACTTCTTTTTTTTCTATTCTTGTCGAAGCGTCAAATCCATAAAGACACTTGCGCACACACACACACACACACAGACACACAATGAGTCATTATTCTTCTTTGTGCACTTATTTCTTGTAACATTTTTTTTTTTTTTTTTTATACAGATTTATACTAGATAGATTGTGTGTGTTTGTGTTTAGTTACTTTACTTGTGTTTATTTAGGCATTGCAGCAATTTTATATATGCGGGTAAGCATGTAAACGCTTAAGCAGAAAATCATTAGTTAAAATACGCAAATATTTCTAACGTTTTTATTAGCCAAGCAAAAAGTAATTGGCTGCAATTACAGCTTAAATACACACAAACCTTAGGCAGAAGATACATTTACAACTCAAAGACTACGCATATAAACAAGAAGAAAATACGTAACAGAAGCAGATAGCAGCATTAGTAAATATCCTCAAGTCGTATGCATATGTGTGTGTGTGTGTGTGTGTGTGTTTGTTAGGTTTCACTTGTCACTCTATTTTTTTTTTTTTTTGTGTTTCTTTTGTCATGCTTTTTGCACTCGTTTTGTCCTTTTTTTTTTTTACAATATGGCTGCTGGAGTTCTTTGTTCTAGTTTGTTAGTCCCTATGGTATTAGGCAAGGCGTAAATACGTTTGCTTGCTCGTTAACTAAGAATTACCTAATTCTTTTGCGCTTCTTTTGTTTTCTGGCTTTTACATTTATGCTGTGTTTAGTTGTGTTCTTTGTGATTTTTGGGGTTTTGCATGTGTAGCACTGCAGCTTTGCGTATAAAGAAAATAACCAAAAAATTAACTTTAACCAAAAAAAAAAAAAAAAAAAAAAAAATAACATTTAACGCTTCGTAGCACAAATTTTGCTTCAAATCAGCATTAAATTTTATTTTGTTAAGATATATTTTTATCTATGATTTTCTTGTTTAAATATCTTTTTTGTTTATTTATTTATTTATTTATATTTATTTATTTGGTATTAAAATTGCTTCGCTATCATCAAATCACAGCTTAATCAAATTGGTGGAAATATCTTTTAAATTGTTACGATCAGCTTGTTCTTTGTTCGTCCGTCTGTCTGTCTGAAGCAATTGTTTAAATACTTTAAAGATCAAGCTACAGTCTAATGCGAATAGTTTTTTTTTTTTTTTGGTTCATAACTGACTATTTTAACAGCTTAAATATTTCAGTTCAATACAACATAGCCTAAAAGTATGCTACGAAAAGTGTAGTATTAGATATAAGTATAAAGAATCATGCAAAACATCTTACGCCTATTTTTTCGTTTCTATTATATTATATTATTTATTTATTTATTTTCTTTTTTTTGGCAAGCATTACGCATTGTGCACATTTCAACTATAACTAACAATTCAAGCATATTTTTCTTTGTATCTCTTTTTTTATTTTCTTCATTTTTTTTTGCGACATATTTGGCTTGGTATAAGATTTCTTTAGCTTATGAAATGATTGGCACTGATTTTCTTTGAATAAATACAAACATTTCTTTGCTATTTTATTATTATTATTATTTTTTTTGTATCTTTTCTATTTTCTTTTTTATTTTTTTTTTTTTTTTTTTTTGGTACAGCTCATTCAAGCAAATATCTTTTCTTGATTACTCGTGCGTGATTATGACTATATTATTAGATATTTGTTATATAGTATACATATATTTAGATTAGCAAATAAAGAAAATACGCAATGTATAATATTTATATAATTTTGTATATAATAGCTACTTTATATAAAGCGCAATAAATCAAAGTTTTTTAGCTAAAATTAAGTATTAAGCTAAATTTGGAGCGGTCTTGTCTGTCTGTCTGTCTTTTTAAATGGAGTAAAATATAATAAAATATTTTTAAAACAGCATTACACAGCACGTAATTTAAATTCGAACTCTTAAATAAATTAGTTCTAATTATTTATTTATATATAAAATAGTAAAAAGATTTCTATGTCCGCAATGGATTTTGAAACCATCAAAACGATGAGCTCCAAACAGGTTTTATTTAAAAGACAACAATGCCAAAATAATTATAGACCAATAAATAATGCTTTAGGCACTTTCGGTTCATACAAGAAGTCTATTTATGACTTTTCCCATACAAACATTATTTACTTTTTGTATGTTTTTATACTAGCCTCAACAGATTGTGGTCTCTCTGCAATAAAAAAAAAAAAAAAGGAAAAGGTATTTTTTAGACATTTTTTTGTACGTTTTTATACTAGCCCCAGCATGTTTTGGAGTACAAAAATGTCCGAAAATTGCACAAAATACGGCAAATGCGAAACAAAGTCGAAACGTGCAATATAATAATTCCAATCATGAATTGAAGTACAAATAAATATAATCCATTTAATGCTACATTTTATATTGTAATAATTTTTATTTATTTTATTTTATTTTATTTTATTTTATTTTTACTTTTATTTGCATTAAGCAAACAAAATTATGTCGGCATACAAATTTACAACAATAAAATATATACGAAAGCATATATTTAAATACATATATACAAGTACAATTTAGATATACATATATATTTTCTATGTAAAGAAAAAAATAAAAATAAAATATTCAAAAAAATTCGTCAGCATAGCAAATAGCGTTGGCGGTGCTACTCGTTAGCAGAGGACAACAGTTCAAGGTCCTTTTGCTCTAGGATTGTTTCAGGCTCAAAGTAAACAGCAAAGTTAAAAAAAAAACTAAAGCTTAGCAAAAAAAAAAAGAAAATAAGTAAAGGGTTAAGAGCAAACTTATACATAAAATTAAACAAAACAAAAAAAAAAAAAAAAAAAAACACAGCGTTGAACAAGTACGGTCGACATCAAGATTTAAAATTCGACATACTTACAAACATAAAAGCATAAAAGGTTATAAAAACAACAACAAGCAACACTTTTACAAATAAACAGCAAAGTAACAGCACTCAAGGACAAAATGGCTGACAGCAGCGGCGTCTCTCGCGCTCAACTTCTTTTGTTTATTATTATTTTGCAAATGTAATTGGTGTGGGGGAGGCGCATAAGACACTATGGCAGACAGACAGACAGACGAGCAAAAAAAAAACAAAAACAATAGTTTGAAAAGAAAACTATTGATGCTGTTGTTGTTTATTTTCTTCAAAAAAAATGTATCTTTGTCAACTCTTTTAGTTCAATTGCTTTCGAAAGTAATTCGCTTCAAGTATTTTAAAGCTACCCAATAAAAGAAAAAAATTTTAAATTTTGTTTTATGACAAGCACGATTCAACAATTTGAAAAGAAGTCGCTTAAATTAAATTACGGAAATAAACATTTTGACAAAATTTAGTTAAAGTAAAAAAAAAAAAAAAAATAACGTAAGTCTTTGGGGAGAAATGTAGACGCCACACATACATTTTTTTTTTGTCGCTTTCTAAGATACTTTTTGAGTTCATATGTAATGTGAAGCTCATTACCATAAAGCGAAAGCAAAAAATATAAAATAGCGCAGAGTTTAGTGCTAGACACACGCTTTCAAGCAAAAAACCAAAGCGCTACGCTGAATATTTCTAATAAAAAAGAAAAAAGTTATGCATGTCTTCAATTTCAGTAATAGTACTTTAGGGAATATGGGATTTTACAGAGAGTAGCGAAGACAACGACAATAAGAATGGTCTCAGCAGCAGAAATCCTTTTTGGCACTTAAAGCGCTTTTGTCTGTGGATTTTAAATTGAGTGAAATGTTTTGAAGCATAACAAAAAAGGAAAACAAAAGAAAGAACGAGCAGAAATGTAAGATTATAAACGTTACGCTATGAAGAGAGTTATGCGTATTATAACATAAATTGATAATTCCCAAAATACCAACACACGCACACACACACACACACACACAAAGCTTAGAAACTCATAATTTATGTGTACACGCAAAAATATCTCATTTCGCAATGAACGGCATAATCGAAACACATTTAAAATGCACAAAACTACTTCAGTTCAATACAGTACAGCCTAAAACTATGCTATGAAATATAGTGCGTTACGTTAAAACACTGCACAGCTCAGTTACTATGCGAACTATGCTATGAATGCTTTCGATGAAAGAGCGTGTTAGGCAAAGTATGTATTGAGTACAAAAAATAGTTGAAAGCATTTTGCCTATTTTTTTTTTTTTTTTTTGCATAAATATGCTTTGCTTATTGCATGCCACAAGGGGCAGCTGGTTTGTGTTTCTTTTGCGTTTTGGTTGAGAAAATTGAATTTGTGTACATGCTGCAACTCGTATGTATGTATATGTTTGTTTGCAAAGCTATCTATCTCATTTACTCTTTTTGTTTGTGTTTGTTTTGTTTGCGCAACGTCCAACATGAGCAACATCAAACCACAAAATGTCCTTGCAATGTTTTTTTTTTTTTTTTTTTCGTCCATAGACATTTTAACTATTGCGAGTGTTGCGCTAAAAGTTTTCTATAAAAATGCATATATACTTACATAACTTTATGTGTTACACTCCAAAAATTAAAACTGTTTGTTTATTCCCAAAACGAACCTAAAGCAATTGGTTTTATCTTGTGGCCTCTTCTTGTTTACTTCGTTTATCTTCTATTTCGTATACAACAGAGTACTTCATACATACACTTGTATTGGTTTGTTTGTCATACAGCAGCAAGAAAATGTTTTGTAAGATAAAACCCAAGTAGTATCATATTCTCAGCTACTATACGTAGTGTCGTCTTTATTTATATTTTTTTATATATTTTATATTGTTTGAATATAGCATTTATTTTTGTGTATTTTTTTTTTTTTATATTCTTTTTTGGTAGCATAGCCAACAGCAATGTTATCGGCAAGTACTTTACTGCTTGTTGTATTGTCTATATTATTTGTAGGCTTTTTACATTGATTTTATGTACTGGAAACATACATTAAATATGCATTTTATAGATAAGCAAAAATGGACAAAGCAGTTAAGCGCATAAAGAACAATAAGCAATATTCGAATATTTTTGTTCTCAAAAACAATAACTTTCATTTTTGCGGCGTTAATAAAAAGCTTCTTGGATTTCAGATTGAGTTTTAGTGCTAAGATTATGCAAAATGAAAATTAAATAAAATATTAAAGAAAGCATAGAACTTTTCGAAAATTAAATATCTTAAAAAAAAAAACATTCTAAATTTTCTAAACAAAATTGTACAAGTATTGTATTTGTCTCGCTGTCCTGCTGTGCCTTTCTAAATAGAAATTGTTTTGTTAAAGCTTAACTTTTAGCTGCAGCTGACCAAACAAAAAAAATTTTAAAAAAAAAAAAATAAATAAATAAAAAACTTCTTTGACTAACTTTGACAAAATATTTTTAACAAACAATAAATTGCTCAAGACTCAAAGAAATATTTCCGTCGTTTTTATTTTATATTTTTTTTTCTACATTTGTTAGGTACATTTCTTGCTGTGCTGTGTGTTTTGTTTGTACAAAAAGGTTTATAAAATTGTTTAAATGTGCTGCCGGATGTCAGTCATAAATCATTGAACAATTTCCGTTGCAACTGCGAGGACCTCATGTTGCTTGTTTTTTTCTTTGTATACAATACAATATTAGTTTGCTGCATATACCGCACCTGAACGTCACCCATGTGCAACAAAAAAATTTTTTTCTAAATTTTTTTGAATTATTTCTTAAATTTACTTTGCATTATCGCTGAAATATTATTAAAGCAATGTTAGAGCGCAGTGGTTGAGTGTGGTAGACCTTAAAATGCTCTATATTTTGACTTGGCGATTTCTAAAATCTTTTAGAGGAACTAAAGTTCAATATATATTCCGATTTTTCACACAAATACAATTGTTTTCTTATATAAAAAACAATTCATTCTTCATATACGCACAATTCGATCTTGATATATTTAAAATTGTTTTTTAGTGGAACAACAATTTGTACTTGATATAAGCACAAATCGTTCTTAATATAAATAGATTTAGTTCTTCATATGAGTACAATTCGCTTTTGATATAAGTAAAACTGGTTCTTGATACAAGTCAACTTCGTTCTCGAGACTTGTAGAATTCGTTCTTAATATAAGTTCTCTTCGCTCTTCATATAAGTACAAATCGCTCTTGACATAGTTAAAATTGGTTCTTGGTATAAGTAAAATTCGTTCCTGCTACAAATATAATCCATTCTTTATAGAAGTACAATTCGCGTTCTTTGATACAAATACGATTAGTTCTTAATATAAGTTAAATCCGTTCTTCATACAATACAATTCCTTTTTTATATAAAAACAGCTCATTCTCGTTATAAGCATCTGTTTTCATATTTAAGTAAATATCGTTCTTGATATAAGCACAATTTGTTCTCAAAACGAGTATACTTTGTTCTTGTAATGAGCATGCGTACTCATATTAGTAAAACTTATATCATAAGCTAAATATTCACTCATCTGTTGCATACATTTGCACAAAGTTAATATACCATACAAACGTATTATTATAACTTATAGAAATGTGCGCGACACATTAATAATTCTTTTTACATTTTTTTACGAATTGAAAAAGTCGCCCGCTGAGCGGAAATTAATTTTATGCTTTATTACGACTAATTTCATTATTCAAAAACGTGTTTATTTATTTATATGAAGCAAGAACAATGAAATATATTTTGCAGTAGCTATTCGATTATAAGGTGTCTGATAAATACATTTTAATATTTATAAATAGAAACAGCACACTTTGTTGTTGTTATTAATTAATAGAAATATGCGCAGCTATATTTTAAGCTATATTTTCCATTGCAGCTTGTTGCTTTAGTTTGAAAAATTCTTATAAAATTTTTTGTTAACAGTTCGCAGCTAATGATTTGGAAATTTATATAAAAAATGAAATAAACTTTCTGACGTTATTTTATATTGCATAAATCAAGTGCCTCAGCGCTCAAAGCAAAGCAGTGGTTGCACAAAAAAAAAAAAAAAAAAAAAAAGCGCAGCTTAATATAAAATCATAGTAAATGCTATGAATGCTTTATGTAGTAGCATACTATGCGTCCTTGAAGTTCTTCTGCTTCTGCTTCTTCTTCTACTTTATCGCTCAAGTGTATCATCCATAGCCTTTTCAATTTGTGCATCATTAAGCCTGACGCTCATGCTTATGAAACTCGAAACAGGACAAAAGCAACAACAACAACAAAATGGTTTATTTTTAACATTGTACACTGTTGTATCCTTAAATTGCATCACACGGCGCTCACTCTTAACCATTTTTTTTCTTCTATATTCTATACAAAATGTTATTATTTTATCGATTTTCAACGCTTTTCTATATTGATGACTTTATCAATGATTTCTGCTCGGCTAGTTTTTTTTTCCTCTTTTTGGTCTATTTTAGTTGACAAACAGACAAACGAGTTGTGTGCACTCGGTACTGTGCAAAGGCATCATTCTCATCCTCATCCTCATCATTTTATGGCATTTGTACGCTTCATTAGGCATAAATGTTTAAAAATAGCCTGCAGCGTTATTTGTTTTTGTTGTGGTTGTTCCGTTTTTTTCGAGTATTTAAGCGCTTATTACGTATACGCACTGTGGCATGTATCTGTTAGATACAATTTTGTTAAGTAATAAAAAAAAAAAAAACAATTTTTTTACTTAAATTCCTTAAGTTTAATTATTAAAATAATATGTAGTATTAAAAGTTATATACAAACACTCTGTTTATGCTCAAATGTATTTATAATTAAAGCCCAATGGTATTGCTTTAATTACCGGAAGATAATTGCATTCTATGTGTGTGGCATTTGGCTTTGGCTTTGCCAGCGGAAATTGCCTTTTCCTAGTTACATTAAAATTATTATATGTATATACTTAAATGTATGGTAAAAGTTTTTATCTAGATAATTGTATTCCCAAAGTAGTCTATGCAGCAAATTACTTAATAATGTCTGATAAAAATAATTTTATCTAGTTTGTGCTTCATGAGTTCTTTAATTATAATTTTGTAATTAACTGTTTAATCCAAATTCATTTCAAACACTTTAAAACTCTTTAAAATAAAACTATAACAAAATAAATCCAGTAAATAAATAATATAAAATTAAAAACTTTTTTTCAATTTTTTTTTTTTTTTTTTTTTTTTTTGTTTTAGCTGCTGCCTCTGATAGCTATTTACCACATGCAGCAGTATACAACAAAATCTGTATATGTGTAGCTGAAGTTATTCATCGACTGCTTCTATTTTTCGTTAGCATTTTTAAATATTTACATAACCCACAAAAACCTGAAATCAGGTTGAGTGGCTTTTATAGCGGAACTGTTGTGCTAATGGAGCTCGGTTAATGTGTGTGCTTGTTTGTTTTTTTTTTTTTTCTATTTTTTCTTTTTTTATATGGAATGTTGTATGCAATTCAAGTAGCAGCACTGCTTTTGAATAAAAAAAAATAATAAAAAATAAATTAAACAATAAAATGTAAAGTAAAAATGGTTAAAACCACAATAGAATTATTTAAAAAAATGGGTGTGTATTTGCTTGAATTGTAGAAAGTTATTTTATTTAAATTAAATCTTATAGCTTTGAAGTTTGAAAGTGCTCAAATATACATTTTAAATCAGTTTAGTAAAGAGCAAATGCACAAAGTGCACAGCGAGAAAAAACAAGATAAATTATAACACATTCGTAGTAGGAATGGATTGTACTTATATATAAAATCTTAGTCGTTTTTTAAATGGATTTCTTGCATAAACTAGTTGATAATCGTTTATTTTAGTATATCCGTTCTCCGATCAAGAACATTCATGCTTGTATCAAGAACAATTCGTTCTTAATAAACGTACTGTTTAAAAATGGACAGAAAAAAAAATCAAATAAAATGGTGCAACGAGAGAAAAATTGTAAGAAAGAAGATGATGTTTTTCAATTGTAGCTGAACAAAGCAATTAAATTTTTAAGAATATTTTAACAAAAATTTGTAATTATTTTCGATATATACATTAACGATTATTTTGATTAATCGACTAATACATAAAAAAACATAACAATTAAGTTTAAATTTTTACAATTATCAATAATAAACGATAACATATTGTGAAAAATCGATAATAATATCAATTATTTCGATTTATCAATTTTTGCACAGGTTTTTAACATAAAAAGGAAAAATCTAAATTCATTCAAGAACAAAATACAAAATTTTTAATTAATTAAAATTCACTACAAAAATGATTTGCTAAATAATAGATTAAATGGAAAAAAATATATATATTTTTTTATTTATATTTCGATTTTTCTAAACGATAACCGATTATTCGTACGAAATCGATTTAATCATTTAAAAATTCAAGTATTTAATAACAAAAGATTAAAGTGGATTGCAATTGACTTAAAAGGACTAATTGAGAATAATATAAGATCACTGCAGACTTAAGAAACATTTATGTAGAATGAACATTTAAGATGATAGCTAAGTTTTGTATAGAAGATGTGGAATCAATGGAATATCTCCAGGATATGGAGATGTATAAAACAGAGCTTAGATTTAATGCACATAATTCGTTGATTTAACATGGTTTAACTTCAGCTAACACGTTTTAACTTCAGTTAACACGATTTTACTTTAGGTAAAACGATTTGAATTCAGTTAACACGATTTAACTTTAGGTAACACGGTTTAATTTAATTTAACACGGGTTAGTTAACACTATATGTAACATCAGTTAACACGATTTAACTTCAGCTTACACTGTTTAAGTTCAGTTAACACGATTTTACTTTAGGTAAAACGATTTGAATTCAGTTAACACGATTTAACTTTAGGTAACACGGTTTAATTTAATTTAACACGGGTTAGTTAACACTATATGTAACATCAGTTAACACGATTTAACTTCAGCTGACACTGTTTAAGTTCAGTTAACACGGTTTAATTACGTAGAATTTATTGATTTCATCATTTTAAGGAAATTTTCTGAATTGAATCATTTACCGAAAAGGGTACACATAAACTTCGTCGATTTCAGTTAAATTTTGCGTGCTATAATTTTCAAAAGCGATTACGCAACGCGTTTAAATCATTTTTTAAATGCGCTCAAAAAAAAAAAAAAATAAAATAAAATTAAGCATGCTACATTAGGGTCCTTACAAAAGCTTTCATATTGCAATAGCAAGAAACGCGCTATCACGGCATAAATAAATTTAGCACATTACAATTTTTAGTATTTTTTACGAGCAGAAGGTGAACTTGCCACATTATGTGTACAACTTTTAATGCAATATAATAAATTATTTTTGTTTTTTTTTTTTTTTTTTTTTAAAGAATCTTGAAGAATTTATGGCAAATGTTTGTATGTGAATTGTGGCATAATTGTGTGTATACTAACTCAATGAGAACGAGTGCAAAAGGTCATGAGCTTCTCGCTAGTATAAAAAAAAAATACACACACACACAGACACATACACATACATTTACACTAGATCAACAGTGGCTGGCGTTGCTTTTCAAATATTTTTCAAATGCTTTTATGCGCATCAAACGAACAAACAAACGCAAGGCAAGGACATCTGTTGTATTCTGTTTTTTTTTTCGTTTTTTTTTTTGTGCGTATGTATTTGTGAAACACATACATATACAGTATAGGTATACTATTTACTTTAGGTATTTTTATTCTTTTATAACGCTTACAACTGTACAGCTTTGTTCCATTCATTCATTTACTTATTTGAAATAGGCGAAATATACATATAATATACGTAGGAAAGGTTTTTTTTCCATTTGATTTCAATGAGTTTTACCCTTACTTAAATTCAAGGTTTTATTCATTTTAATGTTTTGCAATAAATTGAAATGTAAGCAAGCGTAAAGCACGCACACATATGTATAACTTACAACTACAAAGATATTGTGTATCTTAATAAAAGCTCATACAATGTAACACACAGGACGACTATCAATTGCAGACAGTCATAAAGCACAACACAACAACAACAACAACAACAGCAACGAAAAATCAGGCAACCATAAGTAAAGACTTAAAAAGAATGAAAACGAATACGAATAAGTTTACAATTCAACTGCAAAACACAATACAACTCATTTTGAAGAAACTTATATGGGTTGCTTACACTGATTGAAAAATTCGCATCCTTAAACATTAAATTTAGCTATGTATATGTGTATGTGTGTGTGTGTGTGTGTAATGTAAATATATCTAAAGCATATAAATCTTTGTATTTATGTTCTCTTGTTGCTTCTTGTTCTTGTTTTGTTCTTGTTTACTCGTTCATTCGTTTGCCAACTCACTCAAACTGAAAATTGTTGTCCTTTGTATGACTCATACTCCTCTTAGCACAGCATCACTCTCTCTCTCTCACTCCCTCTCTCTCTAGTTTGTTAATGTCACGTATTTGATCAGAAAATTAAGGATCAAAAAAGCATTTGTGTAAGCATCTGAAAATATTGTGATTTATTGCGTAAATGCGCTCAAGAAACTTTTCTAAAGCTCTGTTCGCTGTGTTAGTTTGTCAGAGATGATTCATACACACACACACACACACACACATGTACAACGTCTTAGTACTGCGTATATCATACAAAAAACAGATTTTTCTAAGCATGCTGCTCCTCTTAGCAGCCGCTTGAGCTCTTTATATAGTTTTCAAGCAAAGACGTGAAGTAATTTAATTTAATCTGTTTTTTTTTGTTTTTTTTTTTATGTTGTCGCTTGTAAAGTTTATTTTAAAATAAATTTCTTCATTTTGTGGTTATATTTTTTTTTTATTTCTTGTTTTAAATTTTATTAACTTTTTTTACGGGATTTCAATTTTGACATAAATGAGTTTTTTTTTTGTATTTTGTACATATTGCGTATACGTCATGTATGCTGCAAGCTTATTGATTCAAAAGAAAATATATTTTTACAAAGGTTGCGCATGTTTTACTTTCATTAAAAAATGTTTCATTCAGCTTAGCGTAATTTAGAAAAAAAATAAAACAAAACTGTATATATTTATGTCAAAGAACATTCCCATTTTAAAAATGTTATAACACGAGCAACCTTACAAAGAAAAACAAATGATATAAACGTGTAAATATACGTTGTGAATTTAACAAAAATCAATTTATAACATTTAAATTTAAATTAAAAAGAATAAGAGTTATATTTAGGCATACGCAATATAAATGAGTACACAGTAAGTACAACTGAATATTTATTATGTATTATAATAACTCATTTCGCCGATAAACCAGCCTATGCAAAAAGTGGAATGGAAAATGTCGAAAACGAGTAAATCTTTGCGTGGCGAACATTTGACCGGAATCATCTTCAGATAATGTTGAAAGCAATATCAAATACAAATATCAACAAGTACAAATTATTTAATAAAGCCATATAAAAAAACGGTTCAATAGAATTTGATTTAACAACTTCTAATGTAAATAGCTGCTCTATTCAAGTCAAACATTCGTACATATTATCTCATTAATATATTCATACTATTTTATATACAAAAATTATCAAGTTAATATACCAAAGACGTTGCTCATGAACTCATTCACATAAATAATTAAACAAACGAACGAAGGAACAAATAGTCAAGCTGTTTGTTTTAATTGTTGTTACATGTTACATGTGTTTAATTAAAATTACCAACAACAAGGAGCAGCACATTAAAATAATATTAAATGTTAATTCATTAGATACAAATATTATTTTAATATGCAAAAGCCACAAAACAGATGACAAACACATCAAAATGAAAATGATCTGTAAATACTTTAGATGTTCACTTCTAAATGTTCTTTTGTGTAAATAAACTTTGAAATAAATATATTTCTTGTATTAAATTATAAGTAACAAGCAAGCACAACTGTAAAAAACAAGGGAATTCAACAAAGGATATACGTACGAGTATAGTAAAATATGCTTATTCATGAGCGGAAGGAAAAAAAGATGGCTAAAACCGAAGTTTTAATATGCTACATATTTATTGAAAAAATAATGCAAAAAGTTGGCATAATTTATACAAAAACTAAAAATTTGTATTAATCGGTTATGTCCTTAATTGTTTAATCGTATAATCGATTTCTGGCATTTACGATATATCGTAAAATATGTATTAATTAAATTTTTTCCTTAATCGGTACATCGATAAATCGTTTCATCTATGAATCGGTTCATCGATTAATTGGTTCATCGATTAATCGGTTTTTTATTATTTTCTGCCGTTACGCATGTCGCGATTTAGCATAAAATTGATTATTGAACATTTAATCGTTTTGACGGTTTTTTTCCTGACAACCCAGACGGTACGATTAATCGTAAGTTTTATATTAATCGATTATTTTAATCGAGTCGATTAATCGATTTCTGGCATTTACAATTTATTGTAAAATTGGTATCTATCGAATTTTTTCCTAACTGGTTAATCGATTAATTGGTTTATTATTTTACTCCATCATTTTGCATGAAACGATTTTTGGCGGTTATTTTTTCTGACAACTCAGACGGTTCGATTGATTGTATATTTTATATTAATCGTTTATTGGTTTTAATCGATTAATTGATTAATTATTGTTTTCTGCCAACCCTTTGAAACACATACTTCCTTTTTAAATTAATATACCATATGTCAAGTGTATACAAAAAAAATTTATTAAACTTTTACAAAGTACGGCGCTACCGTTTTGTAAACATGCTTTTGTTTTCTTTTAGAGAAGTTAGCTGTAAGCGTAAAGAAATTATAATTATTGAAATTTCAAAATAAAAGGAAAATAAAAGCTACTGCCACATCGTAACAATTTCGTTTACCACAAAAGTTTTCAACTCTTCATGTGCACACACAAACACACACACACACAAAGTATGTATAAGTCAAGCAGTAAGTATGTCGGTGCGGCATACTTTTGAAAGAAATTGAATAACATTTTATGCGCCTAAAAGCGAAATTCCCACGAATTTTCATAATCAAATTGTTAAAGAATGCGTTAAGTTGGAACTGGTTTTTGGGTTGGATTGGGTTGGCAACTGTTTGGGTTGCGTGTTAAGGTGTACAGCAACAGCTGTAGCAGCAATCTACCAGGAATGTCTGTTTAACTTGACTTTGGCATGTTTTTTTTTTTTTGACTACCTTTTTCAGAAATATTTATAAATTCAGCAGCAGCAGTGCGGCAGCATTCATCGACTTTAACTTTTGAGGTTTGAGATTTGAGATTTGAGTTTTGAGCTTTTGATTAACAACAAAGCACATTAATTATTCATTTATTTTGCAATTAGTAACTACTTTTTTTTTGTACAAGTTTTATTCTATAAAAAAAACATTATGGCACATACAAAATTGAGGCTTAAAATTTAAATTGAATTATTTTTTATCTTTAATTTTCTTTAATTATCTTTTTTTACAGATTTTATAAACATTTTATCTTGGGTAAGTTTTCTTTCAAATTACTCAATTTACAGCTAATTTAAGTTAATTATCAAAAGTATCTACGCTAAAAAAAAATAAAAAAAAATGTCTTAAAATGAAACTAATCGAAGTTCTTTCAAAAGCGATTAATAAGGAAAATGTTGTCGGTGTTGGCAATCTATAACATAATCTGTCTGGACTGTCTGGTCTCGTCTGTCTGTCTGTCTGTCTGTTTGATTCCCTAGCGACTGATAGCAATAGTTAATTACGTGACTGAGGTTTCCATGGTATGCAAGTTATAAAAGCAAAGATAAAAAAAAACACAAATTACAAGAAAAATGTACAAAAAAATTAAGATAAATATAGACTTGCTGTTTCTGTTACGCTTTAGGCTATTTGGGTGTTTATAATGCTAAACTAAGAAAAACCAATCAACACAAAATTAAACAAGATTCACGACTCATTTGAGTGAAAAATTAAAAAAATACCTCGTCGAGAAAAAAAAAAAAGGAAAAGGAAAAAAAAAAAATCGATGCTAAAATTGTCTTTGCTTATAAATAAAAAGCGAAAAAAATTCAACCATTTGCCAAAGTGAAATGAGAAAAACGCTAAAAAAAATTCAAAATGAATTGCTTTAAGCATTTTGTCGATTGTCAAACAATTGCTGTACTCGTCGCTGTCAATGTGACGGCAATGCCACTGCCACAGCCACGCCTCGCAAAAAAAAAAAAATAAAAAAATAAAAGCCACAATGTCCTTTCAGCGACTAAGGTCGAAACAAAATAATTTGTCTATTTAAAGTTTGGCGTTTTTCTTACTTTAGCTGTTTTCATTTTTCGATTTTCTGCTTGCGTTTTTTTTATTTGCATGTAATTTATTTTGTTAATGTTCGCAAATAAGCAAACGCTTCGCCTTTGAATGGTGACAAAAAACAAACAAACAAAAAAAAATGTAAAAATTTGCTAATGCGCATTGTTTTTGGTGGGCATGGCTAACAAAAACACTTTAAAATCGAGCAAATCATTAATTTCAATTTTTCTGCTTTTGTCTTGGGTAAAGTCAAGAAGCTGACGTCGCCAAATGTCAAGGAAATTTTTGCCAATAGCTCAAAAGACGACAACATTCAATAGCTGACTAATGAAAATGTATTTGTTATTGTTGCTGTTTGCTTGCTTGTGTCTTCAACTGTCGTCGTCTGTGCGCGTACAATGATTCAGCACAGTAAAACAGCTGACAGCGCCTAAAATATGGCAACAATTTATAAGTGATTCGTCATTGTTTATTGGCTTCCTCCAAAACGCGCCCCCCAAGAATTATTGCTGGCAATTTAGACAAAGAGATATATTGCATAAAAAATGTATGAACAATTCGTGCATGATAAGTCGTCATTGTCGTCGACAATAGCAAAAAATACAAAAAAAAAAAAAAAAAAAAAAAAAACAAAAAACAACAAAAAAAGTTAACTTCGGTGGAACCGAAGCTGAAATACCCGTTACATGGGCGTGTCGTCTTGGTTTTGACCCTGAAAATGACCCACAAATTTATAAATGATTCGACTGTTTAAATCTCAGACTTTATTTCGATAAAATTTGAAAAAATATATATATTTTTTTTTTTTATAAAAATCATATTTTACAAAATTATAGACATTTTTTTATTTTTAAGAAATTTTGTGGCTTAAAAGGCTTTTTTGTTAAAAAAAATTTGGAAAAATTTTTTACATTTACTATTTGAAAAATGAATTTTTTTTTTATAAAATCATATTTTTATGAGAACTAATTTTTTAAGGATTTAAGGTTTTTTTGCAAAAAGTGTCTGATTCACCACAAAAGTTTTCACTAAAAAACTTGCACAACTTTACTTTACTCAGTCTTTGCATCGTTGCACAAAGAGTTGCACAACTATGTGTGGTCTCACAATGACTCTTGGGTAATTTTACTATTTTACACTATTGAAAGACCTAAAAATACCAACATTTTAACTTAAATTTATAATAAGTCATGAGAACTTAATATTTGCAGCTTGCTTTATAGAATGCAATAATATGTTACATCGCGTTTTATTGGCTTTTATTGCTATCTAAAGTTTAACTTTGCACTTTTCACGTTTTCAGTTGCTTAGCAAATTCTTTGTGAAAATTGATGATTACGATGATGACGACGACGACTTTTATGTTTGCAAGCGCTTTTAGCGAGTTATGTAAATGCACTACTGCAATATGCGTTCTACGAGTACATACACTCGTACACACACATATATCCAATCCAGAAGTTTTCTTTTAGCTCAAATTTTGCAAAAGTTTGTTCAAAATGCCGAAAATTACTTTGACACAAACCAAAGATACAATAGCAAGCAGTGAGGTATTCGTGCGCATAAGCTATCTATCTCTCTCTCTCCTCTTTCACTCTCTTATGCAATCATACGCTACACAAATAGTTTTTAGTTGTTAAATTTTTATAGGAAGTTTGTTGGATCAACTTGTTAAAAGGTTAATTCATATTTGTCCGTCTGTCCACTTATAAATTTAAATACGGAGAACCAAAAAAACTCTTAGCTAAAAATCAATCAATTAAAAATCAATAAAAAAAAAAAAAAAATAGTTAACCATATTGAATGCGCCATTTTGAGTTTTAAAAATCTGATTTCAGTTTCGTATTCCTGCTGGTAGCATGTTTCATGCAAATCCGGGAACATTTGAGTATATTTCTATCCGATAGATATTCCATATTTTTGAGTTAGTAAAAAAATTCTGTCTTGATGAAATAAAACGGATTTCAGATTTCTGTTCTGCATATCAAAATTGATATTAATTTTTGTATTAAAAAATTTTTTTGAATAGGTTGTCAGTCTATGTAAATATTTTCTATATAAAAATTGTATACCATAGCGAAGTGTATAAAGATTTTAGTGCAACCAAACATTTTCTTATGTAATTTTTTTCAATTTTTCTTAGTAGGTCGTATGCATGTAAAACCGTATACGTTGTATGCTTTTTCCTGTTAACGTGCGCTGCATTTATGATTTTCTACTTGTAAAACCGTGGCACGTCAGGTGATGCTGCACTAAAACTGTGCAAAGTTTTACGGTTTTCGATTTTGTTTTTTGGAAAATTTTTGCGTACGGCAAAACTTTGCTGCCGCTGCTGCTGCATAACACGCAAAATGGCGCAAAAATCAATCTGAAAGTTGTTGCAAAACGTTTAAAAGGCGCAGAGGTGCACATGCTTTGTTTGCATTCTTACAGCGGCAGAAATATTTTCAAATTTGTAAAAATGTGTGGGAGTGTGTGTGGTGTGCGCGCTTGTTAGTATTTGTACATTTGCTTGCCATAATTCTATTTTGCATACTTTGTGTTGCCAATGGCAGCAGCACACAATGCTAAAAGCTTGTATACAAAATGGCGTCGTCGTCGTTGTCGTCGTTTTATCCAACTAAATACACTTCTTACTTCTTCAACTTACATCCAATACGTTACAAAATGCATATAGCTTTAAGCGCCTAAAAGTATTGTATGTAACAAATTGTTAACGCAAAGTTGTCACACACACACACAATTTTATGGCAAATAAAATGCACAAATTTTTAAATGTTTATTTAAATAACTGAAAAATAAATAAAACAGCGAAATGTAGTGATGCGTATGTAGATCCAAAGTAAAAAAGCACAATAAAAATAAAATAAAAAATAAAATAAAAAACTTTACCAAATGTACTCAATTTAAAAACTCAAATGCCAACAAAAATATTGTACAAAACTTTGATTATAAACTTTTCGTAAATATTTTTTTTAACTGTAAGCATATAAACAAGTGCAGAACAAACAGAAAATAGCAGCAGTAAAATTGTTATTGTTGTTGTTGTTGCTTTTAAAAGGACAAGCAACTGTAAAATGGCACCATATTATAGTAAGACAAAATAACAAGGAAAAAAAAAAACAACAACAACAAAACTTTTAAATGTTTACGTAAACGGAAACGGAAGCTTCTATGGTTTAGACAGCAGCAGCAGCTGCATGGCTGGTATGTCTGCTGCATCTTACGTTTCTGCTTCTTATGCTTTTGGCAGCCGCCAAGCATTTTGCTATTAAAATTTTCATTAAATTGAAAGCAATTAGTCTGAAACCAAACGTAGATATTATCAACAACTAGTGTTGCCTGTTGGTGGTGTTATTTTCTAAGTGTTTATTGTTGTTACTTGATGCTGCAGCTGCAGTTGCACACTCTCACTCTCTCTCAATCTTTCTGTTTCTATTTTACTGCATACATACATATATGCATGCTATTTCTATGTTTTCTAAGTGCTATAAAGTGCTTTTGGCAGTGTGCATGCCAGCTGATTGCAGCAATTTTCACTCTAATTCTATGTGGCAGACGCAAATTACGTTGACAATAAAAAGTGTTACAATTCAATCATAGCAGCAGTTTTCTAGTTTTTGTTGCATACTTTTGTGCGACAAAAAAATTTTTTTTTTTATTAAATTATTTTGTATTTAATAGCACTTTTGGTTTTGTTTTATTAAATTTTTATTAGCATTAAATTCCGTCCATCTGTCCATTTCTCAAAACCTGTTGCGAAAAATGTTTTATACCAATTATATTTTTTTTTAGTAGCAATACTTAAGTTGCTTCTTGACTAATAACAAATTTATTGTATAGCTTCTAGCATTCCTAAGAGAATATTTTTTTTTTTTGCAAGTTAATACTCTCAACGTGACCATTTTTTGTTTAGCACTTTTCAATCAATTCTTGTCGCATAAAAAAAATAACAATAACAAAAGCTTAAATTGCAAATAATATTTATAGACGTTTAATAAATTCGTGGCATCATAACTTTTGATAGCAGCATCAATTTTTTTGTTGTTTCCTTTTTTTTTTTTTTTTTGCTCTTAACTTGTAGCTCATGTTTCATGGCTGGCAATTTAATGCGTTGTCATGGCTTTTGAAAGTGGCTTTTCAATTTGATACGCTGCTGTCATTTGTGGACAGTATTGGCAGCTGTGCACTGAATTGTTGCGAATTTATTTATTTATTGTTACTATTATATTTTTTTAATATGGACTTATATTATTAATGCACAGAGCTTTTGTACATATTATATATTTTTTTTTGTATAGGTAAACTTTTTATGCATTATGTAAACAAATAAATCACAGTCAAATGCACTTTATAAAAATGACATTTATGTGAATACGATACAAAAAAAAAAAAAAATGATTGATTTACTATTTGCAAAAGTTGAAAAGGTTTAAATGTTTAAAAGCACTTTAAGTGACCTACTTTCGCCCTTGCGTATGTGTATGTGTGTGTGTGTATCACAATTAGAGCAAAACATTCACTCACGAAAGTCAGTGCCGTAAGTTGAAAGCCAAAAGTCAATATTCCATTTTCGTTATTAGTTCTTAGCAGGCACAAAGACGTTGCAGAAACTTTGCTCGTAAGTAACTAAATATAATATTGCTATAGAGTGTGTGGACGACGACGTCTAAGCTGACACAGTTCGCTGCAACTGCAGCATAAACAGAACACATGGACATGAAATAGACAGCACAGTTCAGTAAAGTACATCAGTGTCTTTGGTCTTATTTGTTTACATAAGTTTGACAGTTCAAATATTGAAATTGTTTTTTGCCCAATGAATTTTGTATGAGAAAATAGTACATAAATGTAATCTGTGCAGTTAATGTGTATTTGCAAATTTTGAGTTTAAGTTTGATTTAAAAATAAAAAAAAATATTTGAAAAGGTCACAAGTAGCAAGGTTTTTTATGCAATTTTTATAAGTATGTGGCACTCGATAATTAAAAAAAAAAATTTATAAAAGTAAGAAAATTATGCCAAAAGTTTTTTAAGTCAGAAATTTTTTCTTGTTTAAATGACATATTTGACTATTTTGCATATGTGTAACCGAAAACTTTTACAAAACTTTTTTGTTGAAACCATTAATTGATTTTAAAAATATATTAATGCCTTAGGACATTTTGTTTAAATTGCATAAATGTTTAATTTCTTATTTTCAAATAATTCGCTATTCACTTTGATTTTATTTTACATATTTAATTTTTTTATATGTGCATGATTTGCTTAATTTTCTTATTATAGATTTCTTTTTTCCTTTTTTTAAACTTTTTTAATTTAACGCGTGTTATGCCGCAGGTAATATAAATTTTGTGTTGCCCCTGAAAGTATGCTGCATAAAAACGAAAATATTTCTTTTTATGGACATATTAAATTTTTCTTTTTTACAAAAATCAGTTTAAATTTAATTTTACGCATTTTCTTGTCTAAGCAGCATTTTTAAGAAATCTAATTTTGTATAAAAGCTTTCGTAGAAAAGCCACGTGCCAATATTTATGCAAACATAAAATAAACAGAACAGAATTACAAAGAAAAGTAAGGATAATATTTGCTAATTAGATAAATATATACATTTTGTTTTCAATGTTTACTTAATGGCATTTATGAGCAAATTACAGACTGTGACAAAGAGGAAAAAAAAATAAAAATAAAACAGTGACACACCTAAACTTGTTTACATACAAATAAATGTAGTTGAGTGCAAAAAAAAAAAAAAAAAAGAGAATACACAGATGGTGTATGTCAGATGTATGAATGTCAAATTATTCCTCGCAGTATTGTTTAAATAACATATTAAAGTCCCTAGACGATTTTAACATGCATAAATATTTTTTTAACTATTTGCGAATTATAAAAATAATTTAAATAAAATAAAAAAATATTTAAAAAAAAAAAAAGATGCTTCCAGACATTTTCAAAAACATTAGCATACTTTTCGTCACACACAAAATATTTAAATAGTCAAATTCATTTTCCTTAACAGATTTTCACTCAATTCATTAGCACAGCAGTTACAGATACGTTTTTATATGATAGCAGCAGTCAGCAGCAGAAAAAAAAAAAAATAAATAAATTACAACCACAGCAGATGCCGCTTTTGTCTATTTGGCTTTTATTGTTCGACAGCAAGAAACCTCGAAATGCTATTGCCTGCCAGAACTATGAAAGGAGTTTAACGTTATCTTAATTTATTGCAGGTACCGAACGACTGTCTGTGATAGTGTGTGTGTCTGTATGTGTTTATGAAGTAACCAAACACTTTAATACACCTTTGCAATGCTATCTGCTAAAGCAGCAGCACTAGTTATACCCATTAAATGCAGCATGAGTCTTTGATTGAAGTTTTGGCTTGAGTACACCCATTCATTTTGTGCTCTTCTACAATTTGTAGGTATGTATGAATCAGCTTCTTCCAACATTTTAATTAAATCAGTCAGTTATATAGCCAACCGACATGTGGAACTGTAGTAGTATGCTGCGCAAAAGTGTTGACGTAAATTGCAATTAATGCGACCGCATGTAAATTTCCTAAACAAAGCAGCAGCAAAAGCAGCTGAGAAAATATGTACCCGAATACAACTGAATACCTATATTTGACTTTAGATTAGCAGACAGTGTGTGTGTGTGTGCTAAGAATGCTTTAGTTACCAACGTTGTGCTTTGCCTACATACAAAATTTATCAAACGCTGCTTAAATTCCAGCAAACCAAGCATACAAAACAAGGACATCAATTGTCTGCTTTTCGCCCGAAAAATGATGTCAAATTACTTGCAGTGTTAAGATGTTGTGCAATAAATTCAATTGTCGTTTGTTTCAGTGCAGTCATATAAAACCACAAAATGGCACTAAATTCAATAAAATTGTAAAGCGCAAACATAAAAATAGCAAATAAAATATTGTATATAGCACCTAAAAGTAGGCAACAGCATGAAGTTAAAAGATAAAAAATTGTTCATTGCATAAAATTTATTAAGGATTTTTCACTTTCAGAAGTTGAATTAAATTGAGTACTAAACTCATTGTTTCATCGGATTGTTTATGATTTTTATTTTTATTCGTTTTATTTATTTCTTACTTTTCATTTGAATGCAGTCATAATGCATGCCCTTTCGTAGCACATTAAGTCTTATATTCGCATAAAGTTAACGACTTGTGTTGCTGATAAAAGTGCTGAAAATAATAACAGCGAAATAATTCAGACAATTCGAACTATAAGAAAAAATAAAACTCTCAAGGTAAAACGCTTACATTTTGAAAACAAATAATTGAATACATGTTTACTTTTACAAATACTTTTTTGGCCCACAGATGGCAGTGATATCGGCAACAAGATGGCAAACTGCGCTATGTAAATATTTACTTGTATTTTGTGTAAAACAGGTTAATTTTTTATTTGTATCCTTCTATATGCTTCGAGATTTTTGGAATAAACTACAATATATTATAAAACCACAACCTATAAGTAAAAAATCAACAATATTTTAAAATTTAGATAATGGTTACAAAAAAATTATTAATCATTACTGTGATCAGAAAAATAGCTAATAATTCGTTAATAACGGCCATTTCGGTAATAGTGGTATGCAGAAAAATTTCTTAGTTCAAAAGCTGTCGAGCCTCATTTAAATAAAATAAATATCGCTAAGTGCATTTATAGCGCCTTTTTAAAGATATATTCAATTTTTTTTGGAGTACCTATTTATATGATGAAATACACTAGTGTACACTAGTGTGTTAGGTGTATATACTGCAATCGAAGAAGAAAAAAATACATATAGTAAATAACATTCATTCAATGTCAAAATTAAACCGAAAATGATAAAACTTTTGCTGCTTATCCATGGAATATTCGCCACTTAATTTATTTCGCTACGTTTGAACCAATGCCAATGACAAGTGGCAACTGGCTAACTGGCGTCTAAGGGCATAAAAAAAAAAAGTGACAACATGCAATAAAAAGCGCACAAAATAACTTTTCATATAAATTTACATTTTGCGTTTGGCACACACACACACACACACGTAGATAGACAGTGAAAACATAAACAAGCAAATTTTCTGTTGGCAATAAATTGCAAAACTTGGTGTGATGCCTTGCGATATGCTGTGATGTGTTGTATTCTGCTGTGTGATGCCTTTGCTTGCAAAATAGTTTCAAAACATGCTGTCAGGTTGTCAAAAGTAAAAAAAAAAAAAACGAAAAGAAAAAAGCTAAAAATGTAACTACTCGCCATAGCCAAAGCTAAAGGCGCACAATGAAACATCGAAGGATCTTGTTGTCATTCTGTTTCTGTCTCTTTATGTGTCTGTGTGTGTGTGTGTTTGTGTGTGTAAATGCAATAACCGCGCGTGTTTACAAATAAAGACTTGCGCGTGTGGGCGAGAACGTTATATTATATATTTTGATATTGTGCGGTTTTACACACGCAGCCACATACATGCAGATAGTTTCTGTTTCTTATATGCCAAACGTAAATTCGTATAGCTTAGAGGTACATGACAAGTGATTATATGCGCTACAACGGTTTACCATGCCGCAACGCACAACTTTACTGCCTGTCAATGGCGCCATAGATATGTGTGTGCATGTGTGTTTGTGTTTATGTTGCATGCAATTTTGCACGAGCGCGCTCAATCTATGAAACGTTTTACAGCATACTCGTACCATACTCATACACACACACACACTCTATAAGGCACATCGCTGACACGCGTCAACGCTGATAAGCGGAAAACAGCAAAACTAATATGGCGCCAATGTAGCTACGGCGGAAGTGACTCTAAATGTACGTTAAACTAAATAAGATAAAAATTGCATACATAAAATTGAACGAGAGTAAAAGAGATTGAGTTGATACGCTTGTTGTGTGTGTGTGTGCTCTTGTCAACGTCTATTGTTATGGTTGACTCTCACTAAATTTGTATTTGTATTTGTATTTTTGTGTAACGTATATTGCTTTTTAGTCATTTTTGCATAAACTTTGTTGTTTTTGTTGTTGTGGGTTCTTACGTATACGTATACGTAATATCTGTCAGTCGATAAAACTTTCAACCAAATGAAGCATCAAATGTTCAAAATAAAATAAATACAATGGAGCAAAATAGAGTGGCATATAAAATGGTGTCTTTTTTTAGATAGAAAAAGTGAAGAAATACTCATATGAAATACTTTGCTCTACAACTTCGCAGAGCATCGTTAGAACGCCAAAACATCACAGTTCGGGTATTTGGACGATTTTACAAAAATTAATAGAAGGCTTTTCCGTCGAAAAAGGAAAGTTAAGAACCTCTAAAGTTGGTTTTTGATTCCAAGACCCATCTTTTAGTTTAAATTTCAGATGTGTAGTTTATCATCAACGCGATTAAATACAATTTCAAGCCAACAGCAGTGTTCAATTTTTTTTCGAATCATTTCGTTGAGACTACGAAATCAATCGAATATTTTCAACTTAAATCGTTATCAAAAATGTAGCTGAGGGGAAGCATATTTTCCCACTCAATTTTTTTTAGGGAACCAACGCAGATACAAAAATGCCATATCACCCACAGATCCGTATGCCAATGTGCACAGTGTGTCTGTTTGTTTGATGTCAGTGCTGGGCACACACAGAGAAAGAGCTCTAACGTTTCTTGTGTATCTTCTCTGTTACAGTTTATGCAAAATTTGTTGAACGGAATTTCTAGTTTGATCACATGTTCCTCTAGTTCATTTATAGCAATTGTAAATCCTGCGAGGTCCTTGTGAGAGTTTTTCAGCAACGAAGATATTTTATAACATAAATGATTATACTCATAAGCTTATGGAATTTTATGTAATTTCTTTATTTAAAATGCTTTAAAATTTTTTAATATTTTAATTTTTAATAAAAAAATTTTCTTAATTCAATAAAACTAAAATCAATATATTTTTTAATACTATTTCATATGTTGCAGTGTTAGTTTTTATTAAATAAGTTACTAATACCTGAAACTGTATTTTAATTTATTTAATAAAAATGTTTTCATATTGCCTGAGTAAACAATGTGCAACTAGATAATCTCTGGAATAAAATCAAAGGAAGAAACAAAACAAAAAAACATGTTGTTTGCAAAAATGTTTTTAAGTTAATTTATGTCGAAATAAATTTAATAAAAGCCAAAAAATTAAATTTAGAATGTAGCTAAAATAAATGACGAGGGTTGTTTGATGCATTTTATGTGTGCTAAGATTGTTTCATATGTACAAAATAAATAGTTACGCTAATTAGTGATAATGAGCATTTAGAGTGCACAGTAAACATTCAGTTGTACATATTGTGTATTCATTGTGTTATTTTATGCATTGTGTTATAAAAACAACATTCAAGAAATTTTCACCAAAACTTTTCTAACTACACTTTTCAATAATTGCATGAAAATGCATTCGAGTTAATACATATTTTATAACATAAAATGTCTCTAAATTTATTCGAATCTCTGTCTTTGTTTCTAATGGCTTCATGCACTTATCTTTGTGCTGAAAACGATAAAATGACATTAGAAACGCTAAAAGATAAAAGCAAAAATTGTAATAATAATAATAATGAAATTCGAACCACAAGTTTGCAATAACACTAACTAACTAAGCAGATCGAGCATAGAGAAAATACAAAGTAAATAGAAAGTGTGGAGAGTGTAAAGTGTATATAACACACACACACACATAAAAGTGGGTGTTTTAGGCAAATAAAGCGTACAAAGTGATAATTGGAATGCAGCATCAGCAGCAGTGGCAGCGGCAGCCTCAGCAGGAAGGACATTTCACATGAGTTCAAATGCAAGTTTGACACAGTTTGTTATAGAAACAAATACACATATACACACACATATACACACATGCATAAATTTAATTTGCAGCGCATTGTAAATTGTGTAAAAGCATTTGTATTTGTATTGAACTGAAAAGTGTGCGGCAAATAAATGCATGACTAGAAAAAAAAAAAAAAATAAAATCTCGACTATTTTTCTAGTTTTCGAAATTTTATTCCCCTCATTTTATGCATCGATGTATTTGTGTGTATCTGTGCAAAAATAGCCGCTGGAAAAAGCGCAACCAAGGACAGCAAAACAGTAAAAATCAACAGCATCAACAGAGCATCAAAAGCATGCAAGGACGTCAACTATGAACTGTAAATTGCAAATGGCAAATAAAAGTGCTTACAACAATAACAACAAAAACAACTAAAATAAAAACAAAGAAGAACAATTACAACAATGTTATATAAATGTGAAAATGCGAAAATTACTACACACACACACACACAAACACAAACAAATGTACATGCACATAGTTACCAATGAAATAAGCATGAAATGAAAGAGAAAATAACATTAGCAACGGCGCCAAAGGCTTAACAAGCATTGTGAAAATTCGTGAAAATTTCAATAAAAAATTCTAAAAAACACAATCATTATTCCATTTAATCTTTGTTTTGTTTGAATTTTTAAATGATTTTGAAGAAGGGATTACGCCAATTTTTTAAATTTTTTGAATAAATTTAGAATTTATTTAAGCTAAATTATCTTAGATAAAGATTTATACTGCACGAATAAACAAAATCGAATATAAAATGTATTCATTTCAAAATCGAAATCGATTCAAATTGATTCATTTGATTTATTAACCGAGTCGAATCGATTGGACACATTACTGGCTCGAGTTAAACGATTCGGCTCTATTACATTTCTATATTTTGTTTCTTGCTGAACTAGAGTTACCGAGATTATTGCGAAAGAATAATAAAATATTGGAAAAAAAAAAATGAGACAGATTGAAGCAACGAGCGAGAATTGAGAGTAGAACTCGTATTTATTTTTGAACAGAATACGTATACGTACTGTTGCACCATATTCCATTGTATTTGAATACAAAGAATTTGAATACAATTAAATGTTTTATTATTTTGTCAATTTTCGTCAACATTGTTATTAATTCTTATTATTTTCACTTATTTATTGAATTTCAATAGAACAACTTTGCCAAGTAGGTAATTTAAATTATTTTACTGCTGAATAGAGAAAAAAATTGTGAGTTATATCATATACAACAATTTATTTGCTTAAGTAGATTTCCAATTATATCAATGGAAGATATTTAATTAAACACTTAATTTTGCACATAAGATACACATAATAATTGGTTTAAATGCAACAATGCATAACAGCTTATCTTAGACCAAAATGATATCATCATCATTTGTAATTTGCAAATTTATTGAAATTTGGTTTAATAATAGAAGTAGTTGGTGTATTTATATCAATGAAGATTTTATGTAATTAGTATGTTTTATTGGATATACAATTTAAACTATGCTATAATTTCATATCACAACGTTTAAGCTATTGAGTCCATACTGTACTCAAATATTTTGCCTAAGGTGTACGCAGCGCGCATTAAAAATTAGTTAAATGTGTGTGTGTATGTGTACGTGTGCCGACTCAATAAAGGACAACACAACTTTTTTTTTTTTGTTTTGTTTGTAATTTGTGTGTGGAAAATTTTTGCTCGAAAAATTTGCCGTTGAAATAAATTAAATATTTATGAAATTATATAAAAAATAAATAAAAATCTACAACAAGTCATAAATCTCTAATGCTATTTGACTTTTATGCAAAATTTATTTCATTTGCATAAAAACAAAAATGCCCAAATAGAAAATATAACAAAATAACCCAAAACAAAAAGGAGATATGGAAAAAACATACCTGACAATAGAATAACAACGAAAACAAAAACAACAACAACAAAATTTTTTAAAAAATTTATGACGATAAAAATGTTGAAAAATAATAATAATAATAAAATATTAAAATGCAAACAAATAAATGTTACAAAAAGATGGTATGCAGCGCCTTTTGTTATATTTTAAAAACATTTTATGCAATCTTTAAGATACATTTTTTGGCAGATACATTTTATGCACAGCGAAAAAGCGAATTTCTCACGTAATCAATAACGCAAAATTTCTTTATGATTTTCAAATACTCAAACTACTTACAAATGAGGTGTGTTCCAGAAAGCCATTGCAAAAAAAAATTACTTTTACAAATTTTCAGCCAAATTTTTTAAAAAAAAAAAAAAAAAATAACGCAATAGTAGCAAGCATGTCCTGAAACCAACGAACAACCTTGACAGCTCATTTACGGCGCAATTTTTTTTTTTTTATGAAACACGGCAGGCATACAACACAAGAAGACAGAAGACAAAAACAAAGAAGAATAAGTTAAAGCTCACCTGTGGTTTCAAATGGCTAAAGTCAATTTGGCATTATCAGAAAGCGTATAAAGGAACACAATAGCAAAGCCAAAGCGTGTTGACCAAGTAAAACAGAATTTTATAGCAAAAAAAAAAAAGAAGAAAACGTTGGCATGAGTGATTTATGTCGAAAAATTTATGAGCCAACACAGAAAAGAATATTTATGAACTCAAGGACGCGCCTTATTAAATATTTTTACTAGCCGTGGAAATATATTCTTGCTCATTTGCTATGTTCCAAAGCGTTATTGCGCTACTTTTTTTTTTTTTTTTTTTTTGCGCTGACTTCGATTGACAAATTCACTCTGGCCTGATTAACGCGTGCAAAAAAAAAAAAAAAAAAAAAACAAAAAACAAAAACAGCCAAGTTTGGCAAATTCGCAATAAAGTTTTTTAAAAATTTCGAAAATAAAAATAAAATAAAAGCAAAGCAAAGGCTACGTGTCACAGCGCATATTGCTTGCGGCATTTTGAGGTTTGCTAATTTAAAATTGAGCAAAATGCTTAGGCCACGAAACAGAAGCAATAGCAAAACCACAGAAGCAACTACTACATTCCATGAGGTTTGCCATTGAAATATTTTCGATTGAGTTTGAGTTGCAACTTTGTAGCTGAAAAATACAGCCAACTGATTTACGCGTTAACCATCAAATTTCATTTGGAATTTATTTTCTGTCCTTTCGAATGTTTCAAACGCTGCTTGCTATCGATATTGTTTTTGTTGTTGTTGTTGTTACTGCTGCTTCTGTCGTTTGCCATCGTTGAACAATAATAAATGAAAATCTGCCAAATCCAATTATGAAGCGTTTATTGTTTTGCTACGAACGCAATTTACTACAAAATTCAATTTGCGGTATAAATGTCAGAACAGAATAGAATGATTTTTGTAGATGGCTAAATACTGCAGCAACAGCAACAGCAAGAGAAGCTTCACAATAAACAATGAGAAACGAAATCAAATCATAGCAAAACCAAAAGTTAAAATGAAATAAAATATTTTGATGTATGTTTTATAGTGCCAAATAGAAATATCAAATGTTGAAATTAATGCCAACAGTGTACAGTGTGCCATAAAAATAAATGTATTATATTATATTTGAAAAAAAAAATTAATCCTTTGGACTTTTATTGTCAATAAATCAAAAAAAAAATAATATTTTAATTGAAAAGCATAAATAAAATAATAACCATTTTATTTTAATCCAACTATTTAGACAGTAAAAAATAAATTATTTAAAAGTTAATTCATTTATGCTCATTGCGTAGCTTAAAAATTACAAATATGTGGTTAAAAAAAAAATAATGAAAAAACCGAAATAAAATTTTAAAAAAATAATAATAATACATAAATAAAAAAAATATAAACAAATTAAAAAAAAAAAAAAAAAAATAAATAAAATTAATAATAGAAAAAAAATAATTAAAAAATCGATGATTTAAAAAAATAAATAAAAAAAAATAATAATAATAATCAAAAAATTGTTTATAAAAATAAATAATTAAAAATTGAATAATAAAAAAAATAAATAAATAGAAAACAGTAATTAAAAAAATAATTAACAAATAATAAAATTAGTAAATAAATAAATAAAAGTAATAAAAAAAAATAAAAAAAATTAAAAAAATAAAATAAATAAATAATAATAACTAACAAATATAATTAAATATGAAAAATAAATAATTTAAGAATCGATAAATAAAAAAAGATATATAAAAAAAAATTCTGAAGGCACTTATGTGTTGTGTCTGAAGGCTCTTATGTGTCTGAAGGTACTTATGCGTTTGAATGCACTTATGTGTGTGAAGGTACTATTGTGTCTGAAGGCTCTTATGTGTCTGAAGGCACTTATGTGTCTGAAGGCATTGTTGGGACTGAAGGCACTGTTGTAAATTGCCTAGAGTTGAGAAAGGCAGGTTTTTGAAAGTGACCGAATGAAACTTGTGGAAACAAAAAGCAGACAGACTGACCGACATAAGGAAGGACAAGTGGTCGGACTGCCATGCCGACGGATGGACATGCGGACGAACGGACATGCAGACTTGCAGACGAACAGACGGACGGACAGATAAACGGATAAAGGGATGAACAGATATCCGACAAACAAGCGGTTGATCGATTCATCTCGTCAACCTAAACAAAAAAACGTAAATATTTTAAGGGTCTACCATGCCACCTTTTCATGACACCCGTTGGACTATATCGTTTCAATTTCTGATGCTCTTCGAGAACGATTCAATAGTAAAAAAAAATATAAATGATTGATTTTCTAACTTTTACAATAAAAAAAATTAATAACCTTACGAAAAAGTTTGCATATTAAAAAGCTTTACTAATTGTTGAGCGTAATAAATAGTAAACAATTTCTTCTTCTGCATCTTTTTCTACAACTGATTCTGAGTGAAATAAACTTTTTGACAGACATCTAAAGTGTCCTTTTCAAACTAATGCAATGTATGCATATAAAAATAGAACAAAAAAAAAAAAAAAAAAAAAAAAAGAAATCGCTTTTATTTTATTTTCTCTGAAAGCGAAAACAAAGCATAAGCGCACTCATAGCAGTTATGTTATAGCTCTTGGCAATGGAAAGGTTAAAAGCAACAACAATAAAAAAAAAAAAACTTGAAAAGAAAAATAGCGTTGCAAATAGAAAGTTGTAAAATGTCCTGCGCATAAGGATGCACAATTTGTTGGCATTTTTCCAGTGTTGAGCGCAGATGTTGCAATCTATTTGCATTTTGAATTTTTAACATTTCTCCGTCTCCTACTTGCCTACAATTTTCTTTTCACTTTCAATCTTATACTTTTTTTTGCTTCATGTGTTTGTGCATGTTTTGCTATTATTGTGCGCTATATGCAGATGCAGCTTGTTATAAATACAAATGGCGAATGCAGCTCAAAAAAATAGAAAAAAAAAATTAAAAAGGATACAAAAGATGTTCGCGACAGAATTTTTGCTTATTATTATTGTTATTGTACAAGGACAATGGCAAAAGTAATAAATGCAACTATTAACTTGGTCAAATTTTAAATTTTTTTTTTTAAAACTTGTTAAATAGAATATTTACATAAATGTTTATTTAATTTGAATATTTATTTGAATGTACAATTTAATTAAATTTCAATTTAAAAAATAAAGCTTGCAGCTCATAATTATTTTACATTGCTTACATTTACGCTTATTAATCATTATCAATGATAATTTGCCAATAATGCATTTTATGCATGCCAAGAATATATATGATGCAATTAATTCTTAACTGCTACAAAGGCATAGAGTAGCACAAGTACAGTCCTGATAGACCGCAGACATTGTTGCTATCCATTGCATTTGCTGAATGCTGATAGCGGTTGACGTTGTGCTCTGGTAAATCAAACTCAAAGCTTATGCAATTTATTAATGAAAACGAATCAAGTGCCTATACACTTCTATATGTATGTATAGGGTGTCCCAGAATTAACGCAAGATTTCAAATCTTAAAAAAAATAACCCCTTAACTTAAAAAAAAAAAAAACATTTATAAACTCAGTTTATGGTGTCTAAAAAGATGCCTATCACCATAGAACACGAAAGCATTTTTTTGTACCGCCAGCACTTTACTAGTGTTGGCAAAAAGAGTGATTTTTGAGTCGCAGCGTGATTAGCTACTTCGATTTTCAAACAGTGATAAAATCGCAGTTCGCAAAAAAAAAAGAAAAAAACAAGCAGTGATTACTGAACAGGTTCACTGTTCACGAAGAGTGATACACAAAATCGCTGCTAACTGAGCTGTTTCGCTATACCAACGCAACAAATCGACTTTGTTTTCATTAAATTATTATTATTATTAAATTAAATTCATTAAAAGTAAATCACTCTTGTTTTTTTGTAAAAATTGAAATAGCACAAAAAAAAAAAAAAAATAATATTTGCCAAAACAATTGTGTTCTTAGCTGAATTCTTTGCAATTGCCGGTCTAAGTTAGTCACACTTGTTTTGAACGACAGTTTGGCAGAAAACAGCGAATATGAACGAATTACGAAGAGTATTAAAAGCACCAATCACTGACAACTGAAAAGTTTAATTGTTCACTGTTCACACAACTTCACTGAGGAACAAGAAAATCACAAATCACTACATTCAGTCGTAGTGCGACAATGTGATTTCTAAATCACTTTGAAATGAAAATCACTGTGATTTTTTTTGGCAACACTATACTTTACTGCAGATCTTGCGTTATTTTTGGAACACCCTTTATTTATACGTGTGTGTAGATGAAAGTGCAGCATTATCTTGCAATTTAGCCTTGTGGTTCATGTATACGCTTGCTTCGGTTTCATATATATTTCTAATAGCTGCAAAGTTTTATGAAAATCAATTAGTATTAAACTCAACTGAAGTCAAGTACTGAGAATATTATTTTGCTAAGAGAATAAAGGTATAACATGAGAAGTTTTATGTAAACTTCCGTTTTATGCTGTGTCAAAAATTAAGTAAATTTTTTTTAATTTTAAAGCATTTTAATATAATAACTCGTATAAAATCATATAAAACGCGCATCACTTCATGGTTGTCTTCTTGCTGCAAGAACATCAAGACAAATACATATACGACACGTGTCGTTCTCACATGTTTGCAATGCCAGTTGATTTCGTTAACAAATATTGAGTAAAATGAATGAATGAATGAATGAAAAACTGAAAGAATGACAGAATGAATGGGCAAACGATAGAATGTGTATGTGTATATAGATGCCAAGGATATGAAGAACACAAAGCGTAAGTCACAGCAATGTAACGTGATAACAGCAAAAGCAACGCGCGTTGCGTGCGCTCGCTTCATGAAATATTTGTGCAAATCTACTGGGCCTGAGCTGAACTGCTGAGCTGCTGAGCATCGCCGCTGCTGTGACAGTATAAAATCCGATTGCAGAATGTGTTCGTGCACATAAACGCATGATACGATATGATAGCAGCAGCAGCAAACAGCAGCAATGGCAACGAGAAATATTAAATACACAAACAGAAAACGCACAATAAATGAAAAAAGAAAATAGCAACAACAGAAAGTCACAAAAATACATACATGCAGAACAACATTTAATCAAAAAAAAAATACTCATATAAAAATCGAGTGTAGTAAAGCATGAAGCGATTGTATGTGTGTGTGCGTGTGTATGTGTCATGCATGCAACTGAAAAATTCGATTAATTTTTGATGAAGCAATGTCAACTACTGAAAATCTGTAAACTGTCAGCGTACAATTTACAAAAATGCATATACACATACATATACATAAGTATATATATTTGTATACGAAAATGATGCACACAGCTGAAATTGTTTTAATTTTTTTTATTTAAATATTGAAAAAGTAAAAATTTAAACTAAATAAATATAATAGCTGTAACATAGCTTTACAAAGTATTAAATGCAGCCATGCATAGGCAACATATTTTATTATATTTTGAAAATATTTAAAGAATAATGCTTAAAGGCTTACATTGGTGCTAAGCGCAAAGTCTTATGTTGCATGAAAGCATCAATTTATATATTTAGATAGACGACATTTCCTTAAAAAGTTGTTGTTGTGGTACGATATGCATCATATGTGAGCATAGAGACGTATTTTTTTTTTTAATATTAAATAAAAATGTTACATTTTATGATACAAAAAAATATCATTTTCACTGCTATACGCACAGAAGGCGCTTAAAGCGTTTGCCGAAAAGTATGCTTTATAAATTTTTTTCAATAAAATTTTTACGAAAATGTCACGTATACGCAACATTGAACGCACATATATATATATATTTTGTATTTTGTAATATGTCTTACACGTAGTACAGTTAACACGAAACTAACGTATTTGTGGCACCAAAGTTTTGATACACTACGATTTTAAGTTGTATTTGAATAGACTAAAATAAATAGCCATTTGATTTATTAGTCAATAAGTAGTCATGTAGCAAAAAAATATTTATTTTAAGCTATTAACCTTATATGCATAAAATAATTTCCGGTGTGTTTAAATTAGGCGCACCATGGGCCGGTAAAAAAGCATTTCAATGATTGAAATTATTATCATCAGGCCTTTAGTTTGTCCGAAGCATGAATTCTACTGACAGCTCTTGTTACCCTTACATTATCAACGCTGCAAACATGCTGTGAAGCTTATAATACTTTTCTTCATATATAAGACGTATAAGCGAAAAACAAGCATGCAAAAAGTTAAGAAAAACTGAAGAAAGTAGACGTATCAATAACTGGTTTCATTTTACACTTTGCCTTTAATACTAACATGAATGTAAACATACACACATACACACAAGACAGCGCTCAATAAGGCTACTCTTCATTTCATTTCACTTTCATGCTTGCCTAACTGTCGCAGCTGTAAGTCTTTATCATACATATTCATCACAGTCGTTGTCACTGTCTGTCGCCTTCGTTGCCACCACCAACAACACCAGCAACGCGAGCATCAGCAACAGCACCAGCAGCACATTTATGCCCATTAACAAACTTTGCGCATGAAATTTCCGCTTTTCGCTTCTTTTTTGTTGTGCTAAATTTTGATGAACTCGAAATTGCTGATGACATTCAACTTAACACAACTTTGCGCATTTTCAACTTGCAAATAAGTCGTCGCTTTCTTCGTTGTTTTTTTTTTCACTTATTTTTTATATTCGTAATTTCTTTTTTTTTTTTTTTTTTTTTTTTGATAATAATTTTTGCATTATCATATTAAGGATATGTTGTATAGCAGCGCACAATATTTTCCTGTTTATGATGAAGATTGAGAAAAAAAAAACGACAAAAATTGTCGCACAACATTGAAAAATTTCATTAATAAATTCTTATGGCTTAAGGACGTGCACACGCCGAACTGACTATGTTGCGCTGCGTTTAAGCTGTGTCTAATTTACTTAAATAGCATAAAATGTTTAAATGAATTAACTGACAAGTAGCTAAATTACTTTAAGTGAAAATTGTCTTTTTAAAAATAGAAATTAAAGCATTTATTACAAATGCTCGCCTAAAATTATGCAGCATAAATCGTAAACTTATTGATTCAATTGTATAAAATAGCAATCACAACACGTTTTGTTTGCACAAATTGGCTACAAATAAATACAAAAAAGAAAACGTAATGAAAAGAAGCATAGCAAGAAAGTACTTACAGCAAAGTCATTTATCTTTGTCAGGCACTATTGTAATTTACAATTGACAAATTGATGCGCTACTATTGTATGCTATGTATAAGATACAAAAGTATCTATAGCATGCACACAGACAGGTAAAAAGTATAACTAGCTATTTGACGTATGTCCTACACACATGAAAAATGTGCATACACATATATGAGTATGTGGATTTTATGTATTTGTTTATGAAAACTGGCGTAATACATTCAATACATCAATTCAACGCCATTGAAAGGGCTACGCTTTGACGCCATAGTTTGAGTTACATAAAGCTCATATGTCGTTAGCAGCAAACGATATGTATGAATGAAATGAAATGAATGAAAGATAGTTGAAAGGCGCCCAAGTTGGCATTAAAACCCTTTTAAGCTGTCAACACGCTTTTATGTATACGCTCAGACGCCGACTAATGAACGCTGACACTGATTCGTAAAAGCAAGCAAGCAAGCAATTTGAAGTGCTGCATAGAAAAGTGCTTTATGTCATTTTTTATCACAGCTGCCTACATTGAGACAGTTATTTCCGGTTATCCTTTTTTTATATATTTTTTGTCTGTTTTTTATGTTGTTTTTAAGCATAATCCTCCACCCATAAAGCTGCTTGTTATGCCACCTCTTACATTCGATCACATGACACAGCGTGTATATTTTTTTTTTTTATACTCAATTAACGTTGACAGTGATTAATATTGACCGCAATTTCGTTAAATTGCCTTTTAATATGTCTTTGTAATGCAGCAAGTGAAGTGTTTCGTTTCGTTTCGTAATACGACTGGCATTATTTCTGGCAGCGGCTGGCTATCATTTCATGTTTAAATATAATTTTGCAGCGTCGATTTGTGTTGTTGTGCTTTTATATGATTTTTCTTATATTTTTGTTAATTCTTTTTAATGCTTTGCTTTTTATTGCTTTTTTTTTTTGCTTTTGACCGCAGTTGCTTCTGTTTTTGTTGTTCTTTTCTTTTTTGTTTCCCGTATAAATCTGTTCGCCTTTCGGGTCATCATTAATTTTGCTGTTGCTGCCATATTGTGCGTGATCTCTATTTCATGCTCTCACTCTCTTTCTCTGTCTTTCTGTTTTAAATCTTTATTAATGATTGCGCTTAATTAATGTTTATAGAGCGCTTAAGTAACACAGAATCTGTGTTATGTGCGTTGCGTTCTGCATTTAAGTGGATTCACTTATTAGTGGAAAATATGTTACATAATAACTCAAAGTCTATTCAAAGAAATAATAATAGTAATAATAATGCGCACACATTTGCTTGTTAGCTGTCAAAATAATTGACATAAAGTGGCATGTGTGTCTTAGTATGTAATTTACGACCAAATGCATGTCAACCTTTTTTTTTTTTTGGTTTTTTTTTGTAGCTACATGTGTATTGCTTGAATATGCTTAAGAAACTCTTTATACGAACACTTTTGGCTGTCCTGTTGGGTCTTATTTGTGCAAATAAATAAATAAATAAATGAATGAGTGCGTGAATGAATGACAAAGGTACAAAGAAAGTGTCTAATGACAGCACCTTGTATAAAAGGATGTTTTCCCGTACATACATATCATATAAATAATACATGTTCTTTCTTTATGCTTATAAAATATGCTGCACATATATATTTTTTGTCTTCGTTTCGTTTTTTACTTTTTTTTTTTTTCGCATAACTTTTCAACTGTTTTGTTTTAAATAATCCCAAGCGTGCTTTTTTTTTCATACAAAAATAAAAAAGTGTTGCATACTTCATGGCGTACATTAAAAAAGTCAATGATTTCGTCGTCTTTTTTATTTCCAAAAAATAAATTGTCTTTTAAAATTGTATTTATTTGCTTTAAAATAATATTTTAAGCATTACTTTAATATTAAATGCCATGCCATATTAAAAAAAAAAAAATTATTGCAATCAATAAAAAAAATGAACACTCATGCAAGCAATACCACATATGTATAAGTATGTTTGTATGTAGTAGTATATATTGTATATGCGTTTATTTATTAAACCAAATTTAGCTATTTGCAGCCATTGGAATTTTACGTTAACATTTTTTTGATATCTGTACGTGTGTGTGTGTGTCTGTTTTTGTCAACAAATTCCTTAACATCCTTTGACGTATTTGGCTATGTTAAGTATTTTCTCATATAAGTTTTTTGCATTTTTCTTAAATGCATGGTATTTGTATTGAACTCTTAAACAAGTATGAAATTTTAGAAAATATTAAATTAAATTAAATGTGATACAAATGAAAGCCGCAAACATTAAATATCAAATTTAAAAGTAAATTAAAGTAAAGTAAAGCATATTTAAAAATATTTAAATAAAAATCAATTTCTCATGCAATACATTTTAATCTTAGATTTTATCCTTAAGCTAAAAATTCTTTAGAAATGTATTTATAAATTCAAGCTGCTATTTTATCTTAAATAAAACCCTTGACTTATTTTATTTTTAAAACATTTTATCATCAACTGACTGACTGACTGAATGACTGATTTAACAAATTTACTTAGTCAATCACCATGGCATTTGCATTTTTAATGCAATTAAATTACGCTGAATTAAAAATCAACATTATTCTGCAAATGTAAACAAGAAGAAAAATTGCACAAAGCAAAAAAAAAAAAAAAAGTCAGAAACGTGTCCGTCTGCAAGACATATTGAAAATGTACAAACGAACGAGAATGAGCGAATGAACGAGTAAAAATCGAAACGATATGAAACGATAGGAAACGATGGCGCAGAGAAATTGCAAGTGTCAATCAGTCAACGGGAAACCACAGCGCTATATATAACCCTCACGAAACCACACATTCGAACACACACACACATATCAATAAACACCAACGAAAAGAGTATATAGCTGACCATTTACAGAGAATGTTATGCTATGCTGCAGTTGTTGTTGTTGTTTTTGTTATTGCTAAAACATACAGAAAACGCCATTAACTTATTGAATTTAACCACTGATACCACTTAGTAAATGCCACACAAGCACAATTGCCCGTGAGCTAGCTAGCTAGCCAGCCAGTCAGCTGCATGTTGGTTAAGTTGTACTAAATCTAACCACCATGGCTGCCACTGCCACTTATAGTAACACTGCCGCAAATGCTTAAAGCCAAAAAACGCGCTCAGCATAGTTCAGTTTAGTTCTACGACAACAGAAATGCTTGTGTTCGATGGTTACCTGTCAAATGCATGTAGATAAATTCCATGGATAATATTTAGCGTGTTGGCCACTTTGCGATGGCAAAATTTTAAGTTGTGTTAGCAGAAGAAGACGACGACGACGACTCTGCTGAGTACATACGTATACGCTTGGTTGCACGACAGCCTGTTTCGAGTTGAGTCGAGTCGAGTCTGTTAACTTAATTGAAAATCACAAAATTGGTCATTCCGGCGCAGTGAACATGCTTAAAATGAACGAACGAACGAACGAACGAATAAACGAGTTGGCTTTGGTTTCAATAAAGTGAACAGCATGTGAAGGACTTTATATATATGATGATATATTTATATAGATAAACTATGTATTTACAAGAACAACAACAGCAATTCTAAAGAATGAGTTTGAAAAATTGAATAGTACAGCTGTCGTTCTTAATATGTATTCGAGTGAATATGTGTTTTGTTTTTCTGCTGAATTTCTGCTTTGATTGTAAATAAATAAACGCTTTGAGCGATTAACTGAATAAAATGTTGCATAAAAGTAGAGAGTAAAGGCAGATAAAAACAAAAAAAAAAAATATCCTTGAAATGAATGAATATGGCACATAGCATCGTATCATATACTAAAACCTGTTTTCTTTTCGCCCATAGATTTAAGAGGTACTTTTCAAATAAATTGTATAGCGCAGGAAAAATAAAATAGCAAATATTTTAAGTCTAAAAATATGCTCACAACTTTAATTCTTTCTGGATAAATCGTCGTCTGCTTCGCTTTATTATCAGACTTTAAATGACTTTTAATATTTACTTTTTTTGTGCATTTAATTTTTAAAGAAACTTATTACAATGTGGCAAAAAAGTTATATTGCTGCGCTTCTTTTTTCGTTGCATTAATGTCTTTTGTGCCATCCTTCGTCTATTTCTTTATATAACCAATGACTTTAACTAACGCTTTTTTTTCTTACTTTTTTTATATAACTTTGGCTTCATTTTTCACATCATTTTTTCGCTTGTCTGCATTTTTCGAGTAAAGCTATTTTTTTAAGAGCGCAGCAAAAGCCAACCAACGAACTCTAGCAACTTGTGTTTCCGTTTCCGGCATTTCTGTATAAACAGAGATAGTAACTGTTAACTGAAAATTTTATCTTTCATTCTTTACTTTACTTTGCTTTTTTAATTTTATTTATTTTATTTTTTCTTTTAAATAACTTTTTAGACTCTTTTCCGCTTGCTATTTTGATTTTGTATTTAAATAAAAAAAAAAAAAAAAAAATGTATAATAATAAATAAAAATGTAATAATAATTTAATAATAATAAATTAATAGTTAAAAAAACTAGCAAGTAAACTGTTATAATATAAAGTAAAAAAATATATCAGGAGACATTCTTTCTCAGCTACCTCCGCACAAAAATTGGTTTGTGTAGAAAATTCAAAAATTCAAGATAGATGAATTCAAAATGTCGAAAAATTATAAAAAATACTTGGCATTGGTTAAAAAAATTTTTGAGCTGTTACTAGGATCTCAAAATTGTAATGTGGTAAAATTTCTTTCAACAATTCAGGTTTTAGAACGACCGAATTTATCAAGTTGAGAAAAAATGCTTTACATATTTTATTTAAATAATTAAATTTTATATATAAAAAAAAAATCTCCATAATCTCTGATTAAGTTTTTTTTCGTGACTAATAAACTAAACAAGAAAACACATTACATGTGCCGTTCTAATAACAAAACAAGGAAAAACGTTAACTTCGGTGGAACCAAGCTTAATACCGTCACACGAATCTTTTATGTTTATGTGTGATCTTAGTGGCTGATATACATCTATAAATATGTATATATTCGAAAATAAACTTTTTCCATACATTTGTGAAAATAACAATAAGTTTGTATGGGTGCATAACTAAAAATGGGCGTGTACCTTGGTTTTGATTTTGGATGTCATTAGAAGTGTTTTTACCCAAATTTAAGTAAATAGTTTCAAAAAAAAAAAAAAACGGTAGTTTGTAGGGCTATACCTTAAAACTTTGATTTTAACACTTAAACTCTTAACGAGAAAAGCTTAAGTTCCGAGTTTCAGGTCAATATCTTTAAAACTACAATAATCATAAATACAAACGGACGATGAAACGAAACAACGACATGGCTAGATCGCTGTCTGCTATCAAAATATATAACTTTATAGGTCTACGACGTCTCCTTAATGCGTTAAAACTTTCTAAATATAATACCTCCACACTATGTGTCGTATAAAAACAACATAAACTGCCTTTAATAGTCAATGAACTGAAAATAATTCCATTAAAAATAGCGACAGAAATGATGATAAAAAAAAAACTGAAACCTAAATACTATCCCTCGAGTAGACTTTGTGTATATAATAGAGACATCGGATTATAAATAATCCGCTGCCATTATATACAAACATACACAGATATCGACGTACCATATACATACATACAGCTAGATAGTCGATCATGATTTATTATGTGATATAAAATTTAATACCTTTAACTTTTTTTCCCATATTTTTTCCAAATGTCAAAAAAAAAAAAAAAAAATGATATGCTTAACAAAAAAAAAAAAAAAAAAAATATAAATGAAAAGTTAAAAGTCGTATTTATATTATAAACAAAAAAAAAAAAATACTTGCCCTGATTTTAATAAATATTTTACGCGTGCATAAAGTATAAACATGTCAGATACATGTCAGCACATAAATAAAGCGACAGATCAGATAACTCATCTTTACTATATATCATAATAATACTTACATAATAAACTAGTCTGCTTGCATGAAATTGTAATCCAAGTCGTAAAGTTTTTTGTGAGTAAAAGCGCCGTATGTGTAATTCTAGTAAATCGGCTAAACGCACGCCTGGGGGTATGCTACAATAATTTTGAAATGTCTAAATTCAAGTCGGAAGTTTACTAATTTATTGCTTTTATGCTAAACCAATGACACGCACATTTACACACACACATACACACACAAATAGACAATGCTTATTCTTGTTTTGCGTATATCCTTATACAGTGACCTTTAGCAACAAAAGTGAACATAAATAAAATAATGAGCATGAGTATGAATGAATGAAGTGAACCGTTTTCACCGGCAGATATAGTATGCAAAAGTTTTTAGCTGAATTTTTGCGTTGTCCACTATGATAAACAGACACACATGCATACATGTGAAGATAGACACACATACATAAGTAGAGTTTTAAATTAAATTGAGCGTATATTCTGCCGACGACATTTGGGTTTGTGTAGCGAAAAGGCGTGTACAAAAATTGCTGGCGCCTTTTTTTTTTTCAAATTTATTTAACAAAAAGTGGTCATGCGTTTAAGCGTCTAAAGGACTTTTTTGTTTTGAAATGTGTCGGTGTATCTGCATGTGGTCAGCTGCCCAAAAATGTTTAAATGTTGGTAGCTTTTGTTTAAAATATTTAAAGAAATTTGAATAAATTTCCACACATACTGCTGTGCACATAAAGAAAAACTTAAGCTCTTTTATGTTTCTTACTTATTTATTTGTGCACAGCATTCTAAAAGGACATTTTAATATGCTCTAATAATTTTATAAAATTCTTTTTGTATACAATTTCGTTTTGTTCTGTAGCAAAATATGTTTTGTTGCATAATAAATTACTCATACGTCTCGTTGTATGTCGCTGCCATATGTTGTTTTAATTATTTTTCTGAAATGTACACTTTTTTGTTGTTGCCAATTAACAGATTAAAATGTTATCATTTAACAAAAAAGGATGCATATATGTATAAACCACATCATTTCACATCAAGTTGTTTTTGTTGTTGTTGTTTTTAATTTAATTTTTTTTTTTCGTTTAAAGTTGTTTATGCAACTTTTATAAATTGACATTCATCGAAAAGGTTCAGTCAGTTTGTTAGTCTCTAAAAGCAAATTAAGTTACCACAAGCGCAGTTAAGCAGGCATAGATAAATAGTGTGGCACTTTGAAAAAGGATAATGATGTAATTGTCTATGTGTGTGTGTGCTGTTTAAACACTGACTGACGCTTACATTACTTTTTATCTAAGGCATTAATTAGTACGCTCTGTATGCGTTGGTTTTGTATAGTATATATTTATATAGGTTGTCGATATTGTACTATACTATATGTGGCAAAAACTTTCTGCGAAAAACAAACTTAGAAAATGGCCAAATTGCAACAACAATAACAACAACAACAAATTTAATGAGCTAAATTATATAAACAAATGAAACTGACATTGGCTTTGTTTTATGGATGACTTGATGCTCTGAATAAACAAAAAGCAAAATTAACAAAAATTCATATTAATTTTATGCTTAAATGAGATAAAGAAAGAAAGACAAACAGAGAAAGAGACAGCAATAGATAGAGCGAAAAACAAATAGAGACAAAAAGGGTGTTTATATATAAAGATAAAAGCGCTTGCATTCATTTTTGTTCGAGTGTCATTAAGAATTATTTTATTATACCCTATATACGCTGTTTCAAAGGGTATATTAAGTTTTTTGTTAATATATGTAACAGGCAAAAAAGGAGGTAAATAGAAGTCCATTCTTTGATCTGCATTGAAAGCAGCAGTTGACCATACTAGGTGAAGTACTCCGGAAATCTTTGGTTAAATAAATTTGACAACTTAGTTTGTGGTGAATTTTATTTGATTTCACCACGACAGGAGAAAAGAGTACGATAAATTTTTAGAAAGAAATATTAAGCAAAACATAAAACATTCTGTACCTTTTCTTCGGTTGCTTGGTGCTTTTAAAAAATATTTATTTTTAAATTGAAATTATAACGAAGTTGTAGACAAAATTCAAAGCTTTAAAATATATTAGCTGTTGGCTCAAAATCATTTATGAGGTGAAATTTTATAAGTTCTTCATAACATGCATACTCAACAAAATTTGAAACCAAATTAAAAAGAGAGAGTGTCGAAATACGTCACCTGCTGTCTGCCCCAAACTAGTTTGTTACTCACTCATACATTTAGTATGTTCTTATTTAAGCTGCTTTGTAAACAGGCGCGCTGTCTTGATAAAAAGTGTTGCATAAAATTGGGGTAGAGAGTATTTCGTAGTCGACTGTAACTTTCTTTCTTGTTTTATTATTTTTTTTGTTTTAACTGCCTTAATTTGTACATAGAATCTGTAACTGTTTATGTAAATATATGCATATGTATTTATACACTTCGTACTACTACATGCGTACGAACACATACATACATTAACATTTATTTAATTGAATTTACGCTTTAGTAAGATTTTTTTCGTATTGAGCTGTTAAAACCATAATTAAATTGTTACGAAGCTTTTATAGATTAATGGCTTCATAGATTGTGTATACGAGTATGCGGATTTTTCGTCTTTTTGGTAGCGTTTATACTATAGATGCGTGGACAGTTTGATATGGCTATATCGATTCGGTTTTAATGTTGACCCAAATAAAATTTTTTTTAATTATTTATTTATTATTAAAAAGAAAATTATCCTTTTATGTTGCTAAAGGACATTTAAAAAAAAATACTCAATTAACTTTATAATTTTTTCTAAGAATTTATTAACATTTTCTTGGTCTAACATGGAATTTTCTTTGAAAAAATTTTAATTAGTTTAATTTTGAGAATGAAATTAACTTGATAAAATCTGTTTAAAAAGATTTGTGCCATAGTTAAGATAGCTAAAATATATATAGAAACATTTTAATGTGGCTGGTACATACAAAATTGTCAAACAGGGTCAGTAAGTATGTAGCGGAATTATTTTTTTCAAAAGTAATTTTCTTTCAAATGTGCAAACACCCCGAAAAATCTATACAATGGCGACAACATTCAACAACATTCATTGTCACAATATGGCGACCCTTTTTAATGTCTTTGTATAGAAATTCAATAGAGTTAGTTGTGTCGAGTCAAAAAAGGACATAATTCATTTTGTGTAAATTTCGAAAATTCAAAGTGCTGCATTAGAGAAGTTGAAGAAGAAGAAGCAGAAGACGCGTCATTGAATGAACGAAAACAATTTTGAAAATTTATTTCCATTAATTTTAATTTGCTGCAAACTTTGCCATAGTAAAAAGTTGTTGTTTTTTTTCCATTTTTTTCTTTTTGGTTTCGCATTTCAATTGAGCCAAAAATTGTGCGAAATTGACCCTTTTGGGCAAATAGCAATTTGGGGACAGCGAAAATCTGGTGCGTTACATAATTACTTATTGCGTAAAAAGGTTACTTGAAGTTTAAATTTTTCAACTAATGAGTGTGTTCGTGTAAGCAATTAATTTATACAATTTCTCATTCGTTTGCTTTTCGGATAATTAAAATTTTACGATTTGTGAAAAGTTGACAAAAGTTAAAATAATTTCATATTAAAAATTTATAATTTTTTTTTTTTGTTGATTTTATTGATTACGAAAAAAGGAGTATTTTGCAATGTCAACACACATCTACACACACACACAAACACAAATCAAAATCGAAATTGAAATAGCGAAAATGTATTTAAAGCTGTCACAGCATTTTGTGAGATTTGCAAATCAACTTTGCGACTCTAGCGGAAGTCAAAAGCAGTGTGCAAGTTAATACATCAGCAAAGGGATTAGATGGGCTTGGGATTGTCGACGACAGAACGACAAACGACAATGATGATGACGATTACGATGATGTTGATGATGATGTTAAGAAGTTGCTGATTTTGCTTTTGAGTATTGCGAATGTGATAGGATTGAATGCTGCTGCTGGTGCTGCTTTAGGTCGGTCTGCTGTTGACATAGAAAATGATGTTGACGAAAAATCTGTTTCCATCTGAAAACTCAAAAAATTCTAACTGAGTTAGGTTCAACGTACATGACGACGACTGCAACCTTTGGCCGAATGTCAATAACAATTTTTTGCTTTTTGCTGACTCAGTGACTGACAATCAACGAACAAAATCAGCATTTGCACGCGTACAAATCCAGAATAATATGAATTTAATGCTTCGCTGAATTTTGTTTAAAGCAAAAACTCGATTAATAATAAAAGTCACCACAGTTAAATAATGTTTAAATGATTTGACTTCTTAAATATTGTATCTTGTGCTTAAATATATTTAAATGCTTTTGAAAACAATGTCTATTTAGATAGTCAATCACAAATTGTTTCTGTGTTCAAAAATATATTTCCTTAAATAATTTTAATGTCAAATGTATCTCTGAGTTTGCTTTATCAAATCAACTAACACATTTTTACTTTTTTAATACTTTCAGCTGCCAATGTAAAAAGCACAAAAAAAAAAATTATATAAATGTAAGTACAAAAAGATATTGTATCTTTTTTATAAATTAAAAAAATATATGACAAATATGAAACTGTGCAAATAGTTATGCCCGCATTTTGTTGATTTTTTTGCAATATTTAATATTTGCTACAACAGTAAATTGAGCTGATTTATCTCAGCCGTTAGTATTTAACATTTTGTGTTTCATAATTGAAGCAATTTATTATTTTTTTTTTTTTAACTTTAGAAATAGTGGGAATGTTTTTTATTAGCATGATGAGTCGAGTCATACTAGTCATATCTTTCTGTCGGTTCGTCTGTCTGTCTGTCTATCCGTTCTTTTGTTTTTTGCTGCAACCTGTATACCGCTAGTTTTTAGCAAATATTGAGTTACAATTTCAAACTGAAGCTCTTCTTAGTCACAATTACTTCATTTATACTGCCTCGCCCATTTTTGGATATAAGTCTCATACAAGTTACCGCCTACCATATTTTATAAAATTACTTTGATTTTAAGCCCATGTATACACAAGATATGCATTCTGGTTAATAAGTACCCAGAAACCATTTTTTTTCGATTATCGTGGTGTGATTTTCTCTGAGTTCCTCCGTTTTGAGAAAACGGGCGGAATGAAAACTCATAGATTTGCACAACGACAACGCGTTATATCATCGAGCCGATATTTTACAGGAGTACAAAGCCAAAAACCCAATAAATACCATCGAGCAACGCACATCTTCGTCAGATTTGGCTCCCTGTGACTATTTTCTGTTTCCAAATTATAATTGCCTCTTCGATCGATGCCATCAAACAAAATTCGCCGAAGAACTCCAACCCCCCCCCGGCGGCCTATGAGCGGGCCATGAAAGATTCCGTAAGCAATCTGGACATCATCGGATCAAATGGAGCTTATTTTTAAGGGGCCACAATAAATTCCGGTTTTTTTAAAAAAATTTGTTTTTTTTTCAATAATTTCTGGGTACCTCTTTTATTTTTTTATTCGTAACACAGAGTGTCTGTTTGTTTGTATGTCAGACTCTCCATCCGTCTGTTTGCCCTTCTCATGTCGTTCTGTCTTTGCGTCTGATTGTTGGTCCATCTGTCTGTAACTTTGTTTTAATGATATGGACCTAAAAGCCAAAGCTTTGCTTAACCCTTAGCAATTTACATATTAAAACCAAAGTACCAAGCCTACTTTTAGGCAAAGCCCTCATACAAATCGAACGCCCATTTTTGAGTATTTTTATGAAAAAAAAAGTATATTTATGAAGCGATTTATTTCAAATATGGTCAAAATACTACTCATATCGATTCATGATCACAGTAGCACACATAATTGTAGTAGGATTTCTGTAAGGTACAAAGCGAACTCACACTTTTCAAATTTGTTGAGATGGGTATTGAAGCTTCGGTTCCAACAAACGGCTTTAACGATGTTGAAGTTTTGCTTTGTTTTATTTTTTTCTATTATTTTTATTTGCTTTTTTTCCAAGCCCTCAATCGCATTGACCTCTTTTTTTTGCGTTTTGCGAACAAAAAAAAAAATAATTTTTGCGAGCAGTTTTGTATGTGAGTCGCCTTAAATGCAGACAACCAAAACCAAATTTAGTTAAATTATTATTGACAGCAGATAAATAGAGCGTTGAGTAAAGCAGCAGTAGTAGAGGCTTAAACGTTGACTATCGTGTCGTATGCGCATTATTAAGATAAATTGCTCATACGCCATACGCCATATGTGGGCGTATGCGTGCCAGTGTCTAATTTACGTTTACTAATGATTTATTTACAATTTTACACAAAAAAAAAAAAAAAACAAAAATTAATTATAATTACTAATCGCAGTAAATTTGCATTTTCCACTTGATTAAATAAAACTCACACACATGCATACATATGTACAAAGACATTAAAGATAATGCAAAATGGCGGCGTCATTTAATATTTGCGCTTTTTTTTTTTTATTGACATATTTTTTAGGCGTTACAAGACTTCTTCAAAAACACAAAAAAATAATGACTAAGACTGCCTTCTTTTTTTTTTATTATATAAAATGCGCATGCAAATCTGAATTTTATTATCTTTCTTTTACCTTTCGGTGACGTCAAAGCAATTACGTGCAAAAATAATAATGAGCACAAGTGCAGGTCGAATGCTGAAACGTGTTCAAGTGGCAACATTTTCAAAAAAAAAAAAAAAAAAAATTGTCATTTTTGCATTTCTGCATTTCGAGAGAGAGCGATGGCACACACAAGTCAAACCAAATACAAAAGTCAATTTCTATTTATTATACAACAAGTCAAGGCGAACGACAGACAGACGGACAGACGGACATACTAGCAAAGCAATTAGTTATAGCACTAAACGTCGAAAAAAAAATGTTTAATTCAAGTGGAGGGAGGCTGCAGTTTATTTCTTAAATGCGCACCACTCTTGAATTTGTGGCGCATAAAATGATTTTTAACTAAATGCAACGATTTGCGTTCAATAAGCCAAAGTGTAGCTGCAAATGCACATGACTGAACTCGAATGACATTCAAGCGTGACTGCACTTGACTTATTTTTTTTTCATATTTTATCTTAAGTTTAAATTTTATACACAGTTTTATACGCTACAGTGTTGCTTTAAAGTTTTTTTTTTTTATAAATATATGCCCAAAAGTAGACTAACCTTTTTAAGCACATAATTCAAATAATTTTATTTTTATATTTTTGCAGCGTATTTAAAACTCTGCTACAACTGAAGTTAAATTTAGTTTATCTTTTCTATGATTTTCTTTTATATACATTTTTTTCTTTTCATTTTTGTGGTTTTTTGTGTGCGGCCCTGACGCAATTAATGCTCATAGATTAATTATACGCATCGTTGCATAAATTCGGCTAAAAAAATCTTTATTTTTTTAATTTTTTTTTTTTTAAATGCGTTTCAAGTTGGCTTGTAGCACAGAGAATAGAATACTTTATCTAATGAATGCGCATTAGCTTTATTTTTCGTATTTTAAAGTCCTCAAGGAATTCTTGCATAGAATACTTGAATGCCTGCTGGGTTTGTGTGTGTGTGTGTTTTGTTGAGTACATACTTCGCAAACCAAAAGTAATATTTTAAAGCTTACGCTGCAACTTTTTTGGCTTTAAATATGTCGAGTTTCTAGTAGTAGTCGCAGTAGTAGTTAAAGTGCACTTCAATGTATAATAATATGATCATATATTATATTTTGTTGCCATGGTACAAGTGTTCAGTTCGATTTGAGAATGGAAACATCTGCAAAATGTTAATAAAACTTCTGCATTTGACAAATATTATTTATTTGATTTTATTTTTTTTTCATGTCACACGCTGCGTACGTGGGCGTGAGAATGTACATATGTGTGTGTGTGTGTGCATTTACTTTCTCTGTTTTGCTCATTCCGTTATTTTGAAAGGATATACTTCTTGAAAGGATGTGGTGTGCTAGCAGCTGCAATGAAAATCGACCAAACTAGAAAAAAAGAAAAAAAAACAAAAAACAAAAAAAAAAAGAAACTTGTGCAAAACAAATAAATAACATTTGCTGTTCTTTTTTTGTTGTTGAGTTGACTTGTTTGTCGCTTATTTGTAGCATATTTTTAGGCATACAAATAAATCGTATTATGCTGTAATATTGTCAAAAAAAAAAAAAAAAAAAAAAAAAAACAAAAAAAAAAAAAAAGTATTAATAATAAATAAATCTTTGAATTTAGTGAAACCGAAGCTTCCATAACCGTCACACGATAATTTGTACCTATTTTGCGTACGTAGCCTCAATTTCAAAATTCAATAAATTTAATAATATAATTCACAATTAGTTTAAACTGAATTTGTATAAATTCTGTGTATATTTTAATTATTTTTCAAGTAATATTTATTTAAACTGATTATGAATTATATACATTATATCATTGAATTTTAGAAGTGATTTTAAACCAACCAAAAGAGATTTTGTGTGACATCGCTGGTACCTTAATTTTTTTGGGTGTTTTTACTTATGTTAGATCTCACATTTTATGAGACTATCGTACCATATATACTTTATAGGGTCTATTATATTGTATCTCGTTTTGCCTGTTACATACATTTGGACAAAGTAAATATACTCATTAAACCTGAAAAACAACAAGATACAGCGTGTTATAAGCCAAAATAAGTAGCGACACACAACCTAAATCAGGCAAAACTTTGCCAAAACTGCTGTACGCGCAGCTGACCACAAATTGTAAATCAGATAAAGGTATTTGTAGACGCGTTCAAGCGTTACGGCTTATATCGCAAAAAGTTCTAAACAAAATGTTTAGCTTTTTTTTTTTTGGTACGCTTTTACTTGCTGATAATTGTCACGTTTTTTATTTTTATTGATTTATGTTTGCATTGAACATAACGCAGCGTATGATTTATATGCGGCTTTAATTTGATTTTCATGAAAAAAATATATATTTTTATGTATTCAACGAGCTTTAAATGAGTGTGCCACAAGTGAGAATTAATTGCATATAAAATGGTCTTAAATACCCAATAAGGAAACACATTAAATACACATGGGAACACCCGAATATGTATAAATACAATTTGCCATTCATATATAGCCAGCACACACACATACATATACACTTATACGACACTATAAACACTTCCTTAATGCAAAAAAAAAAATATATATATATATATATAATAATAATAAAGTAGGTATTTCCTTGTTGTGAACAAGCTTGTTGCAGGACAATTTGTAGCAAAGTCAAGAAAAATCAAACATTTACTACTTTCACACACACACACATACACTCTTATACACTTTGCGACACTGTTTACCATATTAAGCAGCAAAATTGGTTGCTTGGATTTTCTGTAGGTACGCTTCTGTAGCGCATATTAAGTAATAAAAATGTTGTAAAAACATAAAATGAAAACAAGCAAAACGATACAAAAGTCAACAATGGGGCAACCTGTGTGTGTGTGTATGTGTGTGTGTGTGTGTGCTGTGCTCAAGAATTGCCAAAACGAAATTAAATATTATAAAAGGCAATTTGCAGTTCTAATATAAAAACCACAAAAAATAGAAGCACATTCAAGAGAATTAAGATTGTATTTGCTACTGTATGTGTGTGTGTGTGTGAAAGGATTTTTTCCTTTTCGTTTCTTGTTTTGTTTGAAGTCAAAGCTAAATCGTTGTCACAAGGCGACAATCATTAGTATTTTGGCATTCATAGACATTTAAGTCGGCATAATCATCGCTTGATGTTTCATTATTTTTCACATTTGTGTATGTGTATGGCTCAACTCGTTTACTACAACTCTGGGTAACATTACAGTTATGTCTTGTGTGTGTGTGTATGTGTGTGTGTTTGGTGTAATAATTGTGGCAGTATTAAAAAAGATTTACATGTGAAAATAACCCAGTTGACAGTGAGTAAATTTCACATCCTTTATACTAGGCAGCTGTCTTACGTCTACAATTATATTCCTTTGCGCATTTACGAGTGGTTATGTACATACGCGTTTGTATTTATTTTTTATTTATTTGTTTTCTTTTGTATATTCGTTTGCATATTTGTTCATTTTATGTTCTGTAAATATTTTCGACTGTAATTAAAACGGCTTCGTCTACGCGTTTAATTATCTGCATTTAAGCCAGACATTGTGCAGGTAATTAAAATTTGTTTTTTTTTTTTTTTTTTTTTTTAGTACTTTATGTTCTGCCATTGCCTTCTTTACGATTCAATTTTTTTTTTTTTTGAGAATGAGTCAAAGTTTTTTTTATGAGCAACAGCAACAAGCAAAATTAAAATGTTTATTTATGTTTTTAACAATAAATGCCAAAAAGATAATTTAATCTTTAACAGTTTTGGCTCTTAGCTTTGTGCGTCTGTTCTGTTGCTGATCCAATTATCTCGAAGCCATTTATGGTTTACCTGTACATTTTTATTCCATAATTACATCTATTTTATATAGACTAGGCCAAAAGTTACCCAGATATGGTGATACATCTTGCTTGAATTTTTCATTATTAAATCGATGGTATTTTTATTATTTTTATTATTATTTTTTTTTTCTATTTTATTAGTATGCTAAACTAAGTTAATCTGAATGTACTATAGTTTGTAGCGTCCTGTAGCTTTTCTGGAACTGTACCACTTTTTTCAGATTGTTGTTGTTGTTCATTCAGCTTTCTTTGACGATAATCTGCCAGTGAAATTGTTTTCTTCTTCTTGATATCGTCATTCTCTTTGAATTTCTTAGGACTTGGTACTTTTGAAATAACACAATTTTCCTCATCTCTGCGCCGTTCTGCTGACGTTTTTTGTATGCTTCAATTGAAATTGGCTTTGGACCCATTTCCAATGGTTTTGATGTGCTTACTTGCTTGGATTCTTGATGCGCGACAGTTGTTGGCATTGGATATGCTTTTAATTACTCCAATGTGCTTTCATTGGCATTGCAAAGCGCTTTGTTTCTTCGTGTCTGTGGCTTGTCAGTTGCTCTTGTGTATTTGCATTGGTGTGACGTGTATTATTTTCTTTTTACTGAGCTGGTCTCGAATTCTTTTGTTGTCTTTAAGCTTCGAGATGGCACAGCAATTGGCCTGCACTCGTTTCTCTGCATACAATTGATTGGAGTATTATCTTTTTGTACACTGAGAGACCGCTGGCTTCTTCTCTTCGTATTTCCGTGCTTGAGATACTCTTTGCTTCTTGAAGCGTGGATCGCTCAGTGGTTATCGCTTTTGATGTATTTTTTTAAATTAAGTTGAAATAAATTTTTATTATTTCGTTATCGATTTGATTATAATCGCCTTAGTTAATAGCAATGTTGCTTAACTGAGGTGTGACACTCAACTGATATCCTGATCAATCCTGTTCGAAAATGGGCGGTAAATTTGTATGGGGCTATACCTTAAAATTAGCGTGGCGTCTTGGTTTTGATCCTGGATGACAAAAGAAATGTTTTTACCCAATTGGGAGAGAGTACATTCATAAATAATTACTTTTTTTAAACAAAAAATCAAAAAAAATTGGTAAATGTTTGTATGGGGGCTATACCTAAAAATGGGCGTGGCACTCTCAGCCCAATATCTTTATATCTTCATCGAATAAATCGCATACAAACAAACAGACGACAGACAGACGGACGTGGCTAGATCGACTCGTCTCATTGAGCTGATCAAGAATATACATACTTTATGGGGTCTCCGATACCTCCTTCAATGCGTTACAAACTTTTGGACAAACTGAATATACCCGTTTACATGTTGTGTAACGCGTAAAAAAAAATATTAATTTTAATAGCCTTCAAAAACTTTTAACTTTAAAATTTTTCAAAATAGAAATAAATGCTCTTAACCGAGTATGTTGAAAGTAGTAAAAAATAGCAAGTGAAAATTCTAAATATATATGAGATGAGATACACTTATAACTATAGCAATCAAACTTTTGCAATAAAGTCAGTTTGCCTAAAGGCTTGTGATAAATCAAGCAATCAGCTGCCGCTGGGCAACAATGCGGCACACACACACACACACACACACACAGAAAACCCTCAACTCAGCTCAACCAACAAAAAAAAAAAAAAAAAGCAATTCTATAATGTCTAGCACAGAACAAAGGAAACATTATTTATCGCATACGATTTAAACTTGCTTTGAAATTACTCTCGAGCGCATAAAAATGGATGGATAATTTCCGGTAGCGTTGCGAAGAAGAAGTCTAAAAAAAATCAGCTAAGGAAACGCAGCAATGTTGAGTGTTGAGCGTTTTCCGGTTTGAATGCTATATATGAGGGCGTTGAACAAAAAAAAAAAAAAAAAAAATTTAGCTTTAGACAAAAGTGTAAAAGTGCAAACTCAACTTGGCAGATTACACCGCTGAGACTTGATTTAGCCTTGTAAATTTGTATGAAAGCTTAGATGCAACTTTTTTTTTCTATCGATGTTGTTTTGCCTTAACTTTCGCTGCATATGTATGTGTGTGTATGTGTTTGTAAATGTTTATCTGTTCTTAGATAAACGTGAACAAAAAGTTGGTAATCACTTTGACTTTTTTTTTTTTTAATAATAAAAAAAGGGCAACATCGAAATGAAAAATAGTTGGTATAGGAAAATTGACTTAATCTAAAATAAAAGTTTAGTGCAAATCAACTGGCAATGAGTGTGAAAAAGGGTAAATAGTATAAGTATATAATATACATACATATGTACACTAAAAAACGTGTAAGTATAACTAACATGCTAACATTGAATCTAACTCTTTGTGTTTATGTGTGTGTGTGTGTATCCTTAAGATACATTTGCCAATGAGCCGCAATTGAGGTAAACGAGTATTGCGTACAATTTGCAAAGCATACTCAAGGGTTATATCGACATATAGGTTTATACACATACAATATATTATATATGCATGTATGTATATATGGCAAACATACGCATTGTTATGTACAAAGGAATAGCAGCAGCAGCACAAGTAGCAGCATGTTAATTTCCCAGGAAACGCACGATAAAGTTGAATGCTTTTTCGAAAAACTATTTGACTTTGAGCAAACATTATATAAAAAAGGATAGAAAGTCGATGCCGAAGCAAACGAAGCTCAAAGACAGCGTACATGTTGTTCTATGGCAAACACATACTTACGCAGTCGTTCTTTCTGTTTGTATCTTCTGTGTATAGCTAGGCAAATTGCTGCTATTATGTATGTATGTGTGTATGCTAAAATTGGCAACGCTAGATTACAGCACAAAATCGTGCTGTATCGTTGTGCTAGTATGTTGCTATGTTGCGCAAATTAAATCAAATAAAAATTGGAAGATAAAAAAAACAACTTTTAATAAGGAAATAAATTTTATAAATGCTGAAAAGGCAAGAAGATTTACGACTAAAATAAGATAAATATACGCATTCAAAGTATTAAATATTTGCACTAAAACACACACAAAAACGCAAATGTGTGTTGTAAAAAAAAAAAAATTTAAATTAAATTAAATTAAATAAATTTGTACTCAATGCAAAATTTTTACAATATATGAATAAACTTGTTTAATAAGCGAGTTTCATTGTTTCATTCATAAAAAACTGTTTTATTTTTAAAATATAAATCATACGCAACATTAGCAATCTTTAAATTTTTCTTCTTTGTGTACATATCTTACTAAACCAACTCTATTCGCTTAAGCAAAGCTCGATTTAAGTAAGTAATTAGTTATTTGTTAAATACAAAAAAACCACAACGTTCGATAAGCGTAAAACGCAAAGCAGCGGTATACCAACGATTTTAATTAATACGCTTAAATTTATACGCTAAAAATCTTAATATGCATATTATTATATAATGCATTTAAGCAGCGCGTGTGGTTACTTTAAAATAAGCTGCATTATAAGCTGCAGAGCTGCTACTTAAAGTAAAAAAAAATAAATTCAAATAAGCTAAATTTACGGGTGTATGCCAAAATTTGTTTTTGGACGTTGCAGCAAGCGAAACTAACAAAATTTCGATTATTTTCATAGAAAAATATTTGTAGATTTAATTTTAGAATAAATATATTTCTTATATTTATAAATTCTGAAAATTTCTAAATTTTGCTGATTTCTGTTCGAATTTCATCACATACACGATAAATAAATAAATGTCTAAATTTTGAAAAAAAAATATTTACGTAGTAAAGATTTCGTGAGAAGAAATATATAATAAGAAATTTTAGACTTTATTAAATTAAAAATTGTTACTGTGTCGATCTAAAAATAAGACGTTATATTTTTATTCTATAAATAAAAAAATGATTTATTTACTTATTTATTATTATTTTTTTAATAATACAATTTTAATAATTCTTAAACTAATTTACAATGTTCCCAACATGCTAAGATTGGTAGTACTCTAACTTTTTTTACAGCATTTGTAGCGGGTTTCTTTGTAGCCTGCACAGACTAATTTGTACCTTCAATGATGGAGCATCGTTTAAAGCGTGCCCCGGCTTACTTTGAGCTGTTGCACTTTTTTCAGATTGTTGTGGTTCATTCAGCCTTCTTTGACGATAATCTGCCAGTGAGATCGTTTTCTTCTTCTTGATATCCTTATTCTCTTTCAATTTCTTTGGACTTGGTACTTTTGAAATAACACAATTTTCCTCATCTCTGCGCCGTTTCTGCTGACATTTTTTGTATGCTTCAATTGAAATTGGTTTTGGACCCATTTCCAATGGTTTTGATGCGTTTACTTGCTTGGAGTCCTGATGCGCGACAGTTGTTGGCTTTGGATATGCTTTTAATTGCTCCAATATGGATGCTTTCATTGGCATTGCAAAGCGCTTTGCTTCCTCGTGTCTGTGAGACCTGTCAGTTGCTTTTGAGTATTTGCCTTGGTCTGACGCGTATTATTTTCTTTTTACTGGAATTAAAGGATCCCTTTGTTTCGCTTTCACTACGTTGGGTTCGGCCTTTTTAGCAGGATAAGACTTTAAGCTTCGAGATGGCACAGCAATAGGTCTGCTTTCGTTTCTCTGCTGGTTTGCGTTACAATTAATTGGAGTATTATCTTTAGTACGCTGATATACCGCTGGCTTCTTCTCTTCGTAATTCTTTGCTGGTTTACCAGTTCGCAGAAAATGATCAAGTTCTGCCGCTGTCTTTACTTGGGACACTCGCTGCTTCTTAAAGCGTGGATTATAATATAGCTCGGTGGTTGTAGCTTCTGTTGCCATTTTAAGGGTTTTTTAAATTATTATTTGATTTTAGTTGAATTAAATTTTAGTTATTTCGTTATCGATTCGATTATCGCTTTTGTAAAGAGCAATGTTGCTTAACTGAGGTGTGACACTCAACTGATGTCCTGATCAATCCTGTTCCATCTTTTATATGCATTTTTCTGATCGGTAATTGTACCTGAACCATAAAACTAGGATAATAAAACAGATGGTCAGTCTTGGAAATAAAATTCAATATTGCAGGTAATAAAAATCAAAAGGATTAAGTAAAAAAATTGTGTAAGAATTTTAATTGCGGTTTTGTTGTTTTCGATTTCGCTTACATTTTATGATATCATAAAACTTTGCGGTCATGTGGCAAATCTTCGATTACTCAGGTAGACACGGAAAATGATTTGAGCATTGAACTAGGCGTATCTAATAAATTTTTCTTGCTGAGTGCGAATTGATGTCACACCCTCTTTTATTTAAGAAAAAAATATTTGCGTAGTGAAAATTTCGTGTGAAGCAATATATAAACAAAATTTAAAAAGTAAAAAATTTAATATTTAGCGGTATTGAATCGATCTTGCCCTTGTACTTATTCATCGGTTTTCTGTTTAAGTTTAATTGGTACTTATCCCGCCCATGAAAGTATAAATTTTCCGCCTTCTTTTTAAGATTGCCCATGGATTCCAAGGTTTATTAATTATAAATCCGCCATTCCGTATGTCTGCCATATGAAACCAAATTCCTCGAACTATTGAAGATTTTGTAGAACCCACTTATAGCAACATTTTTAATCACAATTTTCGGGGATAGCACAAAGCACACAAGCAGTCCCAAAATTATTATGTATGAAACGTATGGGACAGCTAACGATGCTTATCAAGAATATATGTTTGTATCTCTAGTGTTATTTCGACTATTACATACATTAAATTTATCTTCAATTAGCTACTTTAAATTGCTTAATGCTTTTATTTTCAAGTAAAATTTCTTTAAAAATATTATTTTATTATAAAAGTATGTAAAATTCATTAAAGTTGCATGCATTCATTCGTAAATAAGCCACTATTTCTGTCATTTTAAAAGTAACTTCTTTGAGTGTGATCAATAACAAAGATGTACATATGTATAAACTTTATTGCAATCAATTTAATGAAATAAATTGCTGATTTAAAAGTAATTAAATAAAAGCATTCATAGGTTTTCATATACATATTTGAGGAAATAACAAATTGAAATCAATAAGCCACATGAATACATTTTGCATTTGGTAAGCATTAAATATTTTCTAAAATTTATTAAAATAAAATAAATTGAATTTTATTTAATTTTTAAGAGTTCTAACATTTTACAATATTTTACTTTGGACATCTAGAAGCACAGCATGTGCTGTCAGAGTTCATTCACCGCTTTCACACACAGCGAGAAACTGATAGCAAAAATGCCACAAAAGTGCTATGAACAACAACTTCAGATGCTGTTGCTGTTCTGATTTCTACATTTCAATTACCCTCACTACACCTTACCTGACGCTATGACAGGCGTTGTCTGCAGCCCTCTGGGTTTTTTACACTGTTTTTTTTTTTTTTTTTATTGCACAGCTACCGTAAATAAAATCAGCAGCAAACTAGGGGAGATCTTACATTTAGATTTGGACCACAAAAAAAAAAAAACAAATTCATGTGCTCAATTTAGATTTTATTTGTGGAAAAATTTTCTTATATAACATAATATAGCTAGTTTATAATTATTACACATGTCACTAGCAAAATTTATTTTTTTAGACAATAAAAACAAACAAGAATAGTTTGTGTAATTAGATCAACAAAAGAGTCTTGTTTGCAAATTAGTATCGAAAAAGATTTTCAAAGTCTTTATAGTTTTATCGACATTATACACGGATATGTCCGTTTGTTTTTATGTATTTGTTTAAAAATCAGAGCTGCAAACCATTAAAAAATTGCTGCGTTTCGGTTCATCGGTTTGCGTCGTCCATATTGGATTTGCCATTTACAGTTTTTTGAGATTTGAATTTCTCGAATTCAGACATTTTAGAGTGATATGTTTCAAGAAAATCTGAATAATTTTTTGAAAATATTCGTCATTCTGGATCCGCCATTTTAAAATTTTGAAAGTTCGCCAATTTTCTTGTAATTTGGTCCACTAAATCCAAAATAAAAGTGGATTAATTCCCATTGAAACTTAAACATAGAATTTTTACCCCCTCGATTTATTGATTATAAACAAATCAGATCGCCTTTTTAAAAATAATCGACTAAATCGATTTTTTGGGAAAACGTTACTTTTCGATTAATCGTTTTATTTTCAGAACCATTTCACTATGCACAGTAAACGCTTTGCTTCTAAAGCCGATTTGCAGCTTCAGCTTAAAATAAAGTGTATTATATCTTTGACACAAACGAAAATAAAATAATCTATAATTTTTCAACTATTTTCATTTCATTTTGAACAATTCTCTGACTTTGTAAAATGAGTTTTGTATATATTTAAATATTCCATTTTCATAGTCATTTGATATGCAACACATTTGTAAGAAAAATAACATTTAAAATCGTCATTACCACAAAATTATTTTCTTGAGTTAATTGCTGTTGGGAATGTAGCAAACAAATACAAAAGCCAAGTAAGTTTCCATTTAAAACCAAAAAAAAAAAAAAAAAAAAAAAATTAATGAGTTTTCATGCATTTAACCGCACAGCAGCAGTAGCAGCAAAAGTGAACTCACATGTTGCACTTGACTGAAGTGTCGGCAATAGAGTAAACTGTTCAAGACACATGGCCTCCCTCAAACAAAAAAAAAAACAAACAAAAAATGAGCCTGGCTGACAAAAAGGGCACGGCTGCATACGAAAAAAAAAGGAAAAATATTAACTTTTGCTTTAATTACATGAAACTGACAAAACACTCGGGACAAGTGCATGGAATTTACTAAAAGAAAATGGCGCCAACGAACGACAGAAATGTTGATGATGATGTTGTAGCGCTACAAAGGCAAACACAGCGAAACGAAAACTATGCCAAAAAGGCGAAAAAGAGAGAAAGAGAAATACAAGAAGAGTATACATGAGTGCATTCGCATTCACAATGCAAAGTGTCCTGTGTCAAGTGCAGCACTTGTCATACAAAAACAAATGTTGCTGCTGTTGCAAGTGTTGCCTTTCATTATTTCATCATCATCAGCAGCAACGCCGCACTACATACTTTGTTTGACATGCATAAATGAGAAGCTCAATATGAGGGCTCAAATAACAAAAATAGAAAATGTTTGGAAATTATTTATAACTTTTTTTTTTTTATATCAAAGTTAACAGCTCTTCTATTGAAATAATTTTTAAACAAAAAGCAAGCTGCAATTAATTCAACTACAATTTAATAATTTTCAATTAAAATAAAAAAAAAAATTTTTGCAATAAAAATAAATCGTGTATTTAATTTAATTGAAATAGAAAATTGTCAAAATAGTGATTCAACTATTTTCATTTTTTTTGGCATAAAATATTAAACAGAAATGCTTTGTATGTTGCCAGTTAAACGGGAGAACAGACAACAAAGTTATAAAAAAAAAGTAAAATAAAGAATTCATGTTCAATGTTCATAAAAGTGAATGTCAATTGCCAAATATAAACGAAAACACGAAAGAAAGCTGAAGTCGTGTTTGCTCGACTGCAGGATACCCTGTACAAAATCTTATGTACCTTAAGTGAGGTTCTATTTACTACATACCTTTAAAGAATCGGATTTTTATATCTTTGTGGGGGCTATACCTTTAAATTTTGTTGGGCCTACCCATATTGTTCTATTTAATTGGGACTATCATATGCATAATTTATACCAAATTTACACTTCCGAGAATAAGAAACAGTGACGCTTTTTGCGTAAAAACACAAATTTTGGGATAGATTTCTATGGGGCTATACCCATAATTTTGCTGGCCCACTTATATTGCTATATTTCATTGGGACTATCATAGGCATTATTTATACTTAATTTAGACTTCCTAGAATAAGATACAGGAACGTTTTTATGAAAAAAACCCAAAATATTTTGGGTATATATGTATGGGGGTACCCCTTAAAATGGGGCTAGAGAAAAACCGTTTGCAAGTGCGCACTTGTCACCTTAGGAGAGCTTAAGTTTCATATAAGATAGCCCTATCTCTTAAAGTCTTCGAGACAATCTCTCTCATACTGCAGGACAGACAGACATAGCCAGTTCGACTCCCCTTCCGATGCTGATCAAGAATATATATACTTTATATGGTCTATCTAGCATCTGTCTGTCTGTTGCATGCATTCGCACAAACTTAATATACACTTTTTCCCTTTGGGTACAGGGTATAAAAATGAAAATAGGAAAATGCACAAAACAAACACTTTATTTCTTTTTTTTTCTTTTTTTTTTGTCTAAAATTTGCAAACGAATGAAAATCAAAAAAAAAAAAATTAAATTGAAATGAAATGAAAAAGCGCACTTTGACTATAAATAAATGATATCTATGCAAAAATGAAAACGGGCATGCGATAAACGATAAGAATTTAATGGACATTCCAATTTTATATGGAATGCTGCTGGCGTTGACAGACGGACGGACATACTGACAATCGTAACAAAACAAAAAAAAAAAAAAAAATGCTATGCAGACAGAGTTCAACTTTAGATGAATGCGCATAAAAAATGCCAACGGCAGCCAAAAATTTTCTATACATTGCATTGCATACTCAAATGACCACTAAAATTGTTCAGTTTGCTACGCTTTGAGTGCAATTGAAGAGCGGCTTTCATCTAAAACGAACACAAAAAAAAAAACATACAATTACAACAAAGCAAACATGATTGCAATATGACAATTTAGGAAACTAAACAATGCAAAAGTTTATTATGTTGTATTTCAGAATAATTGGTGCCATTGTAATATGTTATACATTTCGAAATCCGCTGCCAACAGTGCGTATGAAATATGCATAAAACACTGTGAGCCAAAAAACAATCGATTTATAATCGATTTAACACTGAGGTCAAACGATAACAATAGTTTAATCGTGACTTTCGCTTTGTTGTAAAACAATTAAACATTTGTATAAAAAGCGTATGTATCATGATTCAATAGCTTAGAAGTGTGCAGCGTACTATATACAAAATATTTTTATAGTTTTTTTATGCTTTATCTTTTCACTTCATTTTATCGTTTGTCAATCAGTAAACATACAAAAAAAAAAAGTGAACACTAAGTAATGAAATATCGATCTAAAATGTATTGTTAGACTTCAACTGTATATGACATCAATATTGTGCCCAATTGACATATTAAAAATATACTACTTTAGGCTATAAACTTGTTTAAAAATTGAAGTGAAGCCAAGTGAAAGTTATGAAACATTTTTGTTTTTATTTATTTATTTTTATTTTATTTATTTTTATTTAATTTTTATTTATTTTTTGTTAATTTTTAAAACTTATTCTCAAATAAATAAAGGGCATATTAGGTTTGGAGTATTAAAGGATGCTGTACACATCAATCTGCCGTATGAGAACAACAATCTTGAAGACTTTAACAGAAGACAACACCAATTAAAAATGTTTTATTTTACAAAAGCCTTGTGATATATATCAATATGACATTTCAGGTCAATGTGTTCAAAAGTTCATTATGTATTTTGCTCAACAACTGTTCAGCTGCAGAGTTAATTACTTTGTTGCTCCAGCTACCATTTTTGCAACTGTGAAGAATATTGTATCTGCGTTTCATGAAAGCCCCTTCTTTTGTAGATATTCGCTTGCTTGTTGGTAGCCGATACCAGGTAACTGGCGTTGTTAACTTGAGGTGTTAGCTTGATTCGCTCATCAAGCCGATTCTGTTACTTTCCGAATGTTCCAGAGGTGTCAATGATTTTTTTAGGCCTTTGACTTGTCACTCTAATAGCAAAAAAGTCTACTTTCACATAAAATTTTATTCTATAAAATTTTAAATTTGAAGAAAAAAAGAAGATATTCCAAGAACAATCTGAAACAAACTATTTCATTCGCATTTTATATCGATAAACAAAAAATGCTTTATTTTTTTGACTGCCCTTCACAGTCATATTCAATTGTGGTCAGTATTGCCCAAAAAACAATAAAAAAAGAGCAATTGCTTTGAGTTTACTGTTTGGCATGGTTCACTTGTTCTATTTTTTTCGGCAGAATGCTTCTTTTTTTGTTTTTTTTTTTTTCTTGCGGCGCTATTGGCCTGTGACGCTATTTGATTTCTATTATTTGCAGCATACTTTACAGCGCACTGTTATAGTCTTTAACCCGGCATCGAAAGCGACCGACCCCATTTGCTGCGTATTTTGTTTGTATTGTCGATTTTGTATACTATATATGCCAGTTTATTGGTTTTCGGTTTCACTGATTTTGCCCATTTGGAATTTTTATGTTGAGCATTCGTTTTAATTCTTTTTTTTGCCCAAAAAATCGTTTGCTCTTTTGCTGAGTTTTTGCATTCTTGAATAGCCTCAATAGCCGCTTTGCGTTTGTATCTGTCTGTGTGTGTGCAGCTTAGCCTTAGTAGTGCGTATGTATGCGTAATAATGCCAGCTACGGCGGCTTTAACTTTACTGCATGCACTTTGTGTGCCGCGGTTTGTCCTTTTTACATAGATACAAATGTATCTTTTACATAGATCTAGTTTGTTGTTTACGCTATTTCTTTCGTCGATATTTTATGTTCTTTGTTATATTGTTGCCTCATGTATGTATTTTGTTTCCGTTTCGTTTTATACTCTTTTTTTTTTTTTTGCTGCTTTTGCATTTTTTTTTCTTCCGTTGCTGCGTTGTAAAAATCGTTTTATGAGTTTGCATAAAATTTCGTGGTTTCACGCCCAAAATTTTTATTGCAGTTGCCTATTTTATTTTCGCTTTGCATTTTTATTTACGTTGGCATTGCGTGTTGTGTTTGCAGCTTTTAATACTCTGCACATATGTTTCGATATGTTTGTTTAATAAGTTTTATTTAATATAATACACTAGTAAATATCCGGCGAGCGCTACTACATTTGTCTCGGCTGCTCTTTCGACATTATTCCGTATCGCATGCGCTGAATTTTGTTCAATTTCAGCTCATTTCGGTTTTATTTTGTAGTTTCTTTTTATAATTTTTTTGGGGCTGGTAAAAAAACATACAAAAAAAGCACTAAAAAATACACATAGCAAAAAAATCAGACATTTTTGTATATAAAATGTCCAAAATAGACTTCATGAATGAACCGAATGTGCTAAACCCTTGTTTAAGTGTTCTATTATTATCTAGCCTTTCAAATGTAGCCAGTTTGGAACACATCGGTTTGATGGTTTCAAAGTCTATAGCGGACATAGATAGTATTTTTACTTTTTATATACATTTAAAATAATTTAATTAAATTCCCAAATGTGTATATTTTCTAATAAAAAAAAAAATCTCCAACCACTTAATAACTCTCAATTCTCTTAATCTAGTTCAATATACTGTAATATCCATTGATTTTGTGCCACATTTAATGACCTAATCAAAAAATTGGTCCCATTAAATGTGTTTTTTCAAGTGCAACTACTACGGCTATTTCCAATCGAAATGTTTCTGTAGTCATGTAAAATAATTTCGTTAGAGGGTTAGTTTTGTTAAGTGGCAGAATCGCAGAACGACTTAGCACGCATCGTGTAGTCCCTAATAATCATAATTTTAACTCAAATTGGTTAAATTGTCTGGTCAGCGTAATGTGCGCTTATTACATGCACCAATGGCGTCAGCTTTTAGGCTTAGATTAAGGTAACACAAAAAAATAATACCAAATAAATATGGCAAGGTCATTTTAACACTACGTTTTTTTTTTTTTTTGGATTTGTTTCGGTTTTAATTTCCGCAAAAAGTGGCAAACTAATGACAGAAAACTTTTAATAAGCATGAATTACTTTAACCAAAACAAAAAAAAAAAAAAAAAAAAACATGCTGCTTTTAAACGTACAATCACATTTATATAATTACGGCATAATCCTGTACTTGGCACGTAGCTTCGGTTTCAGTGTTAAACGAAATTTAACTCTTTTTTTACAGCAAAGCCCTCAATTTTTCCTTTTTTTCAATTTTTTTTTTTGAGGAAACTGTTTGCTTATCTAAACGAGCTGCGGAAGGTCAGTAGGCGTTTGTTTTGCTTTTGCTTTGAACGTAGCCAAGTAAGCATATAAAAAGTCCAGCATAGCATGAGGCGTCGCTTGCACGTTGCCGCCGGTTATAAAAATCCACTTAAAAAAAAGAAAACAATTAATAATTTGTATGCAACAAAAACCTTTTATTTTTTCCCCAATATATGTATGCGTATATGTAGCCCAAAAAAAAAAAAAAAAAAAAAAAACACCCTTTTATCACATTCTTTTTATGCCACAGGTCACAGCTACTACGCAGCTACGCTGCTACTTGTTATGGCTGCGCTGCAAGCGTTCTTTTGCGTAAGCATAAGCAACAATGTTGTAGTATGTTGCCCTGCAGGTAAAATAAATTATTATTTATTACGGTCATTAGGGCTTAATGGCGGCAATGATGTCCACGCATATAAACAAAACAAAAAAACATAGAGAGAGAGAGAGAGAGTGAGAAAAAACAACAACCTAGCCGCCATTTTCTGATATACACAAACACACACACACTCACTGTCATTGCTGCCTGGTGTGCGCGACTTCCGCTGTTTAATCGAAAATCTAAAGAAAAGTGACGCAGCAAGCGGTAAGCCTTTCGTTTCATTTATTCTGTTTCAGTTTTTCATTTTAATGGCAACCGCTACACACATTATTTGGCAGCGGTTTAACATTGTCCTTGAACGCATCTAGTAACCCAGGCAGCCAAAGCAGTTTGAAAAGGATACAAGCACATTTTGAATGCTTATCATAAATTTAAGACGTTATTATCTGCTTATATCTTTGGCACAATGCCGGGTACTGCCTGCCTGCCGGTCTGTCTCTCTGTCTGTCATATTTCTTTGGTTTTGCTGTCGTTTATGTTGCCTTCGACTTGGCGTTAAAAATTATTTATGCTTTACGAAAGTTCGCCAAAATAACATAAATAATAAAAAACATATTGTTTTATTGTGTATTTTTCGTTGTGTTGTTATACAAAACTAAACTAAAATCTGAAAGCAAGCAGCTATTCTTAACCTAAATACTCTGTGACTAGTCAAAAAAAGTGTTTTGGTTAGTATTATAGTTCAGATTAACTCTCAAGATCTAGTTATTTGCAAAATAGTCAATTAATCGATAAAATATCGATATTTCATAAAATTTATTTATTATTTTTAGAACAATAATTTTTTTGAATCGCTTAATTCTAACATATTTTGTACCTTACTTTCTGATCTTCACTTTTCAACTTATATATTTTATTTACATGTTTTCGATTAATCGATTTCTTTTAAAATCGTTTATAATCGATGTTTTATGATTATTGCACAGTGCTACAAAACATACAGCTTATGAGAATCTAAGTTTAGTAGCTCTACATATCTCATATGGTGAACCGAAGCTCAGATGAGCAAATAGACGATGCTGAATACAAAAAAATATATATATACTATATATAAATTTTTGTAATCTTTCAGGGGTGACTCCAAAAACACTTCCACAAGAGTTTTGAGTTTGAGATTAAAAAAATGTGACTACCCTGTGAAATCAATAAAAACGCTCGAAGTTTCGATGTAATGACGTAAATTTTCGAGTATTTACACGAAAACACTTGCAACGAAACTCTGAGATTTCGGTGTCACTCCTGTAGTATATCTATTTGTATACATAAAATAATAAAAATGTTTCTATGTCCGCTATGAACTTTCAAACCATTCAACAGATGAGTCCCAAACCAGTTTCATTTGAAAGGCATAAATACAAGAATGATTCCAGATCACTGAAACAATGCATTAAGCACATTCGATTCATTCAAGCAAGCGATTTTCGACTTTTGGCTTAATCTGTTTTTTTTGACTTTTTTCTATGTTTTTATAACTGGTATTTTTTAGCAGTTTTTTGTATGTTTTTTCATACGCGCTGGGTATTCGTTTGTATCAAAATACTATTTGAATCTTATTTTAAAAAACAAATAAAGTTTTGCACAAATTTTTTTTACGTAGAAATATTTCATGAATTAATTAAATGAAAACACGCAAAAGTTATGCAATATGTGACACAGTTTCATTTCGAATCTTTTCATGTTTCATTTTCGCTATCTCTTTTACACAAGTTTTCTTTCTCTTTTCTACACAAAACACCTTTTAATATTTTTTACACAGCATATTTTCTTAACCTAAATCTCTCAACACAGGAAAAAAAAAACAAAAAAAATCAAGCAAATATCGCCTCAGTTCATTTCGCATGAAGAAATTGCCGCGTGATGAGATGCAATGTGCATTTGTGATTTATTTACCACGCGAGAATTAACGCGCAACGGGATATAAGAAACTTGGCAGAGATGCAAGACGAATGAAAATGCTTTACAATTTAACTCTAAGTAACAGCAAAAACAAAAAAAAAAAAAAAAAAAAAAAAAATAGAAAGATACATAATGGCGTGTATAACCAGAAGAGGAGTTTGGGCCGAAGAGCAGCATGTTGCAGCAGCATAAGTTGTACGAATACGAACGGCAAATAGTTAGGCTAAAGGATATATGCTGTTGCAAAGTTTATAATTTCTGACGCTAAAACAAATGCACTCATGCCTAACGATGCAGACGACGTAAATACGCATAGACACATACACATACACGGACAGACAGAAAGAGAGAGAGAGAGAGAAGCATGGACACATTCATATTCATATGCATGTAATTGCGCATGTAGTTGTGTTGTTGCAGCAACAGCAGCGGCAGCAGCAGCGTAGCATATACTCTTTGCGCTGATAAATGCACATAAATTCAGAAGTTTCTTCCTAGCAAAGAATTATTCTATGCGCTTAATTTTTTTTTTTTTTATTTTATGAACTAGCGCAGCAATAAGCAGCAATGAAGGCAACGGGGCGTAGCTGAAGACGACGTTGATGTTGTTGTTGTTGTTGTTGAAAACTGTCTTGGCTGCCATTTTGTAAATCCTTTTCTATTTCGTTCCTCATCCTTTGGCTATGTGTGTTTGTGTGTGTGTACTCTATATGTGGCTGTGTGTATTCGCTTAAATTATAAAGATGATTACATGAAGTTGCGGCAATTTTGTGTGCAAGTATTTATAAAGATGTCACAGCGAAGAAGGATCTTAACGCTTGACGCAAGTTTAATAAAATACCTGCCAAGATTTATGTGCGCTATTTGTGCAAAGTTAGAGCGAAGCGTAAGCGTAATGAAGTGGTGTACTGTAACCGCTAAGCAAAAAATAAGCATCAAATAGAGTAGTAAAACTAATATTAAAAACGCTTAAGGCTATGATAACAGCTGCGTTAAGTTTAATATGAAAGTTTTACTGAAAATTAGAAATAAACAAAAAATGTAGCTACTTTATGTATATCCTTCTTATATACAATATATAAACAGATGGAAAAAACCATGCTCATTTTGCTTAAAGATTTCATTAACTGCCGAATCTGTAATTTGAAAAAATTTAAGCAAATTTGTTGATTTTAAATAAGAAAAAAAATAGGCCATTATATTTATATTTTTTAAATATAAAAATTATTTTATTTACATATTTATAACATATTTTTTTTACTTATTAACTACAATTATAATACTTAAACTTATTTTTTATTAATTCTAAGTTTTGTAGCGGGTTTCTTGGTAGCCTGCACAGACTAATTTGTACCTTCAATGATGGAGCATCGTTTAAAGCGGCCGTTTTACTTGGAGTTGCACTTTTTTCAGATTGTTGTGGTTCATTCAGCTTCTCTTTGACGATAATCTGCCAGTGAAATTGTTTTCTTCTTCTTGATATCGCCATTGTTTTTCAATTTCTTTGGACTTGGCACTTTGGTAATAACACAATTTTCCTCATCTCTGCGCCGTTTCTGCTGACGTTTGTTGTATGCTTCAATTGAAATTGGTTTTGGACCCATTTCCAATGGTTTTGATGCGCTAACTTGCTTGGATTCCTGATGCGTGACAGTTGTTGGCTTTGGATATGCTTTTAATTGCTCCAATATGGATGCTTTCATTGGCATTGCAAAACGCTTTGCTTCCTCGTGTCTGTGGCTTGTCAGTTGCCTTTGAGTATTTGCCTTGGTGTGACGCGTATTATTTTCTTTTTACTGGAATTAATGGCGCCCTGGGTTCGGCCTTTTTAGCAGGGTAAGACTTTAAGTTTCGACATGGCACAGCGATTGGTCTGCTTTCGTTTCTCTGCTGGTTTGCGTTACAATTAATTGGAGTATTATCTTTTGTACGCTGATATACCGCTGGCTTCTTCTCTTCGAAATTCTTTGCTGGTTTACCAGTTCGCAGAAAGTGATCAAGTTCTGCCGCTGTCTTTACTTGGGACACTCGCTGCTTCTTAAAGCGTGGATTATAATATAGCTCAGTGGTTGTAGCTTCTGTTGCCATTTTAGGGGTTTTTTAAATTATTATTTGATTTTAGTTGAATTAAATTTTAGTTATTTCGTTATCGATTCGATTATCGCTTTTGTAAAGAGCAATGTTGCTTAACTGAGGTGTGACACTCAACTGATGTCCTGATCAATCCTGTTCCATCTTTTATATGCATTTTTCTGATCGGTAATTGTACCTGAACCATAAAACTAAGATAATAAAACAGATGTTCAGTCGGGATGGTAAAATAAAATTTACCTATCTCTAAAAATCCAAATAGTTTCTTTGGGATATGCAATAAAATTCAATATTTCAGGTAATAAAGTCAAAGGATTATATCAAAAATTGTGTAAGAATTTTATTTGTCGTTTTGTTGTTTTTGATTTCGCTAAAGGTTTTTGATATCATAAAACTTTGCGGTCATATGGCAAATCTTTGATCACACAGGTCGGAAAGAAATATGATTCAAGCATTGGACTACGGTTGACTTATTGATTTTGGCGTTCCACCACATCTACATTTTGAGGAGGCTGGGTTTAAAAACACCAAAAATACCGTTTTTGCTTATTTACTGGAAATGAGCCTCAGATCTCAGAAACCCTGAGTTGGATCCAATTAATTTGTTCTAGCGCAACTTCTTTATGTCTACATTCTCAAAAAATTTTCACTTAATCAATTCTGAAATCGTTTTAAAATTTCGCTTACCGAATATAAAAAAGACTCACTCATTTTTTACCAAAAAAAGTAAAACAAAAATATTAATACAAAGTCGTGCTATATAAAAATTCACGATTAAATATTTTTAAGGACACATTTTTTAAGAACACATAAGGACAGATGTAATCGAAGATTGCACATAAGTAGGCAAAGATTTATTGTATCATAAAATGTGAAACTCTTTGAAAACAACAAAACCGCAATTAAAATTCTTGCACAATTTTGACTTAATCCTTTGACTTTATACCTGTTATATTAAATTTTATTACATATCCCAAAGAAACTATATGGAGTTTAGGAGCGCAGGTAAATTTTATTTTACCATGCGGACTGAACATCTGTTTTATTATCTTAGTTTTATGGCTCTGGAACAATTACTGATCAGAAATATGCTAATTCAACTACCTGATTATGCATATAAAAGACAGGATTGATCAGGACATCAGTTGAGTGTCACACCTCAGTTAAGCAACATTGCTCCTTACAAAAGCGATAATCGATTCGATAACGAAATAACTAAAATTTAATTCAACTAAAATCAAACAATAATTAAAAACTTCGCATAATGGCAACAGAAGCTACAACCACTGAGCTATATTATAATCCACGCTTTAAGAAGGCCCCAGAGGCCCGAAGAAAAGCAGGCAGAACTTGATCATTTTCTGCGAACTGGTAAACCAGCAAAGAATTTCGAAGAGAAGAAGCCAGCGGTATATCAGCGTACAAAAGATAATACTCCAATTAATTGTAACGCAAACCAGCAGAGAAACGAAGCAGACCAATCGCTGTGCCATGTCGAAACTTAAAGTCTTACCCTGCTAAAAGGCCGAACCCAAAAAAGGGCGCCATTAATTCCAGTAAAAGGAAAATAACCCAAGGCAAATACTCAAAGGCAACTGACAAGCCACAGACACGAGGAAGCAAAGCGTTTTGCAATGCCAATGAAAGCATCCATATTGGAGCAATTAAAAGCATATCCAAAGCCAACAACTGTCACGCATCAGGAATCCAAAGTAAATAGCGCATTAAAACCATTGGAAATGGGTCCAAAACCAATTTCAATTGAAGCATACAACAAACGTCAGCAGAAACGGCGCAGAGATGAGGAAAATTGTGTTATTACGAAAGCACCAACTCCAAAGAAATTGAAAAACAATGAAGATATCAAGAAGAAGAAAACAATTTCACTGGTAGATTATCGTCAAAGAAGGCTGAATGAACCACAACAATCTGAAAAAAGTGCAACAGCTCCAAGTAAGCCGGGGCACACTTTAAAACGTTGATCCATCATTGAAGGTACAAATTAGTCTGTGCAGGCTACAAAGAAACCCGCTACAAAACTTAGAATTAATAAAAAATAAGTTTAAGTATTATAATTGTAGTTAATATTAAAAATTTTTATTATAAATAAGTAAATAAATCAATTTGTATTTTTAAAGAATACAAAATTAAAACGTATTATTTTTCTTCTTAGTTTAAATCATGAATCCTAATTGATTCATTTCATTTGGAAAGTTCGCAGCAAAATACCATTGGCTTAAGTCATATTAATTACACTGCAAATTTCTAATTAATTGATTATACATTACGAAAGCAATATGTTTCATTTCGTTTGATTATATCAGGAAATCAAATACAGTAAGCACTGTCTAAGGCCAACCGTAGCCAATAGCTGACTATGAACTTTAATTCGAATTAATTTGATGTTTGTAGCTAATTTTGAATTTCTAAGTAAAATAATAAAGTATACATATAAAATATGAAAAAGCATAAAAAATTAAGATAAAAGAAAATATGTATAATATGTAACGATAAATGAGAATGCATGTGCCATATAAAAAAAAAAAAATAAACAAACAAAAAGTAAAAGTAGATTCAAAGTTGTAAAACGCTCAAAAGTTTCGCGCAAAACTTTTTCAATTTAAGCTGCTGCAGCGCTGTAGTTGAGTTCTTTATTTTTTTATTATATTTTTTCACATCATGCTCCATTTTTAGTTTAGTTTTTTATATTTTTTTTTTGCCAGTCTGGCATGCTTATTTGTTACTTGTTAATTTGTTGTGGGTGTGTTAGGCGCAGATAATAACAGTTAAAATGGCAAAAATTGTGAAGAACGTGAGTGCATTGGCAGCAAAACTATTTTTTGCGAGTGTCATGCAAACGGAGCCAGTTCAATGAACTTCATTTTGAAGTTCTTTGTGAAAAGAGTTTTTTTTTTTTTTTGTATCAAATTTTTTTTTATATTTTGTCGCGTATAAAGTCAAAATGTTTAGTTTTGAAAAAATTGTTTTTCTCACATTCAAAAAAAAAAAAAAACAAATAGCGAGTTCAGCGCACTAAGTACTTTTGACAGCGGCGGAATTCAAGCACAGTAGGCACTCGTAAAAATGTTTTAATTTACTTCTTTTTTTTTTTTTTTTTTGTTTTTGTTTTGGTTTTGTAGCCTTTCTAAAAAACTTTTCACTTTTTTGCACTACAATTCTTTTTTAGTGAGTTTTTTGCCAAGCGTGTTAAACTTTTCGCTAACAATTTTCAGTTTTGTGCACAGGTTTGTTTTTTTTTTAGTTTTTTTTTTTTTCTTTTTTGTTTTGTCAGCGACGTTATTTGTTCTATCGTACTTTGTTAGTTCCGTTTCCGGTTTAGTAGTGCCATCGAAACGAAAAATAAAAAAAAAAAAACAAAATATATAGAAACTTCCGTTCAAAGCAATTCGCATTTTAGCTTTTTTGGCTTAACTTTCTAACTCGTTGTAGTGAAAAAAAATAAAAATAAATAAAATATAAAAATCACAACATTCAAGAACACTCAATACATAAGATACTTTATATCTAAACTATATATAGCATAAATTTTGTATTGTATTTGTATCTAAATTATTCATTTAATGACAGAATCTCAATCGTTCTTGATATAAGTACAATTCGTTCTTAATACAAACGCTTATTTTTCTCAAATCAAGTTTATCGTCTTTAAACATACCGAAATATGCTTGATTTGGAAATATTGTGCTTGAATTTACAAGAACTCTGCTAAACCAAAACGATTTTTAATTTGAATCTGATGATTTGGTATTATACGATATTCGATTTTCACTACAGTCTGCTTAAAAATTTAAATACGAAACAGTTTATGTAAAATTTTTAAAGCGCTCAACAGGATATTTAATTGCTCAATTATATTTAAAGAGGCCACTAACTAGTAGCATAGAAAGTAAGAGGCAAGGAGTTGAAGAAGTGAGTAGTTGGAAACACAAAAATGAAAGGCATTGATGTGCAACGCAGCGGAAACGGAAATGCACGCAAAACAATTACGCAGCATACGCACACACATACATGCACACTTGAAGCCATGCCATAACAATAAGAATTTATGTAATTTATGTAATTTTTTTATACACGCTGCAGCAACAATCAAAAAATGGCAAAATCGTAATTTTCATAAAGACCAAAACGATCAGGCCACAAAATGCACACAAAGCTTTCGATGTGCGTAAATATTTCAGCTGCATGCCGCTGTTCATTTGCAAAAAAAAAAAAAAAAAGGACTGAACTTCCGTATGCAGAAAAAATTTACTGAATTGCATCATAAATACACTTCGATGCCTCAATTATCGTAAATCAGCTTTTTATTTTATTTTTATTTATTTAAGTAAAATTCAACTTTTGTATATTTTCTTTGTAATTTGTATGAATGCAATTCCAAATGAGTTGCATTAAAAAAAAGACGAAAAATAGTTAAACATAGAACATAGCGCTTAAAAAAGAAAAAAAACAAATTAAATAAATGTAATGAAATAAAGTGAAAATTGCATGAAAAATTCGCTTTAAATATGCGCACCACAGTTGTTGGTAATTGTTATTTTTATTTTTTTACTAAAAAAAAAAAAAAAAAAAGAAAAGTAGAAAATAATTTTGTATACTTATTTCCATCTTATGCCATTACACGCGACTTAGTTTTGCACATGGTGGTGTATGGTGTATGTACAAATAAGGAAACCAAAGGATATATTTATTTTATACAGCAAAAACAAAACAACAAAAATAACACTTTTTGTTGCATGGCACTAAAATAAATAGTTCATATAAAAGAGCATTACACCAAAATTACTCTGCGGAAAAGTGGAAAATCAGTGGAAAATTTTATTTTATATAGTCTATTTTTGTGTTTACTTTTAAGTTAAACATTTCCTTGAATTTGCCAAAGGTGATTTTGAAGTGCATATACAGAGTTTTTATTAAGAATAAAAAATGCCTTAAATTTTTATGGAGAAACATTTAACTTGAATATTTTTAGTTTATGTTGCTGTTGGTTTTTTTTTTTCTTTTGAGTTAACACTAACAAAAGTTAAATGTAGAGTAACTTAACTGACATTAAAATAATGACCCTTATAGTATTATAAAAATCTTAGTTAAGTGTTGACTGTACCTACTAGAATGGAAAACGTAGAATTTCGTATCAGTGGATTTAGTCTAGTGCTCATTGGTACCAACTTAGGATTAAAATCTTGCGTATATCTTTCAAGTTTTGGTCTTACCAACGCAGCGGCACACTTCCTCGCTGCTGCAACCCTCCGATTCGGTTCACGTTTTAAGCATAAGCTTTTGCCAGAGCCTCTGGACGGCCATTTATATTGAATTTTCTTGAGTGTAAAAATGTCCCCATACAGATTCTCCGAAGTATCTTCCTCTCAAACACAAATAATACCGACTTATATGATTATGAGATGGGCCATGCTGCGAGCAATACATCAGAACCGGCATTATCAGCGTAGTGTAGATTTTAATTTTTGTTTCTCTGGCCGAAGCTCTACTTCGCATTTGCTTACCGAGACCAAAATAGCAATGATTAACAAGAGTTATTCTTCGTTAAATCTGTCTGTCCCCAAGTAGATGAGGCTTTCTACAACATTAAATTCAAAGTTTTCAATATTATTGTTATGTCTTCAGAGCCACTCGAACTAATTCGGACCTAACAAATAGTGATAAAAATAATAAAACTAAAACGAATCAGCAATATAAAAATATATTTTATGATAACACGACTCTTTGTTATGTGGCATAATGTGACATCAACATCTTTCGACTCCGAATTTGTTTACGTGGCATGAAAAAACTGCATCTAAGGAAACCTTTTTTAACTTTGAACGCAACTATGGTAATTTTTTGTTTCAATTTTGTACTTTCTGGTAATATTTGATTACTCCGAATAACTCCGAACAACTCCGAATTACTCCGAAAAACTGCATATAGCTTCTAAGACATTTTTAGCACACAATAATCATACTAGCATAGACTGTTCAAATCATGTTGGGCATAAGCATAGTTTGTATTCCATCACTAGATTGAAAATGTCGTACGACAATGTTTTGACCCGTTTAAAGCCTCTGTTTGTTTCAAAGAGGTTGAAGCGTTGTAAATATAGAAGCTTTATATCTTACAGTCTTCGAGATAATCTGTTTCATAGGGCAACCAGCAGCATAGACGGGCGGACATAGAGACAGATTTGACTTTCGTTTCAAAACTGATCAAGAATATATACATACATCATTTTGCCTGTTGTACACATTCGTACAAACTTAATATACTCCCTTATACTCTTCTGTTATATTTATTCGTTTTAAATAAAATTATTTAAATTAATTATTTATTTAAGCAATTATGTCCAATAAAATGAAATAAATATCAAAAATGTAATTTGCTTTTTTACGCAAAATTCCCAAAACGTATTATGTAACAAAAACGAAAAAAAAAAAATTCGAATTTAAATAATTTAGTCTGCGACAATTACTGTCAACAATGGTGCAGTGAAAAATGGCAAAACAACAAATAAATAAATACACACAAACACATAGACAGACATGCTATGACATAGTGTATATGTATGTATGTACGCCCTCAAATTGTAGCGCTACAAACACACATAGCACATTTCAAACCATTATGCAACACTTGCAACAAAATGAAGTATGCATGATGAGCGCAACACTGGAGAATTGAAGTAGCATAAAAATAAAAATACAAAAAAAAAATCTATGAAGTTTATAATACGTTATTGCTGTGTACTAAGGCCAACTTTAGCTGTAAAATGCAACAATGTTGTTGTTTTTGTTGTTGGTAATATAAGACATGCCTCGTGCCTCATGCTATCTAACCTCATGACATCAGCTTTTTGGTTTTTAGTTTAGAATGGAATGGAATGCTTCTTTTAACTTATAACAATTTTCAGTTTGTAACAAAAAACCAACAACAACAACAAGATGAACGAGACATATGTAAATAGAAATAAGTTGGTATATACTATATGTATGCATATAAGTATATTTTATATACTTTAACACTCAAGAAAAAGTATATATATGTGACATACAAATTGTAATAGTAGCAGCAGCAGCAACAGCACAATGCAATTGCACAAATGTTTTGTCCTTCAGCATAGCTTATGGCTTACACTCGACTAGCCAAAGGCAAAAAGCCACCCTCTACTACACTACTTCAAAAAAAAAAAAAAAAAACAGTACGCTGCTGCATAACGCTAACAACTAAGGCAGCAGCAATAGCAGCAGAAGCGGTGGGTCTTTAAGTTTTATGGCACCATTGTGTCAAGATAATAATATGTGTACTACAGTAAGTATGCTATACGAATACGAAACGTAAAGCAACGACAACGAAACTCTTTGTGTGTATTTGTGTACGTGACTGCATTTGAGTGTGCATATATACTTCCTTTCATACACAACAAAATATTCTAAAATAGAATTCTACTTGCATGACATTTACTTTTCGAATTACTCTAAACTGCTGCAGTTGAAGTAAAACAAATATTAAATAGAAGAAAAAAAAAAAATCAGCTAAGCTAAGGAATAATCCTTGAAATGTTATGGTTTGGTATGGTATGAAATGGTTTTCTACTGTTTTTAGCTTTTGCTTTAGGGTCAAATATAGAACGACCATTATTGTATACGTTACAATACAATACAATACTAAAATGAAATAATATTGTAAACAGAACAGAGAGAAGCATGTTGATATTTTTATCAATTTAAATGAATTGGACACGAGTGTGCCATAAATTAATTTTACGTTGCACATTTTCAAATGTTAGCAAATAAGTTTATTTATATTTATACATGTGTGTGTGTGTTTTGAATATGAATTACTTTTGTGCTGACATTATTTCGAAAAAAAAAACAACCTCCATAGACTAACTAAAATTATACAGCTCTCTGACCCTTCGATTACATTTGCTGTTGCTTAATTAAAAATCATCTCTGCTTGTATTTGTTGTTGTTGTGAAACTCCGCTTTTGAGATTAACTTTTATGCTATTGTGACAGCTTTCATATTGTATTGTTTTGTATAAAAGTTCATAGCTCACTTTCGGGCGCATTATTTTTGAAAATTAGAATTATGCCAAAATATCAATTTTTTTTTTTGTTGCAGACAATTATAAACTGTGCAGACTTTGTATTATGAAACTTAGTTTTAAAGCTGCTTAAATATTGCTACAAATTATAATTTAAAATGAAAAAAAAATATATATATACTTTTAAGTAAGCAACTTGGCAGCTAAATAAAATTAAATGAAATATGAGCTAATCATACTTATAAACGTATTAATGAAAAACCACTTAAAAATTTTTAATTATAAAATTTATTTATTTTATATTTTATTAATTAAGTTATTCATAAGCTTTTTAAAACTACAATAAAAAAAAATAAGAAAGATAAATGATGCAAATAATAACAATTTTCACAAAAAATCGTGCTATATTCTTGGCTCTTGGCTTTATATTATATTTATATATCGATATTTGCTTTTACATATCGGAAGTTCGATAGAAAAATATCGATATCATATCGATATTTCATTATTTCTTCTGCCCTGATCTTGACAAAAAAATTTTCGGTTAGTTTGGAAAAATTTTGAGAATATGAAAAACTTTTTTTGTTCTTGTAACACAAGGTTCTAGGTTCTGTGCTCTCATGAATCTATTTCCATATTTTTCCTAAGAGTTTTTCTCGAGATATTCTCAATTATTTTTCAATTAAAAAAATATATATTTTTATAAGGATACTCCCCATCATAAATCAATCAACAAAATTGCCTAACTTTAGTTACTACGCTATAATTTTCACATTGTACATGGAAATAGGTCCATGAGAACCCAGAACCATTTTTGATGTAGACTAGTGTAATAGAAGCATCCAATTTAGTCTGGCCTATGCGTTCAGAATATTACTTTATTCTACTACTCCAATAAGACAAGCCTATTTATGCACTTATGCCAGCATACACTGCAGTCAGCTTTTGGTATAAATGAAGCATTTTAATTAAATTAAATTAAATTGCACATTGTTTTCTCTTTCCAATTACCGGAAATATAAAACAAAAGCAATTAATTACTAAGTTTTCTTTAAATTCTAGCTTTCCATGCCACACAATATAACTATGGATGTACTCATTAGCATTGTATATGAGACAAAAGCATTGAAACGCGGCTTAAAGAATTATAAAATAAAATTTTATATTCAAAACACGCAAATTCAATGCGTTTCCGGTTGCTCAAAAAAAAAAAAAAAAAAATACGCGTATATTTGCTGTTTTATTATTTCTCATTTGAACTTATTTATTTATTTATTCATTTGTGTGCTGCAAACCAAAAACGCAACTGCTTTTATTTTAATTTTATGTAAAATAAAAATAAAAAAATTCTATATGATTTCTTTGAGATGACGATTTACTTTTATTTAAATGCGCGACCACACAGCATGTTGTTGGGAGTAGCCAAATACGTGAGGCACACGATTCCCTTAACATGAATTTATTTTATGGTTACACTATAAAGAGGCCTAAAGCCTTAGCAAAAAAAATATATATAGTCTTGGCTAAGATTAGTTCGTATTGAGGCTGGTCAGCAGCAGAGCAGACATTAAATACGTTGTGAATTATTATCATTTTGTCAATTGTACGCCGTGGGTAATATAATTTATGAACTAATTTTCTTTTGCTGCATACTTTTTTATGTTTCATAAAAATATTTTTGTTTTTTTTTAATAAAAACTTTTTTAGTTAAAAATTTAATAATCATTTTTTCTTATAGTAATTCAATATATTAACGCATATATTTCTTCTTTTTACTTATTTCAGTAATAACGCAAACAAGCAAAATGCTGCTGAAAATACAAAAAAAAAAAAACGAATGATGTATGAATAAAAATTTAACGAGTTGATTACCAAAAAAAAAAAAAAAAGGAAAAGGAAAAGGAAAAGACGTCTGCATGTCGCTGCAGGAAGTAAAAAAAGTACTCACATGAAATTCATATATCATATTCCAAGACAAGCGAACAATAGAATGCGACAGCGAAAACGTGCATCAAGCTGAAGCGAACCAAAAAAAAAAAAAAAAAAAAATCCTCGAAAAAACAAGCAAATTGAACATAATTTGATAAAAAGCAAGTGTTAATTTTTTGTCGAAACGGCAACAAAGACTACAAAAAAAAAATAAATAAATAAAATAAAACGAAATTAAAGAAAAGAAATCAGCGGAAGTAAACATAGCAGAGAAACGCGACAACAAAAGCTTAATGTCCTTACGCCAAAAGTGGCACACGACTACGACGACAGACGACGACGCTGTGACATGAAAAATGGCGAAGAACATAAAATTATTACAATGCATACAACATGCCACAGCAAACAATGACAGAAGAAACAGCAACAGCAACAGCGCATGAAAGCAATTGAGAAAAAATACAACAACAACAACATTCTGCAGCTTCTGAGTAAGAAAGTTAGCTGCAAGCTTGAAAAGAAAAACTATCAAAAAGTAAAGAAAAACAAAATATACAAAGAGAACGCGAAAAAAGAAAATAGCTATTGGCTGTATATGTCGCACAACAATTTTTTTTAGAATTGCTACACTGAAGCAACACCATTAGCCATGGTAACAGCATAATAGTGCAACATCGAAACATTGTGAACAAAAAAATAGAGAAAAGAAATACAGAAAAGAAATTCTGTATAACATTGGCAGCGCAACATCATTTATCAGCGTAGCAGCAACAATAAAAAACAAGAACAACAATCAAATAAGGAAAAAAAAAGATACACATACGACGAGTGTGTAGATACACAGTAACAAAACGCATACACAGAGCTACGCAATTGTACTAAAAAAAAAAAAAAAACAACAAAATATTTTGTACAATTCAAAAATCCATTAACCCTAATAAGCTTCGCAGCAACAACAACAACAATCGAAAGCATAGTACAACTGCTTGGCTGCTTCCAAAAGAACTGAACTTGTAGTTGTTATCTATTCTAATGTGCTGTACTAGTAGGGTGCTCTATCATATTTTTCCATAAAGCACGTAGTACAGTGCGTATGAGTTATGCATGCACTTTCATGTTTTCAATTGCATACCAAATAAACTGCAACATAAGTTGTGAATGAGATTGTTGCAACGAGTGGTTTTATTGCCGCTGGCATTTTTGCCATTAATTTCTATGACGCCGATGCTGCTGCTGCTGCCGCTGCTGCTGATGTTGATGCCAATGACAACGACTGCAGCAGCAACGACGACGACGACGACGACGATGGCGTTGACGATGACGATGACAACGAGAACAACAACAGCAACAGCAATAGCAACAACAATAGCATCATCGTCATTAACATCAATATCGTCAGCGTTAAGGCAAATGCAATTACTTGAATTGCATCTAATATTACTTTGCCTGCCATCGCTGTTATTGGCGACAACACTTGAACCAGGTATGTATCTATAAAATATATGCATATACTCTAGATTATTTAGTTTAGTTGCTAAAATTTAGTTTAAATTGTATTATTCATCCAAATACAGCTCAGTGTGCTCACTGCTGTTTGGTGCATATTTTACACTAAATAAAGCTCCAAAATATTGTAAGCGTATTTGAGCATAGCAAGTACATATTTATTTGTAGACTTCTTAAACTGCTTAAGTTCAATGTGCTCTTTATTTTTTTTGTGTAAACTTGTACATTTACTATTTTACACAAAAAAATTAAAACAAACCATAAGCGCATTTTAGCGTAGCCCTTGTGTTTTTGGACATATTTACTGCCTTATTTCAGCGAGTTCATTTATCTTTTGTGTATTTTTGCATATTTACAATTTTACACAACAAAAATAAAAATAACAAAAACGCATTTTAGCGTAGCCAAAGTATATTTATACATATTATTTCTTTCGACAACTTTCAGTGAGATAATTGTGCTCATTTCATATTTGAGTATTGTATATACGCACATTTGCAATTTTACACATTAAAGCATAACCAGAGTGTCTTTAGACAAACACTGTTACTGCCTTAGCTCTCTGTGTTTATTTAGTTTTTATGTATATTTACACATTTACAATTTTTCACAACAAAGCCTACTTTTACTGCCTTACTGCATCCTAGCACATTTGCAACTTTACACAAGTACCATGAGCGCATTTAAGCATAGCCCGAGTGTTTTTAGACATATTTTCTGCCTGAGCTTTACTTTGTGTAAACTTGCACTTTTACTATTTTACACAAGCGCATTTTGGCAAAGGCAGAACGTCTTTAAAAATTATTTTTGTAAAATTTTGAAAAGTATTAAACCGCACGTGTAAAATATTTTTACAATAAAAACATGCTCCAACTCAAACCAATCACGAGTTTGTCACATCGTAAATAATTTAGAAGTATGTGTGAAATATTTCAACTAATTCAAAACATAAGAAACACTCTTACACTTAAGGCGCTTAGAGCAAGTAGCAGCAGCAGCACAGTTTAACAATCGATTTAAGGAATAAAATAAAATAACGAAAAGTATATAAGAACAACAGGATAGCCAGGATAGACGTATAAACTCAAGCTGCAGACGACAAACTTTACCAATTTACAGATTTATTTCGCTTCATAAGCAGCGTGGAAATTTTATTATCATTTCGCTTGGCAAGCAGCGTCCATGAACGAACGAATGAATGAATGAATGAATGAATGAATGAGTGAGCGTTAAGTATGCACCTGCGGCTAAAACTTTTATTCAAAATATTTTCATTAAAATTTTTTTACGCTGAGCAGAGGAGACAACAAGCTTTGCAAGCTCAGAAGAGCTCAGCTTAGCTAAGCTTAAGACAACGACGCAAAAACGTTGAAAAATTGTACACATTAAAAATGTTTGCAATTCATTTTCGGAAAATGGAGTACAAGTTGCAAGTCTGAGCAACTGAGAAAATGCCAAGCGCATAGCTAGAAAATAGCAAAAATAGTAGAAAAAATGCAAAGCAATAAGCAGCATGAAGCAGCAGAAAATAGCGAAACATCGAAGATTTCTATTTAATTACGAGCAACGAACGAGCGAGCAAGCAAGCAGGCAAGCATTTGCTGCAACTATTTTGCATACAATTTAAATTGCGTTCTTTATTATTTTTTTTTTATTATAATTTTAAGCATATTTTGAGCTGTGAAACAAACACGTAGCATGAGCATTAATGGAAATGACGCTCTTTTTTTTTGTGTACATTTTTTCGTGTGCAAACAATTATAAATAATTTGTTGTCGTTTGGTAAAAAAAGGTCATCAAGGCTACTTGTTTTTTTTTTTTTGGACAATCATTATTTGTTGCGCTAATTTGTTTCGAAAAAGCTTTTCTTAGTATCTACGCCCTTATTTGTATTGCGTCATGTATACGCAATGTTAGCCGATGTGAACAGACAATGGAATGAAATGGAAAATATGAATAGGAAGTGGTATAATTCAAGGTTTTTTAGTTATGGTCTACACGTCGTGCACACACACACAAATAATAAGCATAATGAAAAATACACAAGGGAGAGATTAGCATTAAAGAAGAAGTTGTGACTCGACTTGGATATCAGTTACACTTCATTCGTGTATCTTCGAAATGTATCTGAGCGCTGTAGTTGTACTTTACTTGTATTCTTTTTTTTGAACTTTTTGTTATCTTTTGTTTTGTTGACCTTCGTCGTCGTCGAAAACATAACTAATGCTTAACTTCAACCTCTGCCCTATTGTCTGCACATTGAACTTATTCCCTGTGCGCTTTATGCATAAATTAAACATTTTTAGTAATTCTTCTTTCATACTTTTGCAACATAAAACAAAACAAAAAAGAAAAGAAATCTTATCGTACTGCCACGCCTTAGCAGTGCTCATTTTTTGTTTTCTATTTGCAATAAACTGACAGCGCCAAAGAGAAGCACAAATAAATAAAGCAAAGAATCAAAGTTAGCTAAGTAATATCCAAGCTGTAATACTTTTCTCATGTTTATAGATACTTTGTATCTAAATGTAGCTACATTTGGCATATTTGAAAGCATTTTTGAAAAACTGTGAAATTAATTTATTTTACACTAGCGAATACGCGGCATGTGCTACTACATTCTACGAGCGTTTCGGCACTTTTTCGTTTCGCTTTTCAAGGCATTTTTGTACTTTTTGTTTTATTTTCTTTTCATTGCAGCTTAACCGAAAAATGTTGGGGCTAGTATAAAAACATACAAAATGTACTAAAAAATAACTGTTTCTTATTTTTGGAATAAAGTATAAAAACATAAAAAAGAAATAGTCAAAAATCGACTTTATTAATACACCGCAGGTGCCTAATGCATTGTTTTTGTGGTCGTTAAATAAACTTGCATTACTGCTTTTCAAATAAAACCAGTTTGAGTCACATCGGTTAAATGCTTTCATATTCCAAAGCGGACATAGAACCATTTTTGGCATCTTTTTCGATTTTAGACTTGTTTCCGAAGTATTTTAGTGCACAGTCAGCCACACAGCCACCGAACAGACAGTTACGTGTAGAACGCCACGAGCTCGCGACTAGTCAAACATTTTTGAGGCTTCGCCATTAACTTTTGAATCTTCATCAACCACTTTTCAGTGTCACAAAATTTAAAAGTAATACCAAAATTTATTTTAAAAATATAACAGGCGTCAATGTGGCTCTATATTTAAATTAAAGAATATCTTAAAATGTTTTTAATCGTTTGCTTGAAATCTCAGCTGCTCTTGATTTACTTATGTACAATTTACGCATGGAATTTTTTTCTTTAAAAAAGTAGCACACATACATATACATATAAAGTATATAATATATTGTATGTGTGTGCTTATGTATTGTATATGTAAAAACAGCAGTGACAGCAGCAGAAGCAGCACACATACGCGTCGTAATCCAATCTGTAATCAGTTCAACACTTCTCTGGTGTTTTTTTTTCCTTTTTGTGACATATTTGCTGCGATTTCGAAGACATTTTCATCAGTGACAGGCAAAGCTGTTAGCATTGAAACACACACTTTAGACAGGCGTAGTGCCTCACAGGCTTACAGTGTGTGACAATGTGTAGTGCACTGAAAAAAAAAGCAATGCCAAATTTTTGTTTCTGTTAGTGCATTTGACTCAAGGTCAAATAGTGCGCTTAGCCTTTTATGCTTTTATGCGATTTTACTTCTTTTTTTTTTGTGTGCTCAGCATATACAAATGTGCGAAAGTATTTTATTTTTATTTTTTTAGCTTTTAGCTTTTTATGCTCTACGTTTTATTTTTATGCTAACACTCAACGCTATGTTGTAGGCATTTAGTTTGAATTTGGTGCTCGTGTATCAAGTGCAAATGAGTTTTTTTTTTGTATATGACAGACACAGTAGCATGTCTGGTATACTCCAACTTAAGATGTGCTTAACAAAACGCCTTTGGCATAAGGTTTCTTGGTATATAAAATTTTAGCTATTTTTGCAAAATTTGCTTAAAAATTCTACACCTTCTTTCCTTTTTTGCTTAAAAGCTTAAATATTTGAGAACGTAATAGATACTCTTGGAGCATAAGTTAACTAGACAGTGAAGCGCTTAAAATGTTTAAGCATTTTGGTTTCACTTTTGTTTACAGCATTTAAGACTTTTGTGGTACTTAACAAGATTAGCTGAAAAACAAAAAAAAAACTACAACATGAATCATACACTACGTATACGTAACAGAATCTATGCTCCTATATCACTCATACGCCGCATGTCCAAATGTCGTCGCAAGGTGTGAGCAAAGTATGTCTGAAATCATGTCAGCACAACAGCACAACGGCTTCGTGACTTTCAACAATACAACTTAAACGGTTTTGCAGCAAATATGAAATCGAGAATAAATAGAAAAACGTTCAAGAAAGCTAAAAATATTATTATTGCGAAACATGCAAAGTTTTGAGCCTTAAGAAAACTCTGAGCTGTTCAAGCGGCGACCTGTCGCAACATTTGTCGGCTTCATTATTTATTGTGCATCACCAGAAAAATGCCACAAGGCAAATCGCAAAAGAAATCAAAGAAAAATATTAGCAAAAAAAAAAAAAAAAGTGAGCAAAAATGATACTCTTAAATGAAAATCATCAAAACAAAAAAAAAAAAAAAATCTTGACATTGTTTTTGTTATATGAAATGGAATTTCCTTTGTGTTTTTGTGCGTTTTGCCTACGTTCAAGCATAAAATAATTCACTCGCTAAAGCCGCAGGCAGCTGACATACGCACGTACATGTAAGTCTAAACACACACACACACACACATACTAAAACAAAAAGATACACAGCGATACATGACTGCCATTTTATTAGCAGTGCGTGTTTTTTTACTATTATCGCGTTCGTTCCGTTTCCGTTTGACCTTAGTAAGTGCGTAAAAGTTTTCCATGGACAAATATGTTTTTTTTTTTCTTTCGTATTTCGAAGTGCGAGGAGTACTAAATTTTACTTTGTTTAGAGCAACGCGCATACATACATTCTGTGTAGCGTCTATCAACAAACATTTCATATATACAATATACGATATCGTATCGTATATATAAATGCGCAATATTTTATTTCTTGTCGTTCGACTTGAATGGGAGCACGTAAATGGGCACAAATTTATGCAAAAAGAAGGAGAAGATGGAGAAAAAATACTTAAAGAGGCATTTCTCTTATTTATATTTTTTATGGTATAATAATTTTGCTATAGGGTTTCTGTCTTAAGTATTTAATGAGATTCCAGGGAGCATAAATCTTTTGATCAGCCTTATATGAGGCAACGATCTACAATACAGAAGCTGGGAAATTAAGAACGACTGTATTTGATTTAAGAATATAGAATATCAAGCAACAATCGAGAATCGATGCCCCTGCCGCGGAGTTCACCACGGTTGGATTTTCACTTCTGTGTCTGCCACCTGGAGAAGTTTTTTCTTCAAGCCATTTAATCCTTTTCTGCGCAATCAACATAATCCTGAGGGATTGTCTCTGAAGACGCCTCTTACATCAAGCTGGCCTGCTGTGGTAGTATTCTTGACAGCCCGCACACCACACGGTGCTGTGAACACTGCTACTGTGAATACTATGATTTTAAATTCACAGTTACTATGAACACTGTGATTTTAGAATTAAAGTAATTTTAAAAACGCATATACTGTGAACTCTGTGATTTAAGAATCACAGTAATTTTCAAATCACAGTTATTGTGAATTAAATCATTGTCATTTTTACATTATCTTCTTTGGAGTATTGCAATGATTAGATTCGTGGTTCTTTTTTTGATATTTTTTGAGACTGGTGCGTATGTATATTTTTATAATACAAAAGGAAGAATACTTGAAGATAAAAATAGGTTTTGACGTCATATGTAATAATAATACAGCATGCAGCATCAATAAAAATGCGTATACAATTTTTTTTTTTTGTAAAAGTAAATATGCAGCTTATATACTTTTATATATAACTGTACTTTTTTGTTGTATATTTACATACAGTCACATCTACACATGTGTATGTGTACATACACTCAAAGTATAAACTATAAAAATTTACGAGCCAATAAAAATGAGTATACATTCGCTTCACTGTGTTTTATAGCATTTCTTTTGCTTTTGCTTTTGCTTTTGCTTTTGCTTTTCTTTTTCTTTTTTTTTTCTGTTGTCTGTTGTAATGCAAACTTTAGAAATGTATAAACCGCACAAAAGTATCTTATGGATACATATGCACATAGGTGTCTAGCTATGCTTATATACTTCTGATCAAAAGTTTGCTCATTACCGCATGACGCATTGAAGTAATTTTTTTGTTGTTGCTTTTGATTGATTAAATTACATTTTGCATATAAAAAAATGTTTATAATATATTTTTATTTATTAAAATATGCGTATACGCAGCGTAATTTAAATGTTTATATGCAAACTTGAACTAGCAACTGCATTTAAATTACAAACACTTTACATATAAGATAAAAATTAGTTGAAAACTTTTATCTCGTTTTACCTATTTAACGCATTGCCCAAGGCACACTTCAACTACGCTGATTTTCCCGGTCAGTTGTCTTGGCAATCAAAGTTTTATAATTAAACACTTAAACAAAACTTTGAGCGCTTGATTAAAATGAACGAGAAGTGCGAGTAGATTATAATTTATTTTTAATTACATAAAGAAAAAAAATCTATTTATGTGAACTGTGCTATAACTGCGCGTATAAATTTCATAAAACTTAAACTTAATAAATTACACAGAAATGTAATAATTCTTGAACACGATACTTGAAATATGCTGGCGCCATTAACATCCGCCATCGGATATTGACATATAGCGTCTAAGACGCCATAATCACGCTAACACAAACAAAACACACACACACACACAAAATCACAAACAAACACACGCAAAACAATTGATTATGACAGGCTTTGTTCATTGTTTAGTAGCCTCGTTTGCTGCTTGGTATTAAATAAGCCTAAATGCTGCAATACAAACAAAGAAACAAACAGACAAAAGAAAGAAAGAAAGGATAATACAAATACAAACAATATCGATAAGCAAAATCAAATCCAAGAAAAGATATATAAAATATAGCGTGTGTTTAGAACGAAACAAAAAAAAAAGGGAACCAAAATAATAATAATAGAAAATATAATAAATAATGCCGCATTATCTTTAAATCGAACGCTTTATTATTTCAACACCCCAAAAAGAATAATGCACATATTAAAGCAGTAAAGCAGTAAAATATTTGAGTGGGTTTTCTTATATGAGCACTAAAAGAATATTGCAACACCAAGCTTTCGATTTATATATAAAGTGTTGGGATCAAAGTATTGTCCATCGCTAGCTACTACCATCTCTCTATCTTTCGGACGATTGAAGAATACCGTTGCGAAAAAAACACTCGTCTTTTGAGGCAATCCATGAGAAAGAAGTGTCTGGTGAATACAGCTGTTGGGTTAGGACATCCCATTTCAGCGTTTTCAAGTAGGTCTTGATAGGTTTTGCAATATTTGCCATGAGTTGTGTCCGGTTTGAGATGCTCGTAGCAGATCACGCCGCTCTGTTCCCGCTAAATTAAGAGCATTAACTTCTTACGATGAATATTCAGCTTTGCAAAGTATATTGACGGCTGCCCCTAAACCGCCCCATGACCCATTTTTTGTTCGCCAGTCACTATGCTATGCAAAAACACTTCCTTTTTTGGTGTTCGTAAAGCTGTTTCCAAGCGAAAAATCAACATTCGACCTACGCGCGGTTTCAACTCGTACGGCACCCAGTTTTATTCCTTTTGAATCTATTCCATGGCTCATCCACTCCTAATGATTCTAACAACTCCTGGGTTGACCCGACAGTTTCTTATATTCGAGCTCAAAATGAAGAAGAACTTCACGCAAAAACACTTTAATAGGTACGAAATTCGACACATTCATAACGTTGTTGTTACTGCTAAATGAACCAGAGCGACTAGTGGCGACCCGACATTATTATTTTAAGGTTCCAATATATATATTCAAATGTATCTAGTCACGTCATTTAGCGTTGAGTATTTTTCTTAAGATATAACGCATCTACGCATTCAATAGTAAATTCTACCTTATTTATAATTAGATATACAAAGCTCAATATCAATCAAATATCTCTAATTATTGAACACCTTAGTTATGTAGTATGTAGTTATATTAACCACGGTATTCAACTGTACAAATCTATTTAACTCATTAAACGAACATTTCAAATTTAATGCCTTCCAAATTGAATACAAAACGCGCAGCAGCTGTTCTTGGTATTACTTTGCCTATAATTGGTTTGCATTCAAGCAAATGCCGCCTGCTCTCGACACACACACACACACACACACACAGACAGACAGATGTTCATTCATTCATTTGTTCGTTTAAATACAATCAGCGATAGATAAAACGTCTTCAATACTTCAATATTATTTGTATTTAGAGCAGAGTTTCTATAGCTACCAAGACCAAGACTAAGACCACGTTCTACATGATTATTGCACAATTGTGTGCTTGATTTGCGGAGTCTTGTCTTGGTCTGTCTCTCAACTTGGCTCAAGTGCAAAAGCTATTCATCGTATTGAGTGGTATATGTGCTGAATGCTTCCTTGTTTGTCTATGTTCTACTGAATTGTTACCTTATTTGTACACTCTATATGATATGGTATTTAATTTTGTTCGAAGTCTTGTAACAGCCAAAATAAGTATTAAATCTGCAAAATATAGAAACTTTGGTGCTATTAAAATCAAAATTTTCTCTTAATTTTTCTAGACCCATATAACCATAAAAGCCCAATTTTTTTTTTTTCCAAACAAAGATATTCCAAGTGTGAAGAATGTTACCAATAAAACTTCATAAAAAATTTTGTATAGCGTATCACATAGTTGAGTATAATCAACAGCAGCGTTTTTTTCCAAGATTTTTTTTTATTATTTTTTATTATTTTATTGGTAACACTTAGCACAGCTGTCAACTTAGTTACATCAATTTTCGCGTAAATTGTTCATTGAATAGCTTAAGTTCTGCGTTTTTCTATTTTCTTTGCTTTTCTTTTATTCCATTTCTTTGATTTCAAATGTCGTTTAATACCATTTTTTTTTATCTCATTTCTTGATTACAGATCAAAAGTCAATACTCACAGATAACGATTGGAAAAAACTATGGATGCGCGGCGGTATAAATCCCGATTCAAAATTGGATAACAATCTCGATTCGAGTGACAGTCCAATGTTTGAGGATAGCGAAGTAAGTATTTGCAATTGTACGACTTAATATATTCCTTACGAGCTGTCCTTGATGCAATAAAAAAAAAAAAAGAAAAGTTATTTAAATTTAAATTGAATACGATTTGGTCGCTCAAATTGTCCGTCTGTCTGTATGTCGCCCATTTGTTCATTGATGAACATCAAATAGAATTGTTGAAATTGTAAGAATAGCAAAAAAAAAAAAAACACTTTTAAATTCTTTTGTGGCTTTTTTTCTCGTACATTGCGTTGACTTTTCATTCTAAAAGAAAAAGAAAATGCAAAAAGTCAAGGATATTTTTTTACGATTAGCGCAAAGCGTAAAACATTTTGCTTGATTAAAACAATTCGCTTGCAACTAATTAGAATTCAACGCACAAAATTTTATCTCTTCGTGCTCTCTATCTATCTCTCTTTAACTGATTGTATCTTTGTTTAAACTTTTATACTATGCAGTAGCGTATCTAACCATTACTGCCGACCTCATATTATTGCTTATCTAATTAACCATAATAATACGCAAGTAACACAGCCACAAAAATCATGAAACACGCGCACACGCTCTCTGACTAATTGAATAGCTTAACCTTAATTTATTTGAAATTAAATCGTAAAGAGAACTTTTAACTTTTTTTCTACTTTTTTCTCTCTCTTTCCCTCTCTCTCTCTTTTCAACATCTGCGCGCTATTTTGTTGTACTACGTCGTGAATCGGATAACTCGTCGCCCGCTTTTGTATTCATTTTATTTTCAGATGATGGCGCATAATACAACCGTCCAGCTCGGTGGCACCGCATTTCTAGTTTGCAAAGTCTCTGGCGTCGACAGAGTGGGTGTAAGTTGGGTTTGTTATTTTTTTATCCCTAATATTGCTTTTGAACTATTTTATTATAGATTTTGTTTTAATTTAAGTTTTCAGTTTAATTAAAATTTTTTTTTTTTTACCATTTAAGTTTGGTTCTCCATGCATGCACAGTGAGAAACTTTTTAAAGAAATAATATATTTTTTTAAGAACAGTCGAATTTATTAAATTCTAAAAGGATCTAGCACTTGCCGAATTTCACATTTTAGATACGCTAAGAACTAGCGACTATTTTTTTCCTTTCTGAATTAGTCTACAGTAGCAGCAACGATTAAGCGATCGTTTACACACCTGCGTCTGGCTCTAACGCAACAAGCGAATGGCGGCTTCAAAGACGACAGTGCGTCGTGTGACAATTTTATTACTTTTCGTAAAAGCTATATCCATATAAATAATTATTATATAACAATGCGATATATAAAATTTCAGTAACTTCATTACTACAAAAACACCCTGTTTATGTATCTTATTTAAACGCACACATACATATCTATGTATCTGCATATACAAATATTTGTATACATAAAGTATCTTGTATCTTGTATCTTTTTAAAACTATTTGCACAGCTTTTCAAGCAAAACTAATCACTAAAACATCTTGAAAGAAACTTTTCAAAGAAATATGTATAAATAAGATTTAAAAACGTCCATAGCTCAGCGCTTTAAAGAACCACACACGAACCCTCTTCTTGGTAACTCTTGTTTGTATTTAATATTTTGAGCACATATGAAAACTTACTCTATTCAAATAATACGATTTATCTTTGATTACATTATATATCGTATATTGTATATTTGTATTGCCTTCAAGTCAAAATTCAACTTAATTAATTTTACTTTAAAATAAAATCTAAGCCGGCAGCAATTTCATTGAATAAATGCTTTCTTAAATTTTTAATAAAGCATTTATTTATTTTACTTGGTTTCTATTTTATTTATTTATTTTTTTTTTTGTCGCATGTTGACACGCAAAAAAATAATTTGTTAAATTTAATGAATAAATGAATGACCAAAAAAAAAAAAAAAAATGTTGGTATTTAATTAGGCAACTGAAAGCAAAAATAATGAAATACAAAATATAAAGAATTTAATTGAAAACGAAACGAATTACTATTATATATAAAAATATATTTTTTTTTTTTTTGATAAATGATTGCCTCTTGCTGTTTTGTTAACAAACAATTTAATGCCATATTAGTTATGTAATACGCAAAAGAGTGCTTTTCAATTAAAAAGTAATAAAAAAATATATAATTTTGAAATTGGATACTTTTATGTGGGCCATTTTATGGACTTGCAACATAAAATATATTCGCATATTATTAATGAGACGCTTACTGCACAGCATGTACATTCATTAGTCCGAACACCATTTATGTATCTACGTCTGTCCGTCTGTACATAGCCGTTACTCTTAATAAGCACGAATTAAAAATTCAGGTATTAAAACTTTGGTTTTTTTCTTTTCTTTGCTTCATGTTCTTCCACAAACAAGTTAGGAGTGTTGTATACAATAAAAACTAACAGAGTTCTGTACATGCACTGAGTAATTTCACTTACTAATTAGCTGTCGTCACTGTATTTTTTTGCGTTTAATATTCTTCTGAATAGCAAAAAAAAAAAAAAGGTTTTTGTAACTGAATGAATTGCAAAAATGTATTGGCTCGTGTAGCATGACGTGCAGCGCTATAAAAAGAAAAAAAAACAAAAAAACTATTACTGATTCATTAGAAATATCAAAGAAATATGCAGAGTCCATGGCTGGTATTAATTTGTACAAAGAAAATAATGGAAAAATTAGCAAAATTAAAAAAAAAATACAAATTTACATAAAAGGCATAATGATAGGGGAGTGTTATAGTTTAAGTAGCGACATTAAAATTAGAAAAAAAATTATGAAGAAATGATATATTTGACCAACTACAGAGTCTACGTACCAATTTTTAGTACCTCTACTTTATAAATTCCGTAAAAATAGTTGCTGATAACAATCGAATGCACACTGAGCTGCAAAGCGAAACATTTTTATCTAGTTTAAATGATTCATATTATTTTCGAATTCGGTTAAATTTTGTGAAAGTGAAATTGAGAACAGTATTGCATTAAAGTCCTGCACAATTACCCGAAAACGATTAAAAAGTATACCCGAAAAAAAAAAAACGATTCGAGTAAGTCAAGTCTACTGCTAGAAAAATAATCAACTCTACGACTCGTTTAAAATCTGTACGAGTCGACTCGGGTATGTTAATTTCACTCAAAACGAGATCGATTAGTTAATCGGATACTGATTGAGCTATAATTCTGGCATGTATACAAATTAAAATAGAATCTCATTATAAAATAGTTTTGTCACTAAGGGTAAACATTGGATCTGGAGTTCAAACACGAAACCGCACAAACACGAAGAAATGTAAACCCGATCCGCGACAAAAGCCTATCCCATTCCCCATCTTAAAACAAAATAGTAAAAAAAATGATGCTAAAACTCGAGTAAAACTCGAGTCGTATCCGAAAGATCGGATAATCGAACGAAAAGGTAAACTTCGAAACTACGGATTCTCGATTTACAGATTACTCGTTTATTCGAGTAAACATATGAGCCAAATCGTAAGTCATGACTCAAATATATCTGTTTTTCGAGTTATTCGATGCAGGCTCTAGATTGTTTAACAAAATTTATTTGGAATTGTGTATTTTTAATGACATTAACCATGTTTTGTCGGCTCTCCTTGATTTGTTTTTAAGGGAAGTTCGTTTACAGGTTTTACAAGAGTTTGTATTACAAATTTTTTTTGATCTAAACTAAATTTGATATTTTGTTAGAACTGTCATAGTCATTCTACATGATCGAAGTAGAAAATTAAAAATTTGGAGGATGATTTGTATGGAGACTTTCGTTGAAAAAATTTATAAAGAAAAGTATTTTGATATAAATTGTCTCACAACGGTTCTGGAGAATCTAAGTTTTCGGTTAAGTGAGTCTAAGTCTTATAGTATTCGAAGCCGATTGTCAAATACAGCAGCAAGCGAGACAGATGAAGGAACAAACCAGATCCAACAGCACTGGCTTTTGATGGCCTGAGTAATGCTAGCTAATTAAATTGTCAGGCTTCTACGGCTTAATTGGCCTGCATTAATGCTAGCTGCCACACTATATCGCTCGGGTATTGGACATGTTATAACATGCATAATGCCAAACATTTGTTCGGAAGATTGTCAAAATCATATCGGATATATAATCCGATAAAAAATGTACACTAATGACCCTTTGACATTTTCGTTACATTTACAACGCTGCTTTAAATTTTTGTTCTATTCCTAAAAAAATATACACATAATTAATACAAACTATATAATTTAGTAGCAACAAATTAATGAATATACATACATACCGATGGATATATATATACGCCGCATTTTATGTAAATACAAAGTAACTAAATAATTAACAGATTTGTGCCTGTGCCTATGTATGTATGCATGCGAGAGTGCCTCTATATTCGTTTACATACATACATACGTGTATTGTATATGCATAGTTTTTTCGCAACCTAAGTATCATCATGTTGTCATTTACAGTGAAGCGCATCTGTGGTGTCGGCTGCACACAAACACTCAAATGCAACAGAACACAACATAATATTGCCAAGCCAAGCCAAGCCAACACTCACCTCATTAACGGTGCGCTGCGTTGCTGTATTTTCAAGCGTTCTGTGTCATAATATAATTTCAATTTATTTTTTCAACACCACACAACATGATGCACATGTATTGTATATGTGCAAAATTTAAACATAAAATGTCGCTTAGTGGCGCAGATACACACACACACAGATACGCAGATAGACATTTTAACAAATTATGCTGTCCAATGCAAGTAGTAACCGCAATCGCGCTTGTTGCTTTTAATATTTTTATAGTTGTTGTTGCTGTTGTTGTTGTATTTGATGATGAGCCTTTCATGTTGCAGCAGTCGTCTATGCAGCATAAATTCACAACAATTCGAGGCTCGAGAGGCTTGTTGACAGCATGTTTCACTAATTACAAAAGCGCTCTTTAATATTTTATAAACTGATAATCGTTGACATGTGTTGGAATATGCAGCAAAAAAAAAAAACAAAATAATAAAAATACTTTAAAAATAAAACAAATATTTTTATTTTTATTAATTAACGAAAGTAAAAAAATTAATTTAAATTACTTTGTTGCAGTAAATTTCTATGTACTTAAAATTAACTAATTAAAAAATTTTAAATGATTTTGAAACTTTGTAAATAAAAAAAACATAGAAACTGCAGTGCACTTCAGTTACCCCAAAAGTATGCAACAAATATGCTCAGCCAGATAGCTATGGCACGTCCGTCTGTCTTATAAATTTCGCATAATTCAAAGCAAAAAATTAAATAAAATTTAAAAGTTAAGTGCAGCTTAACTCAAATTAAACAAGATACCATAAGATTACCATAAAAATATATATTTTCCTATATTTGCATAAATTCCGTTTATGCTTTTGTAAATTGCTTGGCATGCATTTATTTATTTAGTTTTATTTTATTTACTTTTTTAATAATTTTTAAAATATTTATTGAATTTTTATTTTTACTGCATAAAACATTTTTAAATAAAATTAAATTCTCTTCTCTTCATACTTTTTTTAAATTTTTTTTTTTGAATGCATCTGTGCACAAAATGCAAATAACACAGAACCAAATATCTTGGATACGTCGTCGAGATTGGCACATCCTGTCGTCCGGAGCGCAACTGTATACAAACGATGAACGTTTTGCGATACTACATGCACCCGGATCCAATATGTGGACATTGCAGATAAAATTTGTGCAGCGTAGGGATCATGGAATGTACGAATGTCAGGTGTGTAGATACAAAAATATATACAAAAATAGATAAAAAAAAATAAATAAATCAATAAATATTTAAAAAAGAAATAAACTTACCAAACGGAATTGCAAAGTTTCGCAAAGCAAAATCAAGCGAGGAAATCAAAATAAAAAATCAAAAAAAAGAAGAAAGAAATTGTGGAAAAAAAAATCTGTTTTTATTTATAGACCGCATTTCGATCACTGCAGCACTGCATGGATAGTATAACTGCAGCATAAGCTCACATAAAGCTTGAATCGAATTGCATTTATACACATACATGCAATATGCAACGTACACAACTTGACTTGTATGCAAATAAATTTAATTCTCAACTGAAAATTCAATTTTACAAGATTTTATATTCATTTTTTAAAACAAATTTTTAATAAAATTGTCATAGGTTAAGTTTTTATAAAGTTACACAAAATATAAATTATGTCAAAAGTCTTTATACAATTCCATTGGGAATTTTCAAATAAAATTTAAATTGAATACGTGCAAAATGAAAAATTTGTCTTAGCTTGCTTCTTAACAGCTTCATTTGCCTAATCAACTTAGGCTCAAATTTTTAGTTATTTTTCTTTTTTGCTGTGTCCTTTTTTTTTTTTTTTTTGCAGCAAACAATTCAAAAACAAAAATTGTAAAAGAAACAAAAACAGAAAAATGGTTGGAATGCTGCTAGCTGAGTGACTGACTGACTGACTGACAGTGAATCATTGGCCATAAAATATACAAACTGCGTGACAGGATAAGACTGGATACAACGCCACAGAAAAAATAAATAAATAAAAACAACAACAAAACTGTTACAGTACGTGTAGCAGCACACATTGAAATGAATGTGTATTGAAGTGCGTTGTGTTGCGTTGCGTTGGGAATATATAAAGCTGCTGAGCACTCTTACTGTATGAGATAAACTGGACATTGACAAATTTAGTAGCTTACTTTTGGACACACGGTGAATAGTTGAGTTGATGTAGCAAGATTTTTTTTTTTTTTTTTTGTATATTGTATATTGTGTACCTACATAAAGTACGAAATTAATGCTAAGCTAACGTTTTATGCTTAAAAACAGCCTAAACAAGCATATCTAAGTGTTGCCAGACTAAATCTAACTTAACATTGTGAAGTTTCAGATATATTTTGTATTTAAATTATGCTTCAAGTATTTGCACGGTATACGTAAAATATTCGTAAATTAAAGATCTAAAGTATTCGTAAATTATTCGTAAAGTATTCGTCAAGTATTCGCCAAGTATTCGTTAAGAAAACGTCAAGTTTCCGTCAATTATTCGTCAAATATTCGTAACGAAATCTAATTGCAAAGTATTTGTAAAATATTCCTGAAGAAAACAGAAAGTAATCGGAGAGTACTCGTAAGAGAGATCTCGAAAAGTATTCGTAGTGTGGTCGTAAAGTATTCAAAAAGTAATCGTCAAGTATTCGTCAGGTATTCGTCAAGTACTCATAAATGATTCGTCAAGTATTCTTCAACTATTCGTAAATTACTCGAAAACTATTAGTAAAGTAAATGTAAAGTATTCGTAAAGAAATCAGAAAGTACTCGAAGAGTTTTCGTAAAGTATTTGTTGAATATTCGTCAAGTATTCGTCAAGTATTCGTATTTAAAACTAAAAAGAACTTGGAAAGTTCTCGTAAGCTAATTCTAAAGAATTCGTAAAGCGTTCTTAAAGTATTTGCAAAGTACTCGCCTAGTATTTGTCCAGTAATCGTCAAGTTATCACCAAATAATCGTCAAGTAATCGTCAAGTAATCGTTATGAAATCGTCAAGTAATCGTCAAGTAATAGTCAATTTATCGTCAAGTATTCGTAAAGTATTCAAAGTTTTTCTGTTTGTATAGATCGTGACAGTTCATAGACAACTTACTTTAAGTTTAGATACTTTATGCGATACACTTAACTCATAAGAAGCTCCCATATAAAATTTTAAGATTACGCAAGCTTCAATTTTATCAAATTTAAAAATTTTCTCCAATTTTTCTTTTCGTATAGTTTTTAGTAATATTGCATTGTCCAAAGCTCAAAACAAATACTGTCTAAAACTTAATCAAACGATTTTAAAGCTCAGGGCACTGCAACAGACATTTTGCAATATTATCCGAGCGTATATTAACAAGTATCTTATGAAATGCAAAAAAAAAAAAAAAAAAAAAGAAAATGTTGAAAAAGTACACTTGACAGTAGCAGAGTTTCTATCTTCAAAAGAATAGCCTGCAGCATAGTTTTGGAGAGTACTGACGCTGCTACTCTCAAGTTTGTAACAAGAACAAAATTAAACAGAGTGTGAGGACCATCACACACACATAAGTACTATCAAAAGCATTTACTGAGCAACAACCGAAGTCAAAGTCAAACTTAAGCACAACTTTACTACAAACAATGTCCTGTATTTGGCAAAGGATATAATAGTAACGTAACGGACGCTCTACTGACAGTCATTTGGTTTGTTCTGTTTGGCCAATGACACAACTTCAATTTGAAAAATGTTTGCATCCACTTCCAATTTCAATTCAATACTAAAAAAAAAAAAAAAAAAAGGACACAAAAAAAAACGGAAACGGACAGCATATTACATTTGCATATTTGCTCGTCAAACATTTACAGGACTAGTCAAGAACTAAAAAAAAAAAAAAGTTTGAAAGCGATGCTTTGCGCTCATTGATACAACAATAGTGTGCATCACTTGAATACTGAGTGCATATGCAGCAGCACGAATATTATCCTGTGAACTGTATACGTCTATCTAACTATTCAACCAACCAAACGTCTAACTGTCCGTCTGTCTGTTTTGTTTTAACATTTTACATTCATTTGAATTCCAATCGGATTTTATTTCATTTTGTTTTTTTTTTTTTTGTTTTTTTTATTGAATGCATTCGCATTTTCTTCTGTTAGCAAAATTTAAATTATTTGTTTGATTTGCATTTCAATAAGTTTACCCTGATGATGTTGATGTTGATGTATAATCGATTTGATCCTATTCAATTCGATTCGTTTCGTTGCGTTAAGAATACGCCCGACATTATTAGAAAAACAGTGTCGTATAAATTGTATAAATTTGCAAATGAGTGCACGGCATACTCATTGAATTGTATAAATTTGAGTATAATCGTTTCGATTTTTCTTTTTTTATTGTTTTCAGGTCTCAACGCCAACTGGCATTATTTCGCATTTTGTAAATCTGCAAGTGGTTGTGCCCGAAGCATTTATACTTGGTTCCGGTGAGCTGCATGTTGATATGGGCTCAACAATCAATTTAGTTTGCATTATCGAAAAGGTAAGTAAATTGAGCATAATTAGTGAGTAACTTGAATTTGAAAGTGGTGCTTTGAATTTAAACTAGTTTATTGAGAATAAGATACTTTTTTTTTTTTTTAATATAATGCAATGGAATCAATAACAGAATTAAAATCAAATACATACAATCAAAAGACCAATCACACACAAACACACACAATAAAGTAAACATAAATAAACGTTAGTGCCATAAATTCACTTAACTGAAATTGTCATCAAACCGATTTGCCAATACGAATCAATATTCAAATTGAAAATTCAGTACATGCAGCATACATTGCGTATACGCAATATGTGAGAGTATGTATGCATGTGCTTATGTTTGTATGAATTTAAAGTGCAGCTCATATACAAAAAAAAAAATCTCAAAGCCTATAAAACTGTATTGAACAGCTGCAGCAGCACAAAAAATTGTTTGAACTCAAAATTTTCAATTAAATACAATATTTTTTTTTTTGTACTTTGTTGCTCCTTTTAAGCTAGCACATTGAATTATAAAAGCAGTACGTGATTTAATTCAATTCGTTTCAATTCAATTCAATTTTATTTACAGAGTCCTACACCACCGCAGTATGTTTACTGGCAGAAAAATGATCGTCTGATTAACTATTATGATTCACGGCGTGATATTTCAATTGAAACTACACCGGGTCCGCGTACACAAAGCCGTTTGATTATACGTGAACCGCAGATAACTGATTCGGGCAATTATACATGCTCAGCGAGTAATACAGAACCAGCGAGTATTTATGTCTTTGTTTCGAAAGGTAAGTCAAAAAAAAAAAAACAAAAAAAAACAAAAAAAAAAACAAAAAAACAAGGAAAAACGTTAACTTCGGTGTAACCGAAGCTTATATACCCGTCACACGTATTTTTAAATTGTTAATGTGTTATCATCAGTGGCTTAAATAGAACTTCAAGATGGGATGCGACGGGGTCAATGGGCCTATGCCAAAAAATGGGCGTGGCACCTTAGATTTGATATTGGATGATATTAAAAGTGTTTTTACCCAGTTTGGAGTCAAAACATTTCTAAAAAATAACCATTTTCGTATAAAAATTTGAAAATGGGCGGAAAGTTAGTATGGGTACTTTAGCTTAAAACGGGCATGGCGCCTTGCTTTTGTTATTGGATGACATAAGATGTGTTTTTAGGCAATTTGGAGTGAATACATTCCTAAATAATAACCCTCTCCAATAAAAAATCGAAAAAAAAAACAGTACGTTTGTATGGGGCTATGCCTAAAACTAGGCGTTTGGGGACTTATACCCAAAACTAGGCGTGGCACTTTCATATTCAAACTTGACCTGGTCGTTGCCGAGAAAAGCATAAGTTTTAAATTTCAGCTCAGTATCTCCAGTAGTCTCCGAGTAAAACGCGTTGAAATAACCAGACAGACGGACAGATACGACAGAATAGACAGACGGACGGACGACAGACAGACATACAGACGGACATGGCTAGATCGATTCGTCTCATCGAGCTGATCAAGAATATATATACTTTATGGGGTCTCCGATGCCTCATTCAATGCGTTACAAACTTTTGGACAAACTGAATATACCCGTTTACACTATGTGTAACGGGTATAAAAAGACACAAAATATTTTGTTCATTGTGTTAAAAATAATTGTTTCTAAAAATTTCGTACTATGTACAAAAACTCTTTGTAGAATACACGAAATATTTCGTAAAAGAATGTCGTTATATTTGGAAAAAAAATCATTTTAATTCAATTTACGCCTTGCGAGTTTCCATAAAAAATATGCACAAATGACATATTGCTATTTTTGAACCAATTTATATAATTTGTATCTTTTTTTTCTTCAACACAATGTGCAGCGTCATAGTACTTATTTTTTTTTTTTTTTTTTTTTGTATTTTTTTTATTGCATACTTAATGCAATGCAGTGCAAACAGATTTGCCAAAAGCTAAATTGACATTCGTGCCATTTTAGCATTTAAATAGCAATTTTTCTCATGCAAGATAATAAGCAAAATGAAAAATATGCAAATTACTTGTGCTACTTACTTAATATTATACAAAACACACTGAAAAAAAAATGAAAAAAATAATAATAACGAAAAAAACTAAATTGCATTTCATATTTCTCATTTACAGGCGACAATATGGCAGCCATATCGCGCCGGAAAACCTCCTCGGCTGATCGAATTGTTGCGCTACTTGAATCAATGTTGGCGCCTAGCGTATTGCTTAGCACGTACGGCTTTAGGTAAGTTTAAAAACTATTTTAAATCTTTTACAAAAAAAAATCATTTTACTCAAATGCATTCCCAAGTGTTCTTTGCTTTGCATTAATAAATTTTTACAACATTTTTTCCTTTTCTTTTGCTTTTATTTATCTCTTTACTTGCAGACGTATTTTTCTTGACTTAAGACTTTCAACTTTGTTTCGCAAAGAAGCACAGCAAAAAACCAAAAAAAAATATAAAAACAAAATTTTAAAAATAAAACAAAAATAAACAAAGTAAAACTAAAATTATATAAAATAAATATAAAAATAAAGCAAAAGTTTAGTCAAGTATGCAACCAAAATCCTATTTAAGCTAAATTTCAAAGTAGTTTAAAGCAAAAACAAAAATAAATTTAAAAAATTAAAGAAGAAAACAAAATAGCAAAGAGAAGAAAATATTAAATGTTAAAATTTGTTTAGCATAATTGAAAATAAAAAATTAGTCAAGTGAATTTATTGTAAAAAAAAATACAACTATTAACTATTAATTTTTTTGTTTTAACATTAAAAAATAAATAAAAAATCATATGCCAGGCATTTATATGTATAATTAAATATAAAAATATTTATATATATTCATAGTTAATAAAAAAAAAAACTTTACTGATTATTTAAATGTAAGTGTTATTTATTTGTGTACAGTGATTTATTATCTATATTTGAAAATTATTATTTCGAAAATACATATAAAATAAATAATAAATTTCTTATATGAATAAATATTTTATTTCATGTTTATAAATATTTATAAATAAAAATATCGAATTCATTTTTTTTTTAAATAATTTTTTTAAGTTTTAAAATAATTTTAAATTCTAACTCAAATTCAAATAGGAAAACACAATTTTTTTATAGCAGAATAACGTAAACATCGATGCAACCAAAATATTTATACTCTTCTTAGCCAAATTCTAAAAACATAAAATAAAACAAGGAAAAAAAACACATCTTGATTTTGTTTATTTAAGATCATCAGTATCTTAGGTAAAATTTAGATAAGGGATGTCTTGGAATCAATAGTCCGATACAACTAAAGTTTTAGACACTATAATGTGGTCAAATAGTGGGCTGATAAAATCAGTATAGTAAAGAAAGGATGATATTAGAATTGTTTTTTTTCCCCCAATTTGAAGTGAATAGATTCATGAATACTAGCAATTTTCACACAAAAATTACAAAATGGGCGGAAACTTTGTATGGGAGCTATACCTAAAAATGGGCGTGGTACCTTGATTTTGACATTGTATGATATGAGACGTGATTTTACCCGATTTGGAGTTATTACATTCATTAATGTAATAGCAATTTTCCCACAAAAAATCGAAAAAGAACGGGTAGTTTGTATGGGGGCTATACCTAAAAACGGGCGTGGCCCTTTCATTTTCATACTTGATTTAGTTGTTGGAGAGAAAACTGAGAGAGAACTGTATATACCCTCCACACCATGAATTTAGTTTCTATAAAATCTTGTAGCGCCCCTCTTGTCGGCGCAGTTGGTCGTTACCATTGCAAAAGATTGCTATAAATTTAAACTTCAATGAATTCAAATGCGTATATATAGTACATCAAGTTTGAAGGTACTATGTTTTATAGTCTCCAAGATAATTGATGTCGTATGGCAGATAGACAGACAAATAAATGGATGGACAGACGGATATAGCGCGATAGGGATGGGAACTTCAAAACAATATCGATATTTTATCGATATTATTGATATTATTAAAAAAATATCGATATTATTGATATTATTCAATACTCTCAAAATATCAATACTATCGATAATATTCATTACTCTAAAACATCGAAAAATGTTAATGCACCATCTATGGCCTAGAAATATTTGTCTAGCCAAATATTTACTAGTTGTTTTTTTCCTCAAAATAATAATCGATAAATCGGAAAGAATCGATTTTTCAAAAATCTACTATTTTCAAAAACTGAATAAGTTTTTTTTTTTTTTGTCCTTTAAAAACTTGTTAGTCTGAGTACCTTTTTATTTTTACTTATTAGTCGTTTTTCCGACAGTCGATTATAATATATGTTTTTAATTAATCGCAAAGGGTATCGATATTTTCCACAACATGACAAAATACTCATATTTCTCACCGCCCTAATCTTTTATATGGCTACTTTCGTTTATTATACAACTCAGCAATTATTGGGGCTAATTTTTTACATGTGTGTTGCGTTTATTAACTATGATTTAAATTTGCTGTATAAAAGATAGTATTTTATATTTATTAAAATAATTACTATGTAACTACTTATTTTTTTTACCATATAATTAGCCTTAAAAATATAAAATTCTACTCATTAATTAATTAATTTTTGTGCAGCAGCTGTAGCAAATATATATTTTTTATATAAAAAATTTGTTTATCTTTTTTTTATATTCTTATTTTTTTTTATTATTTATATTTTTTTTTTACTATAAAAGAGTACACATTACAAACACATAGAAAACGATTTAAAAACACATTAGTCGCATATTTCAGTTCACACTTATTGAATACTAAAGCATTAATAAACCAAAAAAAAAAAAAAATGTCATTAATTGCATAAACGTAAGTGTTACTGATTGCTAATTGAAAATTAAAATAATATATTAAAAAATAAATACCTTTAAAGAAATAATAATAATAATTAATTTTGTAAATAAATTATCTGCAAATGGCACACACAGAGATACACAAAAGATACACATGCAGAGTAAAAATAAAAATTAATTTATATGCTGTAAATACTCCCATTTAAATAACAGACTGAAAAATGCGTTTCCAGCGAATTCATGAATTATTGAAAAAAATGAGATTCATAAAAATAAAATTTAATAAAATGGCGTCAAGTGCAAACAAATCTGCCACTTTCAGCGTTGACGACAACTGTCAGCGGAATACTATAAAAAAAAAAAAAACATTTTAAATAAAATAAATTCAAAACAACTTCTCAATTCTACTAAATTTAAAAGTAGCCAAAATAAAACACCAAAACACACGCATTTGCAGAATTCTTTCAAAAGTTTTTAAGTTGTACAAAAATATTGAAAATATATTTTTAAAAAATTCTCAACATAAATATTTCATTGTACCAAAAAAAAAAATATAAATAAAAATAAAATAGTTAAACGTAATAAAACTATAAATAAAAAAAAAACTAAATAAATGTGTTCTTCTTGTTCATTTTAATACAATGATTATATGCTCGATTAGTTTATTTAATATAATTAATTAATTTTTTTTAAATTTAAATAATACTATGTATTTTTAATATAAATATATATATTTTAATGTGTAAATAAAACTCTTTAATTAAAAATATGATATAGTTTATTAAGCTCTAAAACTAAAAAAAAAAAAAATAGAAAAAATTATAATAAAAACAAGAAAAAACTTAATATAAGGTTTTGAACTAAACTAAGAATTAATTAATTAAAAGGTTAATGTGAGCATAAATGTGAATATTGGCAGAACAAAACAGAAAAAAAAAACATTAAAAATTTAAATAATAATAATAAAATTTAAATTAAAAATCAACAAACCAATATGTGACATATACAACTAAGTAAATTGTTCAAATAAAAAAAAAAAAAACATATAAATAAAAAAAAAACAAATCATACACAAAATTCAATGACTTCAAAAAATATATAAATTAAAAACAAGAAAAGCATAAATAAAAAAAATTGCGCTTGAAATAATTAAGAGAGAGAGAGGAGAGGGAGCGATAGAAAGAGAGAACAAATAAAACAAAAACAATGAATAATCATAAATTCATTAAAAACAAAAAAATACTTAAAAGCGATTTATCATCATTGAAAAAAAAATAAAATAAAATTGAATAAATGTAATTAAATATAAATAAAAAATCAAATAAAATTACTAATTAAATCTAAAAATATAACAATTTATGTCTTTTTTATTAATTAATTATGCTAAACTGCAATGCAGTTCACAAAAAAATGCAAATAATAATAATTAGCTGAAGTGAATAATTAGCTGAAATGAATGCAGTCTGAGCTGTAGAAAGTTAGAGCTGGAAGAAATATTAAAATATCGACTTCATATCGATATTATTATCGATTGTGCCACAATAATTTGAACTATTATATCGATGTTTTTAAATCTTTGGTGAAAAAGGAAAAGGTGCTTAAGTCGAATTAAGCAAAAATTGAGATAAGAGTACTATGCTGATATTTGTTTTGAAAAGTAGCTCCATGCAAAATTTTAATTATTTTTTACGATTTTCAAGAAGTTATAGGCAAAGTAGTTTATCGCACAATTTTAATTTATTTTAAACTTAAAAAGTGCTTTCCTGAAAAACGGCAAAATCAGACTTAAGCAGTTTTTTCCTTTTTTACCACAGAAATATTCATTAACTTTGTTAGATGAGGTTATATTCCAAATTATTGCCGATATTTTTTTTTTGTATTTTAATTTTTAACTTACACAAATGATTGATTTAGAAGTATCGATATTGTCAATATTTTAAAAGTAGCGAAAAATATCGATAATTTTTAGAAGCACCCATTGCTAGTCATGATAATCGAGTATTGCAAGAATTATCTATGCAATGTTTGCACTGTCCTTTTACAGCTTTAAAGTGCTCAAAGTTGATCAAAGTTGTTCAAAGTTCAAGCTTGCCATATTGCAAAATTGGGCTTCCAAATCTCACTCGCTTTTATAAACTAAATTTCCAATTTAATACAAATTGACAAAAATTCCTAGGCTCTTTCACATAAGTCAGTTTCAATTAGCTTTATTCAACAAATAGACTAAATAAACTTTTCTATTGTCAAGAAAATTTTCAACAAAAAACTTTTTGACAAAAAAGAAAAGAAAATTCTGTGTAAAATTTTAACTGCTCAATTCACAATTCGAAAATTGTACAACAAAAATCAGAACTTTTCTGAAACTCTCTCTTTGGTGTGTGCTGTCATTCAATCAGCGCTGATTTCACAATGCCGAACATGTTTCACTTAAATGTTTAATTTGATTTGTTTCCGTTTTCATAGAGCGAAAATGAAAACCGAATGAAAAATTGAATGAATGAATGAAATGAAAAAATTTTACAAAGTTTTGAACTGTATGAAGAACTTTATTTCTTTTTTTTTTCCTTTTTTTTTTTTGCGTTCGATGTTAATCATAAATATGGTATGCGCCGTTGAGAATATGTGACCGACTCAACTCAATTTATCAAAAAAAAAAAAAAGGCAAAACGGCAACAGCGCGTAACTTTTGTGGCCGAAATGAAAATAAACTGCAAGGAAAAGCGGCTTTTATAAACCAAATTGAAGTGCATACACACACACAGACACACAAGCGCCTACATGCATTTTGTTTGTATGTGAAGAAGTGCCAAAGTTTTTCAGCTTTCTCATGACGACATCGACAGCAATGAAAGCAAAACTACAAAATTGGCTGTTGACAGCATCGAGTTTAGTGCAATTCAGTGCGGTTCAATTGAGCTGAACGTTAACTTGAGCTCAATTCACTTATTACATACATACATACCAGCATACATACATACATACATACATACATATTTCGATATATTTGAAAAGTTTGTCGTTTCTTCAATAGTTTCGATTTTCACTTTAGATTAAAATTTTTTTTTTTTTTTTTGTGAAGTAATGCATACTTCTTTTTAGTAACATTCCTCTTTAGCAAGTTTCAAGATTCAGAAATAAATAATAGCCTAAATAAAGACACTTTAAATTTGTTTGGAACTAAATTAATTAATCAAAATAAATCGATTAACCGAAAAAATCAATATTCTCGTTAATCGTTTAATCGCACGGGACTACTAAGTATTCAAAGAAATAAATAAAAGCCTAAACTTTTATTTTTAAACTTTTTGGAACTAAATTGATTAAACGATTAATCAGGAAAAACGATTAATCGGAAAAATCGATATTTTCGCTAATCGATTAGTCACACGGAACTGCTTAGTCTTCAAACATCTAAGAAACTCGTTGCATTTAGAAAACATCAATTTATATCGATTTTGTATTTAAATCAATATTTTTCGATTAATCGATTTTCAAAAAGAAAAATAACAAGTACAAAGTATGAAGAGTATAAAAAAAAAAATATGTATATCTTATCTTCTTGAAAAATCAATTCATTGCTTTATTAAAATCGATTAGGTTAATCGATCGATTCAACATAACAAAAATTTAATCAATTTATTTAGAAATCGTTTTTTTTCGATTAATTTACCGATTTGCATATTACTAAAGGCCTTCAAAACTGTTGAAAAGGAGAGAGAGAGAGAAAAGTGTCACTAAATGTTCTCATATATCCCCAGTAATGCTGCTTGCCTTATTACAACATTTTACCTGAGTAAATAAATAAAAATGAATAAAAAATAAAATAATTGCGTATCATTCTTATTACTTTTTTTTTTTTTTTGCATTGCGTTGAAAATGAGCTTATTTTTATAATATTTATATCAAACAGCACAAGTGCGTTAATACACACACACACACACATATACACTACATATAAACGCATACATACGCATAAGCACACTTGCATAAATCCAATTTAAAAGAATTTCATAGCATACGCCATGGCTGGCGCTCTTTGAATTATGTAAGCTGGGATAACAAACATAGTCACTTACAAACACACACACACACACACATACATATGCAGTTAAATTTTTCTATGCGATCTGTAAACGAAGCGAAACCAGCTGCTGCTGCCGTTGTTGCTACTATTGCTGCCGCTTTACTGCTGCCACTCACAGTTTGAGCCGCTCTAGTGAATTTGCTTAAAAGCTCAGCCGTTGACATCAATTTATGTTAAGTTATAAAAATTTTAAATAATCGAATTTTCCAATGCATTAACTTTAATGACGTAACTTGCTGTGTGCTGTGTACTGTGTACGCTGCAGCATTGCTGCCAACTTTGGTATACAATATATTGTAGGTATATATTTATGTGTGTGTATCTATGTATATAAATGACACAAATACTTATGCAAACAGTTGCTATTTAATACGACAGGGCAATGTTCGAGCCTTGTTGCTCCATATTTTTTAATATTTTTTTTTTTGGTATATGGAAAATATAAAGGCTGCTGCAAAATAGAACGCATTTAAACTGCACTAAAAGCTACATATTTCAAAGTATACACATAAGTAATTGATTTATTAACGAAGTATTTTTTAAATATGACAAATTTATGCTCAATGAAATTTTCAAACCTTGTCAATAATTGATATTGGCTACCGGTTTTGGCTAGCATAATTGCTGCATTATATGCGCAAAATAACATCTGCAAAAAAAATATGTATATAACAAGAATCGAGCTTAAAAAATACTACGAAATATTTCGTACATTGTAGCAACAGATTTGTACAGACTACGAAATCATAAGTATTAAATCTAAGCTTATGCCGTTTCCTCAAACAATTATTATGCGCTGCGAACTTTTCAAATGAAATGAATCCATTAGGATTCATGATTTAAACTAAGAAGAAAAATGATACGTTTTAATTTTGTATTTTTTAAAAATTCAAATTGATTTATTTACTTATTTATAATATAAATTTTTAATATTAACTACAATTATAATACTTAAACTTATTTTTTATTAATTCTAAGTTTTGTAGCGGGTTTCTTTGTAGCCTGCACAGACTAATTTGTACCTTCAATGATGGAGCATCGTTTAAAGCGTGCCCCGGCTTACTTGGAGCTGTTGCACTTTTTTCAGATTGTTGTGGTTCATTCAGCCTTCTTTGACGATAATCTGCCAGTGAAATTGTTTTCTTCTTCTTGATATCGTCATTGTTTTTCAATTTCTTTGGACTTGGTACTTTGGTAATAACACAATTTTCCTCATCTCTGCGCCGTTTCTGCTGACGTTTTTTGTATGCTTCAATTGAAATTGGTTTTGGACCCATTTCCAATGGTTTTGATGCGCTTACTTGCTTGGATTCATGATGCGTGACAATTGTTGGCTTTGGATATGCTTTTAATTGCTCCAATATGGATGCTTTCATTGGCATTGCAAAGCGCTTTGTTTCCTCGTGTCTGTGGCTTGTCAGTTGCCTTTGAGTATTTGCCTTGGTCTGACGCGTATTATTTTCTTTTACTGGAATTAAAGGATCCCTTTGTTTCGCTTTCACTACGTTGGGTTCGGCCTTTTTAGCAGGGTAAGACTTTAAGCTTCGAGATGGCACAGCAATTGGTCTGCTTTCGTTTCTCTGCTGGTTTGCGTTACAATTAATTGGAGTATTATCTTTTGTACGCTGATATACCGCTGGCTTCTTCTCTTCGTAATTCTTTGCTGGTTTACCAGTTCGCAGAAAATGATCAAGTTCTGCCGCTGTCTTTACTTGGGACACTCGCTGCTTCTTAAAGCGTGGATTATAATATAGCTCAGTGGTTGTAGCTTCTGTTGCCATTATGCGAAGGTTTTTAATTATTGTTTGATTTTAGTTGAATTAAATTTTTGTTATTTCGTTATCGATTCGATTATCGCTTTTGTAAAGAGCAATGTTGCTTAACTGAGGTGTGACACTCAACTGATGTCCTGATCAATCCTGTTCCATCTTTTATATGCATAAACAGGTAGATGAATTGGCATATTTCTGATCGGTAATTGTTCCTGAACCATAAAACTAAGATAATAAAACAGATGTTCAGTCCGCATGGTAAAATAAAATTTACCTGCTCTCCAAAACTCCAAATAGTTTCTTTGGGATATGTAATAAAATTCAATATTTCAGGTATAAAGTCAAAGGATTATATCAAAAATTGTGTAAGAATTTTATTTTGCCGTTTTGTTGTTTTTGAGTTTCGCTAAAGGTTTATGATATCATAAAACTTTGCGATCATATGGCAAATCTTTGATTACACAGGTCGGAAAGAAATATGATTCAAGCATCGGACTACGGTTGACTTATTGATTTTGGCGTTCCACCACATCTACATTTTGAGGAGGCTGGGTTTAAAAACACCAAAAATACCGTTTTTGCTTATTTACTGCAAATGAGCCTCAGGTCTCAGAAACCCTGAGTTGGATCCAATTAATTTGTTGCTAGCGCATCAATCTGTTCTAGCGCAACTTCTTATTCTCAAAAGATTTTCACTTAATCAATTCTGAAATCGTTTTAAAATTTCGCTTACCGAATATAAAAAAAACTCACTCATTTTTTACCAAAAAAAGTAAAACAAAAATAATAATACAAAGTCGTGTTACATAAAAATTCCCAATGAAATATTTTTAAGGACACATTTTTTAAGAACACATAAGGACAGATGTAATCGAAGATTGCACATAAGTAGGCAAAGATTTATTGTATCATAAAATGTGAAACTCTTTGAAAACAACAAAACCGCAATTAAAATTCTTGCACAATTTTGACTTAATCCTTTGACTTTATACCTGTTATATTAAATTTTTATTACATATCCTAAAGAAACTATTTGGAGTTTTAGGAGCCCAGGTAAATTTTATTACCATCCCGACTGAACATCTGCTTTATTATCTTAGTTTTATGGCTCTGGAACAATTACCGAGCAGAAAAATGAAAATTCTTCTAACTGATTATGCATATAAAAGATGGAACAGGATTGTTCAGGACATCAGTTGAGTGTCACACCTCAGTTAAGCAACATTGCTCTTTACAAAAGCGATAATCGAATCGATAACGAAATAACAAAAATTTAATTCAACTAAAATCAAATAATAATTAAAAACCCTTAAAATGGCAACAGAAGCTACAACCACCGAGCTATATTATAATCCACGCTTTAAGAAGCAGCGAGTGTCCCAAGTAAAGACAGCGGCAGAACTTGATCATTTTCTGCGAACTGGTAAACCAGCACGGAAATACGAAGAGAAGAAGCCAGCGGTATATCAGCGTACAAAAGATAATACTCCAATTAATTGTAACGCAAACCAGCAGAGAACCGAAAGCAGACCAATTGCTGTGCCATCTCGAAGCTTCAAGTCTTACCCTGCTAAAAAGGCCGAACCCAGGGCGCCATTAATTTCAGTAAAGGAAAATAATACGCGTCACTCCAAGACAAATTCTCAAAGGCAACTGACAAGTCACAGACACGAGGAAGCAAAGCGTTTTGCAATGCCAATAAAAACATCCATATTGGAGCAATTAAAAGCTTATCCAAGGCCAACAACTGTCACGCATCAGGAATCCAAGCAAGTAAGCGCACATCAAAACCATTGGAAATGGGTCCAAAACCAATTTCAATTGAAGCATACGAAAACGTCAGCAGAAACGGCGCAGAGATGAGGAAAATTGTGTTATTACCAAAGTACCAAGTCCTAAGAAATTGAAAGAGAATGACGACATCAAGAAGAAGAAAACGATCTCACTGGCCGATTATCGTCAAAGAAGGCTGAATGAACCACAACAATCTGAAAGAAGTGGTACAGTTCCAGAAAAGCTGCAGGACGCTTCAAATGATACTAATAAGTTAAGCGGAATAAATGACAAGAGACAGCAACCACTTATTGAATCATTGAAGATACAAATTAACCTGTGCAGTCTACAAAGGAATACGCTAGAAATGCTGAGTAAAAAGTTAAAATACTAACAATCTTAGCATGTGGGACAAATCGTAAATTAGTTTAAGCATTTTAATTGTAATAGGTACTAAAAAAATAAATAAGTAATTAAATAAATTGTTTTAAATAATGAATAAAAATATAGAGTCTTATTTTTCTTTAAGTCTTGTACATACTGGTAAATTAAAATTGATTTTCAAGTTACACAATTCGCAAACTGCAACTCTCCTTTCTATTTTTTTAACTTTCAAAAGATTTTATTTATTTATTTATTGTTTCTTCTTTTTTTTATTATTATTATTACAATTGAAACCACGTTTGTTTATTCTATAAAGCTGCTATTGCAACAATGGCTGCCTCACAAAAGCAATAAATGTTGACAAAAAAAAAAAAGAATAAAATCGATGGAAAAAAACAATAAACTTAAATCGAAAATATACAATCAACTCACATGTTACTCTTCATATTTATTACCTGTCGAATGCAACGAAATCTATTGTGTGAACTTGTTGTATAAATATACTAAATATTTGCTACCTAAATCAGCGCTCGAAACGACAAGCAACAACAACAACAAAAAGTATATTGAATGCTGCATAGCTACAGGCGCACAACTGGACTCAACGTATTTTGTTGCGCTTAGTCTATTTTGTATGCATACAATGCACGAACTCAAAGCAAATACACATACACACACACACATTGAGTCTTAGATAAGCATAATTGATGATGTACTACAATATACAATACATGTGCAGAACTATGCTTGTGCATAGGTAGACACGACAGGATGCAATACAATATGTACGCAAACAAAGCGCAAATAGCGAGTGATATGTTGAAAACTATTAAAAAAAAAAAAACAACAAAAAAAGTGTATAGTGCAAAATGCCAAAAAGTCATTTTGTATTTTCTATCAGCGAAAACATTAATATTCTGCAAAACATATTTTATAGCACATTTGTGCATTTTGTTACATATGTATGCACTTTACTTGATAACAAAAAAAAAAAAAAAAACAACAGAAGCATTGCATTGTCCTTCAATCAGCAAAACACCTTTAAAACTAATAAATATAAAAAAATGTTGCATACTTTTATGCGTCTCTATGGAAAATATTGCAAAAAAATATTTTAAAATGGTGCAAACAATTTAATAACAATTATAAATGCAGTCCAAGTCAAAGCACATACTTAGCAAATTTAAAAAAAGTTTTTTAATGCAAAAAAAAATGTTTACCTTTCCAAAGGTAAACCACACCAAACCACCACACCAAGTCAAAGTAAAGCGAAAAGTTTCACCTTTATGTAAAAAGCACTTTCACCATTTTCGTCCTTTGAGTGCACTGCAGCACTTTGAAATAAAAACTTTTCCGCACATAATTATGATATATGTTGCGAACATCAAAGCCACTCACTCACACACTCATTCACTAACAAGGCCACAAATGAAAAAGGCTGCAGTAACGATGGACTAAAGTGGTTTTTAATGTGTGTGCCTTTTCAATTTAACGAATTTACATTGCGGCGTACATTTGTGTAATTTTTCAAAGCTTCTATTAAGATTTACAATTAATAGTTTTTTTTTTTTTTTTTTTTGAAAATGTATTGTATTGTACAGTAGTGTACAATGAATACTGTGCAAAGTATTCAAAAGTATTCTGGCATATTTGAAGTAAGCTGCAGAGTTTTTTCAACTTTAACTTAAGTTTTAATGAAATAGAAATGAGTTTAAAGTATTTTTCAAACTTACCACATTAGAATTTAATATTACCAAAAAGCAATAAAACTTTTTACGTTATGACATACTCAAGACTGACCACAAAACCGGACACTAAATCAAACTGAAAGTCTTGAGCACATCTTTACAGTTTTCTCTCATTTTTGTTGCCGGAAAAGTTACAAATAAAAAGTGAAAAACTATTTTAGCATTACAACATGTTTTCACCTGGACATATGCTGAACGCTTATGGTATAAGAAAATTTATGCACTTGCTGCATGCCATCGAGTAAAAAGAGGCAGCAATAAACCAAGGTGCAGCAAAATATTATGACTTAAATTGGAATTATACACAGAAGATGAAGAAGAAGTAAAAAAATGAAACCAAAGCAAACGATTCAAAGCAGGCAACGAGTGCGCATTCAAGTGAAATCTCTTCTTTTATTTTCTATATTTTCTTTTTTTTTTTTTTTTTTTTTGTGTGAGTCACGTTGGTAACTGACGTCAAAGCGTCATAAGATGCGGACATCCGACATAGCTCGAAATCAAAGTATGCTATGGAAAAGTGCTGCTTCCGGCGCTCAATAGACTAGCATAGTATGCTATGCTAAGTAAGCAAACGAAACAAACTAAGTAGTCAAGGTATAGTAAAGCGTAGAATGACTTACATTCCTTCCATAGAGTTAAAACAGCATAGAAAAGTCCATAAGAGTAAGTGCCATAAAGCACTGCAGCACACTATATAATGGACGTGCAAGCAGGACTAGAACTATAGACTCGGTTCGGTTCGGTTTGGCTTGGTTTGCCGCGTTTTCACACGCTATGCCGTCTCGTCTACATCTGCGTCTAGTTGTGATGTTACTCGCGGGTGCCATAGTCAAGTCGCGGCGGCAATGATGATGTCGACAAGGCGCATAAACTTTATCAATTATGCAAATGGAAAATTTAACACCTAACGCTAACGCTAACACAAACAAACACACACACACACATACAGTTGCACAAATTTTAAGCAGTTCAGTTCAGTTCGTTCCATCTAGCCATAACGGAATATGACATAAATCTTTAAAGACTTCAACAGTACTTCAACTCGACACGATATAAGAAGAAAGTATGCTCTTTTCAAACTCAATGAATTTCAAGTACTTTTCGTTCGCTACTACTGGATTCTCTTTACTTTCATTCTTCTTTTTTTTTCGTTTTTCATTTTTCCCTTTAATAATTTGCAATACAGTTCATATATTGTATAATAAATTTTCTTTTCTTCTTTTTTTTTTTCAACGTTGTTAATTCCGGATGCAATGGCAAAGTGGATTTTTCCGTCGAACAGAAGAGAAATGTTCGTAATTAAGCAGCAGCAAAAGCAGCAGTAACAAGCGGCGTCAATCAGTGTGCATGTTAAAATGCAATATTAAATAGAATGAACACACACACATACATGTATACAAATACACCTGCACAAATAAGAAGACAACGACTTTCCTTCATTCTGTTTGACAATCGAGAATTTTCGAAAGGATATTCTTATGCATGTATATGTATAGTATACAATTAATATGTGTATGTATGTGTAAGCATAAATGTGCATGCAATTTGCAAATGAAACATAAATGACCGCTAGCGTTTAATTAACAAAAAGAAAAGGCAAGAGAGCATATATGTTGTATAAAAATTTGGTACTGCTGCTGTAATACACTACGCTATTGAAAATCAATGAAGCCTGCATAATGCAGTATAACCCGTCATGAGTATTGCTATAATTGCGAAGAAATCTGGAAATTTATTTGCCTCTGAAGCGATATAAGACTTTATATAATTGAAGACCTAAGATATATTTGGTATACAATCTTCATTGGAATGTAGATGTCATTAAGAAACTGATGACCAATGGAAAAATAACACTGGGACAAATTATACTGCGACAAATAATACTGGGGCAAATAATACAGGGGCAAATAATACTGGGACAAATAATACTGGGACAAATAATACTGGGGGCAAATAATACTGGGCAAATAATATTGGGACAAATAATACTGGAACAAATTATACTGCGGCAAATAATACTGGGACAAATAATACTGCGGCAAATATTACTGACAAGCAGGGAAGTAGTAGTTGATCTAAGTATCTAAAAAAGGTGCACATCTTCTGTATTCGCAACGATCAGGACATAGATGGAAACGAAATAATGCATAGACTAGCAAAAAGGAGGCGAAGTTTGTCCCCAGGGTTAAAAAATAATGTTTATAAATATCTCTACGAATACTTTACCACTTAATCTGGAGCAAATCAACTTGAAAGAATTTTGAATGATTATTGCCTAGCGGCTGCACATACGAAGAAGCTAGAAATAACCAATGAAGATGGCTGTAAGAAATGCAAGAAAAAATTAACCGTGGAGCCCCAGAAACTACTACACTGTAGCTGCCCAGCTTATGTCAATATTTTATTTAAAGATCTTAGTGCATTCTGGATTGAAACATTGAAAGATACGTCTAGTAGCACTTAATAATCAACTTTTGACGTTCACCAGATTTACTTTTTAAATCGCAAATCGTAAAATATTTACGATTTCAAATCGTCACTGTTCGAGTCAGTGAAATGAAAAAAATGCATAATTTTACTTAAATAGGTACAGTCCATTTTTTTTAAATATTTTTATTTTATTCTGTGATGTTTATAGAGTAAACTTCCTATACTTGTTACTATCTTTGATTCTGAATTCGAATTTTAAATCAATATTTTCTACCTTAAATTTAAAGAACAGAAATTTTAGTCAAAGCAATAACAATTAGCGATTTGGTTAGATCGATAACCTTTTCATTTGTAACCGATTTCAGTTTTTGTCATTAAAGAAACGTTTTGGAAATAATTTGAAATCGTACGAATTTACTAAATCATAAATCTCAAAATTTGTACCATTCAGGAACATTTCTGTATATGTAAAATTAAATTCAAATCAATGTGGAATCCAAAACAATAAGGAACCCATACAAGTATACCGTGTATGTAGTGTATAAAAATATGCAACAGATACAGTAAAAATACAATAATTAATTACAGAAATTGAAGGTAGTAGCTTCTTTATAGAAAATTACTTTTTAATTTATTTTATTACATTTTTAATCAGATACATACATACATGCGTATGTATGTATGTGTGCATGCATGGATTTTGAGTTGTTATGCAGTTAATGAAGCAACTTCATACATACTTGACAATGGCATCAACATTTTCAAATTTCTTTAAAGGAATTTTTATTTATTTTCAATTTTTTTTTGCCTTTTACAACAGCAGTAAGTGGCCTGATGCAGTTGTTCACTTTAATATTCAAATAACCGGAAGCGGAAATTTGATACGCTCTTGCTCTTTGTTAAAAATATGCATGTATAGCATATGAAGTGTATGTGTGAGTGTATATGTCTAGCCTTATGGTTTATGTTTGTTTAACTTGAAGTTATTGCATGACGTCGTAAAGTATTTGATAATATATGAATATTTGCCTTGATAAAATGAGCTTGCATGCCATGATAGTATGTTGAAGTACAATGCATTTTGATGTTAGAAGCCAGAAAAAGAAAACAACAAGAAAATGTACAATACGGTGCCCTATAGTATAGCAAAAGCTTTTTTTTGTTATAAAAAAAGTTTAATTTTAAAAGAAAACAGCTTTTAAACTTAGTTTCTTTTTTTTATTAAAATCGTTAGAGATGGTAAACGATCGATAACAATATCAATCGCATTTATTACTCTAAATATAAAGCACGATTTTGCAAATAACTTTAACATCTTACAACTTGCCTTTTTGCCATAATCGGTCCTTTGTTAGTGATGACAAAATATCGATAGCACTCTTAATAGTATCGATATTTTTAAATGTATTACAATATATTCTATTAAATCACAACATCACTGCTTTTTATAGTAACAACAAAAATATTTTTAACACAACGAAATATTTATTTTCAAAGTTTTTCCAAAGAAAATATATTGAACAAAATATATATAAAAAAAAATCTAAAAAAAAAGAAGAAATAAAAGCTATTCGCCATGAATACACTCGTGCGCTTAGCCACCATAAAAGATACAAAATTAATTGAACAATTTTTTTGTAACGCCGAGCACAAAATATTTTGGTTACTTACTGCCCGAACAACCGGTACAATATTTGTTTGAGACATTTCAAATATTACGTCTAATATTTGAGGTGCAGACAAGTACGGATATATTGCCAATTGCCTTTGCGCAGATAAGAACCTATCCGAATGTGTTGGCATTACCGCCTGACTGTTGGCCGCATTTTCTAAAACATCACTATTGGTGAGTATGGTGAAGTGTGTGTGTGTTGAATAAAGTTTAATAATGTTTAATAATCTAACCCATCCCTCTCCCCAAAATAGCATTGATTTGCCGATAACGCAAAGCAATACATTATTTTTTAATTCTTATATCTATAGTGAGAAATTTCCACATATTATGGAATATGTTTTTACGTGAAATATTTTTACGTGAATATCGTTTATGTTATCTGATCGCGACAAAACCACCAAATGATATACGCAATGATGTGCGTTTAGATTATTTAGTGCTAGAAAAATATGCGCTCATCTATTATCCAAAACAATTTAATATGGAAACTTGTAATAATATGCAAAATATTATGATTGTAACACGTGACTCGGTATTACATCCCATAGGATTTCGAAAAGCACTGTAAGTAATATTTGGTATTATTTAGTTATGGTATTTATTAGTTATAAAATGCTTTGTTTGGCATAGTCCCGAGGACAACGATGACATTGTGGATATTATTGATTATGAAGAACCAGAACTGCGCGATGAATTGGGTGATTTTTATATTGCAGAAGAGCTATTGCGTCAGGATCCATATTCTCATTATCAACGCATTATAGTGGGCGAGGTAGTTTGCAGCTAAACTGTGTAAGAATAATTTTTTTCCTAATTTTTATTGATTTTGTTTATTTAGACCGTTGGTAAAAATGTGCAGACACGTAACTCCGGCTATGTTTGGCTTTCGGTACATTTCAATTTGGCGCTTATGATAAAAAGTTATCATCTTGAGCCTTATGGTAATCTTTTAACGCTGGATATGAGCATGGCTTCGCATGAATGTCGTGCTTTTCTCTTGAAACGTTTCAATTTACATGCAAAGCAACGCATCGAAAGTGCATTCAATTTCTTATGCAGCACATTTTCCGCTTATCCGTATTGTGATTATTTGCTAGTCATGTTGCCACCAGATGGACGTGTTTCGAATGGCATAAAAGAGGTGCTTAAATATTGCTTGGTGCGTAGTGAAAATATCTAAAGCATTTGTTTTTTTCTCTTTTGATAAATTAATATTTTGTCCGCAGCCGGTTCCAAAGAGAGCCATGTGCCAAATGCCCGAAGAACTTTATATTTTACATCGTAGTTGTCTTTATGGCGAAATGTGTCTACATAGTATTATAGATGATGATTTCATCGATATTCAAGCAACGCTAAATAGTGAAGAGGAAACAAACGTATGCGCTTACACAATACTTGATATGTTAGTAGATTCGCTAACAAATCCATTGACTACGTATAAATTCTATTCGATACGTTGTGGCGATGCCATAGATCCACGCGAGGAAAGCACTTTTCTTGGATTTGTCATAGTGCGGTAAAAATTTATTTTTTAATATGTCTAGAAGCCTGCATGAGTGCAAATACAGTGTGCTATAAGCAGAATGACAATATTTGTACGGACTGCACTAATACTTTTGAATACTGTGAATACTTTGAATATTGTGCACAGCATTCGTACTGTAAAAACTATGAGTATTGTGAATACATTGAATACAATGAGTACTGTGAATACTTTGAATACTGTGAAAACCATTCAAACTGTGAATACTGTAATTACTATGAGTACTGTGAATACATTGAATACTATGAGTACTGTGAATACTTTGAATACTAAGAGTATTGTGAATACTTTCAATACTGTGAACACTGAATACTGTGAACACAAATAATACTGTAAACACTATTAATACTGTGAATGCTGCAAATACTGTGAATACTTTGAATACTTTGATTACTGTGATTAATGTGATTACTGTGAATATATGTGAAATACTGTGAACACTATGAGTACTGCAAACTCTGCAGACTACTAAGATTGCTATGATTCGATTCACTGAGTGTGTAAAGCGATTGAAAAAAAATAAACTGTTAAAGATAGTGTGCAGTATTCACATGATTCGTTTTACAGTGTCATTGTCCATTTCACTCATGCACTGCTCTATTTCCTAGCCACACCAAAAATTATTTAATCAATTTAAAAACTCATTTAACAGCGAAATGTGCAGCTATGATAAACTTTTTATGGAATATGTGCTGCCTAACGATGAAGATTATCTAGAATATAGACGTGGTGAGATTATAGCACTCAAACTGCATCCATTCTTTCAGATGCGTAGCGAAGAATTCTTTCGTTTGCTGCTAGCTAAAACTCAATATCATGATTTCTATTATTTTATTTATGAAGGTGTAAGTACATACAAATGCCTAAATGCATAGAAATTACTCAAACTTATTATAGAAAACTCTTTTACCAAACGATTTGTCAAATTATATGATGCCCATTGAGCCGCGTCCATTTAAAAAACATTTAAAAGAAAATCTTGCAACAAATATGCCCAACAAAAAGAACTTAGTAAAAGTAACAGAAACAGAATTACCCGTATTCGGTGAACGTTTACAAATTTTTCGACACAATATGAAGCCAACGCGTTATTTTGGTAATAAGGAGAAAATTGTCATTTATGGTTTTGCTGAGGAAGCTAAAGCATTCTTACGTTTGCTTTTATTTAATTGGAATAGTTATGAGTAAAAAAAAGGATTAATTCTAATATTTCTTTTTTAAATAATAATAAAAATCAAATAAAATTACAGCTCTGAATATGTGCGTAATTTAAATTGTGTGCCGCAATTGAATGTCGTTGTTATTACGGATGAAGGCGTTGCCGAGGCTGAATATGATACAGAATTTTCTTGTAGTTTTTGTGCAACGCAAAAGAGTTGCTACATTGGAAATTCAAATTTTGGTCCATATGTGCGTGATACAACACATCGCATGGATTTGCGTAATTGGGTACATTTTGTAGGTGCTCGAGTAAAATATATTGATCGGTAAGTTTGCATTAAAAAAGAGCAAAACAAAAAATGTAAATTAATTTCCAATTTATTTTCTCCAAGTAAAACCCAAAACTTAGTACTCGATAGCAATTGTAATATACATTATGATAAATTAATATTAATGTGTCGCACACATTTCGGACATCAACTGCACTCATCGAAAAGAGGTGTCTATCCGATTAATTGCATACACATCAATTGTCGTCGCGATAAAATTATGCTTTACAATAAATTGCAACAGCTGAATTTAAGCGAAGAAGCAGCTGAGCAAAAAATACTTATTTATGGCAATAATATTGCAACTTATGAATGTATTAATTTCCTATTGACACACGGAGTGCCAAAACAATGCATTACACTTGTGGTGCCACATCATCAAGCGGAGGAGAGTGAATTGGAAGAAGGTGCGCCATATGAACCAAATAATTGTGCAAAGGATTATAAAATGGGCAGCATTATGCAGCACATTTTGCGAGATATGGGCATTATGATATATGAAAATCTAAATATCAATAATTGGATATATGCGGAGAATACGAATTCCATTGATTTGGTATATTTTAAAAAATATATTGATGATAGTTTGGTACCCAAGGTTTTGACTTTTCATTAATTTCGAAGAGCAACATTTGTCAACGTTTGTGGAACGAAGTAAACAAAAAGAAATAATAATAATAATATTAATGTTTAAATATGTTTCTTTCATTGCAGTGCTTAAGCTGTCAGGTATTGACATAAAAAATAGCAAAATTGTAGTCAATAATAATTATTGCACCAATGATGCACAAATTTATGCTATCGGAACTTACATAAAAATGATGCCTGAACCATATTTCCAGTATACTTATGTTGCACCAATGGAAGCCAGTGAAAAGGTTATTTTTATTTTTAGTATTATTATTATTATTTTTATATTATCAGTTTGTCGGACGCATCGAAGGAGACATTGGAGACCCGATCTGTCTAGCCGACTGTGTCCGTCTGTCTGTTTCAATGCGTTTTTCTCAGAAAGTTTTAGAGATATTGAACTGAACCAAGGTGCCACGCCCATTTTAGATATAGCACCCATACAAACTTACCACTTTTAGATTTTTTTAGTTAGTAAATAGTTAGTGTATTTACTACAGATAGAAGGTAGAAACACTTCATTTTTAGGCATAGCCCACATACAAAGCTAGCGCCCATTTTTGAGTTTTTGTTTGAAAATAGTTCTTATTCATGCTAACGATAACAATAGGATCGGGCCACTTTAACTTACAGACCCCATAAAAACTCACCTTAATTGTTTTATTCCAAGAAAACGATTATTCTATTTGCTACTCACTCATTTGCTCACTCACTCATCTCCTCACTATCTCACTTGCTCATATACTCACTTGCTCACTTACTCAATTACTCGCTTTACTCATTTACTCACTTACTAACACTTACTTACTAAATTACTCACTTACCCAAAAACTCATTCGTTTCTTTATTCAATCATACAATTCCTAAACTCATGATTTTTATTTAACATTTTTATCAAAATTTTCTTCCATTATTTCAGTTAATGCATGTTTTGAACCTCCATACAATTGAAAATTCGATTTAGTATTACCCGAAGATGACGATTTTATTGAAGAAAAACAAATGTTCGATCGACGTTACCTACGACCACTTCAGTATACTGCAAAATTATTACAAAATTTCACTTATTACAAAAATACAATGCCAAAGCGTTATTTAGATCCGAATAAACCAGATAAAAATCGTTGCTCACATAAAGTAATAAGCACATATAATGATGGTGATACTATACGCATTGGTTTAACCGAAAATAATTTTGTAGATCAAATAATTGTTGTAACCAGAAAGGTAATCAAAATGCTATTCTCTATAAAATAAATAAATAAATGATATAAATTTTAACTTTCAGTTAACAAGACTCTACTTTCTGGCATTCTTTTGTGGTAAACATGAATCCATGCTTAACAATATTATGCTACGCTACAATTCTGGTTTTATACAAAATATTCTGACATTTTTTCAAGAACCCTGGACCGAGTTAATTACGCATAATTATTTTTATCAGCTGCAAGCGAAAAATAGAGCAACACTTTTGAAACTTTTTGAGCAGAAGAATATAGATGTAAGTTACATTTTTTGTTTTTAAATGAAGTAGTTTTAAAATTATTTTATTTTGCTTTAGCCAACTGATTTGGAGTCACCAAAGTTGAACAAAAAGCTAAGCGTTACATCAACGAAGCTATACGTAAAAAATTAGAAAACAATTTAACGCAATTTTATTAAAGCATCGCGAAGATTTTATGCATGAATTTGCATTAGCTGAGAATCAACAGTTTCAGCATATTTTAATGTAAATTTATTTTATTTTTTTAGTGCATATATTTTGTATTTTCAGAGCGCCATAATAAAGCAACAAGCAATAACAGCGCGCAATGAAAAATCAAAAAAAAAATTGATCTTAAAAAATACGAACATGTTTTCTTGAAATATTTTTGAATTACAACATTTTTTTTTAGCGCTGTTTATATTTCTTTAAAATAGCACCAAAAAGTATGCCACAAAAAATGCAATTTAGCATGTAAGCTGCTGCATTTTTTTGCAGTCAATCATTTTGAAGAAAACTTTATTTTCAAAAGGGAAAAAAAAAGTTCAAATAGATTTTATTTGTCTTGCAAAGCAGCACTGCAATGGCCTTCAAGAAGCTGCTTGAAAAATAAATGAACAACAACAAACAACAAAAGAAGCACAAGAGCCAAGTTCATTTTAAGCCTTTTAAAATTCAACGTTAATTAGACTAATTAGTCAATAAACTGTGCCAGCTGCATTAGCAGCAGCACTCAAGAAAAACAATAAAAGCTAAAGAAAATAAAAATGTACAAATAGAACTAGAAGTGAAAAAGTTAAATAAGAAAAAAAGAAAATAAATTAAAAAAGACAGCAGCAATAAAAGAAACGGAAAAGTAAAGAAAATATCCCAACTGAGTCATCAACACAATTCATCATCTTGAGTAGAAATTATGCGCGTTAAAAGTTTACGTTTCGTAACATTTAACTTTCTTCGAAATTATAATTTTTTTTTGTCCTTTTTTCCTTCTCAAAGATTGAACTTTAATACAGCAGCTGCCACAAAACGCATTAAAATAAACTGTTTATCTAGTAATACTATTGAAAGCACACACACAAACACACACACATACACAGAGATAAAAATGTGGTCGCTGTTTTCAAGGCTACACAAAGAGAGGCGTTGACAACAGTTCGCGCCTTTAAATGCAGCAGTATGAATTAAACGAAAAAAAGGAAAATGAAAGGAATCAACACGCGCCAAAGCGAAATGTGCCTTTGGGAATGCAAAATGTTAGCAAAGGACGAAACAAAAAAAAAAAACAATAGAAAAATTAATGCTGCACAGTGTAAAAATTTAGTGTGAGAGTGTAAAATAATTTAAAGCATAACTTAATAAAAAATAGCTTTAATTGAGTTGCGCTTTAATTAAAATTCTTTTAATATTGGCAAAATTTATTATTTCTACAAAACTTTAAATTGAAAAAATTAAAAAATGTTATTTTTTTGAAGTGTCTATGCAAACCACTGTGCAAGAGCTAAACTAAAAACAAAAAAAAAAAACAAAAGACAACATGAGATAATACGCTCTCGTAGTATAAGACCCCACTGCGCAGCACAGCACAGCGCTCCATTTGGTGCTGATGCTGATGCTTTACGCAAAACTGATGCCACAAAGTGAGAAATTACAATGACTGCCGAAATGTATGCAATAAAAATTTTTCAACGCATTCAAAAGTACTAACACAGCTGCAAATGATCGACATACAAGAATGTTAAAGCACAAAAGCAATGACAACAGCGTTGATGACGATGCTGATGATGATGATGATGAAAACGACATTGCGACAATGAAAAATTACAGCAAAATGCGAGGGGTTGCAAAAAAAAAAAAAGGAAAAAAAATCCTTTTGCATTGTCAAAGCAATCTTAAGGGGGCAACTTTGTAGTAATAAAACGCAGCAGCAATAACAAAAACGTTGATATTAATTTTGTTTTGTTTTATTTGTTTCAAATGAATTGTTGCACTAAATGAAGCACGCTTTTAGGCATTTTAACAACGACGAAAGCGACAACGACAAAAAAAGAACATAGATGCAAATACTCGTAACAATTTTATACATAGTTAATCGTTGCGCTAAGCAAAATTTAATTTTCCTTTGATTGATTGTAAGCAATTTAGTTAAATGTCGAGCTCATGCCCCGAACATGTTAAATATTTATTGTTGTTGCGTTTGTCTAGCTGACTGACTGACTGACTGACTGACTGACTACCTGAATGAATAAATGTTTGGCATTTCGCATTTGCTTTACTTTACAAATGCTTTGTATTGCTGCTTCTGTTCTGTTGAATTCATTTCATTCAATATGCAAAAATTCCTTGGCAAATATTGTAAAGCATACTTTTTGGCGCTTTGTGCCAACTCATATCTTATATAGTATACGCCCATTTTATTTTTCTTTGCATTTGCTTCTTTTTTCGTTTGTACACAAATGTCCACTGTGCTATTTCCATTGCTTACTCTAGTTATTTCTCTTTCTCTCTCTCTCTCTCATTCTATTCTCTATCTCCTCTACGCCATTTTATAAATTTTTGTCTTGCGTTTCGCATCATTTCCTTTAATGACATACTGCCATATGTTCACGAAATTAAATTCTTTTGCCTTGCTTTACTGCTTCTAGTATTTATTTCAACTTCTTTTCTTTTTCCTTGTATTTTTCTTTTCGGTTTTTTTTTTTTTACTCAATTTGTAGTGCTGTTTTTTTTTTTTTTTTGTTTTTTTATGTTCCGTTTAGCATCATTTTTGCTTTGTCCATTTTGAAAATTTATTACAAAATACGCTTCAAAAGTTTAAGTCGCCAACTAAAAGAGCATTCATCTGAAAAAAACAAAGTTTCCAATTTTTTTCGCTGTTTGTAAATTTCTTTGGTTCACCGAAATAAGTAGTTCAATAAATTATATATATAATTTTTTAATTTAATTTTTTAAATATTTTTTTAAAATAAAATATTTCAATAATTTTTAATTTTTTTCAAAACACATGAAGCTTTTGAGTTGTTCGTAATTTAAGCTCTTAAAAATTGTTTTTTATATATAATAAAAAAATAAATTTAAAATAAATAAACAAAAAAATAAAAAAAATTTGAAATAAATAAAAAAATATCTACGAAGTTTTCAATACAAAAACTTTTTATATTCCACAATTTATGCAGTTTTTTTATTTGTTTTTTTTTATTTCGCTTGCCTTTGGCACATAAAATAAAATGAAAATCCTTTGCGCTGACAAAGTGCAGAACTAAAATTTTACAACGCATTGATTGTCTTGTAATCAGTAACTAAAATAATTTTATTGCTTTTCCACTAAGTTTATGCTCACACTTAACTAATCATTTAACTCAGCGTCATAAAATTCCTTTTTTTTTTTTTAATCCGATGGTTGGTCCCGGTTTGAAAACCAACGCGAAAGAGAACTTTTTGGTTTGGGTTGTGTGTGTGTTCTAAGGTTTAAGGCCGCCAAAAAAAAAAAAAAAAAAAACAAAAAAAATAAATTGGGGTACGGGGTTTTTAAGACGAAATTTGTAGCTAAACTGAATAAAATGAACTTAATTATGTGGTAAAAACACTGAAATACTTGTTCTTATGCAGCATTTTGCAGTTAGGGTGCATTCCTTATACTTCTGTATTTATGGTTAAAAAATGATTTTGAACTTTTTTTTCACTTATGTGGCAATAACTCAGTAAACTTCGAGTCGATTTTTTATTTTTTAATCAGTTTTGAAAAAAAACCAAACTAGGTTTCTGACGACATTTTCATCAAGCCAGTGGCTGCTTAAAGCGCAATGTGAGAACATATTGAAGTGCATTTATACAAAAAATTGTTTAACATCTTCTTTTTTTTTCTCCATATCAAATAAATCTAAATGAAAGTTTTTCGATATTTATTTTTGCAATTGAATTTACTTAATTTGTTTAGTTTTTCTTTTCGTTGAAATTAAAAACAAGTTTCCGATGCAAAAAAAAAAAAACATTTTTTCCTTTTAATATGCAAGCCATAAATCTCTAATGTAGCTACTATACTATACAATACAATACTATATAGAGTCAAGATTATTTCCATCGTTTCGATATTGCTTGTTATTTTTTTTCTTTACTCTATTTTTTTTTCGTAGAACGATTTTTTTCTTGGCTGCTGTCAGTGCTGCTGCTGCATCTTTTGCTCGGATAAATGCCAAACGCTGCACTTCTTCTTTAAACATTTTTTTTATTTTTTACTTAATTTTTTCTTAGACAGGAGTAGGTATATATGTTTGCCATGTATCCGTTTTGCTATGTATTCCGCTAAGATTTTCTTCGATTGTTTTTTTTAAGAACTTTTTTTGTCTGTGCATGTTGCATGCACATTTGTTCATTGCGCTGCGAAAATCAAACGATAAATGCAATGTAAATTTTATTCAATTTCTACTTTGTGCATTCACTGCAATATTTGCACTATTCCATCTATTCACATTTTTTTTTCTAGCTCAACTTGGTTTTTCTTACTACATTTGTGGCTTCCATTTGGTTGAGCGAAAAGGAAACAAAATAGAAAAAAAATAATAAAGAAGGAAACATCATGTCTGACATGAGTAGTAAGCATCAATATCTTTGCCTCTTTGGCATTTATCAAAAATAAAAAAAAAATGTTTAAAAAAAAGAAAAGTGTAAACTTAGTCAAAGAAAATGTCGACTGATTGTAAGTGTAAAAGGTTAAACTGAATTTTCACACTTTGTGTGAAATTTTCAAGAAAAAAAAATCTTTTGGAATAAAAAAAAATCAGAAAAATGTAGTTTATGTAAAAAAAAAAAAAAAAAAATAGTTATACATTAACTTTAGTTGTAGCGGGATTTTATTACTCTCATTTCAAATAATGTGCGGACAGACGGACAAATTTAAACTGTGCGGACATGTGACAAATTTATACTGTGCGGACAAATTTAAGCTGTGCGGACAGGCGGACATATAAAAAAATTTTATACGTCGTCTTTACGTTAATACGTTAAAGTTTGTAAATTTTTTGACACAAATTAAAATAATGTTTAAAATTAATAAGTTAAAAATTAAAATAAGTTGCATACTTTTAGGCACCAATGTTGGTAAAAAAAAAAAAACAATTCGATACGCTTAACGAACTATCTTAAGTCCAAAAATGAATAATTTCGGTAAACTTAATATTAAAAATATAAAATTTGTGTTTATGGGGCACCCTACTCTTCTATTTTTTTAAAAACAATTGATGAAGCATTACCACTGTGCGTTGCTGCGCATCGTTTTGCATTTATATCCCAAGATCACATATATAGTATGCGTTTTAGTTGATTAGTTCCGGCATTCAAACATCATTAAAAAATACCCTTTGAAATGTTACAAAAGAAAAGAACGCCTGAAAAATGCACGCTATCTTTCTTTCATTCATCGAGGCAAGCATTCATTACTCGCAGCTAGTACCTACATGCATTGAAGCTTTTAAATGAAAAACAAACTCAAAAAAAAAAAAAAAAAAGGAAAAAAAAAATATCAGAAAATGTTCACATTCAATGCTTAATTGACAGGATTTTGCAAGGTTATACACAAGTACATACACATCAAGGCTATTTATTATTGCAGTTGCCAGTTGCAAAAGTCGCGACATTCATTCATTTATTTATTTACACGCTACGCGCGCTCAAACTGAAACTCAGAAAAAAAAATGTGTGTGTAATTGAAAAGCTTTTTAGTATTGTTGACAGCATTTAAAAGAGTCTGATATTTGCTGCTATGCTGCTATCAAGGGTTGCGTTGGTATACAACAACAACAACAAAAAAATTAAAAGGCTAAAGGACTTAATTGAAATAAAAACATACACACACAAGAATAATGCCAATTTGCACTCTAATCTTACTAAAATCAAATTCAGAGAGCGCACTGGAACAGTTATCTTGACTAACGATTATAATCGAGTTATAAATTAAATGAAATAATAAAATACTGCAACTTAGCTCATATACATATGTACTCGATTAAACGATTAAATTCTGAAGCGATTATTTGAAACTAATCGCACAAAGCTAAGAGTTGCGTTTGATAAACCGATTAATCGAATATTACTCACATTATACCGAAGAAGTATTCGACTCGATCATACTCGACTGCATAAGTACTGAAGACAAACGAGTCGAACCGATTCTTCGCCACATTTACTCGATTAAACGATTAAACTCCTAAACGATTATTTGAAATTGCAGTTATTCGAACGAAGATAAGCGATTAATCGGATATTAATCGCATTATATTAAAGAAAATATCCGACTCGATCGTCCTCGACTGCATACGTACCCCAAGACAAACGAATCGAACCGATTCTTTGCCTAATAGTTTACCTGTTTAATTTCGAGTTACCGATTAAACGATTATTTTAAAATATTTCGCTCATTCGGCGTACTTTTTTTATTGTAAAATTTAATATTTTACCTAAAAAGCGATGCTGTAGTTATAAAATTGCTTGAGGAAAAATTCTTCATAAAAAGATACATACAAGAAAAACGAAAGTAATTTCTGTCAATGGCAAATGTTGAACTTTATTACGTCCGTTTTCTAGCTTCAATTGCACAGTTACTATTTACAAGCATACATGTATGTATGTAGTCTGTCCAATCATTGAATTGTATCTTCTAGTTTCATTTAGAAAAAAAAAAGAAGCGTATACAAACATATTCCAGTTACATAGATAAAATTGGACTGGGACTTTGGGTTGGCGCTAAAGTAACTGAGCAAATACTTCAACATATATCGATGATTTTCTCTTTCTTTGCTGCAGGAAATTACAGCGTAGCAAAGCGAATGCTTTCATTAGCTGCGCGAATGAAGACAATGCAAAAGAAAATCTCAAGATTAATAAAGCAACAACGAAGAGTTTTTTTTTTTTTTGAGAGAGCTTAATGTATGAAAACTTAAAGTCGACACTGCAATGCTGCATGCTGCTTAAATGCGCACTAAAGTATGCAATACGCAAACAGACGCGCAAAACGCACACAGTGCGTATGATGAATAAATAAAGTCGGTCAACAAATCTGCCAAATACAAAGGCATTATGATCAGCAAAAGCATACATATAGGAAAGATTTTTATGCATAAGTCCCTTGGCATGTATGCACAATAAAGCCACACACACACAAACATACACATGCATATAGACAGTGAAGAAAATTTGTTGAAACAGGAAATTGCATGCGGCACTCGACGCTAATTCGCACCGGAAATGAATGAACGAACAAACGAATGTACAAGCTATGATGCGGTCAAGTATGCTAGGTGAAACTGAAAATGCCGAGGACATGCTGCAAAAATGCAATGCAACAGCTTCACTGAAACGAAACTGTCTCTGCTTGTGGCAGCAGCAGTCAGCCTTCTCCTTCTCCTTCTGAGGTAGCACAACACAGCACAGGGCAGGACACATGCATAAATCGCTATTTCGCAATCGCAGCGTTTGCAAACGATTAATAATGCATTTTCTGTGCTATGCTGTTCTGTTTTGGTATTTTTGCGCTGCTTTTATGCTTTTGTTTATTTTAGTTTGCCACTACTGCCACTGCCACTGATGCTGATGCTTGTCGCTGTTGTTGCATTCGCATTTTCATTGCATAAAACAGTAAATGAATTCGTTTAACGAAACGCTTAAATCTTTATTAGCAGAGATTTCGTGTGAATGTGTGTGTGTGTGAGTGTGTGTCTGCATGCAATTTCAGTGCTTATAAAATATTTAAATTATAATTAATAAGACAATGCAATGTTTTATGAAGTGCAAAAAAATTAGCAGCAACGCCACTTATAATAAAAATTAAATGAATGCAAAAATTTAAAAGAAAAATATTCCCACGCACTGACTGACTGAATAGCATTAATAAATAAAACTAAATAAATAATAAATCTGTTAGATACACACGGAAACCATTAAACGTAGCAAAAAAAAAAAAAAAAAAACAGAGCTAAGCTGCACTTCCGGCACAAAAACAGAAATATTATAAACGGAAGAAAGGCAGGAGAACAAGCGTTGAATTCGGTTTAAACGAAGCATTTGTTACCTTTGCAGCTTATAACACTTTTTAAAATGTAAAAAAAAAAAATTGTTAGTGATAAAAGCTTCTCAAAATGTGTCGATACTCAAAAATAATCGATAATATCGAATTTACGCAAGTAAAAAAACTAAGGAAAATCTAGAAAAATGCGTAAAAATGGAGCTCTTGAGTCTCTCAAAACATTGTTATGATATCAATGTGACATCAAAATATATCGATAATAGTATCGATTAAAATATTTAAAATATCGATATACCAATGAGTCGCTAAAATATCGATATATCAAATCGAGTGCATACAAATGAGTCGCTAAGATATCGATGTATCAAATCGAGTCGCAAGGCATGCAAATGAGCAAATCGATAATATTTTTTTCCGATTAATTGACTTTTGATAGGCTTAAATGGGTACAAAAATAATATTTTATTGAGCGAATGGGGTACTTTTCAACCTTGAAAAATTGATTCTTTATGATTAACCGATTATTTTCGAACATCGTGGGATTATTGGTCGCAAAATCGACTCTGTTTCTTTAAAAAATTATAAAGGCTTGTCTGATTTCTACTGTAGCCTCCAGACAATGAGACCAAACTTATTTTGATGATATTTCATTCGGTGATGAACAGATAATCTATTTAATCCAGCCCTCCGCGGACCAAAAACAATGATTTATGAAGCTTTTGAAGTAGTATTCTATTTTTTGTTATGTCGTACTACTGATTAAACCGCACTAAAAATTTTATTTAAAAAAAATAAACAAAATCAAAAAAGAGAGGAAAATACTAGAAACATATGAGCGGAAGTGTTTGTGCAATGATAATGTTGGCAACACTCTAATACCTAAGCATCATACGCTGCTACACACACACACACACCACACCACACAGTAGCAACATCATTGCTGTAAGCAAGGACATTCGTAATAACAGCAAACGCGACTGTCATAGCAGAAGGTTAGAAGGTCAGGTCAGCATAGCAAAACACAACATAGCACAAGTCAAATGAATTATTATTTTGCTGTTGCTGACATTTATGTATTTTTAGGTGTGGCAACACTTGCACATATAAAAAAATAAAAAAATAAAACACTCAACCAATTCAACTTCTATGCAATTCTCACTCAGTGAAATGTGTCACATTAAAACGCAACCATAAAGCGCATTTATACATATGCATGTGTGTGTTTGTGCTTTGGTGTGAGTATTTTTCACTGATGCTGCATGACATATTTAAAATTAAAAAAAAATGGTGCCATCTGTATTTGAAGTATTTTAATAGATAAAAAACGTAAAGATTTATGCACGCTAAATGTTTTGCGATTTGTATTGTACAACACTGGCATTTAGCGTTTGTAGTGTTTAAAAATTGATTGTCATTTTGATATGCAAATCTGTGCAAAATATTTTATTCAGGCAATGAATCAAATCTCATTCGAACCATCAAGCGATGCATTTATTTATTTATTCATTCAATTCATTCATTGATGTGTGACGATTTAGTTTTAAAAATAATCAATCAATTTTTATATGTGTAGATAGATAGGTATGCCACATTTATTTAGTGAATTATTTATTTATATATTTTTATTTTTAAAAAAAAAAAACTGTTTATACAATTTTTGTATTTTTTCAATTGTTCTGGAGTTTTTGTCCACAATTTCTTTTTTTTTTTTTTTTTTTTTAATTTGCGAAATATAACTGAAAAACTAAACTAAAATTCTGACTTTCTCACTGTAACTAAAAAAAAAACATTTATCACTTTCATTTGACAGAGTTCCAACAGAGAAAAAAAACGTATAAAACAGGGAAAGTTTTTTGCTTTTTCGTAAAGTTTTTTCTTTCTTCATGATTTTCTTCTTCATTTTCAGGGCCCAGTTGACTACTAAGTGCATTCTTAAAAAATACAAATTGATACGCAGCCAAATTACTTTTGTTTTCTATTTTTATTTATTTATTTATATTTTTTTCCTTTCTTTTGGCAGCGTTAAACATTTTAAATTAATTTGTTTCGTTTAAGAGAAAAAAACGCTAACATTAAAATGTATCTTAAGCTACAATATTTAATAAGCATGAAACGTAGAATTTCAACAATTACGCGGGACAAAAACCTTGTCAATTAAAAAGTTTTATTTAATCAATTTCACTTTCTTTCAAGCAGACTTCGACTTCGATTTATAAAAAAAAAATAATGTAGTTATAATACCGACTATATAAGTAGAAGTATCTGTCAACAATGCTTATAATTAGTCACGTCGTTATAATGTTTGTTTTTATGCGTATCCAAATGCGTTCATAACGCCGCCATATTATGTGCGAGATGCACACGCGTAAACTAAACCTAAACGTACGCGTATCTAAATTATACGATTACGTTGCGTTTACATTACGTGGCTGCACGTTGTCTAAATGTTGTTATAAAATACATTAAATGTATCTCTAACATATCAGTTAGATACATTTAAGTAATACTTTCATTAATAATAACTAAAATGCATTTAAAAAAAATGTTTATCTTAACAGAGAAACAACTGCTTATACACTAAATGCACTACAATTTGAGTATATATAAAATTATGTGTGTTATGTAACAGGCCATAATGAAAAGATACATTCTTAAACAGCAACGAAAAGTGATTTAGATATGTCCGTCAGTCTTGCTTTATTTCGTATGAGACAATCCATTTTGGAGTAAGAAAAACACTAAACTAGAATTCTACAACAACTTTATATATCTTATATAATATAGCCCCTTAAAGGGTATTGGAAAAATATCAAAAACTTTTTCGTACCACGAAAACTTAACATTTTATCAGTTGTTGGATTGATTGCAGTAAAAAAATCGGGGTATATTATGTCAAAAGTAAATATTTCATATTAAACTTTCATAAAAATCAAACTAAAGCTTATCTACCACAAATGTTGTTACCATCTCTTGCAGTTGAGCCTGGAAACTTTGCAAAATGTATCGATACTTTTCGATACTTAAGAGAATCGATTCATAAAGCGCTGATTATATTAATTTATTTACTTAATCATTGCTATCAGTGCTTTGGGTATGAAAGCAGATCTCTTTCAACAAATAGTTGATTACATCGATAACACATCAATATAATATCGATATATCGTGTATAGTATGCATATCTAGATTTTTTACCCAGCCGTAGTCAAGCATTTTGAACTGCAACGTTCTTTCTTTTTTTATACATTTTTTCCAATACTGATCAGATTAATCAACAACAAAAATGTTGATCTCTCGCATCAAACAAAACGATCAACAAAAATATTGATCAGTCTTATCAAACAAAACGATCATTTAAAGTGTTGATCAGTCTTATCAAACAAAACGATTACAAACTACACCCCACGAACAACACACAAAAAATGCTGATCAGTCTTATCAAAATGCGCTTTTCATTTCATTTTCAGCATAAAAAATAACTCTCAAAAGCTAAACAAATAACATCAAATAATAATCGGCTTAAAGACAACTCAACATTGTTTAGATTTTCACAGTTTCATATTATTTTTTTTCGGTTAAAAAATGAAGAAAAATGCTTACGGAATATTAACAACAAAAAATTTTCAAAAGTGCTGCTCGATTTCTTAAAAAAAAAACGAGCTTAAATGATTAAGTTTTTACTTTTTTTTGGCGCTTTCTTTGCGCTACAACGACAAATAAAATATATGAAAAAAAATACACAAAAATAATTATAAATAAAACTTTTGACGGTCGTGGGTGAAAATAATATAATTGCTTTTAGCCATTTAGCTTTCGCCCATTTAAAAAAATTAATCACGGCTACAAAACAAATAAAAAAAAATAAAAATAACGCTGCTATTCATAGTTACTAACTTCTTGTTTTCATCTGAAGATCTTTAAAGCAAGGTTATAGTAAAAATTAGCTAAATATTTATGAGCATTCCGGTTACAAATAATTTGAACTTCAATCTATTCTAACGCTGACTGCGTGCGACTAACACAGTTTACGTGCTGCGCACATTCGTCAAGCTAAACAAAAATGAAAATTCCAAAAAAAAAACAAAAAAAAAATGCATTTGAATAAAAGCGGCATGGAACGTTTGTAAAGCACAAAAATTTTAAAATATGCCATTCTATCTTGTCTTGCAACAGGCACGCACGCACGCACGCAGCTCTGCAACACGTTTTCAAAACGCCAAATTTTACTTTCAATATTTTTTTTTTTCTTTCTTTTCAACAACGCTGCGCATGCGCATCACGTTCTATGTTGTCTGCGCTTGTGTGTCTGTCTCTGTCTACGCGCATGCGTGTCGTCGATCTGTGAACTTTCTGTGAAAGTTCTGTCTTTCAACATTTTTTTTTATTTTTCATTTTTTTATTTAGTGAATGCATAAATCTTTGTAAACTAACTCGGACACTATTCCCAAATGTAGCGTACATGCTGTGCCGTATTAAGTCTTACTTCAACATAGTTTGTATCTAGTATCTAGCGCATCATTTTCTTTTCTTTCTTATTTGTATTTTTTTCTTTTCTACTTCTTTTCGAACTTAATTTTATTGCGCCGCCATACATATAAATTCTAAGTGTTGAAGTTAATGAAATAAATCTTGTTTATGACGCGAATTTCTATAATTATTATTATGAAGCTTGAGAATTTTTTTTTTTTTCTTCTTCTATGTTTTTAGTTGACATTCATTAATTATGTGTGTGTACAGGCACATTAAAATGTTATTAGTTATGCACGTACTACGCTGTTAGATAATAAAAATAATCATAAATAATAATTTTACTTTCACTTGAAATCTTTATAACGTTCACGAAGAAATAAGACCTGGCAAAAAGAAATAAAAAAAATCATAAATAAACGTTTGAATTTTTTTTTTATAAAAAAATAAACAAAGTTCTTTTATAAAAATTAGGCTCACGTAATCGCGAAAAATTTCTGATTTACGATTTATTAAATTTGTACGATTTCAATTCGTTCATTTTCCAGCAATCGTAAAAGTTATGTTTCATTTCCAAAACGTTTCTTTGCATTCTATATGACCAAAAACTGCTATCGGTTACAAAGGTTATCAAACGATGCCGACCTTTCAATATTTTTCAACACAATCCACATTTATTAACTTATGGAAATGCTTTATAGAATTTGTTTAAAAATTCCGAGCGGCTCTGACCCATAACTAGTCAGCTGACTGGTTTGGCGTTGTCAGAACTGTTTCACGAGCTAGCCAGCCTCAATGATGCTTCCTATCCGTTAATACATTTTAAACCGCCTGGGACAGTCTGTGACCAACATGGGTCGACCATGATACAATTACCAAAGGTAGTAGCAAGCGGAAATTTTTCGAGCCAAGTAATGAAACATATGAGTACGATAGAGATGGAAGATTTTCTCTATTTACTCAGTTTCGTATGTAATTTTGCAAGTGTAAAGAAGATAGAATTTTTTTTTTTCATCTGGTTTTTTTTCTTTTTCACTTCGACAAACGCAGTACGACTGCCGTTGGAACCAAAAGTGAGAGAAAAGAATGCTCTTGCCACTACCTTTTGTTTCATTAAATGTTTCATTTCATTAAATGTAGAGACAACCCAGCATTGTAATGTAAAAATAGGAAAGCAAAAAACATTGAGGCTGTTTAACTCGCTGTCAAGCCGACTCGTCATATAGTCTGAGGGTATCATTCACTAGCCCGTACGAGCTGGGCAAACTGTGTCACTTTTTTCTAAAAAGGGTCACTTCGTATTGGATCAACTCTGCAATAGCGCTGACTTACCCAAGGGAACGAGTCAGAAAAAAGTTAGTCTGTTGGGCTTAGACTTTAAATAACATAAAATATATGGAGTAGAAAATTTTAAACTAAATTTTTACTTTAAAAAATTAAATAAATATAAAAAATTGCTAAAACAATTTTAAAATAAATCGGGCTACAATAAAATATACATATTTATGTTGCTATATAAAAAAGAATGCAAAAATTTATTTATATTATTTAATAAATATCTCTTCAAAAAAAAAAAAAACAGTCTTAAAATAAAAACGAATATCAAATTAGAAGACGTCATAAAAGAGAAAAGTCCATAAAAACTAAATCACACACACACGCATGGTAAAGTGGGGAAAATACGAGTATCAACCAAAAAAATAAGAAGAAAAAAACTAAAATAAAATAACAAGATAATATAGAAACGCATAAAAACATTTAAACACTAATGTAGTGAAATAATTTACGTTAATCGAAAGTTGCTGCGATGCACGTTTAACAACTTTGAGGGCAAGTGACACGATTCGGTCATAAAATGACAATAAAAAGTGACATTTTTTTTTTGTTTTTTGCAAAGTAGCAATAGCAGACAAAAAAAAAAGAAGAAGAAGAATATATATAAAAAAAAGAAAATAATGCACACACTAAATATCATACAAAGCCAAAATCAAATCAGTTCCATGCCAAAATCAAATAACAATAATAGAATTAAGAGTGCCGGAGGAGAAGAACTGTAGCGAAAGGTGGATGAATATCATCGAATACAAATCAGAAATGGGCAACAAAATTTGACATTTACGATGCTATACAAAGAGTGAATGACTCTTGAATGATGCCACACAAAGTGCAAATAGTTAAATGAGTTTTCTAAGACAGTGAATGGTGAGTGAGTGAGTGAGTGAGTGAGTGAGAGTGATTTAATATTATTTTTGGATTTTAGCCGAATCAACAAAACGAAAGTAGTTCTACGCTAAGAGCAAAAGCAATTAACTTAATATGATGAGAAAAAAAAACAACCAAACTTTGTTTGTATTATAAAAAGCGATAAAATAGCACACACACACCGCGACTTTTTTTTTTTTTTTGGGAAATTAAACATAAAAAAATAATAATAAATTAATAAAACAAGAAAATAACAAAAAATTATATTTTCATCATCAACAACAAACAACAGCAGCAGCATTGCCAGCGTCAGCAAAACATTCGGCAATTGCAAATTAAACACAGAAACGTGTTGTCAATCCAAAAAAAAAAAAAAAAAAAAAAAAAAACAAGAAAAAACGTAATCTTCGGTAGCACCGAAGCTCAAATACCCGCTACACGAAACCTTCATTAGTCCACATATGAACATCAGTGACGTAGAATTTATACTGCAAAGGGTAAGGGTAGGGACAACTCATGTTGGGGCTCAAATTTGAGGCATAAATAATATGTAAAAAAATATATATAAAAATGCATATAAAACAAGCATTTTCTTGAAAAAAAAAAAAAAATGGAGGTAAGTTTGTATGGGGTTCTTATATTATAGTGAACCCATCCTTGTCATGCCGGTAGTATATTTATAGGATGACAGTAGAATTCATTTTACCCAGATTGGAGTAAATATATTCATAAATAAGAACTATTTTCATACAAAAACTCAAAAATGGGCTCTAGGTTTGTATGGGGGCTGAACCTAAAAATGGGCGTGGCATCTTGCTTTTGATATTGGATGCCCTTAGAAGTGCTTTTACTCAATCTGTAGTAAATACATGCAAAAATATTAAATATTTTCATAAAAAAATCGGAAAAAGTGGTAAGTTTGTATGGGAGCTATATTTAAAAACGGACGTGGCACCTTGATTCTGTTATACAAACTGCCTAGGAGCACAAAAAGCTTAAGTTTAAAATTTTAGGGCAATATCTTTAAAACTTTCCGAGAAAAACACAAGTGACAGACAGACGGACATGATTAGATCGATTCGTCTCGTCGAGCTGATCAATAATATAAATATTCTTTATGGGATCCCCGATGCCTCGTTTAATGCGTTACAAACTTTCCGACAAACTGATAATACACTTCATATAATGTGTGGCGGGTATAAAAATGAAAAACGAAGATTGAATATGCTAAAAGTGTTTATCGAATAAACTCTGCTGCAGTAAGAAGCATGCTACGACAGAAGAGTGGAGCATGCAGACAGATGAATGGACGGTTATAAATAAATACAATATACAAACACACGAACATAATTAGATAAACTACTATATTGAACCAACATCAAACTTACGTTACGAACTCAATGACAAAATTAAATTACTACACCCAAACACCTGAAGTGTATAATAAATAAAAAAATAAAAAAAAAATGTATATGTCCAATGACCAACGGCAACAATGTTCACATTTATTGTATCTTCAACGTCAACTCTGGCAACATACATACTATTCGGTCGGTCGGTTCGGTCGCTCGTTTCGGTCGTTCTGGCTTCATTAAACTCACATAAAGATATAAAGCTCAGGCGGCGGCAAAGATTTACAACGACGACAACGACGACGATGACCGCTGCTGCTGCTACTACTATGGCTATGGCTGTGGCAAGTCTCGTGTTGCAGCGTTGCTTAAAGGCATTCAACCATTCACATATAGTACATACAATCCCATATATAAATTCCATTCCATTCCATACCATTCATTCTACTGTCAACAGTCTGCACACTTTCATTATTCAATTTATACATACAAGTTTATTCTTCATTTAGTTTTCTTGTCGCAGTTTTTCATGCACTTTATCTACGCGTAGCGCAATTTTATTCTTCTTCGGTTTTTTTTTTTTTCTGAAACATCTTCCACAACTCTTCCAAATATATAAAGCTTGGCAAGTTTGGTGCTTTTATTAGTTTTTATTTTTTCTAGGTCAGTTTCAAAGACGGAAGCTGTCCAATGACTAGAATTGTTTTTTTTCTTCTTTTTATGTATGCGATCCGCCATGCTGGTTTTTCTGCTATTTATATTTAATATATTTCTTTTATTCTTTTATATTTTAGATTTAACGCCATTTTTTTGTATTTTTGTTATGGTTTTTTTTTTCCCTTTTTTAGTTCGACAACTTTCTTTGTTCAAATTGTTACTTTTTTTTTCTTCTAAATAACCGCAAAATGTGTGCCAACCAAGAAGTATAAAAGATTGAAATAATTAACGCAATTTTTGAGGGTATTAAGTTTATTGTTTTTTTTTTTTATATTTATAAATAAATGTATAAATAAAATAAACAACAATAGATCATAATTGTTTTGCTTTGTTTGCAAAATGTCTCAGAAAAAATGCCGCCATTTCATTGAAAATTACAAATTCTCAGACTTTTTAATTGATTCGGTATGGCTGTCTTTTATAAATGCTTTTATCAAAGATTTTAGATTTTTCACCAAACAAAACTTTAATTTCTAAAATTTTATGCGTTTTATAAAAACGTGCATTTTTAAATCTCACAATAAATGAGAACACTACCGAAACTTAATGCATTCTTATACAATAGAAATAATTTTCAATAATTTCATTTTAATTCTATAAATAGTTAAGAAAAAAAATGTGCCGTTGTAGTTGTATGAACCAAATACAATAATTTTTTTTTTTTTTTTTTTTGGAATTGAGCACATTTGAAAATATAATTAAATAATAGTCTACGAGCTCAATCAAGCATTTCATGTTAAAAACATTGAACATAAAAATTGTACGCCTCCGGATAGAGTTAAAAAAAAAAGAAAAAAAAAACGAAATGATAAAGTTTTAAATGTAAAAATAAATAAAACCATTAATGCAACCGTGCACCATGCATACACTTAAGAGATGAATATGCAATTTACAATTGTGGATGCATTAAAATCAACTATTATAGTCAAAAACAAAAAAAATAAGAACAAGAACGAACGTTAACTTCGGCAGAACCGAATCAAAAATACACGATACATGTTGTAATTCTTTTAAGTGTTCTATTGCACAACTGTCTCTTTCTATTTTGCTTGCATATTTTGTTGAGTTTTTATTTAGTATGAAAGCAAATTGTGTTGAAAAATGTACCGAATTGCAGATGAGCTGAATTACACTGATTTATAAATTTTAACTGTACATCGGTTCCTAAAGAAAAATTTCCATGCTAATAGTGTGGAGTATAGAGTACCTAGAATGGTTACCGAATTGTATTGGAATTCACGAAAAGATCTATTTTGTAATATCTCCAAGAACAAATCGATTCCACAGATTCCTAGAGTGTTTCATGTTCAAAATATAAACTTTAAATTCATGCTGCTTTTAAGTGTTACAAACTTTTCGAAAAAACTTAATAGACGCATTTAATTTATGCATAAAAGAATACTTCATTATTTTATCAATTAAAGAGTTAACAGTAAAGCGGCATAAACACAATTACACCAAAATTGATTGACCATCAACAGTATTACTCGTATTGTATTGTTTGCTATGGTTTGGTGGTTCTACTATTTTTCAATCAACTTTCATAGGAACCGACGGACTGGACTGTCTATGTATATAATTGCAGCTCATTTAAATGCCGCTCGGGGGCCAATCGCCAAACGAGCACAAGTTCTTCTTGACACAAGTTGCAGTGTCATTAAAAAAAGAACTTTTTCTTATGCATCTAGACAATTTTTTTTTTCCGTTCTGTAGAATACTATAAAAAAAAAAAACGCATTTCTTAGCAAGATGCAGATAATGACTAAGTGTAATGAACAAAGTCAATTTGAAGCCCTCAAGAGAGCCAATCAAGCTGAACCGAACCGAACCGAACCGTCAGCTTAATTTCATTTAACTTTTATGTTCAAGTAGTGTAGTAGCAATGGCCGCAAACAAACAACAAAGATCAATTTAATAGCTATGAAATACTTAAAAAAAAAAAAAAAGGAAAGACACAAGATGTAATCATTGACGTTGATTGCAATGGGTCAGTCTATGGTTCTATGTATTTAGAAGACAACAACAAGAAAAACAACAGACTCACATGTCATTTGACAATGATTACAGTCGACTAAGTCAACTATTGACAATGTTAAAATTGTTGTATTCGATTCGATTTATCTTAGTTTATCATCAAATTTTATTGTCACTACACGCACACACACATACACACACACAGAGAGAGACAATTTACGCATTATTTATTGTACAATATTTCTCTATTATATTTTATTGTATTTAATTTATAGTTAAACACACACAAAGCCTATTATTTGATTTATCGGTTAGCAGGTTATTGACCATTATTATTACTTGATTTTATGTACATTTTTGTGTTTATATTTGCAATGAGATTATTCCATTTTTGATACAAAATTGCGAGTGAAATGTGAAATATTCATGAAACATTTACCAATGAAATACTATTTTGTTGTGTATGTCCTATTTTACAAAAGAATTTATGGTATGCCTGACATCTGTGTGACAACAATAAATTAGTTTAAGTTTAATGATAAAATAAAAAAAAATTATTGTAATTTATTTAATTGCTTAAAAATTTAAAAACTCGACCATGTTCTCGGATTTGCAAACATTTTATAAATCGCAAATTTTGATGTTTCGATAAACGTATTACATGTCTGTGTTTATAGCTACAAATTTGTGCTTAATATTGTCTAAGAAAAATGTTTAAGGTAAAAATTAATCGAAATACACAAAAAAATATTAAAAATTTGTCTATGTCCGCTATGGACTTTGAAACCATCCAAACGATGAGTTCCAAACTGGCTTCATATGAAAGGCTGGAAGTCAAGAATGATTTAAGAACACAAAAACAATGCATTAAGCACTTTCGGTTCATTCATAAAGTCGATTTTCGATAAAAAAAATTGTTTGCGTTAGTGGCTTTTATATGTTTTTTTACTAGCCCCAACATATTTTGGTCACGCTGCATTAAAAAATGCCGATGCGTAATGAAAAAGAACCGAAATTTATTCGCTAAAGCTAGTTCTTGTAGATTTTTTCTCGTAGATTATGTATCTGATTAAAAATTTTTAGAAAAATGGAATTAAAGTCGTAAGAACTTGCCGTATAATGGGCTAAAACAGGCTTTGTGGTATCACAAATTCAAGCCCACTTGTGTATAAAATTTGAGCAGCTCGTTTATAGCTTTTACCTCATTAAATATAATTTATACACAATGCCAAATCGATTAAATCCAAGAGGCAAACAATTTTGATAAATTTAAGCAAAAAAAAAAAATATTGCATTCTCAAAGCAAAGCACTTAACGCAATGGCAAATCAATTACATATTTAAGAAGCAATCGATGAAATCGTTAAAGTTAAAACTCAATGAAAACTGACTATTCAAATCTTTGTGCCTTTACATTCAGAACATTGTTGTATTGTATCTGTGAAAAGATAAACAGCATCGTTGACCGTTAGTGCTGTAAATAGTCAATATTTTGCTGCATGTTCATCACCCACATGCTAATGAGAGATACAAAATGTGAAAAACTAAATAAAAAAAAAAAAAAAACTTGACTTAAGATAAAGTAACTGCAACAGTTTAAAATAAATCCACTCTTTTACAAAAAAAAAAAAAAAAAATTGCAAAGAGCTGAAGTAAACTGCAAATAAGTACAAAAAAAAAAATCAAAAGAATTTAATTTAAAATACAAGTGAGCAGTAGCCACAGGATGAAGGAAAATAAAAAAAACAAGACACTAAGTTTAAGCGACTATTAAATACCGTATAACGCCGCTTTAAGTAGTTAACATCGGACATGAGTGTATCCACGATGCTTAGACAGACGGATATACTCATTTTGAATGTATTTACGGACATGAGTATATTCATAATGTGTGTACAAAGGGACATGAGTTCATTTATTATGTATGGAAAGACGGACATGAGTATATTCATAATGTGTGGAAGACGGACAAGAGTATATTCATAACGTGTGGACAGATGGACATGAGTATATTCATAATGTTTGGACAGAGTACAATCATGAGTATAATCATTATTATTCAACTGATAGCCATGGTTTATTCATGATGTGTGGACAGACGGACATAAGTATATTCATAATGTGTGAAAAGTCGGACGTGAGTATATTCATTATATGTAAAAAGACAGACATGAGTATAATCATTAACTGATTATTATACAAATTTGCATAAACTTTACTTGAAAAATTACACACTCTAAAATATATAGTATCTATATGCGCTACAGATACATTTGACTTGACGCCAATACATTTTGCTTCATTGCAATTCAAATGCGCTACATTCAGTTGCAATGTATACAATTCTGTTAATAAAATAATTCAAAAAGCGCTTTACAATAAAAATAAAAAAAAATAAATAAATATAAAAAAGCAACCGATACACTAGAAAGACTGAAAGAAAAAAAACTTAAAACTTGAAATACATATGTATCTGAATCAAAATTCAAGAACGGCGACGACAGACAATAATGATAATGATGTTGTTTTTGTTGTTGTTGTTGTTGTTGTTGATAATGCTAATGCGGCAATGTTACAGTAAACTATAAACAACACGCAGAACGTTAAGAGCAGTACTTGAAGCAGTCTCTCAGTCAAGTTTCAAGAATCGAAACTAAATAAAGAATAAATACGGCAACTTGCAAGAACAGAAACAAAAACAAAAACAAAAACAAAAAAACAACAAAAAACAGTTAAATAAGCAAAAGTTTTAAATGCTAGCAACATGCAGCAATATCTTAACTTGTATTGCTGCATCTACAGTCTCTGTTGTGTTTGTTTGTTGCATGCAACAGCAGCAGCATCGCATCATTATGTGAACACGCATTTTACCGTTTTTTTCCTTTTTCTTTTTTTTTTTTTTTCTTTGTATACAACAGACTTCATTTGGCGTAATTCATTTGAAATTCATTGCCAGCCTCACAGCTATCAACTCTACACGGCGGCAATTGCGTGCTGTAATGTTTATAGGCGGTTTTGTTTTTTTGTTGGCCCAAAAAAAAAAAAACCAAAAACAAAAAACAAAAAACCTAAAGGTACAAAAATAAATGAAACAGCAGTTATAGGCGGAAATATGGGCGCGTACCGAAAGTCAATCGAGCAACCGCAATCTCTTGTCAAATGCAGACCTTGTGGCGGCAAAAATTTTGAACGTTTTGAACGCATGATTACAGACTTTTGTCTTGTCTTTTATGTAGTTCATTTTCAATGGGCTTTCATTTGTTCTGCTATTGCCTAAAACTGCCACTGCTTTGGTTTTTTTCTTTGCGCGTCAATTGCATTTATGTACCTACAACTTAATTAAATCTGATTTGTATAATATTACATGACTTGATTTTAATTTTTTTTGGCAGTTTGCTATTTGCGGCAAAAAAAAAAGCACCGCATAATAAGGAAATATAAACATAAAAAAAGTTAAACTTCTTCAGAACCGAAGCTTAAATAACATAATTTTTCGCGAAAGACTGACGTCATGTCTAGGCAGACGACATGTCAAGATCAACTTAATTTGTTGATCTGATAGAAATGTGCTCGGGAATATGTTCTCTGAATCTACCCATCCCAAATTGAATTTTTTTTTTTGTCTGAATCCAAAGCGTCTCTTTGTTTTTCAAAACTTTCTCATGGGTTCCGATATTTTTCAATACATTTTTAATATATTTCTTTCAAATTTTGAGTATCCTGTACCCAAAGATTATATGCAAATACATGTTATAAGGTAAATTCCAAATCGTTCGTACTTTGGCAAACAAAAGATATGTTTTCAAAACATTTCGTTGCATTCTTAATATGAATAATTGATATCGGTTATAAATTAAAAGGTTATTATTCTCCTTTTTTAATTTATATATAAAAGAAAATAATTATTTCAAATTTGAATTGAGAATCAACGATGTTAAAATGTAAAAAAATACACTCTATTATCGTCACAAAATATAATAAAAATATTTTTAAATAATCGACGGTATCGATATTTCACTTCACTAACTCAAACGCTGCCGATTTGAAATCGGAAATATTTTCCGATTGCCGAAGCGCATAAATTTGCGATTTGAAAAAGAAAATGGCAAAATTTTTTTTGCGAATGCGATGCATATATCGATATTTCTCTTGCATTAAAAATATATCGAAAAACTGATATGAAAAATATCGATAAAAACAAAAAAATCAATAATTTTATATATCGAAAAGCAAATATTAAAAAATATCGATAAAAATCGATTAAACAAATCGATATTTTGATACGACTTTTAGCAATTTTATTCATATTTGTTTATAAACCGTCATAAATAGATTTAAATAGTAAATTTGTTTTTGTAAAAATCTATACGTCCGCCTTTTTGTTTATCTATCTGAAGAAAGGATATTTCATAGTCGAATACGCTTCATAAAAAAATATTTTTTTAATTATCAGCTTCTAACTCTTATTTTTTTTTGTTAAATTTAATTTAATTAATTCTTTACTCCGTACTATTGCGCAATAACCCATATCAATGGAAAATGGCAAATGACAAATGTTTATGTCTCGTGTCAGCGAGCATCATAATGTCAAAGCACATAGTCGGGGTTAATTATCAATACAAAGCATAATATACCATGAACAAGCGAGATGTAATTAATTAACATCATATTACAGTACAGTACACCGCCTAGTATCAACGATTGTAATCTCTGTTTCGGTCTTGCGAAATATGAGTACGATATATATTGTACGTCCGCAGCCCACTCCCACTAATGTATTAGGTGAGGCGACAATTTTGCAGTGCATCTGCATATACGAGTATTTTACTCAACAGAATTGTGGTACTTTATAGTAACCGCAGCGTGGTTCAAGCACTTAACAGCACTAAAAGATCAATTGGACATTACTTGGCCAATTGATTGCGTTGCTTAAAGTTGGTTGAACGCGAAACCATGCAACATCGTTGCTATAAACTTTGACCTAAACAAAATATCAACAACATTATCAACGTCATTTGATGCTGCTGCTGCTGCTGTTGCTGCTTGTATAGTGTTGAGCAATTCTCGCTGTAAGGAAGTTTATTTGATTATTGTTGATTATTAATCATTTTGCTTTCCGTTTGCAATTTCTTGTTTTGCAGTGGAAACACTTTCACATTTACACAAATTCATTTAGATACAAATGTATCTAGATATATTTTTCATGGTACATAGTTATCTGCATGTTAGCTTGTAACTGTTGATTTTCTTGTTATTGTTCTACTGCAATTGTCAACGCAACTACCGCAAAGTGTTCCAATTCTAAACCACAATGGTTGTTGTTGCTGTTGATTTTAGTATTTGTTTTCATATATGTATATATTTACTTTTAAAACTGCTACATTGAACTATATACATTGTATCTATAGCTTACAAACATTCACAACACATTCTCTTTCATCACTTTTCTCTTAAGACTTCATCAGCTGTAATAGCAGAAGATAGCAGAATATACAAAGCTCTCATATATATATATATATGTATAGCATTTAGCTAAGTTATAGCCAACTTAAGCGCATCTGTGGTAAATTCAATTAAGCAATTTTGTATCTCAAAATAAAAGCAAAACAAAAGTATATTATATACATATGTATTTAGTAGAACTTTTGTTTTAATAGTTAAGAAGATTTCTGTCATGCTTTGACATAGATTTAAGAATATACATATTTATATAAATAAATATATATGTAGTATATGTATCTCTAAAATACTTTGCTGCCATTTGAATTTAGTCTACTTGAAGTGTTATGCAAATATTTACGTATTAAAATATTTTACTAAAAAGCATTTCACTTGTTTTTGCAGTTGAAAATCTTTCATTTTCATTTTCCATTTTGACTATTCATTAAAGTTTTTATATATTTTTGTTGCAGCAAATTGCAACTTATACGACAAATTTTCTAAACTTTTAATTTATACAAGAAAAAAATTTTATTTAGCAGCAAAATAACACATTCTGCATTTATAAAATATCTTAAAAATGACATCAAAAAAAAAAAATATAGTTTCAGTTTAAATTTAAGTAAACATAAAACGCAAAAGTATTAAGATAAAAATTGTTATTTAATTCAAAGCAGTGCTTTGGTACGCAACAAGCAAAAGTAAATGAAAAATCATACAAAACAGTAAGCTTTACTAGAGATGGAATACATATAATTGTATCGATATCATATCGAAATGTCTGTCATTCATTTTTATATGAAAAAAAATATATCGATGTTTTTATGATTTAAAGGCCCTACACAAGATTTCAACTTAGTTCTTTTTAGTTTTTTAATCATTTTTATTCTTAATATTTTATATCATTTAATATTTCATTTTATTATTTATTAATTTAATTTATTTATTTAATTTATTTTTTTAATTTATATATTTATTAATTTATTTTATTTATTTATTTAATAAATTGATTTATTTATTTTTATTTCTTTTATTTTTTTATTTATTTATTTATTTATTTTTTTTTTTTTTTTGCTGCTTTACAAAAAAAAAATCATTGCATTTGATATATCGATGTTATCGACTTTATTTTACAATATCGAACAGCTCTCACCACTAGTCAAACCATGCACACGATCACTGTTAGATCGACAGCACTCATTGACTTACTATTGTGTCACAAACTTATTCAACTTATTCAAATATACCATTAACATTATATGTATGAAGCGCATTAAAAACATATATATGTACATATTATAAAACAAAAAATACTTGGCTATAAGTTTTCAAAACAACTCAAATGAAAAACCAAATTGCAATTATATTTTAGCAGGTTCAAATGTACAACACAGTACGTGTCTGCATATCAAATAACAACTTTACCTTTATACCTCAGCAAAATGTTTTTTGGTTAATGAAAAAGATTTAAAGTTGTCAAAAAAAAAAAAAAGAATATTAGAACGTTTATTTCGTCAGTCATGTTGTCCTTGTGCATTACAGACAGCAAATGTTAAAAAAATAATTTAATAGCGAATGAAGCGAAAAAAATGTAAGCGAAATATTAAATTCGCTAGCACCAAAACTTCAAAACGCTACATAAAAAAATATTAATTTAAATTTTTGGCAGACTAGACGGACTAAGAGACTTTAGTAAAATCTATGAAGATCTAACAAAGCGAATACGAAAAAGAAATAAAATTGTCACACGACACACGCTCGCCTTTGAAGTTGCTATTCGTTTCTTGTTTTGGCGTCAGTTGCCAAGTGAACACGGCATTGCTTATGTTCGTGTATCTCGAGCGTGAGTATGAGTGTGAGAGAGATGAACTGCAAGAATTTGAAGTAACACAAAAATATTAACGATTTAGAAATGATTATAGAGAATATTTCAAAGTATACCTAAGCAAGACTTTTAATATCAATTTTTTTAAAAATAACGAAATATAACCGTTAACGATTAAATCGAGCAATCGATATTAGTTATCGGTTTGATTGTTTATGCAAACGTACAACAATTGACAATGGAAACATAGTCTTAAATTAAGTATTCAAAAACTTACATGAAAGCTGAGCCAGCAGCTAAATACTTGATGACCAAAAAAACTCTATTAACCAACTTCATATCAAAATAATATTACCCATTTTACAAAATATTTGCAGTGTAAAAAAATTTATTTAGAAACAAACAAATAAATAAAAAAAAGATATGATATTTCAAAATACTCAATTAATTTATCATTTATCAAGCAGCAGCAACATTCAAATGTCGCTGGGCGTCGACAACAGCAGCAACAACAATATTAAAAGCAACGACAGTCAAAAAAAGTGACAACAGCTACCAACACTATCTGTCTGTCTGTATGTTTATCTGTGTTTGTGTGTGTGTGTGTTAAGTCCATTTAGTTTGGCTGCAATATCAACAAAATTCAGCAACGGAAGCAAAACCAGCTAAAATGTGCAAACGAAACTTCCACAAATAGTAAAGTGCAGCATGGGCGTCATATTCGATAGGCAGACAGACAGACAGAAGGACGGACAGAACTATCGATGATTACTTGTTCGCGTGTCATTGCGTTTGTTTTTTTTTTTTTTTATTTTTTTCCTTTTTACATATTTTATTTTTATAAGGTTCTTTTGATTTTTGTTTGTCAATCGCTTCTTTTTTGGGATGTTTTGCAAATTTTTGACATTTTTCAATTGGCACAGCATGTATGTGTATGTATCTGTCTAGTCTGCGTAGTTATCAATAAATATTTTTTCTCGGTTCATTTTTCATTTTGACATTTGCATTTGTCAAATAAATAAAAAAAAAAAAGGAACGTATTGAGTGTATCGTGTTGCGAACTATTTTATAAACATTTTAAAATAATTGAAAGAGTTTAATGATCGAATATAAATTAATATTTCAAAGTAAAGAAATTGACGATATTTATTTTGGTATTTGTCACAGACAGACTGATCAGAAGCTTAATTCAGAACGCAGGCAAGTTCAAAATTTTAGAAGCAAAACTTATTTTTAGCTTCAAACAAAAACACAACATCAGACAAACAGCAGCAACCGCAGCAATCGAACCTCAAACCAGTCTGCAGAAATTTAAAAGCCGGCAATATTTTTTATGAAAAAAATTTAAGAGCATCAAACAAAACGAAGAGCAACACCTAAGAGCGCCATAAATGTGAAGCAACTTAAAAAGTAATACGCGCATGCGCAACCGGCAAAACCAGCAAATGAGCAGCATTTGCGCAGCTTTCGTTTTGTTTGGCTTAAACCAAAGAAAAAAAAAACAAAAAAAAAAAACAGAAAAAACTGCGTATATGGAGTGCTCAGAGTGCTTTAACTTTGGTTTGCACTTCTTTGGGTTTGATAGCGACACATCTTCAATCTTGAATTGGTAAAGTTGTATCTCAAAAGCCAACTTCGTAGCGTTGACTTTTTGCGTTTTGGTTAAAAGTTTCTTGAGCTCGAAACGTTAACGTTCAGTTCAACGTTTACGTTGCTAGCGTTTGGTAATGCTTTAACGGAAGAGTCGAGTATTACAAATTCTTGAAATAAAAAAAAATTTTCGTATACTAAAAAAAAAAAATTTAAAAGGATAACAACGCAACTAATTAAAAAAAAAAATATTAAATTAAAAAAGTATATAAATTTTAATTAAAAAAAAAAGAAACAAAAAGTGCCATTTAAAGTGCTAAAAACAGTTTAAAGCAAAAATTAATAATTAAAATGTTAAATTAAAAATTCAATAAAATAAAATTTTTAAAAAAAATTTTGTGCAAAGTTTTATTTCTTAAAAAAAAATATATATTTATTTTTATGCGCTAACGCGTCAAGCGCTAATAACAACAGCTGTAAAGCAAAAGCTACTAAAATATACAACATTTTTTTATTAAAAAAATATAAAAAAAATAAATAAAACAACTCACACTGTTTGGCAGGATTGTGCAACTAAAGTGCAACGTCAACAGGTAAGCCTTGCTTTCCAAAGGGATTAACTTTGCTTAAACTGTTGAATAACCAGCAACCAGCAAGAACAACAAAAAAGTAGCAACAAAAGTGGCAACAACAGTATACACATGGTCCAGACAGGCGTAAGGACAATAAGACAGTTAAACAGACAGACTAACGGACAGACGTACAGTTGGTTTTACATTTAACAACAACAACAACAATAAAAATAACAACAACAGCTACAACTGTTGACTTTGCGTCAGCTTTCAAATGGATTACATTGAGAATATTTACAAGGATTAAAAAATCTCTCTATTCTCTATTTTATTCTATTTTATACATTCTCAATCACTGCACATAAAACATGCATATTGTATTTAAATCTCTGTCGTATCTAATAGTTGTGAAATGTCCTTTTTAAACCAAATATTTAATAAACATAGACAGCACGCATTGATCTATTTAATCATCATGTTCGCTACAACTGAAAATAGCTTTTTCAGTATTTCATTTATGCATTAAACGAATGCATCAATTAAATTTAAAAAAGTATCTTTTGGATACATGTTAAAAAAAAAAAAATTATTGAAATCAAAAGTGTATAAATTTATGCAAATAAGTCATCCGAAATAGCGTCTAAATTGTACAATTTATATTTTCCTATATCTTTCGTCAAGTAAAAAATAATCAAGCATAATTTAAGTTTACGTAAACTAACTATTCACGCTTACTAGCTAAAAAACATAAACTCAGAGTTAGACGGTTGAATTTGTCTTGTTGTAACCCAAGCTCGAGTCCCACACAATCCGTTTATATTTTATTTACTTTTAAACTTATTTTTATTTGAATTTTTTTTTTTTTTTTTTGTTAAATCTGAATAATTTTTTAATGATTATCTTAAATTCAATAAAATAAATTTTTTATTTTATAAATATAATTCACAATTATTATAATTATCATTTTTCATTATTAATTTATTTTTATTTAATTTTTGAAGTAAATTCCTTTTTTTTTTTTTCAAACATTTGTTCATCATCCGATTTCTTAGTGAATTTAGCTATTAAATCGCTGCATAAAAGATTTTCCCAGGCTCATGTTTCAGCTGAAAACTTTACTAAAATTTAAAAATAGAAATAAATAATTCATTTCAATTCTTATATTCTTATAACTTATTATTTTATTCATTTTATTTGAACTCGACGTTATCGATATTTTTTTTTTAAATATCAAAAAGTTCTCACCACTAGTTTACAACGTATTTTTGTTATTTTTAGAAAAGATTTAAAACCATCAGAATTTTTTGTGTGTTTCCCCCTGATTGTAGTGTTTTAAAATCTATGGAAATAGTATTTCAAATAACAAAAAAATTATATTAAAAGATTTAAAGTCTCCAAACAACTTTGTCATGCTTACTTCAGTATACTTTGTCTGTCTCAGTATCTTTTAACTGTAAAAGCTTTATTATTTCAAAAAAAAAAATATTAACTTACATAAACAATAACATATATATTATATATTTCAGTATTTAAAGAATAAATATTAAATTGCGTTTGCAGGTGAAAGAAAAAAAGAATGAAATGGAAACTTGTCTTTAATTAAAAGTAGCAACACAACAGAAGGCAACATAAGTAAATAATGTATTGCATGTGTGGAACAGCATGTATAGTGCCCAACAAGTGGACAAATCTAAAGAGTTCTTTTAATTTTTTTTTGTATTTTTTTTTTTTTTTTTGTATTAAATGAAGCAAAACCGAAACCAAAAGGCGTACTAAAGCATAAGAAAAAAAAAACCTTTGTGGCGTAAATGAACATTACTATACAAATACATACATAAATAAACAAACCATGCAGCAGAGTACATGAAGAAGCAGCAGCAGTAAAAGCTGGCAGCAGCAACAACATAAAGCAAGAACAAGTACAACAAACAAACAAACAAACAAGCTGTCGCTGCTATTCTTGTAACGCTGCTAAACAAGTTGAGATACTTTAGCTGCATTTGGTCAAGCTAAAAAAAAAATTGTATATATTTTAAAGCAGCGTTAAGGTGTGTTGTGCGGGGTGGGCGAAGCGCAAAGTGTAAACCAAATGACTAAGTACTTAGTTTGGTTAAGTAGTCAAGACAAAATATAGTTAACTCTATTCTTTTTATTTTTATTTTATTTTTTTTAATGAATTTTAAACAATTTAAACAAAACAAAGCAAAAGCAAAGAAAGCAAAGATACATCTTCATAAATATTTTAACAAATTTAAGCTAGCAATGTATTTAAGCATTAGCAATTACTTACTTACTTGCTTACTAACTGTCTGTTTGTCTGTCTGTCGGTAAACTTAAGCTGACAGCTGACAAAAGAAAAAAAAATGTATCTAGATACTTTTCGGCATATAAAGCGTTGTACTATAAGCATGCGTGTGTATTCAGGAAATGCATTACCAACGGAACATTGTAAATTGCAACTCTATGCTGAGATTATTGTTGTATGTTTTTTTAGTGTGTTGTGTTGTAGCGTAGCGTAACGTAGCTGTTGCGTTTTGTGTTTCCTGCGGCTAAAATAAATATTATAGTTCAACCATTGCACACTAAGAACTTAATAAAAATTGCATTAAATTAAAAAGAATTGTCTGACAATGCCAACGGTTTCGGACAACAACAACATACATGCATGCTACAACACACTAAAGTAGATAGATAGTAGCTACATACAAGTATCTAGATACATAAGTAATAAATAAAATTATAGCGCACTTAAAGATGCTGCCACATAGTGGTTGCAGTGGTTGTTGTTGGTTTTGTTGTTATTGTAGTGTTTATTGTGGCAACAAGACAACAACAACAACAACCAGACAACAGCAATTGTTATAGACAACAACCCATTTCTTAAATCATTTCCTTTGAACGCGATACAATTTCTTGCTTGCTACTTTTTCCTACATTTTTTTTTTTGTTTGCTTTTTAATCATTGACGTGCCAATTGCAAAGCTTATTGCAAGCAAGCAAGCAACAAGAACAGTAACAGAAAAATCTAGCAACAATTGCAACACCCAACAACAACAACAATAGCCGCAAAGAAAGCTGCTTGCTGCTGCTACTACTTTGAGATACATTTTCTAATAAGATGCTCAGATGCTTTGCTACTTCTTCTTCTTCTTCCTCTTCTTGCTTTTGTAACTGTAAAGCATTTTATTGTTTTAAAGCAGCGAAAAGCAGCAACAACAGCAAAAAATAATAATAAAAATGAAACTCTGCACACACACACACACACTGCACACACAGAAAACAGATTGAGCTGCTTTTATTGTATAATGTGAAACGTTTTTGCCTTGTAGTTATATCCTGTCAGCATTTATTAAAAGGTTTCTAAGCGTTTGCAAATACTAAGAAAAGTAAAGACTAAAAACTAGAAGAAGCAGCAAAAAGAAACAAGGAAAAACAACCGGGACGACAAAACACATGGGCGTGGCGTCGGTTTGCCCGGATGACAAAAATGTTTACCTAATTGGGGGTCACTCATAAATAATTACTATTTTTAAACAAAAAATCGAAAAAATCAGTAAGTTGTATGGGGAACCTAAAAATGGGGTGCCTCTGATTTCGACTTAACATAGTCGTGCGGAGCTAAGTTTAAAATTTCAGCAAATATCTTTATATCTTCATTGAATAAATCGCATAGCAACAAACAGACGACAGACGGACAACTGACAGGAGCGGACAGACAGAACACAGGCGGTCCGTCCACAGCACAGAAAAACTTTGTGGGGTCTCCGTGCCTCCTTCAATGCGTTACAAACTTTGACAAACTGAATATACCCGTACACTATGCTAAAAAAATCTATGACTAAAATAAACATGAAGCTGAAGCAAAAAAAAAAAACAGCAACGAACAACAGCAACAGCAGCAACAGCAGCTTCAATGACCAAGTTGCACTCACAGCTAAGCATTATCTGCTGTAAACAAAATCTGTGCAACATGCGCCACGGAGCTGAGCTTAGTTGCCTTTTAGCGAAAATAGATTCTTATTTCTATCTTAGATGTAGCAATTTTTTTTTCTTTTAAGTTTTTTTTTTTTTTTTGTTTTAGAAAGTTGTGGCCCACACAGTTGTTCAATAAAGAAAATACTAGAATATATATTTTTTTTTTTATATATTTTTTTTGAAGAGTCTAAATATCTATTTTCGACTATAAAAAGTACGATTTTTTTTTATACAGATTCAATTTGAAGCCAAATAAAGGTGTTATTTTAAAATTAAAAAAAAAAAATAATATTTTCAGAATCTCGTTGTCTGTCATTAAAACTAAAACCCAAAAGCATATTCTCATGTAGCAATATTAAAGCTACGAGAACAGCAGTAACAGCTCAGTTACATGCCATGGGAAATTGCACAGCATGTGTTGCATGTTGCTGCTGCACTTGCTGACGTTTGATGCCAGCTTTAAGCGTTGCTGTTGTTGAGTAAAAAAAAAAAAATAAAAAAGATGACTTGTGAAATCATGGGAGTGAAATGTTTTACTTTGTTCATTGCAAATTTATTAATTTTTCTTCTTTAGCGTGCTACTGTTGCTGCTGTTGCTACTTCTTTGAATTTTTTTTTCTTGGCAACAAACTGAGCCAAAGTTGTATTCTTTCTTTTGTTTTTTTGCCTTTTATTTTTTGTGTGGAATTTTTAATTTAATTTATTTATTGGGTTGACTTACAAGACACAAACAAACATGCACACGTTGCCAATTGAACCCAAAAGTCATCAAGTGTTTCTTTAACAAAAAAAATATCAAAAAAAATAGTTATAGTTTTAAAAGAGCTTATTAGTTTTGACAAGTTGCTTGTCGTAGTCTGTGGATTGTATGAAATATTTTACAAAAGAAAATATGTCTAAAAAATAATAATAATGAGCAATCACAGCGATTTATAAATTGCATTGTGATTGAATCACTGCTTGCGCTACAAACACTAATTAACTAGCACACTAAAATCTTTAAATCAAAAAAGGCAATTAAAAATCACTTAATCACTTATTTACAAAAAATCATGCAATTACAAATCAACTAAATCACTTTAACAATGCGAATAGACAAAAAAATCACTCTTTCCCATATATTCAAAATATTCATTCACAAATACACTAAATCACTTATTTACTTTGGAAGCATGGATGTAGAGCGATACTTCAATAAAATCTCGTATAAATTTCTCATTGAGAAAAGCGAACCACTTTTCTGTTATACAAAAATTTTCTAAACACCGAATCAAATATGCATGAATAATCACAAAATTTTATTTAGTTCACAGTGATTTTTAAATAACAGACTTTGAAATCACAGTGATTTAGAAATCACAATTAATTTGAAATCACTGTGATATCTTAAACACAGTGATTTTGAAGTAATAGTTGTTTTGAAAACATATGTAAATTTGAAATCACAATAATTTAAAACAAATTATTGTTTCGAAATCACATTTAAATAGAAATCACAGTGATTTTGAAATAATAGTTGTTTAACAATCACAGTGCTTTTGTAAACAAAATTATTTTAAAATCGCATTAGCTTTGAAATGGCAGTTGTTTTGAAATTATATTAATTTTGAAATCATACTAACTTTGATCACAGTGATTTTAGAATAACTGTAATTGTTGTCACAGAGTTTATAAAATAGCAGTGCTTTCAAAATCAAAATAACTGCCAACGCAGGTTCTATGAACACAATTGTTTTGAAATCGCTGTAACTATTATCACAATCACAATGATTTTGAAATCACATGTAGTGCTGTGATCACAGCTGTGTGTTTTTATATATTTTTTTTTTTTTTTTTTTTAAAAAAATATATTTTAAAGAGGAGCTTACTATGTCTGTCCGTATGTACAAGTTCGATTATAAAGTCGTGCAGCTGTCTGTATTTTTTGTTTACATTTCAAGCGTATTAAAACTTTGTTTCTAGCAAAAAAATGCTTCTTTATAATTTGTTTCTTCTTTTTTGCTGTTTTTCTTTAAAACAAAAAAAAAATATATTAAAATAAAATAACATTTGGCATAGCATCAGACAACGTCATTGAATTCAAATGGCGGCACAAAACATTTTCATTTCCATGTCCAAGTTTTTTTTTTTTTTTTATTTTTGTTGCGATTATGTATATATTTTGTAATAAGGAAATATATGCATAACTAGAATATAGAACATTAGTTTTGTTTTTTAGTTTAGCCGCTGAATGCTGCCAATGACAGAAGGCGTAAAGATGTCAAAGTTATTTGGTTTTTCTTGTTTTGCTCTATGACATTTGAACTCGAAGTTTATGTTTTACTGTAAATCTGCTAGGCTATGATTTTATATTATTTAATTTTAAACATTTGAATACATAAAAGTCTATGAAAATTTAAATATATAAATAAACGCGACAACTTGTACACAGCCTACGAAGCCGCTAAGAGTTACTATTACGCCCAATTGTATTCATGAACGCCTCATGAAACATTTAACCGCAAGCTTTAACTACATTTTACATTAACACTAACAAAATTAGTCTGTATGTATGTATGTGCGGATATGTAATTGCTGAAAATTATTTAATTATTACCAAAGCGTAAACGCCTGCAGCTATATTGTAAATATGTACGAGTATATGCATAGATACATTGCTACACCTAACCGAATCACGCCTTAGATTGCGCATCCTCATGCCTCAGCAACAACAACAAAAAAAAAAAGTACAAAAAAAAAAAACAAAGAAAAGAAGAAGCTGCAGTATAGATGTGGCAAGTTAAGCCTTTGCTTCTAGCGAAAATGATTTTGTGTGCTGTGCTTGAATTTTATTTTAAGATAAGTTTTGCGTAAATTTTGTATCTGCAGCTGTATGCAATTGTTTATTTTGAGATACATACACATAAAGTATTCTCTTAATGTAGTTTCATTTCCAATGCCATAATTACATAAAATCTAATTTTGTAATAATCTAGTCATAGCACAAAAATGAAACTTATAAATTTTCGGTTACACAAACAAACAAACAAACACAGAAGCACACACAGAATAGTTACAGATACATTCACTTCAATGTTCATTCATTGAATTCGTGTATGAGATATAATTAATTTTTGTTGAAAATTTGTTGCGCTAACATTATTTAAATGTTACACATACACATACAATACATAACATATAAATCTAAGATAGATCTGCGCTGCATGGGGTTTTAGTGTTTATTAGTAAGATTTCATTCCCGACTATAATTAATTAAAATGCAAAAAAAAAAAAAAAAACAACAAAATGAAACTAAAACAAAGCAGCTACTTACTGCATTGATATACTATGTACGTCATCATCATCATTTTTGGCAGCATGGAAAAATATTCATGAAAATTCAAAAAACATTAAGTAAAGAAAGCACTACTACTACGCTTGTTTGTCTTTATCAGAAATCTTAGTTGTTATTATATATTTTACATACATATATAATAGTTAGTTTTACGTAATCAACATAATTGAATTTTGTTATAATTTTTCTTTTATTTTTTTTTTTTTATCAAAAAATGGAATTCCTAATTAGCGAAATGGTTTATTATAAGCAAGTTGCTGAGTGTAAGCGACTATAAGATACGCTATACACAAGGTAGAGTTTTTTCAAAAATCTTAATATTTAAGACAGTTTTTGTATTTCAAATGGCAAACAAATTACAGAATTAATTTCGTTTTTTTTTAATTTCTATGAAAAATTTAAAATACACGCATCGGAAATGCGATAAAATTATATATTTTGTTCGAAAGACCAAAGTTTTTTCTTTCCAAAACTATTTGAAAAATAAAAATCGGCTCGAAATATACTGAGTTATAGCGCTATAAGTGAAAAAAAAAGAAAAATCAGTATTTTTCAACCATAAATTCAGATTTTGGGAGTCTCCCGAAAATTCCAAGTATACAGTTTTCTTTTACACAACCAGATCTGCAACTTGTACTATAAAATTTCATAGCAGCGTGTTGTCTAGGAGACTAAATGAAAGATTCTGTAGTTTCCTTTGTATATTTTTCAATCTGATTGATGAGACATAACGAAGACACATCTCTCAGTGATCCAAATGTGCCTGAAATACCGATTTGAATAGTTTTATCACATATAGCCACCGAGTTTGGTTGGCAGCAGATATTGTTAAACAAAAATAAATAATTTTATTTATTATAAAATAATTATTTATCGATGTAGTACAATAAATAGCGAACTTTTAGTGCAGCGCACAAAACCTCCTTTAATAAAAACTATTTAAATTATTATCACAATATTTACTTAAAAAAAAAACTATGCAGTAGCTGTGTGAAAGTTTTATTTTATAAACGATTACATAAAAAAATTGACAAAGTTTAAAAAATAATAATAATAATAAAAAATAAAATCAATAATAATTTTTAAATACAAAGATTCTCAAACAATGTTTGTAGTAACAACAAAATTTAATAAACGAATTCATTAATAAACTTTTGATATGATTTTTTTTTTTTTTTGTAATTTTTAAAAATATTTGTCTGCGCGTGCAATTTTTGAATGACGCTTTTATGTTTTGATATTTATTTTATTATTTACTTAAAAAAAAATTATATTTCTTTATACTTGTGCGCAATAATAGCGCATATTAAATATTTCATAAAAAAAAAAAATCAAATATTATGTAAAAAATATGTATATTTATTTGTATACACAATATATAAATACTAATTAAATTCCAATTGAACAAATACAATATTATATTTTTTTTTTTTTTATAAATATTTAATTGATATTGACATTTTATCATTTTATTAAATGTTATTATTATATATGAGTTTATAACTAATAATTAAGATACTCTTCTTCATATATATATATTGCATATACAAGATTGATAGATATATAGCAAATATAATGCATTAGATACAAGATACATATATGACAATGGCAATTTTAAAGATACAAGATAAAAATGTATCTTTTACAAGATACAAGATACAAATGAATCTTTTACAAGATACAAATGTATCCTTTACAAGAAAAAGTCACAAGATACAAATGTATCTTATACAAGTTCTTATATTTTTTAGTAACTATCAAAATATATTCGTCTGTTCGTAATTTTATATTTCGATTCAAAGGTTTTTTAAATATTTTTTTAATTTTTTTATTTAAATTCTTTAATTACATTATTATTCTTATTATTTTATTATTATTTTTATTATTATTTAAATTTTTTTTTTGTAACATTCACAACAATCAATGCTAAATTGCTGTTATTGTAAATTCTCATCTAAATTGTAGCTATATGTATATCAGATTTCGATATTACATAGGTAAGAACTCTTGTAAGCTTCTGTTAAGTACAAATTAATCTTCAGAATACTTAAAAGCATTACGCAGAGTATCTACCATATTTGTGCAAAGTCATTTAAGTAGCTACACCGGCATTTTCTGTTTAAAGTGTTTACAGAAAAAGGTTTTCTAGTTTTGGTTATTAGCATTTTAATGATAATTTTGTACTTTAGCTTCAAATTTATTTGTGGTTTATTTACTCCGTTTTTTTTTTTTCTTTTTTTTTTTATATGACGAAACAGCGCCCAGTATAATTATATAATTATACTTTAATTAGATGATGATTAAATTGAACCTTTTAATGACATTTCTGTGAAATCATTTGGAAAACTTAATTGCTTAATATCTTTATGAGGGTTTTTTTTTTTGTCAAGGTTTGTTACACTTAATTGGCCTGCGGTTGAGCTTATTTTTTGGTACGTGTCATTTATTTGACAGAAAAAAAAATTTTCATTAAGTATATTTTAAGAGCTTAATGTATTGTATTTGTACTTATAAATATTTATTGATTTCAATTAAATTTGTTAAATTATTTGATGTACTTTTCCTCTAAATATAATTTTACATACCTAAGGCAGCAAACGCTGGCATTGTTATTTGATTGAAAATTGATTTTTATTTAATTAGCGATGGAAGTGATTATTTTAATAAATATTAAGTTACAAATTGAAAGACTCAGCTAAGCAGCGTGACGGACAGACAAGTCAATCCATAGAATCAAAAGTATTAGCTTGCTGCCCTTTTCACTTAAATTTGGAAAGTTGTGCAGAAACGTGTAACAAAATCATTAAAATCTGGAATTAAGACTTCTATATTTAAAAATAAAATTACACCATTTTAACAATGCCGAATAGTTAGGCTAATAAAATTAATATATAGGAAAAGAGGCTTGCAGGTTGCCAAAATTAGTAAAGCTGAAGAATAACTCAAATGAAAAAAAATTATGCTTTTTTTGCTCAGTGAAAAGAAATAAATAAAGTTGCCATAAAATAAGCGAAGAAAACTTTAGGGGTGGCAACCTGCAAGTAACTCCCAATGCTTTAGCCAAATCTGTTAACATTGGAAAAAATCATATTGTGAAGCGCTGTCCATATTCCATTAAGCAAAAAAAAAAAATAAAAAATAAAAAAGAATAAATGCGGCAAATTATGATTTATGATTTATACTTTTCGAGAAGCTCATAAAACGTTGAAGCGTGCACTTGAAATTGTACAAAAAAAAGTGTATATATGAAAAAAAAAAAAAAAGGAAAAGAAAGCAAAAAGGTGTTATAATAAAATACTCCGCAGCAAAATAAAAAACAAAAATATTATTCTAACACAGCACATAAAATGCATTTATGAGAAAAGGTATTGACTTTGTTTAGCGTCGAAGTTGTAATGCGCATTAAATGTAATTTAGTAACATTACTCTGACTAAAATTATTTATTACTAGAACAGCACACTTGTCAACAACAAAAGAATATGCTTTAAAACACGTCAAATGCCAAATGAGTGTATGTAGTACACAGCAAACATTCAGTTGTATACACTTTGCACACATTTTACTCTATTATTGGAAATGAGTCACGTTCGTAGTGATTTTGTAAATAGAATTTGAATTGAATATAAAACACAGATTTTTAACACAAGAATCTAGTTAAATAGTAATGATGCACTTCGTGGAATGTGTACTGTTCATGCTGCGTTATTGAATACTGTGTTGTACTCAGTTGTACACACTGTGCACACACTGCACTCAGTGCTATTAAATGTGCCATGTGATTGATGTGTTATATTTTACTGCTTTAATATGTTACAAATACCCAAACAAGCGTATAGCACCCAGTTTATTTAGCGCATAAAGTGTATTTGAAAAAAATACTAAAATAAACAAATAAAATTAAAATGAAACCAATGTAAAAATTCTTGCACTCTAATGGATTCTATAAGGCAAAAGTAGCAGCAGCAGTAGTAAGCATAACAAAACACAAAGCATTGAAAATAAAAATAAAAAAATAAAATTGAAAAACTCTTTTTATTGCTTTAATGATAAATTATTGTGTGCTTTTTTCAAAGTTAGTCTCAGTTTAAAGTACTTTTCGTATACAACAAACTTTGTGACTGACTAACTAAACGACTGGCAGACTGCTTGACCCATTATCAGCATAGAAGTCCATTAGCCATTAGCGATGCCTGCAAATCTTAAGTAATACCTACTTTTCTGCTTAAATAGTTTCAGTTAGTTAAGGCAAGAAATTATATAAATTGCGTCAATGTTTCCACAACGCTACATTTGGAGTTTAAGGTCGCTTTAATACACAGATACACTCTAATGATCAAAAAGTGTTGTTATACATATCAATTTTATGGATTTTATTTATATATTTTTTAATTATTTTATTTTTTTCTTCGCTTTATGCTTAATGTGCATGAAATTGAGTCTTAATTTGTAATTAATTTTAAGCTTATTAAAACTTGTCTACATTGGCTTCGTATGTATTACTTTTTATGTAAAGACACGAGACACGAGTTACATTTCAATTTCTGTTTTAATTATTATTGAAATGCAACAGCAACAACACTATTGGAGCGAATGAAAGAGTTCGATTGCATTTTAGGTATAAATTTATATTTAATTGCTTCAAAGTTTGTGTTTTTGTTGGAGTATGAGAATATTTACTAATGAGATAGTTTTAAATTTCATGAGAGATATAAAGGATATAATTATTTTGTAAATAACTTTTAAATAAGGGTAGAGGACTGCGCTATAATATAATATGATACATTTATTTTAATACAGCTGACTGAGATGAAAGATATATATACAGCTGGGGAAATGATTAGAGGAAAATATGAGCAGACGGACTAGTGCATAATCGAACTAGTTTCGAAGTGTTCAAGAATATATATAAGTATGACGCACTCATTCTGCTCTCAATTGCATATCAAACATCTTTTTTAAACCGTTTAATAATGAATGACTTAGAGTACACAGCAAACATTCAGTTGTACTTACTGTGCACACATTTCACTCAGTTTTTCGATATGAATTAGTTATTTATATGTTAAATGCCATTGTCATATGTTTATAAATAAAAGCAAAATTTAAAAAAATTAAAAAATAAAAGCTGGCCACCACACACACTCTTGTAGAATTTTGCCATTTTTAAACAAAAGTATAAAATAATCACTGTGAATCACCCCACATAAAATAGATCAATTTGAGATGAGAACAATTTTAAAGAAAAAAACAATTTAAAACGTCAAAAACTAAAATTTTATCTTTAAGAGGCTGACTTCAAAAATTCAAAATGGTGGATCCAATACTTTGGACAGTTTTACTTTTTTTAAATGTATTTAACTATTCGAGGGTTTTCGGGAAAGTTGATTACGAATTTCATCTAATTTTCTTAATTCAATGCCGGACAGTTGACTGGAATCGCTTGAAACTTGTTACTATGGGTATTTTAAAGTCCCTGATTACTAATCTAACATCAGATTTTTAAAAATCGGAATGGAGAAAGCCATATGGCGAAAGGGTTTTTTTAATTGACTGAATTCGCTTGAAACTATCAACTTGGGGTTGTTTTTTTTTTTTTATATTTCGATTGGAACGCAAATGTCCACGTATCTTCGATGTCAGATTTTTAATTTTTATATATTTCGTTTGGAACTTAAAATATCAAATATGGCCGAACGGCTTTGAAAAGTTTATATTTTTTTTTTCTACAATTTGACGTATTACAATATAGTTTTTGAATGAAATTCAAAAAGGGGGGCTGCCCACTTGAGAAAAACCTAAATTTTATTTGTACGTAAATCTTATAAAACTGTTTTCTCTTCCACTACCACATTTTTCTTCGATACATTAGGCGATCTTAAGCCTATTAAAATATAGCCCATTTATATTTTAAATTCCAGAACAAGATTTAAACTCTTCAATATAATTTTATTAAAAGAAAAAATAATATTTTTATTCAATGACGAATCAACAACAAATTCACACATTCAAAAAAAAAAAAAAAAAATAAATAAATAAAGAAAAATAGAAAGAATGAAAGTAAGCACAGCGCACAGTTTATGACACCAAATTGTGATAATTAAAAATTTCCATAAAAAAAAATTTTTTTTTCACCGGCAGAATTGACCCACTTTTTGATTTCATCGTATAACAGCACAAAATAATGAAGTCGATTTTGTTAATGATGATCGCAATGATGACTACGACGCCAACGACAACTGTTGTTGTTGTTGTTGTTAAAAGAAATTATGATAATAATTTAGCTGCTGATGATAATGAAGATGATTATGATGTTTGTTTTTGTTGTTGTTGCTGTTAATAATATTTTGTAGAATTGCCGTTGTCTAAGTCACAAGAACGGAAGATGCTAATAAATGTTTTGGATGAAGAGTTGCTGCTTGCTTTGCTTAAAGCATTAATTTACATTTTAAAGCGTTTAAGTTCTCGAAACGTTATACTAATATCAAAAGTTAGACAAGTTTTTGGCAGCTGCAGATATATAAATATATACTATATAGTTTTTTTTTTTTTTTGCTGCTTATTTGTAAGTATAATATTTAGTTTATTTGCATAACACACTTTGTACGCTTGAGTGCAGCAATTAAATAGAACGCTACGAAAGTTTTTCGTATAAATTTCGACTATAGGTCAAGTAACTGAGGCTGAGTAGTGTTAGTAGAAAATGCAAAGTTTGGTAAGGCAAACAATTTGTTTGAGTGGAAATTTTAAATGCATTACTAAATTTCATTTGTTTATATAAAATTTTTTTAACGTTCAGTTATTTTTTTATTTTTTAATTTTTTGTAAAACTAAATGCTTCTTTCCTTAAAATAATTAAATTTAACATTTGAGCCATAGTAAATTTAAAATTTTGATTATAGAAATCAGGAGAAAAACAATTATTAAAACGCTTAAATTTAATACATACTACAGTGAAAATTTCCCTGAGAAATAAGTTCAATTATTTAAAAAATTCAAATAACGCAAAAATTATGTTTAATGGTTTCCGGACTGAGTGATAAATGATCCATTTTCTTATTATTTTCGGAACGAGTAGTAAAAGTTATTAATATTTTCAGAACTTTAGCACACAGCGCAAAAAAAATGTTCTGCCAAGAGTACACAGAGAGCAAAAAAAATAAGCACATTGTACTCATGTAAAACACAACCATGCTCAAAAGTCATCTTTTAAGTTGAAAAAACTTAATTTAGGCATATTTCGGTGTGTTTTAAGAAACGTGTGCTAAATACACGAACACATTTAACTCGATTTGAGAACGAAATGAGCTTATATTAAGAACGAAAAAAATTGTCAAGAACGGATTATATTTAAATTAAAAATGAATTGAACTTATATAAAAAAAAAAAAAATGTGCTTATATTAAGAAAGAATTGTGCTTGTATCAAGATTTATTGGACTTAGATCGGAGTGGTCCTACTACACATATATGCAACATATATGTTTCTCTAAAATATTCTACGTTTGCTGAATTTTTCCATTTGCAACCTTCGTTCAAATGAATTTTCTGCACGAAATCGTAGTGTATTTTTTTTCACATACGAATGGAAATCGTATCGAGAATATTCATTGTCATATCTAGAACATTCATTCTCATATCAAGAACATTCATTCTCATCATATCAAGAACATTCGTTTTTATATCAAGAACATTCGTTCTTAAATCAAGAACATTCGTTTTTATATATCAAGAACATTCTTTCTCAAATCAAGAACATTCGTTCTTATATCAAATACATTTGTGAGTGCATAGATCTCAGTTTTCACTACTTTTTTTCTCTCTCTCTCTCTCTCTCTCTCTCTCATTTTTCAATTTAAGCTTTTGAAACTTAAATTAGTTTCGATTGCTCTCAATACCAGCACATTGTGCATTGCGTTACAAGAAACAATAGAAACAATCGTGCTTGATTTCGTATGTTCTTAAATTAAGTACAATCGTACTCAATTTCATTTCACGTTTTTTCTCTATAATTTTCACACAATTGAGTTGTTCATTAGGCATGTTTGTACTCCGTACTTATTACTATTACAATTAGTTGCAAAAGAAAATCGTAAAATGATTTTCAAATTAAAATAGAAAACAGAAATGAGTGCGCATTATTAATATTAGAATTTTATGAGAAAAATATTGAAAATAGTGACGTTGCAGTTGTACTTTTTATTTTGCTAATCATTCAATCAGACGGACAGACAGACAGACAGACCGACAGCAAAATATGAAACTAGTCAGTCACTAGACTGAAAGTAAATTGTTTGCTTTGAAAGTAAAATAATGATAAAATTGCTGTATTTAATAAATAAATATGCGCTTCATGGTTGGAAAATATCGGTCAAAGTGTCAGTGGGTTGTGGAGTATTTATTAAACATCATTATCATCATCATCATCATAATGATCATTATTATTATTTTTAAAGCAAGCGAATGAGTTGTAGCAAACATGACTTGGCAATATTTTGTTTAGTATTTTAGCTTCTTTCACAAAAAAAATCTTTTTTGCAAAATTAAATTTAATAACAAAGCTGCTCAAGAAGCCATAAAAAAAAATTGTACTCGAAAGGCGGTGAAAAGCGTTAAGCGCTAAATTGTGCTGCCACCACCTTGAAAAATCAGATCAGACGGACTATTTTAGTCCAAAAAAAAAAAATTATTTTGTAGCACATGCGCTGCTTTTTTGATATGCTTTAAAAGTCATTGACAGATTCAAACTTATAAAATAATAAACACCAAAATAATGTATAGAATCGAATATAGAATTTGAAATTTTGTAGCGCAACTTTCATTTTTCTTCTTTTTAATTTTTTTTTTTTTTTAACTTGTTTTTGAAACTTTTATTGTGAATGAATCGAATGCTGTAGCGCAAATCTTATGTCTGGTTATTTTTTTTTTTTTTTTTTTTTGTTTGTCTTTGAATGAAAGATACTTTTTATAATAAAATATATAAAAGCGTATCGAAAGCATCAATAGGTTATTGGCATATTTGGCCACGAGCATCATTTCTTTTTTATTGTTGTTGTTGTTGCCTTTCGTTAATACTTTTATAATGTTTTTAGTATTATTTTTTATTTGATTTTTTAAGTGTTTTTGTACACTTTGTGCGTTTGAAATTAAGTTGTCTGTAGTTCAGACTACATTGTTTTCTTTAACTGTTGGCTATTTTTTTACAATACACTTAAATACATTTTGGAAATATGTTTATTTATTTATATAAAGTAACTTGATATATCATTTCGAATCATTTCGAATTTGATAACTTGATATATCATTTCGAATTTGCAAAATTGCAAAAAGATACAAAATACAAGCAATGCTGATGAATACAAAATGTATCTGTCAGGCAAATAAGCAAATGTAAGAGATTGGGTTGAACTTCTATTTTTTTTCAAAAATAGATTCAATCTATTGGCTACACTTTTCGTAAGCACCATAGCTTCTTATTTTTCTTCATATTTGCAATAAGACCGGACAATACGCTCTGTCAAGTCGTCCAATAGTACGCTCCGTCTACAACGAAATCAGCTTTAACGACTCTCCTGGTTCTTAAGTCTACAAGTTGCATGCAATTCTTTGAGCTTTTGTTATTAAAGGAATCAGTTTTTTTTTTTACGCCATCTGATATACGCACAACTTTGCCATTATCTCTGGCCTTATTTTGCTCTCTCTAATGAGTTCATTAAATATAACTGGACCTAATACACAGAAATGGTTCTCGACCAATCACCAATCTAGCTGCTTTCAATCAAGCTACTTTGTCTGCTTTCTCGTTACACTAAATGCCTGCATTTCTGGATACCCAGTATATAAACTTACGAAATTATTACGTACTATCGTATACCCGACATTGTAAAGACATTTCGGTTCTTTTTCATTTCGCATTTGCTGTTTTTTTGTGCTATTGCAGTTCTTTTCGATGGCATTGTTGTCCTTTTTTGGAATAAGTATGAAAACATACTAAAAAAATACCATTTTTTTTAATTGCAGCGCTTCCAGAATATGTTGGGGCTGGTATGGAAAAATACAGAAAAGCCCTAAAAAATACCTGTTTTTCGTTTTTTTTTTTTTCTTTGTCATTTTATTGCAAACAAAACAAACGAATGTGCCTTATTATATTTTAATTTATTTGCGTTGTTACCTTTCAAATGACAACGTTTTGGAACTAATCGGTTGAATGGTTTTAACGTCTATTCCGGACATAGAAATATTTTTAAATTATCACCTTAAATTCATATAGAATTTAGCTGAGGAGTTCAACCAGCCAGTAAATGTCAGAAATGGACTTCGAGTAACTAATTTTGTAATGAGATCGTAATTGGTACTTTTTTGGAAGGCCTACCACCGATTTCCACTTGACCAGTTTCAAAGAGAAGAATATATTCAGTCTAGACGTCACGTAGTAAAGATATACATGGGATCAACATCGAAAGCTTAGTTAATGTTAACCTGTCTGTCTGTCTGTCTGCCTATCTGTTTGTCTGTCTGTCTGTCTGCCTATCTGTTTGTCTGTCTGTCTGTCCATCTTTATTCTCCAAAACTACTGCATACTGGCTAAAGCAAATCTCACAGAAGAGCCTAATCTACAGCTGAGGTCTTTCTGAAGAGTAATGCAGGAACAAGAAAAAAACACAAAACATCTACTGACTGCAATTGTATTTTAGTAACAAAGAAAAAAAAAACTTAAGCGTATAAATTCGATGTTTTCTTCCGCCAGAAAAGTAGTAAAAAAAAATCGCTTGAGCAGGTATTTGGTATTTTTATTTTTTTATTTATTTTAATCAAATCCGCGGAAGGTGTTGAACATGCCACAAGAAGCAAGTTTTATGTTGAGTAACTGTTGCACATACTGTGCCACTTAGCAACGATTAACAGCAGCAAAAGCAGCAGCAGCAGCAGCAGAAAAGCCAATAAGACAAACTATGTGAAGTAAAAGATACAGCAGCGCAGCAGGCTAACTTGTAAAATAAGTCACAAAGCCAAAAATAAAAGAAATAAAGAAACGAAAACTCAAAAAAAAAAAAAAAAAAAAAATGCTTTAGCAAAAAACATAACGATTTTGTTCTTGTTTCTTATTATTATGTTTTTTTTTTTTCGGAAACAGCATAAAAATTGAAAGCTACGTATTCAGGTGACCTACATTCTGACCAAAAGAAGAGAATCTAAAGTCAGACAACAGCAATAGCAGCAGCAGCAGCAGCCAAAAGCACAAGAGATGGCAATGAAAGACAAGCAACCAAACAACCAAGCAGTCAGTCAGCTAGACAGACAGACAGACGGACAGACAGACGGACAGACAGTTAGCTAGTCAGGCAGCCATTTAACCAAATATGTCAGATTTAAGGCCAATTGGGAGCGCTGCAGGCGCTGTCAAGGTGTACAGTGACTAAGTGAATGAGAGAGTGTATACTGTGCTGTGTGTATATGTGTGTGTGTTTTTCGTTTGGTTTTAGTTTGGTACTCTAAGCTGGCGTGACCAGGAAACTTGTCAAAGCCATTTATTTGCGTTTTATTCGTAGCATGTTTTTTTTTTTTTTTATTTATTTTTTTTTTTTTTTTTTTGCGGATTTTTATATTTTACAATTTCTTGTCTCGTTTCCATTTCACGCGCCGCTAATGCCCATTCACTCACTCAGTTCTCGATTACGATTCCGTATAGCATGAACTGAATTACGATGACGATTAGAAATCAATTCTGATATTTTTTACCAGAAGCTCAACTGAATTTTAAGTTCGTTTTTTTTTTTTTTTTTTTTGACGCTTTCATTTTTGCTAAAATGCTTGCGGCTAACAACTTTTTTTTTTTTTATTTGGTCGTAATGACATTATTAACATTTGCCGATTGAAATTTGCCCATTTTGATTCGGTGTGTCAATTTGTTACGCATCAATTTGCCTGACAATTGATTCGAGCGAACGGTGGCAGCAGTTATAAAAATAGCATTTTCGCGGTTTACAGATTTTTTGTTTTTATTCGAAAGTGTTGCAATTAAAATTAATTGCCGCAAAGTAAAAATTACCGTAAAAATACCATTTTTTTTTGTATGTTTTCATTTGCTTTAATTTCATTGAACAATTAAGAATGGGAAATGAACTTTTGACAAACGTTTGACACGTGCCATTCCATTTTAATTGAATTATACAAAATAAATTTTGTAAGAAGGAGTCACTTAAATTAGCGCAAGAAATTTAATACTGCCCAAATAAAAAAAATTAATGCGAATATAAAATGTGAAAATTTTATAGAATCGAATTTATGCTAATTAAATTTTGTTATTGAGCAGTTTGAGTAAAATGCTTAATGAACTCAAAGCAATAATAATGTTATCGATTACATTTTCATTTCTTTCGTTAAATTTTACGCTGTAATTGGCACGTTTTTATGATATTATCAAAAAAAAAAAGATACTGCCCAAAAGATATACAAAAAAAGCATAAAACTCTTTTTTTTCTGAGAGGCAGACGGAAATTTAGCTTCAAATACTGCTCAACTTTTTATGCTAAACGACTTCATAGTCAAATGCAGCACACAATTTTACATAAGAAGAGTCAAAATAAATAATGATTTTTTGAAATTTTAAAGCTTAAGGAGTAACCCTAAATATTAATCAATTAAAAAACAGAGTTATCGCATTACGTAACTTTTCCGTACTATTAAAAAATTTATTTCAAAAATTTGATTTTTCAACTCAACACGAGATGCGTCAATCTAGCTGCATATGTCCGTCTGTCTGTTTGGTGCTATACGTTTCATGAAATCAGAAATAAAGCTCAAATTTAAAACTTAAGCTTTAAGAAAGTATTGTGTAAAACAAGTAATATTCCAGACTCATTTTTAGGTAAGGTACTCTATAATTATGCTTGCGCTTTTCCCTTTTAAATAAAATTGGTTTGGGACATGTAGGTTTGATGGCTTCAAAGTCCATAGCGGACATAGAAACATTTATACTATTTTTTATATATAGATATACTCACAATTAAACATTTTTGTCACAAAAAAATTCGAAAAGAGGCTTTTTTGTGACAAAAAAATTTTTAATTATGAATATATCTATGTAAAAAATAGTGTAAATGTTTCTATGTCCGCTATGGACTTTGAAACCATCAATTCTATGAGTCCCAAACCGGTTTCAGTTGAAAGGCAACATTGGAAACATAATTATTGACCACTAAAACAATGCATTAGGCACATTCGGTTCAGTTATGTAGTCGATTTTTAATTTTCGTTATACATAAGTGTTTTGCTCTTTTGTATGTTTTTATACTAACCGCAACAAATGGTGTTCCCAAAAGTAAACAACAAAAAAAAAAAAAAAAAGACTTTTTAGTGTTTTTTTTATACCCGCCCATAGTGTGAAGGGTATTTTCAGTTTGTCGGAAAGTTTGTAACGTATTTAAGGAGGCATTGGAGACCCCATAAAGTATATATATTATTGATCAGCTCGACGAGACGAATCGATTTAGCCATGTCCGTCTGTCTGTCCGTCTGTCTGTCTGTCTGTCTGTTTCAAATTTTTGTTGTTGCAATTTTTACTTAAAGAAAAACTACGAAACATTAACATAATTTCATTTTATATATACAAAATACTTCTTACTATGTACGAAACTTCTCATGGAGCTCTTAAAGTCTAATAACCAAATTGCACATTGATATTAAAAAATATTTATTTTTATTAAAAACTATATTTTTTTTTTCTTTCTTTTTTACAGTTGCATTCCAAACTATGCAGTACGCAGTACTAAAAACAGTTTGAACAATTTACATTAAGGTAAGCGGACAGATACATATAAAATGTTTACAATCGACAAGTGTAATGAAATTTTTGCACTATAAAAAAAAAAAAATACATTATAAAACAAAAATTTACCATTGACCCAAAAATTGCAACATAACATTGTACTTTTGTAACATATAAATATTTTTGTATCATGTTGCATGTAATGCTGTAAGCAGTATGCAGCGCAAAATTCATCAACATATAAAATGCAACATGCAACCAAATACTGAAAATATTTTTTACGTAACTACACAAAACAAAAACAAATAATATACAAAAATATTTTTTAATAAACATAAAACTAGGTAACGCTGCATAGCTGCTTTATGGCATATATCGAACGAAAATTGTCGTTAGAATGGGGATATATAAACAGATTTTTACTAAACTCGCAAAATTTCAATTAAAGCAAATTCTCATAAGCTGAAATGTTTGCACAAAACGAAATATTCTTTAATTTTTTTTTTTTTTTTGATTCTAAATATATGAAATTTTCTAACTCTGTTTTTCGGTTTTATTGAAATTTTCGAATAAAGCCAAACAACATCAAAAGTGCATCCTGAAGCGTTTTGTGCAGTTGATCGAGTGCCAAATTGTGCACAATATATTCTCAACAATAATAAAAATTGGTTGGCAGACGTCAACAACTAAACAAAAAAAAAAAAAAAAAAAAAAAACAATAAAAACAAACAAGAATTTACAAACAAAAACTTGTAAAAACTTCAATAGGAAAAAAATCTTTTATATTTCTCATATTTGAAGCGTTTAATAGAGCAACATTTTGGCATGTGCATTTATTTTTAATACATTTTTTTAGTGAAAATTAAAAAAAAAAATCTAAATGGCTTTGAAAGTAGCACAATATATCGATCTTATCGATTTTTTATCGAAAAATATCGATAAATTTTAAGGTGTTCATGTTCCATCACTAATAAAAATAAAATCAGAAGTTAACTCGAATATCGATTTTTTTTATCGAAAAATATCGATAAATTTTAAGAAGTTCCCATCAGTAATTAAAATGAAATCAGAAATTAAATCGAATATTTTTTTTGTTTGCAAACAACAATTTTAATCTGTTTTTCGAATTTTTACACTTAACCAATTTTAAAAATATTTCAAGCCAATACGAAAAAACTATGCAAAGTTTTTCGTAATTTATTTATACATTTTGTAATTATTGCAAAAATTTTAATATTGTATAAATAAAAAATAATACAAAAGATAATAAAGAAAAACATTAAATAAATTTTATAAATAGAATTCATTTGCATATTTATATAGACCTCAAGCTGATTTAAAAAACTAAACAATGTGAAGTACAAAAACAAATTCATATACAAAACTAAAAGAAAAAAACACTTTATTAATAAAAATTAAATAGAAATTCAATTTGTTTCTGAATATATAAATATGAATATAAAATAAACGCATAAAAAAGATTCTGACTTTGTTTATATATGAATTAGCTTTTTAAATGTCAAAAACAAAAACATTTTTTTTTTTTTTAACATTGAAAAAGCCAGAAAATCGATACATCACTAACTTTGTTGCTCCGGCAACCGCAAATCGCTAAATGTTCCCGATTTCAAACCGATAGCGATGTGATAAGACCGATAAATTTTTAATTTATTATTTATGAATTATGTCATATACAATGTAAACGTCTTGTGAACTCGAACTTTTTGTCTCGAAGCGCTCGGCATGAATCTGGTCTCGAAAGCCTTTCATCACGTTATGTCATATTAGGGTTAGGGCTATACCTAAAATGTTATTGAACTTACTCATATTGATCTATTTAATTGGGACTATCATAGACATAATTTATACTTAATTAAGATTTCCTAGAATTAGAAACCATGACTAGTTTATATAAAAAGCCAAAATTTTGTGGGGGATACCTCTTAAAATGGGTCTAGAGAAAAACCGTTTGCAAATTCAATAGCAGATGGCGCGCTTGGTTGCTGAAATATGGTTCATGTCTTAGATATTACTTGTCTATTTTTCAAAGTACTCAGAGAAGTTTTAAAAAAAAAAATATGACTAAATGTCTTGTAAGAACGGATTCGACATGTTTATATGTTTGCTTATATGTCAATCCGTTTGTTCTGCTAGCTTTAGCTAGCATTAATTGTGTTGCACAGAATAAATTCTTCCAAAAAATCTAACTTTTTTTGCCAACTTCCTCAAATTTTAGTAAGTAGTTTTTTTTTTTTTCATTTAATAAAATTGTCATCCTACAAAGAGTAATCAACTAAAAACAAAAATTTTCAACAGTTTGCCCCCTCAATTGTTAAAATGTTCCGTTTCGTAACAAATTGTTGGTCTTTTAAATTGTTTTGTATTTTATTTTGTGCTGCGATTGTCATTTCCTTAATGTAACATTTCGATTTTCATTTCAATTCAATAGACACAACAAAAATAAAAGGCTGTTAGCCAAATAACTAAAACAGAAAAAAATAAGAAGTAGAAGAAGAAGAAGAATGCTAAAATGAAAATATCAAAAATTGTAAAAGTGTTGATGTTGACTGTTTTGAACGGAAGTACGCCATAAGTTTATTTCTTGTACGCCATTTTGTGTTTTTAACCGTTTTCCGGTTTAATGTTTTTTTTTTTTTTTTCAGCTTGTTTTGTTTGTTTATTTGTTTGGCTGACTTATTGGCTTTTATGTACGCATAATGTAAACGGAAATTGTCGAACTTTTTAGTTGTTTTTTTTTCTTTTTTTTGCTTTTTATTTTAATTTTATTTTATTCTAGTTTTTGTTTGTTTTGTGATTTTTTTTAAATGTATTTTTGTTTGAATTCTGAAAAGTTATAAATATTTAATTTAATGCCTCACAGAATTTCATTGTTAAATGTTCTGCCACACACAAAAGCGTTGCTTAAACTGAAACCAATACGAAACTTTTATGCAAACACAATCAGTTGCCTTAAAGGGCGTTTAAATATATACCAACTAATACAAATACGAGAGTAACTTTGTATATTTTTGAAATATATTAATTTATCTAAATATTATTTTGGCAAAACTTCTAGAACTACCCACTTATTTATGCACAAGCTGTCAGCTGCCAGCCATTAATATTTTCCAACTATTTGCATAAATTAATGCGTGCAAAATGTTGCCAAAAATTTTCAAAAACTGACATAGCCAAGTAACCCGCCTGCCTGCCTGCCTCACTACGTCTTTTGGAAAGTCGATTAATGTTAAAAGGTTTTAAATTAGTTTAAACTTGAATAATTGGAATTTTATTTATAGAAAAAATATTTTAAATAAATACATTTAAAATAAAAATAAAAACAAAAACATAATGCATAAGCAAATGCTTTTTCATTCAATTAATTTTAAAATATATTTTTTTTTTTTTAATAAAAATTTTCCGAAATTATTATGAATTTTTTTTTACTGCAATTACACAAAAAGCGTTCATGCCGTATGAATGTAAAACTTTTTTGCAAATTTGCAATGTGTGTATGCGCTCAAAAATTGAAATTTGCACTTATTTGCATGTGTGTGTGTGTGTGTTTTACACTACATAAGAGTTATGCTTAATTGCATTTATACGTCAAGAAACCATGTGGCTGTGCTTGAGTTTTTAAAATTTGCCTCAAGAAAAAAACAAAAATTCTTTCTTATAATTTTACCAACAAAAAAAAATGAAACTGAGAAATTGTCAACAACAGGCAAACATTTTGCACAAAATTTTTGGCACATGAAGAAAAAAAAAAAATAAAGTTTTTACTTGGTAGTAAAATTTTTAGTTTGTGGCATAACAAATTCAAGGGCGCTTGGGTTTATAACAAAAAAAAATCAATATTAAAATAACTACGAATGTATGAGTATATCAGTGTTGGGTAATTTTTTTGCGTGGCGTAATTGCAGCATGTGTTTGTATGTGAGTAGGTGACAATTTATGAATTTGTACATAACGCCTTGTAACGTTACAACTTTGAAAAGAAAGGCAATAAAATAATTTTTATTAAAAACTTTTTAGTTTAGCTAAATCTTTTATTATATAATTTTATTGCAACAGTGCTGTAATAGTGTTGAAAAAGAAATACAAATGTTTAGTAAATGGCAATACAAGTTTTGGTATTTTTTAGTGCAAGCTACTACTGTGCTTATTTGATCTTTGCGAAGGAAGATTCAATGTATGAAACAGCTGATAGTGTAGAGTTGCACAACTTTCTTTTCTACAAAGTGTCTTCGAATCATATGTTTTGTACAACACTACACCAACAGCTGTTTGATACTTCGTTTGTTTGTGCCCAGCGTTTGTTCGTTTGAAAAAATGTATATTAAAATTTGTGCGCTCCTAAAGATTTATGTACCGTTTTCCAACACTGTCATTGCACTGTCATTAACCAAAGTAGTGCAAGATACCAAAGGGTAAAAGGGTATAGACCCTAGAAAGTATATATTCTTGATCAGCAATGGAAGGAGAGTCGAACTAGCTATGTCTGTCTGTGCGTCTGTCTGTCCTCTGTCATGCTCTCTGCCGTATAAGAGAAATTATTTCGGAGACTATAAAAGTTTAGGGCCACTATATTTGAAACTTAGACTCTCCTAAGCCGTCAAGTGTGCACTTGCAAACGGTTTTTCTCTAGCCTTATTTTAAGGGGTACCCCCCATACAAATCTACCCCAACATTTTGGGTTTTAGAGTAAAAACGTCATTGTTTCTTATTTTAGGAAGTTTAAGTTTAGTATAAATTATGCCTAGGAAAGTCCCAAAAAAATATCCCAATATGATTGGGACCAACAAAATTTTAGGTAAAGCCCCCAACACAATTTTTAAGTTTTTGTATGAAAATCCAATACAATGAGGTATGGTAGAAAGATAGGACTTAACTTAAGGAACATAAAGTTTGGATACAGGGTATCTTGCAGTCGAGCATACTCGATTTACTTAAAGACATAAAAATCTGAATAGGCGCATTAATTACTGTTTATAATTTTAAAAAATGCAACATTTCCGAGCAAAGCCGTTTAGAATACTTGCTTTTTATAAAGTTTAGCATATAAATTAAGCATTACAATTTTTTTCACTGAAGACTTCAAGCAATTTAGTATCAAAATACAGCAACAATATTTCACAAAACAAAAAAATTAACGTCAAGCATGGCAAAGCTTGTGCAAAAAAAAAAAAAAAAAGAAACTAAACTGCAGCTAATGTCCAGAAGATGCACAAAATTGGCCAAAAATATGCCAACGGGCAAACAGGCAGACAGACAGACAGACAGTCAGGCAGGCAGATAGTTAAACTAGTGAATGGTTGGACAGCTTTGGTAGATAAAAGTGGCAACAGAGTTTATAGCAAAAAAAAAAAAAATAATAATAATAACACAACAACAGCAACAAAAGCAACTATAAAATGACGAAAATTATGCTAAATAGGTAAAGCAGCAACAGTTCTTGCGAAACTAAAACTCAACAACAGATACAGGCACAGAGCTACTAAAGCACATAGACACATAGATACGATACGAAACGATATATTGTAGCTGCAACGTTAAATTTTGTAGTTAAAGATGAGTCGAGTTTATTGCTGCTGCTGCTGGTCAACAAGAACACCAAAAAATATAGCACAAATGCACTCACTTAACTCAACTCAGTCGAGTAGTGGCATTCCAAACTTAATTCAGTCAAAATCTCAACACCAACAGCAGCAAAACATTGGCAACATTGGCAACAACAGCGAATAAAATTTGTTGCATTTTGAAGTATTTTTAAGGTCGCTTAGCAACAAATACAAAGGAGCGGAATAAAAAATTCATAGATACAGATTGTTGTTTGTTGTTTGTTGTTTTTTTTTTTTTTTTAAAGCATTTTTGCTAGGCGTAGTGAAAATAAAGTTTAGTCTGTGGACAACAACACACAATTTGCAATAACATCAACACCAGGCATCATCATTTCTGATTAGCTTGGCATATTACATAACAAAGAAGATACTGCACCTGAATTTAAGCGAATGAATCCCAATGATATTTGTTGGCAGACAACAGACGGTAGAAGGTGGTAGTTAAGCTGTTTATAGAAATGCAGCTGTGTCTGTCTGTCTGTCCCCTGTCCGTCTGTCCATCTTATCTAGCCTAACCGCGTGCAAACATATCAGCAAAAAAAAAAAAAAAAAAAAAACTGGTAGCAAAATGCATTCAGCGTTGCAAAATACAGACACACACACACGACAACGAAGTCAACAACGCTTTTCAGCTCTTCAGCTAAGCTGCTTGATGTGAAAAATGAACGCACATGTATAAATTTTTGCCCGTTGGCCAAAAAGCTGTTCTTACTGCAACAGCGTTATTACGCTTATTCCTGGCAATTTCCATCCGTCCGTCTGTCTGTTTGTATTTCTGTCCTTCGCTTTAATAAATCGTATAGCTATGTCGAGTAAAGTAAAAGGAAGTTTACACCAAAGTTGGTTGCGGTTTGTGGCGCGCTCTGGCAATATTCTACTAAGTGAATATGGTATGCGTATCTGTGTTTGTGCACACACACACACACACACATGCATGCATGCATTAGTCACTCCTACAACAACTTACTATGTTAGCATCCGCTTCTTCTTCTTCTTCTTTTCAACTTTATCTCTAACACATTAGTCCTTTTGCTAGTTACTCGTTCTTTTGATTATTTGTTGGGTGTGTTTTTCCCATGCAAGAAGTTGCTGCTGCTTCTTCTTTACTTCAAATAAGTGAAATTTAAATACAATTTAATTTACGTTTAAATTCGTTTACGTTTAGTTGCCGAAAATTTATTTATTAAATATGTAAGCTACACTTTCAAGTTGTTCTAATTAAAGTCGTTAAGTTAAAGTTATGGTTGTGCAATTACCAGTTACATATATATATTATTTACAAAGTTGTTGAAATGAATATTAAATATTTAAGTTTTGAATAAAATAATTTGAAAAACAAATCACGTATATAAGCAATTAAACATAAAATCTTTAGACTGGAAATAAAATTAGTTATATTAAAAAAAGATATTTATTAAAAAAATTTTATTTTTAAACTGCCATCTTGGTGACTTTGATGCAGATATTCTAATGAAAACATTTGCTTAAGAAGCTACTTCACATTTAATAATCAATTTCAAAGTCGATTTTTGAATAAAAATTGATATAAATTGCAGAAAATTGATTTTAAAAATTTTTTTATTTTGGTGACCCCGATTATTCTGTTGAAGCCATTTGTTAAAGAAATCTTTTCACTTTTCAAATGCAAATTCGAAGTCCAATTTGTTAAAAAAAAGTTTAAGATAGTATGCAAATGTTTTATAAAAAATTGATATTGATCTTGGTGACCCCTATGGTGACATTCTAATGGAAACAATTGCTAAAGAATTCATGTCACATTTAAAACACAATATCTGAGGAAGACTTTATAACAAAATCTGAGCTTGTATGCATAAAATTTATACATTGATATTGAACTTGGTGACCTTGACGGTTATTGCAAAGATTTGCTTAAGAAGCTTCAGATAGTACACATAAAAATAATTAGATTTTTGGTGACCCTTTTATTGTAGACATTGTATTGTATTGAACTGTGTAGCTTTTACAATATAAGTTCTCCTGTTTACTTCATCTATCTGTCTTAGTAAAACAAAACTATAAAATCATGAAAAAAAAAAAACTATGAATAAAAAAAAAAACTACTTTGATATTTTTCTTACTATTTCTCGTGAAATTAAACCCAATTCAAACCAATTTCAGAACAGTAAACAAGTAAATTAATATTATCAAACTTTCTTCAAGGACACAAAACCAAATAAATCAGTGCTCAGATTAAAGCTAAAATTACAACCTTTGCTAAACGAAGCCTAAACCAAAAACCGAATACAAAATTCCCATTCAAACAATGTAAACAATTATGCTGCTTATTAGAAAACATTGAAATACAACAAGCATGCTCATCAAAAAGTTAACAGAATAGAACAGAACACAACACAATATAAAATCAATCGAAAATTTAACAAGTATTCAATAATTTAGAGCACAACAAAAAAAAAACACCTTTGGAAATCAACTAACTAACTAACTGACACAGTCTGTCAAATAAAATGTATGTCCAATTTTGCAAAAATATTTGTTTTTAAATTTTGACAGACTGTAGAGCTTGATTGAAACTGTAAAACTTAAATTCAAGCACATAGATGGCGCTCTTGTTTGTTTAGATATGGTTCGTGTCTAAGATATTATTTGCTACACTGTATATTTATATATTTAGTTAAGTAAATACTTTATACACTTCAATTCTATAAGTTTATATATAATAAATGATGTATATGAGTTTTTTTGCATACTTTATAACATGCAAAAAGATTTGGCAGAGATTTCAAAATGCTTTGGCGTACAAACAACTTATTTAAGTTACTAATATAATTTGTTTATTTGGGAAGAGTAATAAAGTTTTAGTTCTAACATTAAATGTAACTTGGTGACCCCGTTGGAGACGATAATTTAAAATAGAATGCAAAAAAATTTTGTTAAAAAATTTGTATCGATCTTGGTGACCGACATTATTTAGGAGACATATACTAAAGAAGCCACTAGACTTTACAAAAGTAATTTCAGAGCAATGTTAGTAAAGAAGTTTTAAATAGTTTGCAAAAAGCGCATAATAAATTCACAACTTGGTGACCCCGATGCTTGCCATGATATAGTTAGATATAGATAATATATATCAGTCATAATTCAGTTTAGTTTAAAAGCTTAAACCGAAAGCACAAAAAAACAAAAATAAATAAACAAATAAAACTAAAAAAGGCTGCCGCATGTACTTAATAGACGTCATTCATGGGCATTACACATAACCTTCGCACCTGTACAAAAAAAATTAAATTAAATAAAAAGTACAAAAAAAAATACACAACATTCAAAAAACCAAAAAAAAAAAAAAAAAAATTAAGCATAGACTTGTGTTAAAATAAAAAAGTTGCAAGGATAAACAGCAAAAAATTTATATAAAACACCACTGACGACTCGACTGATGCGATGCGATGCTGCTCTATATCTGTATATGTATGCACGCTTAATCCTTTCAAACGGACGCACACACACACTCATGTCAAATAAACGCAGTTAAGTGTGAAAAGATACTTTGCGAATGCGTCGCTACTTGACAAAAAAAAAAAAACCAAAAATATAAAATACATAAAACAGGATTTTGTACACCTTTCAAGGCTCTTTTCGCAGTTAGTTGGAATAACTGAATGCATGAATGAAATAAAGTTTAACGAAAGTTTTCACTGTCCTTCGAAAAATGTGGGCAGTTTCCAAAGCTATGTTAACCTAATCAGCAGCATACAGGCATCCTTTTTTTTGGCTGCCTATTTTTGTTTGCCTTTTTTTTTTTGCTTTTTTTTTTTTTTTTTTTGCTAAGTTTGAAGTTTGCATTTGTTTTGATTATAAATTGAAAAATTTTGCTACTCTTTGCAAATTTTTTTCTTATTTTTTTTTTTCTCAAATCAAAGATTCGTTACGTCTGTGTAACGAGGCGATTTTGACACAATTTTTTACTTTCTATTTTATTTATTTATTTTTATGCTCAATTTTTTTTTCTTTAAGAATTTTATATTTAAATTCCCAATAGATCGGTCAAGCATAAAAGGGCGTTCAAGTGGAAGTCAAAGTCGAGTTAGCAAAAAAAAAAAAAAAACACAAAAAAAAAAAAAAATGGGGCGAAGTGTATAAACTATTCGTATTTCGGGGTTAGTGTATTGGGCGTAAAATGGGTGTTTATATGTGTATCTCTTATGTCCCAGTTTAAATATTTCAATGAAAAATTTGTAGCTCGTAAATTTAATATTGAAATTGTTGCAGAAAATAAAAAAACTGATAATGGCAATGTTGGCATTATGAATTAAAACAAGGAAAAAATGCCTATTAATGCATTGCACTTTGTTAGCACTTTGGCTTAATCCTTTAGCCTGGCATTGCACAAATTTCAATGATAAATTTCATTTATCTATAAATAAACATTTAAATAATACGCTACAATAAAATAAAATATTTAAGTATATTGAATTACTTGGAAATGGCAACCTTCTGTTTTTGTTAATTTAAAGAAAACAACAAAAATATATTGGAGCTAGTATGAAAACATACTAAAAAATACCAGTTGTTTTTATTGTAACGAGACCACAATACTTGGGGGCAAGTATAAATAAAATCAATAAAAAATGTAAAACATACAAAAAAGCAAAAGAAAAACAGAATGAATCGAATATGCCAAATGCATTGTTTCAGTGGTTGCCTTTCAAATGAAACCGGTTTCGGACTCACCGGTTAAACGATTTTAAAGTTCATTGCGGACATAGAAACATTTTTACCGATATTTTTAAATTATTGTTAAATCTCTGCAACAAAAATGTTTAACGATAAAAAAATAAGATTTCATTGGTGAAAAGTAGAGCTAAATTGATTCATATTTTTCGTAGATTATGTATCTGAAATAATGTATCTCAAATCTCGTTAAAACTCGTCGTTCTACCAACGATTGCAGCGCATACAAATAATATTCAAACAGCACAACTATATTAATTTATATACTATATATATATATATATATATATATACTATGTACCTATTTATGAATATGTTGTGTATATCTTTTGAATGGTTTTCGTGCTTGTTAAGTTATTAATCCTTGACGAGTATTCACGTTACCAGGCCAACATATCTATACTTTAGCTGCTGTTGCTGCTGTATTGAACAAATACAAGTAATGCCAATGCCAATCAATGTATACGGATATATTTATAAAATTTTTGACAGCAGCATAAAATGTTTACAATTTTACTTAATATTGAGTGAATGAGTGATTTATTGATTAACAACGTAAAATAATTGTTACAGATTTGTTAAATACATATTTACGAATTTCAACTGTTTAAATCGTTATTTTATTATTAAAATTAACGCTTTTGAGTTTTAATTGGAATTAAGTCATCGTTAAGTGGCAACTGAAAACGATGCTTTAATGCGCAGCAAGCATATACAAATTATAAATGTAAATGTTGCAGAAAATTAAAAAAATTAAATTTAAATAATTTTTAAGACAACAGATACGAATTTTGTATGACATTAAACTCTTTTAAAGTAATAGAAGTGAAGTTCTATGAAACGGTCCCAAACAAGTATCGCCTGTAGCTACGTTTTGTTGCTTTTAAAGAAATTTCTAACTAACATTTAAGTTAATTTTCACTCTACGTTTTTTTTTTTTTTTCAAATACCCTATAAAATGTCAAAAAATTATATATATGATTCGAAAGATCTAAGTTTTTTCTTTCCAAAGCTAGTTTAAAAATAAAAATCGGTTCGTAGTAAACTGAGATATTGTCACATTTTACTTAGAGCGAGAAAAAAAATCAGATTTTTTAATATAACTTCAGATTTTGTGAGTGTCCTACAAATTATAATTGTATTACTCGACCAGAACTATCACGCCTACTACAAGACTTTCCAGCTATTTTAACTTTTTATTTTTTTGGCAATAGAATTGTACAGGGTGCTTTCAAAAAGGGTGTTCACGTTAACTTTGCATATATGTATTCCTTTTGATATACAGCATAAACGTTAGCATAAATAAATAAATAAAAAACAGCTAATTGTAGCTTTCCCCAATATATTTTGGGTAAAATAAAAAAAAAGTGGTATTTTTTAGTATGTGTTTTAGGTTAGGCACTGCCCACTTTGGTTGCGCTGCAAAAAAAAAAAAAAGCAAATAGTAAAAATGCCATCAGTAAGAACTGAAATTGCACAAAGTCTTTAAAAACTCATACATAAATTTGAAGAATTTTCTTTGCTTCATGACTAAAATCAAATTTTATTTAATTTTTAGGAAAAATTGTTATTACCACAAAAATTAAATTCTTTGATTTTTATGAAAAATTGAATTTTTATTTCAAAAGGTTATATTATTTATTTTTTTAAGTACAGGGTGATTCATTGTTTATGGCTTATTTTTAATAATTTCTTTAGTTTTTAGAGCGGTTGTGCCTCTTCATGGAAAACCCTTTATTTATTGCAATTCAAATTACATTTTTGTATAAATTCTTTCTTAAATATTTAAACTAGAATGAGCCAAGAGAGCAATTAGAAAGCAAAAGACATAAAAGATAAATTCTCTAAATTTTTTAGTTACTTTTTGGTAAAATAGCACAAAAATAATTAAAAATTTTACTCAGTTTGTTATTAATTAAAAGTTGCAAAGCTTTTAAAAAAATATTACGTATACGCAGGCTGCATAAAAACTTTAAAATAAATTGACAGCAGAAAAAAAATGATAAAATTATATATAAGAGAAATAATGCTAACTTTACTACAATTTAATAAGCTTTATGTTAACACAAAAAAAAAAAATACATATCAAAGGACTCATTACAACACATATCAAAACTTTACTAAGACTTTTTGTTACTTCTGTACAACAATTTATATTATTGCGTAAACTTAACTACGCATGTATGTGTGTGTCTGCGTCTGTCTGTGTGTAATATTTCTACTTATAAGATTTTTGACGCCATAAATTTGACAGCTAAAATCTGTCAAACGTGTGTGGACTCGTTAAGCAAACAAAAAAAAAAAAATCAATGCAATTTTTCTTCTTATATTTTTTTGCGTCACGCAATAGTTTTGCAAAGAAAGGATTTCAACGTGTCACTTTAGAAACTTTGCTTTACTTTGGTTTCCATAAATGTGACTTAATTTTCTTAGCGTAACTTTCTTGCAAACAACATCTTTTGTGACACGTGTAAATGGAAAATAATTGAAAGCAACCATAGTAGTTGTCCAAAACAGAGAGCAGCAAGGCAAAAGTTAAGCAATCGACATGCGTAAAAAGGAATAAAGGATAACAGCAGCAGCCGTAGTAGTAGCAGCAGCAGCAAAGCTTAGCAATAAAGAAAGATTTCGAAGCAAAAGTCAAGTAGCGCTCATTGTGTTTTTCACGCATACACAGAAATTATTATGAAATAAATGCGTAAGAAGCTGAATACAATTTGCTTATAGATATAGTTATTATACGTAATAAAATATATCTAAAGAGTACGAATATGTTGGTTGGTAGGTACTTGTGGCAGCTTTTGTATCAAATGATTTCGTTTGTCACTTGCATGCGCAAACAAGTGCCAATAGTGGTGCGAAAGCGTTGAGAATGAAGCGAAACTTTACGCTTAGAAAATTAGAATAAACTAAATAGGCAAAAAAAATAGAAGAAGAAAACGTTAAATTGTTGAATTTACTCGAAGCAGTTAAAACACACTCAAAATACATGTTTATACATAAACGATTTTTTGGTTTGTACAAAGTTATTCGTAAATTAAACGAAAATTTCGTATATTTGCAACTACAAACAACAACATTTTGTTACAGTTTAAATTGAATTATTTCGTTAATTTACAGAAATCATTCGTAAAATACACGAAATACTTTTGTTGTAGTATTCAAACCATTTAGAAATTGTTTCGTAGATTGTACTTCTATTCGTTCAAAAAAAAAAAAAAAAACATAAAGTATTTCATTATCAGGAGTGTCACAGAAAATCTATTTATTTGGATTTAAATTTCTCATGGCACTCATTAAAATAATTAATATAGTTCACAATAAGTTTTAACTGTTTAAACTAATTGTGAATTATATTATTCATATCAATGAATAACATGAGAGGTTTAATAACCATTCAAAAGAGATTTCTTTGACACCCTTGCACATATTGGCAAATTTATAAAATACAAGACGAAATACCCAGCCTTGCTCGAGTGCCGCAAATAGTTCTTTTTGTGGCTCAAAAAACTTTTCGAGTTAAATCAAATTACAAAAAAAAAATATGCCCATGATCTAATATTTTACTGTCAAGGAATTTCAGGACAAGATATTTGCAAATCTTGGGATTTTTGGAACTGCATAACTGGGAATATCTCTGGGACTTTTTAAGACGCAGAAGTTTTCAATTTTCATATTGAGTATTTTTATTTTCGTAACAACCATCTACAAAGGATTACAATATTAAAAAAAAAAAAGATTAAAGAGAAATCGATGAAGTTATTAAGGCATTTCCAGGCAGAAAGTGATTCAATTTTATATATAGCTAGTTTTCGTTAAAAAAAAATATTGTAGATTACGAAATTTTCGTACATTTTACGAAAATCCAATTCAAAATTTTTTTCCGTTGCAAATTATTGGGCTTTACTTACTTAAAAAAGCAACAAAAAATAATGTTCAATGCATCAAGTAAAACCACGAGTAAAATCCGTTCGATCGGATAATCGCAGGAGACGGTTAGGTTCGGTCAGATAACCGAAGCATCAAAAAATCGTTTCAGAGTTTAAACGCTTAGTCGAGTCATATGTAAGACGTTCGGTTAGTCAATTCATCGGTTCAATTGAATCACTTCGAATGCAAGCTCTTCCGAAGTATATCGAATTTGTATTCAAAAACTTATTTAAAAAATTTTCTGAAACTTTTCAAATTGATTAAATAAATTCTCCAAAATATATAACCACTGTTTACAGGCAAATAATATGCCACTTCACAATAAACAAAACATTCATAAACACAACATACACATACTCATATACGAGTATATACAACAATTGTTTGATATTACGGCTTATAGCATCTATAATAACGCCAACACAACAATACCAAATTATAATATAAATAGTTAGGCTACAATTTTAGTAAAACAGGCAACGTTCGAACGCCCCCGAAAAAAGAAAACAAAATAAATGTAAGTCAAACCTAAAACGAAAATGAACGAACCACAACAGAAAGCAATAATAAAACCGAAAAATTGTGAGCATATAACAACAAGAAACAAGTCAAACCAAAAATAGACAAGCCTAATGTTGTCTAAAAACAGAGAGAAATATTAAGGAGAAAACGATGGTAAATGGCATTGGTAATAGTAAGGCACTTGCCTGTCAGCACATGAAAATCATGAAGGAGTCAGACTAAACAGACAGACGGACAGACAGACAAAAATATCTATAGTAGCTGGTATTGTAATATGTGAACGTGATTGGAATATAACGTCGAAATTAAGTGGCACCCAACGGCAAAAGAAGAAGAAGCGACAAGTAAAAACAATATACACACTACTACTACTACGAGTACAACGATATGTCATATACTCGTACAATATAGGCACGAAAAAATTGAGTGTCAAAAGTTCAAACGGGAAAATAAAATATACATTAACAGATACAGATACAGATACATACTCGTACTGTAATAAGATGAAAAAGAAAAAATAAAAGTAGAAAAAATGGAAAAACAAGTAAAGACTTCTTGAAGGAAGGAAACTGTTAGTAAAACTCATGAAAAATCGAACAAAAGAAATCGCTTTCTTTTTTTTTTTCTTTATAAATAAAATACAAAATGATATTGTATGAACCCAAAGGAAGCAGCAAGAGCAACATTTGTATTGAATGCGTTGCTGCTGCAAAATCAGACAAATGTGTGCATGGAGTAAAAAACTTTGCTTTGCTGATTTAACAAGAAGAAGAAAAAGAAGAAGGCGAAAAAAAGTAATACAGCAGAAAAACGTGCACACAAGTGAAATTACATCTTACGAGTGTCTTGAGGTTATGCTTTTGGGTAATGCATTGGCGATCAGAATGAAAATAAAGCCATGAAGCAGCAAGCAGCGAAACGGAAGCGAAAATGAAAACAAAGCGATATACTTAATACGTATACGACGCATTGTACTACCTTTTCTGTGTGTGTGTGTGTGTTCAGAAAAAAAAGCAACAAAAAAAACGAGATATAAGAGAAAAATGTTAACTTTATGGAACCGAAATATGTATGCATTTCTTTTAAATTATTTAAGTAAAGCGATGTCAGGAAGAAATAACCGATTTGAAATCGAAAAGTGGCAGATTCAATGTGACACAATCTAATGAGAATTGGATCCTCCATTTTGAAATTATAAAGCGTAATCGTAAAAATTTTACGATTTACTTTCCGAAAACGCAAATTTTGGGTGCTCCGACAATCGCAAATCGCAAAATATTACCGATTTCAAATCGGCAGAGTTCAAATCGGCAGAGTTCAAGTGAAATGAGAAGTAAATGCATAATAGTACATATTAAAGAAACAATGACTAGACCGATAACCTTTAAATCTGTAACCGATAGCAGCTTTGTCATATACAATGCAAATAAACGTTTTAAAAATGAAACATAACTTTTGCGATTGTTGGAGCACGAACGATTTGAAATCGTACGAATTTAATAAATCGTAAATCTTAAACTTTTTGAGAACAAAACTATCGAGTGACGAGTTTTAGGTGAAACCAAATTTTTTTTTTTTTTTTTTGTGAAAGACTATGGTCAGCTTTGAAATAAAAAAGGGCCTTTAGCTTAGATTGATTAGATTTCCGCAGAATAAAGAATACTTTTGCGTATATTTAGATTGAAAATTTTTCTGCTGAAAATTGGCTACTACATCTCATTCCAAACTCACATTTGAGTTCGTCGAGGGGTAAGCTATTTGCTTTCTCAATGCTTTATACGAATTGATTATGCCTTATCACACTTGATATGACTGTGGTATATAGTGTATTAATAAAAAAAAAAAAGAAGTTGTTGTAAGCGGAAACAGCGCAACGGCGTGTAAAACATTCCGTTCGGTCAATACTACACTTTACTTCCTTCCGCAAAAATGGCGTACAATGAAGAAGCAGCAAGAATAAACTTGTATCAGCAGCGTCTCTTTCTCTCTCTATCCTTCGATCTCTCTCTCTCTCTCTCTCTCTCGCACTCTATGCCGCAATGTATCTCACTGTTAAATTAAACTTTGATGCTTTGTGCTTTCGTGGAAAACTATGTTTGAGAAACTTTTGCAACGCACACTTTTCAACGCATTTCTTTGAAAGCGTAAACGCGTGCACATCCAAAAGATACTTTAGCAAAAACTTTAGCTGTAACAAGTTTTTAACACTTTTTTTTTTTTTTTTCATTGTTTTTTTTTCATTCTTTTAATTGCATGTTTGACGTGCTTGTTTGCTTGTATAATAATTTTTAGTTGCTGCTGCTGCTGCTTTTGGCAAAGTTGTAAACAATTTGTGCAAATTTCTTTATAATTTACTCTTTGATTTGTCGCTGTTGCTGCCGCTGTTGCTGTTCAATTGAAAAACTGTGAAATAAACTTTTTTAAAAGTATCTACATTTTCAGTTAAACGAAACACTAAACTTCTCCGAAACGCAACGTAACGTAAGAATATACGTAACGCTTGCAGCTAAATGTGTGCGCCATTTTAATTAAAACTCCAAAATGAAACACTAACAGAGAGCAGCTAGGTAGGTAGTTATGTATGCCAAATGTATCTCGTAACAATTTCAAAAACGCCCAAAAAAAGAACAATAATAAAAAGAAAATAAACATGATTCGTTAACTTTGTTGTTGTTGTTGTTGTTGCTGCTGTTTCATGATGAACATTGTTGTTGCATGTGCTTAATTTTGCACAAGGACGAACGTGACACATTTGCTTGTAACTCATTGCAAATTCACACTAAAAAAATTTCCGCCACAAAGCAGCAAGTTTTACTTTTTAACAAAATTTTAGCTCGACTTTACGTTTTGCTGTTTCTTAAGCTGCGAAGAAAAAAATCACAAATTTGTGCCATATAAAACTTGGATATTTTTTTTATTACGTTTCTTTTTTTTTTTTTTCGTAATATGTATTGTGCTGTAACATGTCTGCAAGATATATATTTTATATATTTGCCTTGTTGTTGCTTAGATTAAGGTGGATTTTTGTTGAAAATTCAGACACAGCACAAGAATAAAGCACAAAAAATCTTTCTAATCTAATAGCATGACCATGAGATAAACTTTTTTTTTATATTCTTCTTTTTTTTTTTTTTTTTTGTGACGTCGTCAGAAAAGTTTTCTTACTGCTTTGAAATTTTTATTTTTTTTTAGTTTTTTATTTAACTATTTAAAGATTAATTTTGCGTAAATTGAGATGTTTGAGATAAATCTGAAAAGATAATAGCAAATATTCACAGCAAACACACTAATAATATTCACACTAACTGTACTAACATTTTTGCATATTCATACACATACTAATATTCATAGTGTTTGAGAGTATTAGCAATGAAATAGAGAAAGAAAAGAGAGTGATATCAATATCTGAATGTAAAACATAATAAAAAATAGAGCATTCGCTCTCTAAAAGTACTTCTACTCGATATGCACACTGTGTACACTCGGTGTACACTACTATGTAGTTGGCTCGTACATGGTGGAACTATAAAAGGTGATGCCATGCTAAACATTGGTACCTAGCAATGCAAGCGATTGAGAGTGAATCAGTTAGAAGAATGCTCAGTTTGATATTGAGTCTTGCAAGTGCAAAGCATATTGAGATGTATTTAATTTATTTACTTTCATTAGATGTTGAAAATTAGCAGTAAGAAGGCTGTTAGAAATAGCATAAATAATATTTTATAAAATAGGTCGCATATAAATAATAAATGATTCATTTATACACAATGTACTCGTAAGTAAACGGATATACAATAAAATACAAACAAACCAAAAGATCAATATTTTCGAGTTTTTTTTAAAGGAACTAAACTAAAAAGACGCTTACATATAATAAATGCTGTATGATTCATTTCTATACACTGTACCCATGAGTATACGAGTATAAAATAAAATACAAATAAATTTATACCATAATTTTTGTAGACCATAAAAGCTGAACCAAACAATGATGCATATTCGTTCGTTAATGCAGTGTTTTTTTTATGAATTTATGACTACAACTAGAATTCGACTCATTTAGTCTGCAAAGCAATTGTATTAAAAAAAATTTTAAAATGATTCGTTTCACAGTATCACAGTGTCGAGTGTTAATAGTGAAGTGCGATTGAATCTCCGAAGTGATTAAATCAATTGTAGAGGAAATATTAGTGTCAAAAATACTCACATCTTATTTCACAGTGTGCACAGTATCACTGTCAAGTGTTAACAGCTTTAACTGTGAATCAAATATTTTAAACCCCATTTTTAGTCGGCTTTTAATATTTTAATGTTACTTAAAGCCAAATAACAAACATTGAACTCGTTATGCCCGTCCGTTCTGCTGTCTCTCTGTCGAATGCAACCGATTATATCAAAGACTATAAATGAATTCTAGTTTGTTAAGTTGAAACGCATTACAAACTAGACAAACTAACTCGCTCTTCTTAATATTGATGCAAATTAGTTTTTGTTGTAATATTACTTTCAAAAACATTATACAAAATAAGAATAAAACATATCAAGTGCACCCATTTGCAAAGTATTCAAAAAAAAAAAAAAGATACTTGAATACAATTAAATTGAAATTCTAAGTTCAAAATCTCTTGAGACAGCTACGACTGCTTCCAACTGTTTTATTTTGATTGTAACATTTCGTTTACGTATTTGTCCTAAATAACTTGACAATTGATTTGTAACGCTAAATTACAAATGTCAACGAATTATTTGCAAATACAAAATGAAACAGGTATAGACAGACAGACGGACAGATGGACAGATAAACAGAAAGATAGCCAGAGATACATTAATAGAATTTACATATAAAGCAAGACAGCATTTGTGATAAAATAAGTTAGCAGCTCTAGCAGGTAGCAGAAGGAATTATACAAAATGACATTCAAATGTAAATGAAATGCAAGCATAAAAGTAACAATACCAGACATCAAGAAGCAGATAAGTTGATTGTGCTGTTAGTAAACAGTAACAACAGCAACAGCAGCAGCATCTCCAAAATGACAATAAGAATGATGTGTGCGACATTTCGACGAGTGGACAACACATAGCATCAACAGCAACAAGAACAACAACAATGGCAATGTCAATGATTTCGAAGTTTCGTACTAAGCAAAACAAAAGCTGAGTGCTGAGTGTACTGATTGAAGTTGACAGACGACATGGGATGACGTGTTTATAAACAAATCAGATACACACACACGCACACGCACACCAAATGCAAATACAAATAGAGAAAAGTTAAGTGTACAAATCTTGTAGCAAAGTCCTTTGGGAATTTGTACGTTTGAACTAAATAAATCATATGACAAAAGCTTAATTTAGTGAAAGGTATCTACTAAATATATAAAGGCCAAAAAGTGTTAAACGGGCATTGGAATAGATTACAAAACATACGTATACATGAAATGTACTTCTATCATTGTTTGCTCTAGAACAAGTGCAAATGACATTGCTTGTAACTTCCTCCCTTTTTTTTTTTGGGCAGTGTTCATTTGTGTAGATTGCATCATAAACAAGGCAACATTAAGTCAAGTCGTCATTTATAATGCTTAAATTTAATTTTAGGCTTGTTAGTGAATAAAATATATTGTATTTTATTGTAAACGCGTCAACTCATAAGTACAGTGTATATAAACAATTTTATTTTTATGTAGCATTTTATTGTACACCCCCTTTACTCATAAGTACAGTAAGTACTCATGAATCAATTGTTATTTCTAAGACGGTTTTTAGTTACCATTTTTCTTTTAAATATTAAAATTTTAAAACACATTTATTTTGTATTTCATTGTACATACTTTTACTCATGAGTACAGTGTGCATACCCAATCAAATGAATCATTTATAATTTTTATGCCTTTTTTAAGTTTGTATTATACTCTAAAATTATAAAATATTGATATAAATTTACTATGTATATTTTGTTGTACACATGTTTACTCATGAGTACAGTGTGCTTAAACACTCAAATGAATCAAATATTATTTGTATGCATTTTTTAACTTTTTTTTTTTTATTAAAAATACTAAAATGTTGCTATAAATTTTATTTGTATTTAATTGTATACTCATTTACCATGAGTACAGTGTGTATAAATGAATCATTTATTATTTGAATGCCATTTTTTATATAAAATTGCAAATTTATATATTTTCTAAAGCGTTTACGACATTTCTAAAAAGCCTTCCAACTGCCAATTTTCCACATACTTATCAAAATATATAAAAAGCAGATACAAAGTCAATGCCTAAAAATGTTGTCGATGTTAGCCCAAAAGTCTTAGTTATTTTTATTTTAAGATTTCATAAAATTCATATGTTTTTTTGTTAGCAGCTTTTCGTATAATAATAACTATAAAAATTCGATTTTATTCGATAATTTTTTATTGCACAAAATATGCTGTTGACTAGCTTTACAAGCCTATTATGTAGCGCATTAGCAATATTTAATAATAAAAAAATATCTTAAGACACAAAATAAAAGCAACCCATTTTTTGTTAGCTTAAAGCTAGTATTAAAGCGAAAACAATAAAGTGAGCAACGTGTTTATCCTTTTGTGGCCTACTCTACTACTACGTTTAGCTGCATTGAGATGATATTAAGCAACAACAACAACAACTGTTGCAGTAATAACAAAGCCAACAACCCCAACGACACGAACAAATATAAGGGTCTTGTGTACATATGTATGTATGTATTGTACATATGTACATAGTCCTATGTATATTTGTGTTCAACTTCTACAAGTTATGTGCAGCTGCGTTTTGTATGCTTAAGTGTATGATTAGCATAATTACAGGCGCATTAGCGTAGACGTAGCATAAGCTTCAAAAACAGGTGAAGCAGCCAATTAAACCACTTACTAGGCCAAACTTTTCTATGGTACCATATTTGGCAGCTTATTATTTTGGCAAGTGTTAAATTTACGACATAATTACACTAGCAGCCTAGAAGTATGCTGCAACAAAATTACTTTCAGCGAGCAAACGCTTGTGCGCTTGCGACGCCTAAATAAACAGTTTAAAACCAAAAAAATGTAAATTGATAATATTCCCTGAAGAAGCTAAAAAAAAAAAAAAAAATAAAAAAAAAAAAAAAAATTATGTTGGAAAAAAATAAAATTTAGGTTGTCAAGTATAATATTTTCTAATAGAGCTTATAAAAACTGTGCTACTTCCGAAGACAATATTTTTTTTCTTATTATTTATTATTTTATATTTTTATTATTATAATTTTTTTTTATCTCACCTTATTTTCTATAATTTTGTATAATTAAAATATCAACACTTTTACATTATTAACGCATTAATTAATTTTTTCTTCTTTGTATTCTATTTTTCTTTTACAGAATTTTTAATATAAAACTCAACAAGGTAAAGGACAAAAAATACAACAAAAAAAAAATATTCAACTACAAAACCAGAAAAAAAAGGTCACAGCATATATAAAAAAGAAAAACAATTCAAAAATAGCTCCAAAGCATTGAGAAAGCAAAAAAAAAAAAAATAATAATACAAACATCGAGCCTTAAAGGTACACAATGCTTTTAAGCAGCCCACCCATGGCGGCGCTGCTGCTACTACTTTCAATGTTGTTACTTACTAAAGTGACAGCCTATCCGCCGCTGCCCAGCTACTCAGCTGATGTTGTTGTTGATGATGATGATTACAATGGTGCCACAGATAACGGTTATACACAGCCACATGTCTTTCAAGAACAACCACAACAGCAGCAGCAGCAACAGCAGCAGCAATCACAGCAACAACAAAGGTTACCTTTTGTCACCTATATAACCACTTCTACAACGAGCACAGGCGGCGTCAGTAACAACAATAAAAGTAATAACAGCAACAACAACAAGAATGTTCCGTCAAACAACAACAAAGAAACAGCATCTATAGATTTACAACCAGCTTTTGTCTATGAAGCGTCCGTACCCAAAAACAAACCGAACAAACAGTAACACAATCAAGTCTTACCAAAGCTACTGAACCAGAACAACAACAACAACAACAAGTTGATGCTGAAGCCTCAAAGAAAGTCATCGGTTCCAGGTGAGTACTTTTTTAAAAAACATTTCATTTCACTACACATTTTTTTTTTTTTTTCCTTTGAATTTTTTATTTAACTTCACATTTCTTTTTGTGGTTTTAAAATCAAAATGAACGCGAGGGATGAAAAATCAAATGGAAAAAAAAACGTTGCCTACTTTTGCGTTTGTTTGTACAAAGCGCTTTTTCAATTTTTTTGCCACTAATTGAAATAGAATTTCTCTTTCTTTGTTGTCATAGCGAAAAATCTTCAGTAGATTAATTAATTTGTTTAGATAACAATACAAAGGTGGGAGTTACACAGTATTTTTTTTTCTATTTTTATATAAATAAGGAAAAAATACAAATTTCTTAATTGCTTGAGTATTTTTCATAAATAACAATCTATAAATAATTTTTTTTTTTAAATATTTATTGATTAAAATTAATTAAAAAATGATAGCACACTTTTAAGAAGCTATAAATGTACAGTATAGTACTGTACAGTATTGTACAAGTGTGATACAATATTTTATAAGTGTGATATAATATTTTAAAAGTATGATACAATATTATATAAGTGTGCTACAAATTGTACAAGTGACAGTATTGTACAAGTATAATATAATATTGTACAATAATATACAATATTGTACAAGTGTGATATAATATTGTATACGAGTCATTCTTGAGCATTTCGTATACAAAAAAAAATCTGTAATTATTTTTTTCACTGTTTAAATTTGTTAAGAATTATTTAAAACCGCGAACTTTTTAAAAGCTACACATATACAGTACTGTACAGTATGGTACAAGTGTGATACCACATTGTACAGTACTGTTATTTTTTTGAGCATTTTTAGATTAAATACTAAAAAATATTGCTCTCTGCTTTTTTAATGCAATAAAATTCAATTGTACAATTTAAAAATTTTTATGCAAATTTTTGTTAAATTGCAATTCTACAATAATAGTTTTTTTTTTTAATATAGCAGCAGTGCGTAATTTTCTCTCAATTGCATCAAGGTTTTTCATTTTTCGCTTTTCATTTTTGCATATTATTTCCATGCACAGATTTTACAGCCTTTGGCATTTGAAGCGTTTAATAGCAGAGAAAATGATTCAGTTGTAGCTACAAAGCATCAGCTGCTGTCATTGACGCGAAGCTGCTGTTGTAAATTGAAGAGAAAAAAAAATAATAAAAAAATAAAATAAAAAGAAGGAAGTAAGGACTATGCTACTTTCAAATGATGTTCATGAGATCCTGCGCATTTTGTTGTTCATTTTACACTTAATTTCCGCATGAAATGATTTTTTCGCTGCATGCATTTAGTTGCATTCGTTGCTTATTTTAACATAAATTCAACGCATCAAAGCGTTTTCCTTATACGAATTTTTCTTTTTTTTTACCTTGCGCTCTAAACGTTGCTTTTTCAGCATCTCTCTCACAAAAAATGCACATGACTAGGCAACTATTTTGCATGTAAATGCGTGCAGCTGGTAATGACGCCTTTGGATATGTTTCGAAAAAAAAAAAGAAAAATTTAAACAAATAAAAATGCTTAACTGTTTTGGAAAACGATTCAAAAAAAAAAAATACAAATTGTATCTATAAATTATGCAGCAAATTTTATTATATAAAAGAAAAATTTAGTGCAATTTAGCTGCACGGAAATTAATTTTATTCGCAACGGTTGCAAGACGATTTGCATAACAACTTTTGCTAGTTAAGCGAAAAATCAAGTACAAATAATTTCTCAACATTGAAAGTATCAAAGTCATGAAGCGAAAGCAAAAAAGAAATTGCAAAAGCGAAAATAGAAAAAGAAAAAAGAATATCAAGTGAATTGATTGCATGTCAAATCAGCCATTTCCTACTTTGATGCACAAAAGTATGCAGCATGATTTTCCACTTTTGCAGTTAGCCTGCAGTGTACGTGTGCGCTTTTGCTTTAGCTTCTTTAAAGTCATCATCATTTACATTTTTCTTTTCTTTTCTTGCACTTCATCTATTTTTGATATTGAAACATTTTTTTTTTCCTTTTACAGCGTTGTCACTTCCGTTTCCGTCATACTCAATGACGATGACGAGCCACAATTTACGGATGCACTCGGCCACAAAGTGCCAAAGCCACAACCTTCACTGCAGGTGGCCAGCCCCATAGATCTACTCAATCCAGATCGTTATGAGTTTTACACATTCGATGAGCACGGTGAGCTTGTCAAGCGCCTAATGACTATGCAAGAAATACAATCTATTGTTGCAAACGGCGATGGTGAGGGTCCTTCGATAATACATACAGCACCGCTTGATATACGCGATCCGGAGAAAAATGTACAGGATATTGTGAATAGTGTACAGAATGTTTTAAATAAAGAAGTGGCGGCACAGCCAAATGGCACTGCTGATGCTTTGCCCATTTTCGATACGCCTGATGTTTCATCGTCGTGGTCTATGATTTTGCCAGCAATATTTGGTAATACGGGCGGCGATATATTTCCACAACAGAAACCACCACAAATTTCTATGACTCCAGACACTGATTTACTGGAGACTACAACACGTGCGGCGCCTACGCGTGCTACGAAGAAACCAAAACCAGCAAAACGTAAACCGGCACAAAAACGTAAACCAACGCCGACAACATCAACGACGGAGGTAACACCACAAGTGGTACAAGAGGAATTGGATCCTTTGGAATCGGTTTATACGGGCATGCAACAATATCAGCATTTGGCGGCAAATATGCCCGAATTTAATCAATTTGCCGATATACATATGCAGCCAATCTATCAGAAATTACCGGAGACGTCAACGCGACGTGTTTTTGTGAATAATAACGAAATGATACATGTAACGCCAGCAACAACAACAACATTGCTAAATAGCACTTTTGGTAAGACGCCTGTTTCGAATGCGGCACATAAGCATGCAACGCAGCCGCATCGCGTTAAAAAACCAAGCGGTAACGGCGTTCACAGCACAAAGCAACCGCAAAGCGTTCAAACAGCAGCAACAACAACAACGCATAAACAGAAAAAGAAGAAGCCAACTACAACAACGACCACAACAACAACAACAACAACAACGAGATACCTACTACTACACCAGAAACTACAACAGCAGCTACAGTTACTTCGACTACAACTACAGCGCGTCCAATTGTTGCTACCACTCAAAAGAAGAAAAAACGCAAGCCAACACGTCAACCAGGACAAACAACATCATCCACATCCACATCAGCTGCTGCTGGCAAACCTTCAAAGCCTAAGCGTAAACCTAGTTCAAAACCAACGACGCAACACAAGCCAACGCACGATCTGACGTCCGCTGCGAGTGCGCATCAGGAAGCAACGCATGCGCAACAAACCGAAACACATACGAAACGCATACAACGCATAAACAACGTCCACAGCGGCCACAGAATAAGCCAACGCATAAAAAGTCAACTACGACAACAACTACGACGCCGGCACCTACTACAACAACTACAACAACAACTACGCCAGCACCAACAACGACTACAACAACAACAGAAGCAACAACAACAACTACAACACCAGAACCTACAACTACTACCACCATTGCAACAACTACCACCACAACAACAGCAACACCAATAATACAACATGACAAGCCAGCACATCATCCAAAACCACATCGTCCAATACATCAGAAACCACATCAACACGATGAAGCAACATTTGAGGAGACAGCAAACTACGGTTTTGCAGCACCCTCAAAGATTGCACAAACTGAAACAACAACGACTGCAAAAGTAACAACTACCACCACACGTAGACCTACGACGACAACAGCTTCCAGCACAACTCCAACAACTCTTACGACTACAACAATGTTTTATGATGAAAATACGCACTCCTATCCGGTGCCTACATACCAAATGTCTGAAAAACTACCCACTTCATCGGATGATATTGATGTTACCTACTTCAAGAAGACACCAATTCCTTCTTTGGCAATGATACAGCAACAATTACAACAAACAACAACACCGGGCGCACAATTAGTGCCCGATATGAATACAATACTCTCCATGGATCAGATAGTACAATCTTTGACACAAGATCAATCGAATGAATCAAATGAAAAGCTTAATGTGCAAGAAGCACCCATCAAACCAATTGCAGCCATCAAACCAACACTCAAACCTGTGAAATATGACAGCGCAGAGACTACTGATGAAATTGTTGAAATGTCCGTAAAGAAGAAAGTAACGGTACAAGCGCCATTGGAAACAACCACCACAACAACAACAACACCAAAAACTTATATCACTACACTGAGACCACTGGAATTACATCATGGTGGCAGCACGCTAGCAACAATGTTGGATGATGATGGTGTTACCTTCATGCCACAAGATTCACAGGCTTCTACAGAATCCACAGATGAGGAGGATCATGAAGATAAGAGTACACCATTTGTTGTGATTACAGCGCGTCCACAATATTTTGCTGTTACCAAAGAACCTGAATCTTTGACAACTTTGATGCAATCATACGGAACGGAAGCAACAGTTGCTATTGTGCCAACTGAAACAACAGAGAAGACCGCAACACAGACGGCAGTTGAGTTAGAAACAACGACTGAGGCTGCTACAACTGTTGCACCAAAGCTTGAAGACATTTCAAATTCTGAAGAAGAAGCACATGTTGTCAAATATGAACCACTCTATGCGGATATTTCAGAGCCGATAGTAACACCAGTAACGGAACTTAATAACGAAACAACCGAACGCTATGATGCATCAACAGAAGAAGAAGAAGAGAGAACTACAGTTGCATATGAAGCACTTAAATTGAATCAGCAAACTGAAGAAGCAGCAACAACAATAAAGCCAGATTTACGTTTGCCCGTAACTACTCCAACGAGTTTGGCTAGTCTTACCGTAAATACAGAAGCGTACACTGAGATACCACCACAAGTAGCCGATTTAATACCACAACTTAATATGGAAGTTATCAAGCCGACAGAACACATTTCCATGTCAGACTTCCAAACACAAGCAGCAACTGTTGCTTCCACGCTGGTCGATGGCACAAATACCGTAATTTCTGATGTTTTTATGAGTTCCAATGAAACAAAAAGATGAGCTTGCATTCCTTATGTCCGATGTCATTAAACAAATTACAAATCAAGCGCAAAAAGAATCACAAACCGGAGAAGCGCAAGAATATAAGCCGCTAATTGGAGACTCTAATCGCTTGACTAATTTTGCACAACTTAATACTTCATTCCTTAAGAAGCCAACGCATGGCCAACTCATGAAACCCAATAAAACACAACAAAAAATTGAAGTTACTACAACAGAAAAGTCAAATATTGAGAGTACCACAAAGAGTTATAGCAGTGCAACAGATGCAACGACAACAGCTGAGCCAGAGCAGCACAATTTGAGTACACAAAAAATACAGAGCACTACTGAGACGCCACTGCCATTGGAGAGTACCACCTTTAGAATACCAATACTCTCGCTATCACAGATCTATGCGCAGCAGCAACAGGATGAAGATGATATGCATGCAATCTTCGAGAGAGAACGTGAGAAGATAATGCAAATAGCAGCACAGGAAAATGTGCCGGAAATGGAAGCAGTTGAAGAAAGCAATCAGGAATCGACTGAACAAAAGATTCAAACGTTGCAGGAAGAAGATACAAGCAGTACGCTACAAAGTGCAGAAACTACAAACGCAGCAAATGAGGAGATTACTGAGGAGATTACTGAGCACGTGACACTGGGCAATTACGCTGAAGTGAGCAATACAGAAGCATATAACGAAGAAGCTGCATTAAATGAAAAAGCAGATAGCACAACAGAAAATGATAATGAAAATGATGCATCGACACCAGAAAAGTTAACAAATTCGTATGGTGTAGGAGAAGTGGCTGAAACCACAATTGAAAGTGTTGAGGCTAATAAGCTAAGTGAGGAAATTTCAACTGAACAAGAGCAGACAACCGAACGTATTGCAGCAACAACGCCAATTTATCAAGATGAAGTTTATCAGGAGAGTAATGCAGCAACGACAGAGAATACGCAAGAACCAATCGTTGTGGAGAGCTTTGAAAAATCGGAAGAACAGACAGCAGCGGATGTAACAGCACCACAAGCTACTGAAACTGTACAGGACAGCATAACTAATGCAGCCAATTTACAGCCACAATATGCAGCTGCAACACTACCAGAAACAACAACAGAACAGAAAGTGGAGAGAACTACAGAAATGTCGTACATTTCGACAGAATCCGACGCGACAACAAGCACTGAAGAAGCTAATGATAAGGCGGAAGAGAGCAACGCAAATACAGAACTTGAAGCTAATGAAACTACCGAAGAGGCATCAGAAGAGTTAACTGCAATGATTACTGATGAAGCAGAGACAATCGAAGAGTATACAACAGCTGATAAGCTAGAACATGATGCTGAAGATCCTTATATAAAACTGGGTGAGACTACGGCAAATGTTGTGAAGCCAGCAACATTTGAAAATAAGCCAGAAGAGGAGGAAGCTAATAAGACAACAGCAACGACAACAACAACAACGGCAACGACAGCATTGAAAACATCTCAAGAAACAGTGGATTCTGATGAGCAACAATACAAGTTAACACCACCGCAGCCAATAATGTTGCAGCAGGAAGAAGACGAAGAAGAAGATGATAAGAATGCTGAGCTAGCAACAAGCGTAGCATTACCTGTAGCTAACTATGGCCAAACAATTGAAGATGAAGAAGATGAATATGATCAGACTGGCTATCAACATTTGCCACTTGCTGCAGAGAGCAGCACAAGCACAACAACAACAACAACCAGCACCACACCGCAACCAATTGCCACAACAACAACAACAAAACGTTTGAATACTTTAAAGCCAGTTTCATATTATGTACAACCATCACTACTCGGCGGCTACAATCAAGCAGCACCACCTAAGCTAGCCAGCTACACAACAGCACCAAAAATTACAACCTATGCAGCACCGCCTAAAGCCACAACATACGCCGCCGCTGCGCCGAATGCAGCTACAGTCTCGCAGCGTCCTATGCAACGTCCAGCTGCGCTCACAAATCTTATGGCCAGCTCAACACAAGCAACACGTCCACCCGTTAAACTTGAGCCCAGTCCAAATAACTCCAAAGGACTCGAGGCTTCCACGGCACATCTGGATGAAGATTTATCAGCATTTGCGCGCCTCTGCAATGAGTTGGCTTTCAATTATTGGAAATCAATTACGTCGGAGAAGATTAGCTCAGCACGCAGTCTGGTCATTTCACCCTTCGCACTCACTTCCATGCTATCAATGGTCTTCTTGGGTGCACGCGGTGGCACTTCGGGTGAAATGAATGAAATACTTAAGCTGGACGATATGGTTACATTCAATCCGCATCTTGTCTTCAAGAATATTACCGAATCCGTGGAACGTGCTGTGGACAGCGATATAGCAACGAATGCCTTTGTGCGTGAAATCTTTAGCGATCGTGCAAACGGTAAGATTTTACCATTCTTTAAGGAGAAAACACAACAGCTCTATGCGGGACATGTTGAGGAGGTGAATTTCCATGTGGTCAACGACATAATACGCCGGCGCACCAATTTACTAGTTAAGCGTCATACTATGGGCAAAGTACTCGAGTACTTGCGCACCAATAGCGTTTGGGTTAATGGTCCACTGGCTACCATATCTGCTAATCTCTTCCAGACCGATTGTACACGTGGCTCGACACATGAACGCGATGGTGAAATGTTCTTCCAGGTGCATCCAACTGTGCGACAGCGTCGCCTGGTGCCAATACCAGCAGTGCTCTACAAGAGCGGTTTTACCGCAGGCTATGAACCAAAATTAGATGCTACTATTGTGGCATTCGGACGCATACAGGATACGGTGAGTACTATTTATGTAATGCCAGGTCATCAGAGTTCTATAGCGTCCACGGATAATCTGGAACGTTTGGAACGTGAACTCGTAGAGCTTGCATTTAGCGAGAATGCTTGGAGTAATCTGCTGACTGCGCTCATGGATCGTCCCGGCATGGAAGTACAATTGCCACGTTTCTCACATAGATCCTTTGTCAATGCTACGCTCGGTCTACAGAAAATGGGCTTACGTGGCCTTTTTAAATCTGATTTTGCTGATTTACGCGGTTTGACGGGTGCTGCCAATCATGATATTTATCTCTCGGATATGATACAAATCAATACGTTTAGCACTTGCGGCGAAGAGAAAATCTCCGATCATCATCATGTTGAAATGTATCCAGCGCCACCATTGCGCAAACGCAATAAAGATGTCGATGCCACCGAGGACGATGCTTATGATTCATCGGAAGCGGTAATTGATTTCGGTTCGCTGGTACAAGACTCAGTGCTGGGACGTGGTTTCTACGATGATTTGCTTGATCCGAAATATTTGGAATTACCATTACCGCTGCGTCCGCGACAGGCACGTGTGCCGGATGCGCCACGGTTGCGTTTTGATAAGCCATTCCTTTACTTTGTGCGTCATAATCCGACAGGCATGATACTCTTCATGGGACGCTTCAATCCGCGTCTATTGCCATGAATTACTGCTGCGGCTGCTGCTAAGCGAATAGAAGAGACGAGTTAAGCTTTTTTTTGCTTTTAAACTCGACGCGCTTGCCAAAAGTTTAGAGAATTTAAAAAAAAAAAAAATTAAAAAAAAAAACAGAATGTGCAGAGATACGAGTGTGAAATATTTTTTAAGTTAATTTTAAATTAAAAAAAAAAAAAATTAAAAACAAAAAAAAAAAACATTTACAAAACTTTAAACGTTTGCTGCGCCTTAATTTCGCGTCCTGCATATCCTTGATACGTAATTGATGTGCAGCATAAATTGAATGTTATATTTATATATATAAAAAAAATAAATTTTATTTTCTTAAAAAAAAAAAAAAAATAACATAAATTTTTATTGCTGAAATTTAATTTAAAATAAATAAATATTTTCTACAAATTCTATTGTTAAATAAATTATTATTGGAATTTATTTTGTTTTCTGTGCTCTTTTTCTTTTTTTTTTCTTCTTTTTTTATTTGTGAAATATTGATTATTTAAATTAGTTTTGTATTAATTTTTTAATATACACAAAAAAAAAAAAAAACAATAATTGTCATGAAGCACAAACTATGAAAACAATCAAAATAAATCAACAAAAAAAACATAAAAATATTTTTTTAGTAAATATATTTAAACGAACAAGTTGAATATTTATGATTTAAGTTTTGCGCATAATAAATGCAAAAACAAATAAATAAAAAATTAAAATAAACAAAAAAAAAAAAAAAACTAAATTGTTTTATTAATACAAAAAGTTGATAGTCACAATTTGAAAAAAAAAAAATACTTGTATAAATCAAATGGAAAATGAAATAAACTCTGAATTCATATACAGAGACAGACGGACATAGCTGTATTGATAACATTCAGTCTAGTCATTTACAACATTAAATAAATAAATAAATAACTCACTTTATATTTATTTATTGGAAAGTACATAGAACGTTCTTAATATAAGCACAAAACGTTCTTGATACAAATCGTAAGTACAATTTGTTCGTTATATGAGTAGAATTGGTTCTTGATACAAGCACAATTCGTTCTCAATACAAGCGAAGCTCGTTCTTAAAATAAGTACAATTCGTATTTGATATACAATGTACAATTTGTTCTAGAAATAAGTTTAGTTCGTTGATCATCCTGAAACCGAATCTACATGAGCTTCCCACACTAATCCTACATACGACGAGTTGAGAACCATTCTCAGAAAGTTCATTTTAATTTGGCTGAGATTAATAACTGAGAAATCAGCAATGAATTTGTTTTGAGACTCTATTTATTTCGCCAATGTAAACTTTTATTTTTATCCACAGTGCACTGTTATCAGTTTTGAGTTCAAATTGTGACATTTAATCAAAAAAATGTATAAAACAAACATTTAGATTTTTTAATACTTTTTTTTTTTTATATATTTCTCATTTTATTTTTTTTTTTATTTTATGTTAATCAACTAGTTGTGAACGGTCTACTAGTTTTAAGGTTTTACTAATTTTTCTACATTTTTCCATTAAAAAAAAAAGCATATTTTAGGGATGCTGCAAAAAATACTTATAAAGCGTAAATTTTATAAATATTTATAAATTTTGTTGTATAAACTGTTGCAAAAAAAAACTTAAAACTAAGTAAAAAAATATATAAATTCATGAATAATTTGCGCAGAACTGATTTGAAATGCTAATTGCAAATGGCTACCACACCAAAAAAAAAAAAAAAAACTTTGCATACTTCTAGGTGCCGCACTCTTTTATGCTTTGAGGCAATACTAAATTGTATCTTTTTTTGGTGTGTAATTTTTTTTTTAACATATTTTATTATTATTTATTTTTATTTTGTGTGCAACAAACAAAGACACAAAATTTACGCAACAAAAATAAGAAACAAAAATAAAAACATTAAAAAAAAAAAAAAAACGTAGAAATGGAAAAAAAAGAATACACACGTTTTAATTAATATTTAACAAGGATACCTACATATACAAATATACATAAGTAACACATGCAAAAACATACAAACTCTTAGAACAAACCTAAAAAATAAAATCACAGTTTTTATGTTTTTTTTTATATTTGTTGCGGTTTGGTTTTTCAAGTGTGCACATGTTTGTGTGTGTCTCTGCGTATTCGGCTGAGTATGTGTTAATATTTTAGTCCTGTTGTTGTTCACTTGCATTTTGGCATTTATAATGAGTAACCGAATATGCTGTAAATGATTTTTGTTTTGGTTTTTTTAAATCATTTTGCGCGAGTAGCGCTTTTTATAATAAAATCAAAAATTAATACATGGAATATAAATCTTTCTATTAAAATAAAGTGCTTAAAATTTTCAGCTTCTTTATTTAAACTCAAAAAAATTTAGAATTTTATTAAAATTGCTGTCATTTAAGAAAAAATAGTGTAGCATAGTTTTAGGCATAATTACAAATCGCTCAACACATTACATATTTAAATACAGGGTGACTTTAAATTGTAACTGTAAAAAATACTGGCACAATAAATTATTTTATTGACTAATTTACTGGCTCCAACAAATGAAACTAAAAAGAAAAGTATGAAATATTCGGAGCTACTAAATTAGTCTTTTTTTATTTATTATTTTTTCTTTTTTTTTTTACAAAATTTTACCACACTCTTTCAAAACAAATCATGACAAGTACTGCGTAATATGTGTGTGAATCCTTTTAAGCACTCATAGCATATTTTGTTATTTTTCTAGCATACTTTTCGGCGCCATAAATAAAAAACATATATTTTTATGTTTTTATTTATATATATTTTTTTTTTTGACACACTCTGTGACTTTATTGACATGTGAACTGAAAATTACCTTTTGCGGTTATGCACCAAATAACACAAAATTACTAGCTTCTTTTTTTTTTTGTCTCACTATTTTATTGTTTGTGTCCTTTACCCTTTATTTTTTTATTGTTCATACGCACAGTTGTTTACACTTAAGAAAAGTCATCTGTCATTTTTCTCAGCTTACTGAGTAAAAAAAAAAAATAAGAAAAAAAATAACATCCGTCGTCTTTTATACATTTTATGCGTTTACAATGAACGAACTCATTGTTTACGAAATTTTTCTAAAACTAGTTTCATTTCCACACTGTGCCAGCTCATTGTAATTGTTTTTCTAAGTATTCTGCTTCTGCTTCTAAGCTTGTTAGGCGCTGTTTTGTTTTATTTTGTTTTTTCACAATGACCTTTTCTTTTTTGTATGTTGACAACACCTTGCGAAATTCTGTAAATAGTATAATTTCTAAGAACAGGAAGCGATTGTACTAAAACTGTAACCCTTTTTCACTTTTGTGAGTGAATAAGTTGAAGATAAATTTCCGCGACCTGATTGTCCAGCCTTTTATTGTTTGGTATTGTAACGCCTTTTGTGTCAAGTGACAGGCATAATATTTTATTTACAAGTCGTATTTAATTGTTTACAAAGGCTGCTGTTGCTGCTGCTATTTATAGTTGCGTAATTTGTACTTAAAGATATGCAATGAATATTATATAAAGGACAACTCAAAAGGATATTTATTATTTTTATCGGTTTTTTATAGTAAAAAAAAAAAAAAAGACAAGCGTAGCACAAGAAAAAAAAACAATTCAGATAAAGATAATAAACCGATTGTGTCGCCTGAAATTAGTTAAGGTGTTGTATTCCACCACTTTCTTACTATTTCGCTTACATATTTTGTTGAGTTTTATTTAGTATGAATACAAACTGAGTTGAAAAAGTTAAGAATATTTATTTATATCATTTAAGTCTTCTACGCAGCCTTAGAATTATAATAAAATTATATAAGCAAGCCAAGGCCCTCTCTTTGGGGACAATGGTCCCACAAAAAGTGACCTATAGCATTGCTGCTTATTTGACAAACGCCATTATTCGACAGCTGAGAGTTCAGAACCACCATCTTTAAGCACAAAATCAACTTTCTGGTAAACCGGCACAGTTCTGGAGCAGATGAGAGTACAGTTTGAAAGGCTTTTATGAAATTCTATCGTCGACGAACGAATTCGAATTTCGAAATTTTTATCTCTCCGAAGATTTTCACATTTGAAAACATCCGCCTGAATAAAAAGTTGTAAGTGATTCAATATTTTATAGGAAAGCTTTATGCTCAACTCAGCCAGTACAATAATAAATAACTTTTGGCATTTTCTGCCAGTCCTCTGCTCTCAACGTCTTTATGCAAGTAAAGTTTGTGGGTCATTACAGTCAGTCGGACAGATACAATTAAAAACGCTGAATGGCATTTTAGTTATAAGATAAATTTAAGCACTAAAAATAGTAAAGCTTTTATTTCGTTTTAATCAAACTGAGTGACTTGACTAATTAATCAAGAGCCTCATATACTAAGCAGAAATGCAATGAATCTGCTATACAAACTTTAAATTGACAAAAAAGAAATTATATAGTCGGAAAAATTGTTCAGCTGATGTTCAATAAAACACGCAGCTACAAAAAAAAAAACTCAAAACAAAAGCGTAAAGCGTAAAACAATTGCAAAACAATATCTTTTTAAAGGAAGTAACTAAATACATATACAGATACTATTGTATCTTAATAAATATATTTATATATTTGTATACGAAAAGACACTTCGCGAAAGCAATTTCTGCGAAAACTTTTACGCATTTACCACGTCACGCTGGGGAACGATAATTTTAAAAAGAAAGTAGCACTATTGGGATTAATTTATATGGCAAGCTAAGAAACGATACGAAACAGAACTGAACAAAACGCTTAAAGAAATCTGTGGTAAGCAGCAAACTTAACTTAAGAATACCAAAAGAACTAAAGGTAGTTTACACTGGCACTGATTTTTTTTTTAACAAATTGAGAACAATGACAGCGCATGAATAATTCAAAAAGAAAGCAAAAGAAAAAAGAATGTCATAGAAAGAAAACAAGTTTAAGTTTTAACAAAAAACGAAACTAAATGTTCTAATCCAAAATATGCAGCTCAACGCCTACGCAAAAAAAAAAAAGAGCACACATTGAGTAGAAAGCAAAAGAATCACTTTAAGCTAACGTAACAACTTTGAAATGACGTCAAGCGTGTTTCTATCTTTTTTTTTTTTTCATATACACAGATGTTTTCTAATGTCCAATAGAATAGAATTGAATGGAATAGTATCGCCTGCCGTGCCATTGTACTGCTACACATGTGCACACTCACTCTATACAAACGTTGCATATAGCTTAGCCTGCCTGGCTAGCTGGCTGGCTGGCTGCCTGCAAGCCAGCATACCTAGTTAACAATTTTCATTTTCCTTTCTATTTTTTTTTTTTTTTAATGTTACAGAAAACAAGTTGGCATGTTGTTCACAATATGCAACATAGTATACAAAATGAGACTGGCTGACTGCCCAATAGCATGCATATACTATATATGTGCATGTGATACTCATAGATACATTTACATACTCATACATACTCATAGATACATATTCACACTCATAGATATATATTCACACTCATAGATACGTATGCATACGCATAGATGCATTGTCAATGTATGTATGTATGTGTGTGTGTGTGTGTTACAGGAAAAACTTCCAGTTGTCCCATTGTTATTGTCGAAAAAGTGAATTGCGAAAATGTTGAGTAAAGCAAGCAAAAATACTGCTTTCAAACAAGTTTGTTATCTGCGTTTTTGTATCGAGTGTTTATAAACATATTCTCTGTGTATGTGTGTGTCTGTGTGTGTGTCAGCCTGTTTTCAGCTTATGTCTGCTTTTGTCTCTCTACTCGTCTGTCTGTCTGTCTCTATATCATCCAAGCTAAACTGTATGCAAACCACCAACCATGATTTAATTTACGTAACAAAAAAAAAAAATACGAAAATTGTTAGAGATATTTTTGTACTGATTTTCAGTCCCATGCTGTGTTTAAAATTTAGTCGCTTGTATTTGCGGTTGTCAACTTGTTTTCGGTAAATTGATTTTTCATAAAAAGAATACAAAACAAAAAATTGTATTTTATAGTTGCAGCATTAAACATGAACGGAAATAGACTTGCAGTAAATTCTATTTTGCCACAAAATGGTATTAGTATGTATCGTAACTGTAATTATTATTAGAAAACAATTTATATTTTTGAACACCTAACTACGTACAACAATTTTATTTTCAAAATAACAACGTTAAATTTTTTTTTTTTTTTCGTAAATTAACCTAGATAAATAAATTGTTTATGCCAGAAGATAATAAAATTTTGTGTTTTAAAAATTACATCAAAATTGAATTTATCACATTTTGATGCTTTATGTGAAAAAAGAAAATATTATGTTATAAATCTTTGTATTTTTTAGAATAATAATTCTCAGCTTTTTGTTTACACTTTTATTTAAATTAAATTAATAAATAACTCGCTTGTAAAATAGCATTGAATACTGAATAAGGTTTAAAAGTGTGTCCCACTTCTTTGCATACACTGGGCTAGTCGCAATAGTGATAAAAAATATTTTTAGAATGCTTTTTTAAAGCCTTTTGAAAAAAAAAAATGTTTCCAACAAGTACACAGTGAGCACAACTGAGTGTTTAGTGAGCACAACAGAATATTTACTGTGCACAACTGAATGTTTACTGTGTACAACAGAATGTTTACTGTGTACCCACTCATTACGCTTTGCAGCTACACTCATGCATACTCATTTTATTTTAAACTCAATTGTGTAAAAATCTTTTTCGCTCAATCTAGAAAAGGGGTAAGTACTTAGGAGTACCCCTTTTACTGCTTAGGAGAGTCTAGGTTTCGCATATTGTGCTCCTATCTCTTATAGTCTCCGAGATAATCGTTTTCATACAGCAGACGTCAAGATGGACGGACGGATGGACAGACCGGCATAGTTATATATACTATACAGGGTTAATGAAGCCTCCTTCTTCCCTTTTATTGTTCGCTTTTTTAATGCCTTCGGGTTCCATGTAGAGTCACACAAAAATTGAAGCATTCAAAAGGGGACAACTAACGCCTATATAAGCACTCTAGAAATCGATCAATTATCGGTCGATTTGTTAAATCAAAAGTTCCGTGAATATTTCGAAAAAAAAATTAAAACATTTTCTAATCATTTTAAAAACTTTTGTACCACTCCACGCAAAGCAAATACCAAGAGTTTAATTTTTAATTTTTCTTTAAATGAAATTTGGTAGCATAATTTTAAAACTCAAATTTAGTTAATCTAAACTAATTAATATCAAATTCTGAAAATATTTTTAATGAAAGATAATATATATGTAACTCATGGATTGCAAACAATGTGTTATAATATTGTATAATATGTATTATCGTACAAAATATATTCTTGTTCCCAAATTTATTTATGCAAAACTTGCAATTAGCGCAGCCAAACACAATAATGAAAATGCATTAGTAGCGATAAAACAAAAATGCCAAAATATGAGATGCAAAACACAAAAATATTTGTAGCGCAACACTAAAGAAAAATAATGAATGGCACAAAATTATAGGCTATATAACAAACACGAATTTAATCACAACAACAAACATACACACACACAAATTGAACTTATACACATGACTGTTTTAAAAAAAAAAAAAATGTTGGGTTGTATGATAAGTTAGTGAACACTGAAAAATTTTTCTGTTATCACTTTGCAAGTATTTTATTAAATAAAAAAAATAGCAATTAAATTCCGTTAGAATTGAAATTAAATTCCATGAAATCGCTAAATTTATAAAATGTGTGAAATGAGATTTGTGAAATGAGATTTGAAAATATTTATGAATTCAATTCACAAATTTGATATCAAGCAAATTTAATGAAAAAAAAAAAAATTTATTTTAATGCTTTTAATCAAGTTTTCAAAATTTTACGAAACTACACTCGTCTTTTTTTTTTTTAGTACAACAAATATAAATAAACACTCACATTTCACAGTTAAATGCATGCGGTTGTGTACGTCGAATGCTCAAGTTATGGTTTGTAGCACGCTGCGAGTGATCATCTAGCTTTGTATATGAGTTATATGTATTTCTATTTGTATACAAAAGCCATCTCGACTTGGCATTCATTTTGCCGTGGCAAATAAGCTTTCATAAATAATGAAATGTGCCATTGTAAAATGGTTTCGTATTTTGTTTGAGCATGAAATAACTACAACAACAACAACAAAAAATACCAATGCTGCTCTAATAGCAAATGTAAAACCAACAAAAACAAAAACAACAATAACAACAATAATAATAATGAAATATGTTTGAAAACCATAACGAAAGCACAAATTACTAACCAAGGATTACCGGCAATTATTTTCATTGTATGCATTTGGCGCCATTATTTTGATTGCTTCATAGCTTTGTTTCATATAAATAATATGTTGTGTATATACATACAAGTGTACTGGATTATATCATACATAAAACAAAACATAAAGATAAATCATTGCAAACAAATATTTATAAATTTAAAAATCAGATACTACGATACTTCAGCAACGTAAACACGAATACAATTGAATTAGTGAGTGTGTGAATTTGTAAAAGCCAAAAGTGGTAAACGACAAAAACTATTCACAAAAAAAAATATATATAAATAAAAAAATACAATCAACGCAGTAAGTACAATAAGTACATAGTGAGTACAACTGAGTGTTTACTGTGTACAACTGAATATTTACTGTGCACAACTGAATATTTACTGTGCACAACTGAATATTTATTGTGTACGCACTCATTTCGCATTGCAGCTACGCTCATTCATACTTATTTTATTTCTTAAATTCGTTTGTGTGTGAATTGTGAATTTGTAAAAGACAAAAGCGGTAAACGACAAAAACTATTCACAAACAAAAAATATATAAATAAAAAATTACAATCAACGCAGTAAGTACAATAAGTACATAGTGAGTACAACTGAGTGTTTACTGTGTACAACTGAATATTTACTGTACACAACTGAATATTTACTGTGTACAACTGAATGTTTACTGTGTACCCACTCATTTCACATTGCAGCTACGCTCATTCATACTTATTTTATTTTTTAAATTCGATTGTGTGATAATAGTTTTCGCTCAATCTAGTAAAAGACGACTCAGCTTGCTATTATCTTAACTAAAATTTTTATAATATGCTTTAATCTATACACCCAAAAAAAAACTTTTGTTTCTTAAAAGTTTTTACTCATTGCTACAAACAAAGTACATCTTTTTATAATTCTTTTATAATTTTTTTTATTTTCCAAACTATATAAATGGATCCAGTTAAATTGCTCAACTCATGCATGCCACATATGCGCTAAAGTTTCAAAGAAGTTGGAATATTCAAACATGTATATCTAACGAAATGAAGAACAAACGAACAAGTGAGGTAAACAGGTGGATGAGCTAAAAGCAGATATGGCGCAGTAAATATATAAAAAAAAATTTACAATTTTTCGCTGTCAAAAAAAAAAAAAAAAAAAAAAAGAACCCCTTTGATCGTGAAGCAGAAATTTAATACGAATCGTTTAACATTTTTCTTTTAGCTGCTGCTGCTAAAAAAGAGTCTCAAAAAGTTAAGTTAAAATACTCACATGCAACGCAAACAAATTTATGTTTACAAGCGAAAAAGCACAGAAAATAGCGTTTAAATTATAATCATAGAAAAAATGTTTTTCCAAAAAAGACAAAAGGCATTTTTTTCTTCTAGTCTAATGCTTCGTTCTTTTTTTTTTTATTGCATTTTTTATTTTTATTATATGCAAAACGCCTTTGCAGTCTAGCAGCCATGTCTTTACAAGCAAAATTCTCTGCTTTCAACTACAGCGATGCGTGTAAATGATGCTCGACAAATTCAACTTAAGCCTTAGACTGCATTTTACTAACTTGTCTTTTAATTATTAAATCGTTTTGCAGCAAGAAATGTGCATACTTTTGATTTTTGTAAAAGTGTACAACATGGCGTATACTTAATATTTTTTTTTTTTATTTGGCAGAAAGACTAAACTGCTTTGCTATATGTTTTTTTTTTAATATTTTTTCATAGTTTATAGTCTGTGGCTTAAATATTTCTGTTATAGAAGACAACAGTATTAAAGAGAAGAGTGCTGCATACAATTATTGTATAATAAAAAAAAAATTTAGATTAGTTTAAAATGTAATTAAAAATCTTAACATAATACTTGCTTAGAGTAAAATAAATTTTAATTTATGGCTTTAGCTACATAGTGAAAAAATCACTACTAGAACATTAAATGTCGCTCAATTCAAGCACAATGTGCTTCTATTGAGAACAAACATGCTTAATTCATGTTTCAAAATACAAAATTGTTAAATGTGAGAACAATGTAATGAAAATCGTTAACTATACTCTCATTTAATATGTTTTTATTTTTGAATTTCGTTTTTATCTGTCAGAACAAATGGTTCTTGATTTGAGAACAACCTTAAATTCATTCTTAATATAAGTACATTCGATTCTTGATATAAAAACAACTTATCCAGAACGAGTAGCATAATTCGTTCATTATACATGTACAATTCATTTTTAGTACAAATTAAAACTTTCTTGAAATAAGTACAATGCGTTCTAAATATAAGTACATTTAATTCTTAATGCAGTACTTGTATAGTCTCTTCATCATTACAATTTTAAGACTTTTAGGACTGCGACTTTAATATTATATTTTTCAAATTCAAAGTGAAGAATCTAATATATCTAAAAAGTACTTACTCGAGAACATCCATGTTGTATGCGCCATTTTGATTTTAGTCACATGTTACTTGAATGCTATTATATTCCATCTATAGAAACATTTTTAAAAATAAAACCGGTACTAGACAGTGGTAGAGTGGCTCACTTGACAAGGAACAACTCATATGTTTGTACTATCATTTTTTCTTTGCATTTTTTTTTTTTTTTATTTTTGTCTAACCGGAAGTCACTCAAATGTTAATAATTTAATTATTTCCGCGGTGCTGCACAACTAACACACATACAGATAGATAATATACAAATACATATTTATATATATAAAGAAACACACATATGCAATTACACAGTTTAAATGGAAAATCTTTATTTCAAGCTTCTATTATGGCAAAATGTGCTGTTCTCACTCACTCACACACACACACACACACTCACAGAGATCGCCATACACACAAACTTCAAAACATTTTCTTTTAGCTTTCTGCTATGTAGCTGACGCAGCTTTTGTTGTTGCTTGGTATTGTCTACGTTGAACCAACTGAAAAATAGATTAAAAGAACAAAAATTTACTATTTGTGTGTGTGTGTTCAAGTTTGTTTAATACGCTACATTTTATTATTTTGTATTTTTCATGATGACCCCGGAATCTCTTTTTATTTTAAATATTTTAAGATCAATTTTTTTTAGCTTTATTAAAAATGCATGCAAATCTTTGAAGCACCTAATAACTGCTTGCATGCATTTTCTAAGAGTTATGTTTCTTGTGCTACAAATTTAAGTACAAAACTTATATGCTCCTATTTGTATGCTACATTTTTTGTGCAAAAAACCAAAGAAAAAAATTACAAAAAACTTTTTTTCTTTTGTGTGTTTTTCAGTCTTATATTTTGGTTAAAAAAATGTAATTATATATCATACACTCACACACACACACACATACGAGTATCTTGCTACTTTCATTTATATGAGCTATCGCTCGCTCTATGTCTTTTTTTTTATATGGTAGCATTACTTCAAAGCGTAAAACTTATGCGCATTAAAGAAATTACTGCATGCTAAAAAGGCTTGAATTTTTTCTACTGTGTTTTTTTTTTCATTTTCAAAACTTTTTTAATCAGTTTAAATTTTTTATACAAAGTTTCATTTTTTTTCCAACAAGCTCTTAACTATTTAAATTAAAAAAATAATCAACTTTATCTCCCCTCAAAAAAAAAAAAAAATGATTTAAATTTTTTAAACATAAAACAAGTTTATGCTAAGCAGCAAAAAGCAATAAAAAAAAAAAAAAAAATATAATAAATTGCAATAAAATTGCGTATTATTAAGCATATAAATTCTGTGCATTTTAGATACGATTTTTATTTGTATTTGTATCCGTTGTAAGTGTCAAACATTTCAAAGTTTTGTTGTAAACGCCATAAATTGGCTTAGATAATGCAACAACGGAAAAGCATGAAAACTGAAAACAAAATGGCGCAAATAGCAGACACTATGACTTTATTATATGCTACATAGCAAATATTTGCTAGATCGTTAAGTTAAAAAGCTATTTAAAAAAAAATATATGGTGACCCCGACCGGTCTATTGCAAGAGCTGCTTAAATCAGCAAGTTTTTACGCCAAACATATGATTTATTGAATTTTCAGCATGTTATTTGCTTATAGCTAGAACGTATGACGGCATCAAGTTGATTATAAAAAATATATATATGGTGACCCCGACGACTCGTTACTAAATTGAATACCATTGTGGCTAGTTCTATATTATTAAAAGCTGTGTCTACCAATATGCAGCTATTTCATGGCGACCCCGACATCTCTGTTGCTAAATTTTATACACTACTTTGTTTATTTTTCGTTTGTAGTGTATAAATATGAATTTAGTGTTGAAAATTGCAATAAAATCTCATTAATATTTGCGCTCGTTTATAATGTTGTTTTGGAGTTTTTATTTTTTTAGTTATTTATTTTTTTTTTTTTTTTCATAGTATAACTCCATTTGCCGCCATGTCTGTCTATACTTTTGAATTTAAATATACATACATACTATATACTATATATGAGCATAACTTTAACTGTGTTAGTGGTTTCTGTGATTCGTGTTAACGACAAAGTTTGATTTAGTTTGCTTAACTTTTGCGGTTATTTAAAGTTTTTGATTTGTTATTTAGGGAAACGAAATGGCAAAATGAATAAAGCTATTTTGGGTTGCTTAATTTATGGAGTATAACTAACTACATACATGCTAAATTAATGTAAATGTATGGAAAAGAGTTGAAAAAGGTATATGATTAGATAATAAAATGTCTCAGTAGTTTATGTAAATAAAGAAAATTGGTTTGAAATTTATTAAAATAAATGAATTTGATACTTAAGCATATTCGAGTTTGGTAGTATCGAAGTGTTCTCAATTAAACTTTTGTTGGATAAATAGATCTCGAGAACGGCATAGACCAGAACGGACGGACAGATGGCTTAGGATGAGGAGAACCGGATAAATCGATGTATGGAATAAAGGATAAAAAGGACAAAATTTGGACAGACGGACAAGTGAACAGACGAATGAGCAGACAGACGGACATGTGAACAGATGAACAAGCGGACAGACGGAAAAGAGGACAGACGGACAAGAAGACAGACGGACAAGTGAACGAACGAGTAAACGGACAGACGGACAAGCGGACAGACGTACAAGTGGACAGACGGACAAGTAAACGAACGGACAAGCGGACAGACGGACATGCGGACAGACGGACAAGTGGACTTCCTTTCAAATTTTATTATTCATTTTTGTTGCATAACTAAATTATTATGTAAACTAGTTGAAACAAAATCACGCAGCGCAAAATTATTATTTTTGAATAAACAAGAATATGTAACTTTCACAGAAACTGTTGCATTTTAGACGCAGCTGTTACCTCGCGATTTTGAGATACATTTACAAAAGTTTCATTTTTACTGTTACTATTTCAGCATAGCTGTTGCCTTAACCAAAATTACAATGCGATTATTTATCTTTCGCTTTTAGCAAATATCAACAAAACTTAACAGAAAAGCAGCAGCAGCAGCAACAGATTCTTATTTCTTGTTAAAATTATGCACAGCAGTTGCAGTCTTCTTGTATCTGTATCTGTAGTAAGTAAGTAAGTAACTAAGTAGTTTGCTGCCAATGCAAATTTAAATATCGAAATGAAATTTTCTTTTAAATATTGCATTAATTTGTTAAGTTTATTTATTTTTCCTAACAATGGAAAATGCAAATAAAAATTTACTCTTTGGTTTGGCCAAAAGCTTTGCTGCATAAATTTCGAAATGAATTTAATAAAATTAAATAAAATAAAATGCGGCACGCAACATAAAAACAAAAACAAAAACGTAAAAATCTAAATAAAATGGCCGCATTTGTACAACAATCGCAGCGCCACAATGAATAACACTTGACTGCATTTGTTAAGCACTCCACTAAAGTGTATGCAAGGACAATGTTGGTACGAGTCGAGTCGGATTGGGTCGAGTTGAATGACAGCGAAGGTTTGAGGTCAGCCCAATTGTTACGGCAGCTAACAGTAATGCTCATTATTTTGGTGTTGGTATTGGCTTTGTAAATAAAAAACCGCAAAATCGTTTTTAACAATTTCAAAAACATTTTCATTTTCATAAATTGTGCAACACTCTTTTTGCATTATGTTGGTAATGCTGTCAGAGCGAAAGAGATACAGAGAGTGAGGAAGAGATAGAGTGTGCTTATTGTACGCCTACCGCAATGTGCAATGTGCAACAACTGGCGCACACGGATGTACAAACCAAAAAAAAGATTGAAAAAAGTTCAACCGAGGTACTAAGTTGCATTGAGCTGCAGCATTAAGTTCTATCTGACAGCGGTTGTTTTGCGGTACTGTACCATAGCTTATATATACGAATTTTTTTTTTTTTTGTTTTTTTTCTCAGTTGTGGGTGGCACTTAACATTGCGGTTAACTTAGATTAATGGCACTACTAGCATAATTCAGTGACTTTTGTGTTTTGACCGCAACTTAATCAGAGCATAATATTAACTTTGTGTGCCTCCCTACGAAAAAAAAAAATATGCAGCGCAAATACTACTTCAAGAAAACCTTGAATTTCTATTGATATTTACATGGAACTCAGGGTAGCGAGATTCGATGTTGAAACTCAACAATATGCAAATATACGAAAAACAAAAAATCTATGTGGTATGCTCAGAAAAATTCTTGGCCTGAGCAGATTGGCAGACAGACAGACATAGAAACGGACAGTCAGATAGACAGACAGTAAGAGAGAAAGACAGACGGACACTAGGTATTGTCAGCTTTTTCAATTTAATAAATAAATCAATAAATCAAAATATTCGTTATCGGGAAATCAGGTATGTGCTAGAAAACGAAAACGACTTGAAAACGTCTAGGTAGCTAAAACCTGATCATATTGCATTGATAACATTATACAATTTTTTTAAGTTTGTTAATATTTTAGCATATTTTCAATGCAATATGATCAAGTTTTGGCAATCTAGAGGTTTTCGATTTGTTATCGATTTCTAGCACATACCTGAATATACATTTTTTTGTTACAGTGACAATTATCGATTTGTTGCTATAATTAATGTCTCATCGATTTTATGCTAAAGTTTTTAATAGAGTTTCCAATTAGAATTTGTCTAAGAATAGGATACATTAGCGGTGCATGGGCTTTCTTACTTCATGAAGTGATTTGACTGATTAAATTCGATAACAAACGAAATATATAAAACGGATATATTAAGGTCAATGGGATTTATGCTTATATAAAAAAAGCGACATTATAGTCAAAAGTATTCAATTTATTTTAAAAAAATAATCAGTGCTAGATTTAATACTATGTCTACACTACATACGTGCAAAAATCGATTAACGATTGCCCAAATAATCGTACTGATAGGGGAAAACGAACTTAAGTGAAATAGTGGTAAAAGAAAAGAAATATGGACAACATATTGATGTACTTTCTATATCGATCTCGATCTCTCGCTTCATTAAGAATTCGATATGTATCAATATTATCGATAATATCGTTAAATATCGATGTAAGAATTTTAGAAGTTCCCGCTACTTCAAACAATTTTTTTTTTTTTTTGAGTTTTCTTTCATAAAACTTTAATGTATAAAAAAACAAGTCTCCAAACTAAACACTTCGACGCTTTAAAGAAAAACCCATTAGGCAAGTTAAAAAGATAAGAAAATGAAAAGAATTCCCAAGAAAATGTTGAATTAATTACCGAATTCGTTGAAATAATTACACTTCACATTCGTTTTTGCTTGTCTTCGCTGTGAGCTTAAGCTTTGAGCATAAAAGCTGCAAAAAATTTAACAAAAAAAAAAAAAAAAACAGACAGCGAAACTTACTAAAACGATTGCATTCACACAGATACACACATACATTTACCAAAGAAAGAGAAGCAAAACAAAATGTAGACAATAAAAACCCGAATCAAACCAAAGCATTCAATAGAATTCAACACTACGCTGCACTTTGGACAAAAAAACAAAAAGAATAACGAAAAAAAAAAAAAAAAAATTACGACAGCATTTGAAAAGCCAAATGAAGGCAGTAAAGAATACTATGAAAGAAAGGCAAACGAAAAAAAGCGACGAAGGCGTTGAAATTTCTGAATATAAAACGAAAACGGAAGCAAAAAAGACCAAAAAGCGGATATGCCAATGCTTGCAAATGAATTGCTTGCCAAAGTTACGAGTTTAGGCGAATACAAAATAAAAACGAAAAAAAAAAAAAAATTTTTTAACATGGCGTATCCATAGCTTGAAATGTGAAGTGAAGTGTGGCGTACTGTGAAGCGGATTGAAGTAACTTGCGCTCTTATTCGAACATTTGTGCTTTTGCCAATTTTCTATGGCGGCGGCAGCGTCGCTTATAAAAAATGTTTGAGGCGTGTTGCTGACTCTATGCAATTTCTACCATTTTTCTTATTTTTTTTCGTTTGGCTATTTTGTTAATTTTTCCGTTTTTTTTTTTTTTTTTATTTTTTTTTTTTTTTTGTTTTGTTTTGTGCCAACTAACGTCAAACTTGAAATTTACACAATTGCCGCACAGACTATAAAACAGATTTTGCTTGGCCGCCAAAGCCTTCTAATTGCTCCATTTGAACATTGATGCGCTTATGTACCATAAATTCGTGTATATGTATGAATGGATATCTTTTAGACTGAGTTGAAATTGAAGTTGTTGGAAATAGCTGATGATACAAAACCATAAGTCGATTCTCGGATGGATACATAAAACGAAAGATGGATACATAAATGAAAAGAAATTGTGTAGAAATAGACTACAATAGACTAAAACCGAGTACAACAGTGTACAACAGTGTATTAAAGAGTACAAAAGAGTAAAATAGAGTGCAAATGAACTGCAACAGAGAACAATAGAGTAAAACAGAGTACACTAGAGTACAACACACAAGAGTACAACAAAGTACAACAGAGAAAAGAGTTCAACAGAGTACAACAGAGTACAATAGAGTACAAAAGTACAACAGAGTACAATAGAGTACAACAGAGTACAACAGAATACAACAGAGTACAGCAGAGTACAACAGAGTACAACAGAGTACAACACAGTACAACAGAGTACAATCGAACACAACAGAGTACAATAATATACAACATGAAAGAATGTCTGTTAATACCATATGTAATTTTTTTTATTTTAATAATGTAAAAGTAGAAAATTAAAAATTGTTTTTTCCTTTCTCCTTTATTGAGCACTAAATTTCCAAACTGCAGCACAGCACTTGTGTTACACTTAAATAGAAATTTTTCAAAGTACTTGTTGAATGCAAGCAAATGAATGAAATGGCAACACAAATAGACAGATATGCGAATACGTTTACAATGCATAGTGTAAAGCATTTGAACAAGCAAAGCAGAGCAGAGCAGAGCAAAGCAATGTGTTGATGTGCACAAATCAACAAATGAAATGAACAATGCACTGGCACAAAAACGACTCATGTGCTACATATCTATAGACAAAGTATCTACTAGATACAAAATCAGCACAGAGAATTCCTTTCGATCAATTAAATTTGCAACGTATTGCACACGATGCTAACAGAGTTACAGACTACAGACTACCATGTTTGTTACTATTTTAGAGGCTTATTGTCAACGCCAATGCCAACTAGATAACTAGAGCAGCTATAGAAGCAATGGAGCAACAACTGAACTGCAACACTTCAATGTACTTCAATTCTCAATGCAACATGAACAACTTGAAAGTCAAAATCGAAGCGTTAAATGGACAATTCATTTATTTGACTGTCTGTCAGTCTGTTGCATTTGTTATTGTTGTTGTTGTTGTTGTTGTAGTTTACATGAAACTAGCTTAGGTGCTAGTTGCGCTTGTTGTTTACAAGTTAAACAATACTAAAACGTTACACAAGCAAAACAATAAAATTGTCATCACTTACCAAAATGGCGGGCGCACAAAATACATTGACAATGTTATGCATACACAAATACACATACACACATACATACATTTGCAGTTACATAATACCAGCAAAAATGTTGTTATGCTGCTGCTGCTGCTATTGCTGTAGTGTCTCATTTGCTTGTCTTACTTGCCGCGTCATCTTACCGCCATCTTACCGCTTGAGTGCACTTGAGTGCACCACAGTCTCTTCTTGGCTCCTTGGCAATCTTTGCTGTTGAATTTGTACATAGTCAACGCCTACAATATTGTTTGCCACTTCTTGCTTTATGTTGCAACATCATTATTATTTAGCAGCAATTTGTTTTATGTTCTGACACTGCCACTGCTATTCTGTTCGTTATTATTGCACTCTGATCTTGTGCTGCTTGTTTGCCTGTCTGTATGCCTGCTTCAAGTCCATTGAATTTAACTTTAATAGCTTTTAGTTTATTGTCTTCATTGTTTTTACTTTTGCTGAAGTGTCAATGATTATTTTACACTTTAGTTGTTGCACTTTTTTATTATTGTTTGAACAGTTTCTTGAATTCGTGCCTTTTCTACCCTACAGACAGATGGACAGACTTCGACAACCTTATGTCATTATTTGATTTTCCATTACATTTAATTAATTAGGTGTAAAAGCATTAAATCGTATAGAAACTCACATAGACAGACTCGATAGACACAACGTAAAAAGGCAGACAAACTTAATGAAACAAGAAAAATGTATAAACTTTAATAGAGCCGAAGCGCTAATACTCTAATAATAAAGTAAATAGGGTTACAATAAACAATAAGTCCAATTGAGTAAATAGAGTGCAATAGAGTAAAAGAGAAACAGAGTACAATAGAGTACAATAGAGTACAATAGAGTACAATAGAGTACAAATAGAGTACAATAGAGTACAATAGAGAACAATAGAGTACAATAGAGTACAATAGAATACAATAGAGTACAATAAGTACAATAGAGTACAATAAACAATAGAGTACAATAGAGTACAATAGAGTACAATAGAGTACAATAGAGTACAATAGAGTACAATAGAGTACAATAGAGTACAATAGAGTACAATAGAGTACAATAGAGACAATAAAGTACAATAGAGTACAATAGAGTACAATAGAGTACAATAGAGTACAATAGAGTACAATATAGTACATTAGAGTACAATAGAGTACAATAGAGTACAATAGAGTACAATAGAGTACAATAGAGTACAATAGAGTACAATAGAGTACAATAGAGTACAATAGAGTACAATAGAGTAATAGAATACAACACAAATTCTTTTTCAATAAAATAAAAAAAGACCCGTCAATTTATTAGGAAATCCGACTTCCACAATGCTTCTCACATATTTTAGGTTTCAACAATTCAATAAAAACAAGGTTTTTGCTACTTGGTCCAAAGTTTTACCAAAGGCTTTCACGGCTCAAAAAATTTTCATGAGAACATTAAAAAAAAAAGGATCCCTAAATTATACACCTTGATTCTAATTAATGGTAGTTGTTATGAACTGAAGTACATAACACGTTTGATTTGCTTTTGAAATAGATTTCGGGGTCAACATATTTGATTATTTTCATTCCCTTTATTGTTATCATTACAATATATTAGAATATATATGGTGACCCCGACTTCCACAATTTAACAAACTCTGTGCTTAAATCAATATACTCAATATGAATGAATGTTTAATGAGCAACATTAAATTAAAAGTGCACATCTAATGATGCATTGAAGTACTAATTGCTCAATGTGTTGTGCTATTTTAAAACTTTTCTCTTAACAACAACAATTTTCAAACGTCTTCGCCTGCTCCAAACACAATGCAGCTGGCTCTCTCTGTGTGTCGTTGTGAATTTATCGATTGAAATGCACATTGTGTGAAAATTCTTTTAAAATTATTGGGTATACAGTTTCTATGTTGTTGTTATTGGGCTAAGTTTGCTCAGTATTTCAGTTTACATTGTTCTTGCATGCTTTGGATTTGAAAAAAAATAATTTAATTTATAATTGATTTGTTTTAATTTGATTAAAATTGATCCTTTATATGCGTTTTAATTAAACGTAAAATTATTGACAAATCGCCTGATTTTTTTTTTCGTTTTAACCTTCAATGCCCACTTTTACTTAACACACACATGTTCTCTGTTATAAACTGCATATAAATCGTTCACAAAAAATCGTTTTTTTTTTTTTATTATGTTTCACTTTTAAAAGGCAATCTGTATTCAAGTCGTTTTAAATAAATAAAATTCAGCTACTTTTTGAATGCATGCATGAACTACAGTAAAACCAAAAGTAAACAACATAAACTAAAATAAGCCGCAACAATTTTAAACGAAAAACGTATGTGGACATTAGTGTTGGCCAAACAAGAGTGATTTTTGATTCGCAATGTTATTAGCGATAGCGACTTGAAAATCGCAGTGATTGCAAACAGTGATAAAATCGTAGTTTGCACAATTAGCGATTATTGAACAAGGGCACAGTTCGCGAAGAGTGATACACAAAAATCGTCGCGAATATGAACGACTCACGAGGAGTGATAAAAGCACCAATCACTGATTAATGAACAGTTTCACTGTTCGCGAAGAGTGATTTAGAAAATCGCCGCTAAATGAACATGTTCACTGAGCAACAAGAAAACCTCAAATCACTACTTTCAGTCGCAGCGCGTTGTTGTGTTTTCTAAATCACTGTGAAAAAATCACCGAAAGTGTTTTTTATGGCAACACTAATGTACATAGTTTTATAGGTACAACTTAAAAAAACACACACACATACATAAATATATAAATAAATAAATATAGATGGCATCAAACATTATATATGCATGTATTGTATGCAACAGTGATGTACAAATTTAAAAAGGTGACCAACATAAAAAATCAAATTAAAAATATAACCGAGTATCTTTTAGCACAAATCAAAGTAGCAAACAAAAATAATAATAAATAGAAAAACATTTATTTCTAGTTAAAGCTTCATTTATTTTTTTTTTTTTGGTTTCATATTCCAAAAGTTGCAGCTCCATAAATCTGTGCATCACTATTATGCACCAAAATAAAAAAAAAAAAAAAAGAAAAAACAGGATGCGCGATATAAGTGGAATTTTTTTTTCCTTTAAAAATTATTGCAATGAAATTCATGTTGTGATGTATTTCACTTTTGGTTTTTAACTTATTTTTTTGGACAATTTTTTATTTTTGGGTATACCCTACCTCTCCTAGTTGTTGTTATTTTTGTGGTGCATGAGCGGAAATTGTATTGCGGCCAATATGGTAAATTGCCTTGAATCTACCTTAAAACCGTATTTCAACACTAGATTACACAAAGAGGCAATGGCGGCAGCAATATATAGCAGCATGCTTGATTTTGTTGTTGTTGTTTGTTGTTGTTGTCGCTGCCGCTGTTACTGGTACAATGCGGTACGCCATTACACCAAAATACCATCATAAAATTTTGCTTGTAGTATTTCGTTGTTGCTGCTATATGCGAATTTATAACTTTGTGAATGTGTATGTGTGTGTGTGTGTGTGTGCATAAATTTATGTATGTATTTTAACAACAGGCTTTGGCAGCAGCAACAACAAAAACAAAAATAATAACAACGACGATACAACATCAATGAATATATGTGCTGCATGTGTCGCATGTTTTACTCTATATAAGTATGTATGAATATATATATACATATGTATATAGTTACGTATATGCAGCAATATAGTCCACGGACTTGTACATAAAATACACGAAATACACGAAAATAAAGCCGCAATCATATTCAAATACATACACACAAAAACACACCAAACTTAGATGTGAGTATACACACACAGACACAATCATTTACGAAGGCAGTACAATAGATCAGCATAGAAATATTATGAATATAAACTCAAAGATCATGATATATCGATCGGTTTTTAGAAGGTAGCCATTAGAGTCTCTCCAGTGCAGCCCGAACTATATCGATGTCATACGGTACTCGTTGTCCACTCTGACGGGTTCAAAGATTATATGGAGAATTTTTCTCTTAAATGTTCCCAACGCCAATTCGTCCGCTTCTGACATGACCTATGATTCTAAGCCATACATCAGAGCTGGAAGTTTCAGAGTTTTGTAGAGTTAAATTTTTGTTGTTCTGAAAAAAAGTCTACTTTGCATTTGCTTACCGAGTCCAAAGTAGCATCGATTATCCAGAGTTTTTACTCGTCAGATTGCCAAGCTAAGGTCATTGTACTTGGGTAACTCTGATCCAAAAAAGACGAAGTTTTCTATAACCTAGAAGTTGAAATTCTCCATACTCACAGAAAACATATCAAGTATTTCGTTTTACTCTCGTGCAGCGCTATTCCCATTGTGCGGGAGCTCTCTTTAATCTCTTTGAAAGCCCTGGAAGTACGTTTTTTTTTTTTTCGCCGATTATGTCGATGTCATCGGCACACGTGCGCAGCACATTTTCCTTGTTGATAATATTGCCCCTTCCGGCCAACGTTTGGTCATTTATGTAGTATATAGTCCATCAGGATATTGAAGAAGTCGCACGATACGGTATCGTTTTTACCAACCCTAACAACGCTCTGGGTTTCACTGTGAGCTCTCCTTTCTTAAGGTTTAGCAAAGCACACTTACATAGGTTCCAATCAATGGGCATGCATTCATCAGTCCATATAAATTTAAAATTTTTTGAACTGTATTTTACTGTAACTACCCTCATAATTTTTGATGCCATGGCAGACAAAACACAAATTTTTAGTTTGTTTGTTTGTTTGTTTGTTGCTACTTTCGCTGTTGCTGTTAGTTTTTAGTCTGGATTTAACTATATTCATATATATATATAGTATGTATGCATATTGTACAATATATTTAAATATATATATTTTTTTTTTTTTTTTTGTTTGAATTATTTGCATTGCGGCAACACTTAAATGCTTCATTAAAATAAAAACCGCCAACAGCTTAGATTTAGTTCACAAAATTATATATAAAAATATAAAGAAAACTATGCTGCATACTGACAGACAGAAACCACACACACACACACACAGACACATTCGTATGCATGCAGGTCAATAAATCAGCGCACATGAAAAACTGTTGACAGAATTACAGAGCAAAAGAAATAACAAATAAAAATTAAACAAAAAAAAAAAATACAAAATAAATAAAAACCTATAAAATATAACAAAACAGTTTTTTTCTCGTTGCAGTATATATATGCAATATGCCTCATTAGCATGTTGCAAAATATATATGCACAACTGATAACAACAACAACAACAACAAAAATGGAGAAATAGAAATATATACACGAAAATTTTACTATAACGCTTGCATATGAGAATAAATGTCTTCAAGTGTAGAAGCAGAAGAGAAAAAAAAAATTGAAGGTGTACAAGAAATCACAACAGAATTTTATGCATTCATGCTTTTATTTATGCAATGGCAACGCAAAAACCAAGTAAAAAGTGAAAAGGAAAAAAATATAAGAATTGAACTTTTGCCAAACTAACGATGAAACTAAAATATGCAAATCTATTTAAAACGAACACATACATACACGGCATGAAGGCACTGAGTATTGTTACACTGAGAAACATTTGATTTATTGTTGTTACGTTATACTTAAAGATAGTATTTAAGTATCTTATAAATTGTACAGATACTTTTTGAGATACATTTCTTTTTACAGATTCAGTTAAAGACTATTTACAGAAAACTATTCTAAAATTTCTTTAAGTGTTTGCAACGTCACAAATACAGATAAAGACAAATGCTGTTGCACAATCTGTAGTAGCGGCAGCAAAGCATCAGCAACATTTTATATTGTCAACACCTGTACAACAACAATAAGAAATAAATGCATGTAACTCAGTAGTATTGTTTATGTGTATATGTGTGTGTGTATGTGTATGTAGTATAAAAAACCACTTCCGTTTCATGGCGTAAAACTTGAAAATGGCGCATGACATAGCGTCTTCCTTTTAAGCCAGTAGCTTCTAGCTTCTCGTGTGCAAAAAAAAAAAAAAAAAAAAAGATACATATTTGCATCTACGTAAAACGTATCTAAAATGCATGACAATCAGTAAAGCTAAAAACAACAACAACAAAAAACAAAGTTTTATTTCTTTTTTTTTTTTGCTTGTTTTGCTTCGAGTTATCGCATTTTTTTCTCGCTTAGTTTAAGTAAATTATGCGACGTGTAAAATCAATAAATCAACACGTTTATTGCATCAAAGTGTTTGTTTTTTTTTTTTTCTTCTTTTTTTCTAGATGGCATACAAGCATACAACATATGTACACTTCTACTTCTATGCATATGAATATGTTTATATGTGTTTGTATATGTGTTTGTATATGGCACAGGCTCATAGATTATACATACAGATTTATACATGGTACAATAATACATGATGACAAGCGTAACATTTTAGTTGACGTACATTTTTTTATTTTTTTTTTTTAAATATAAACAATGTTAAAGCTTTCAATAATAGTTTAGAATAATAGTTCCATTAAAATATGTATTCCGTTAAAAATATGTGCGTTTTGAAACCAATCCAGCCTACAGCTTTAAATCTCTTTCGGTTGCAAGAGATTTCCATGACAGCCGTTTTGCGTTTTTAAATCAATTCAAAGTGGTTTTCCTTACAGCTTTAAATCTCTTTCGGTTGCAAGAGATTTCCATGACAGCCCAATATACAAAAGTAGTTAAGTAACAGAACAATATCTTATTGTTAGTAAAAATTATAAATACTGCTAAAGCAAGTTGATATGTTCTCGTTTTCTAACATTTTTGAAACACAGAATCTCCAGAGCAGTCAAGTGGGTTTTCTCTAGGCATATTTTATTTATATTTTTATTTATATTTTTTTTTTTTTTTTTAGCAATTTTTCTCCACAACTTTCACTAGCCAATCAGTTATAGGTGGACTACCTATGCGCGTATAAACTGAAACTCCTTCATGTAACCAATATTTTGAAACATTTAGATTAATTACAAACGCATTAACAGCAACTTGATTGCCCTTGTCCCAATCGATTGCTGGTCCACCAAAATCACCATGCTCTATACGAGTTCTCGACCATTTCCCACAAATCATATGCTTAGTGATATATTTGTATGAAGTCTGTTTTTTACATTCTTTCCATTGCATTGTTTTGGAAACAAAAAAACGTAATCTATCTCCTTTTGGTTCGTCTGGTGCCACACGACCCCAACCGAATGTTCGCATATTTTGTATCTTATAATCTTTGACCGATATCGGCAAACGATCACCCTCATCGGGTGTAATTTTACGTACAAGAACAACAACACCCAAATCAAAATGTTTTCTAGCTTGATTATACTCTTTCGATAACAATATTTTTTTGGCAGCAATTTTATCGAAAAGTGTATTTTTCTTGCGTACAATGACAACGTTTATATTATATAAATTTTTATTAACAATACAATGCGCTGCAGTTAGTACGCATGAACTGGTTATAATTGAACCAGTACATAAACTATTACCACCAGTTGGTTTATTATTAATCACTTGTACTATATATGGATGATTTTCAGTCCAGACAGCCGTACCATACAGTATACGTTGTAAATATTGCATTTTTGAACTTTTTGCACGAAGTGGATTCGAAAAACGCGCAGGCGAAAATCCAGGCGAAGGTCTACGTGAACGCCTACGATATTTCGCAGTACAAAGGCTCAAAAATAGAGCGAAACACAAAATCAATACGATTATAATGAGCGATTTTCGAGACATATTTCCAATGAATAAATTGGTGAAATGTGTAATATTTAATTTTAACTTATAAACTAGCAGCAACCATCACTTCGCTTAAATTGTGATTAACATGCTTTAATAACTTTCGTAATGCAATAAATAAAGTGAATTCAATTCAATTTAATCTTCCCGGGCTTTATATTTCGGGCTAGATCTTTTTTCTTGAGTTTGGCAGGACTGTAAATAACATCTGAGCCAAATTTCATGTCAATGTCATTAAAAAGCTGAATCGAAGAAAGCGCTGATGGCTATACCGGAAAGGGACTGTTTGGCATGTTTCGAGGATCGGAATTACTTTGAAGGGGATAAAATTGATTTACAAGAATAAATAAAGATTTTTCACTTTACAAACAAGTTCACTTTGTAAAATGTCCACAGTAGTATGCTGCAGTATTCCGCTAAAAACATGTGCGTTTTGAAACCAATCCAAAGAGATTTTCCTAACAACTTCAAATCTTTTTCGGATGCAAGAGTTTGCCATGACGACCCCATATAGATAAATAGTTAAGCTAATAGAGGAACATTCGGACAAAGCAAGTCGGTTTGTTCTCGTTTTCGAACATTTTTGAAATTAAGACTCTCCAAAGCCGTCAAGTGGGCACATTTTAACAAGTATACCAAACCCATCAAAATCCAAAAAAAAAAACGAACCCCAAACCCATCAAAAAAAACAAACGAATACCCCCAAATTTTGACTTTATTTTATGACAACTTCTGTACAATGTTATCGAGTAACTCTAAATTGAATATGAAATAGTAGAAGTGAAATATACCAACATGGGTATATATGTATATACATATAAAAATCGAATACAATAAAAGTAAGTTATACAAATAATTGGAAACAGGGTGTTTTTTTTTTTTTTTTTTTTTTTTTTTTTTTTGTTTTTGTTCTTTAGCAATTTTTCTCCACAACTCTTACTAGCCAATCGGTTATAGCTGGACTACCTACGCGCGTATAAACTGAAACTCCTTCATATAACCAATATTTTGAAATATTTAGATTAATTACCATCGTATTAACAGCAACTTGATTGCCCTTGTCCCAATCGATTGCTGGTCCACCAGAATCACCACCCTCTGTACGAGTTCTCGACCATTTTCCACAAATCATATGCTTAGTGATATATTTTACTGTAGTCTCTTTTCTACATTCTTTAAATTGCATTGTTTCGGAAACAAAATAACGTAATCTCTCTCCTTTTGGTTCGTCTGGTGCCATAAGACCCCAACCGAATGTTCGTATCTTTTTTATCTCATAATCTCTGACCGTTACTGGCAAACGATCACCCTCATCGGGTGTAACTAAACGTACAAGAACAATAACACCAATATCAAAATGTTTTACAGTTTGATTATACTTTTTCGATACTAATAATTGTTTTGCAGCAATATAATCGAAAAGTGTATGTTTCATGCGTACAATGACAACGTCTAAATTATATAAATTTTTGTTATTAATACAATGCGCTGCAGTTAGTACGCATGAACTGGTTATAATTGAACCAGTACATAAAGTATAACCACCAGTTGGTCTATGATTAATCACTTGTACTATATATGGATGATTTTCAGTCCAGACAGGCATACCATACAGTATACGTTGTAAATATTGCATTTTTGAACTTTTTGCACGAAGTGGATTCGAAGAACGCGCAGGCGAAAATCCAGGCGAAGGTCTACGTGAACGCCTACGATATTTCGAAGAACAAAGGCTCAAAAAATAGAGCAAAACACAAGATCAATAGGATTATAATGACCGATTTTCGAGACATTTTTCCAATGAATAAATTGGTGAAATGTGTAATATTTAATTTTAACTTATAAACTAGCAGCAACCATCACTTCGCTTAAATTGTGATTAACATGCTTTAATAACTTTCGTAATGCAATAAATAAAACGCAAAAAAAACTCGCATAACAACATACTACAAATTACATTGTAAATATTTGAAAATACTCTAGAAAAATTTTAACTTCGATAGAACTGAAGCTCAAATGCACGTCGCACGAAATTTCGTAGACAGGCCAAAACCACAATAGGTACGTACCCCCAAGTATTTTCGTCAGAGTTCTACTTTTAATGTTTACTACTGTGAACAAAAACTAGTAAGACAAATCGTTTTAAATTTCCCCCGGTGTCGTGCCATTTTTTTTCTTTAGTTGGTAGGACCTTAACTGGCATCTATGTCAAATTTGTGGATCATAGCGTCAGTAGTTAATTGAGGCACGCGTGTTTTCAGTGAACAACAAAAAAACATTTTTCGACCTGAAATGATTTTCGGCTTGCTTTGGCATGGCTTTTTCGGTGACGGCTTCCCTTTGGCACGGTATACACCAGAGAACGGCTTCCGTTGAGCGCAAAGACATTCATAAACGAACAATTCGGCTCAAGCGCTCAAGCTAACGCTCGCATATGCCTTCACTCCTGAATTTCAATCACTCACTTTGGTACATTTGTTTTGCTCGCTGAGTTTACTTCTATATTCACTCAAAACTTCTATTCCATTCGCACTCACTCATTTAAACTCGTAAACTCTCGCATGCGATGGTCTACGATGGTCCACGAATGGTCCACGAATGGTCCACGAATGGTCCACGAATGGTCCACGAATGGTCCACGAATGGTCCACGAATGGTCCACGAATGGTCCACTCGTTCGGCTCAACAATGATCGTGTTGAGTCAAAAAAAAAACTCAAATGAGACAACTCATGATACAATTACACCAGGTAATATAAAGCGAAAATTTTTCTCTCCGCTTTGGTCGCTATTTTAGTCGTGCTGTGTTTGTCGAAGTGGTAGGTCGTTATGCGGAAGTTTTTTTTTGGTTTTTTCTTTATTTTTTGTTTGGAATTTATGTTTTTCTTTTCTTTGTATGTATTTAAGTTATTGTATAGTATTAAATAGTAATATTAAATAAATAATTAATATTAAACAAATAAAATTAGTCATACTTTAGCTACAAAACATATGTATTATTTTAATATTAATAAAAAATATAAAAAATTAAATATTAATTAAATATTATTTTACTTATACAATAACATAACATACATAACATACAATTATTTTTAATCGGCAATTAAAAAATCCAAACAAATAAATCTAAATGCTTTTTTCTTTGCCATTCTTATTAAAAAAAACAACATCAAAGAGGAAAACAAAAAATACTCTATCTTTTTCACACTTGCAAAACTAGATACGAAATTGAGTAAATAGAGAAAATCTGCCATCTCTTTCTTACTCATACGTTTCACAATTTAGTCGCTAAAGACCGCTTGCCACTACCTTTAGTAATTGTATCATGAGACAACTCAACTCATTAAGGAACGAAGACTGTACGTTGTAAGTACACGACTTACGTGTTCGTCAGCACGAGCTGATTTTCATTCGACGCTGTATTTCGTCAGTAGAATTGAGTAAGAATTTTTGCGTGTGAGCTGACTCAAGGAAAGTGTGAGTTCTCTGGAATACGCTTTATTGGTTCACAATTTTAAGGTCATACACATAAATCCATGTGTCAACATGGGGTCTTTATTATCAATCGACGATTTCCTTGATCTGGTTGACATCGGTAGACATGGTTGAACGACCAGGACGCTCATAGTCTTCAACGCCTTCTTTGAATAATTTTAACCAATCAAAAACACTGGCTCTCGACAAAACATTACTACCAAATGTTTTTTTGGGTAGCCGAAAAACCATTATTAAAACAAAATTTAATGCAATTTCCCTTGTTGAACTTTTATTGATCCTACCAAGTTAAGGAAAATAAATGGCCAAATGTTATTTTCTTAGTATTTATTTGACATACATATGTAAACTTAAATATGTAACAACGCATCAGATCACGCAGATCACGCAGATAAAAATAAGTCCCATGTTCTGTTGGTGATCGATGGACGCGAAAACTACTGGACGGATTTTCACGAAATTTTGCATGTGCGTTCGTATTCACACAAGGATGGTTTAGGGCAAAAAAAATGTTGTAAAATGTAATTTTGACCCTGGGCCTAATGGGGGCCTTGAAACCGAAAAAGCCATATCTTTGGAGTGAATAGACGTAGAGACTTGAAACAGGGCTGATTTGAAAGATGGTCAAAAAACATTTTTAGCGTTCAAGGTGTTCAAGGGATTTCCGGAATTGGAACTATGTGGACCCAATATAAATTTTTTAACCAATTTTTTTATTTTTATTACATGTGAGCACTTATGGTTAGTCGTGTTTATGGGATTTCCAAAATTTTAACCCACATTTTTTGAACAATTTATATTAAGCCAAAGAAAAACAAAAAAAAACGCGAGCAAAGCCGCGGGTACCTGCTAGTAAGATTATAAAAATTTATTTGAAAACTAAATCACTGATTTAAAAAATGGATGATTTACTAAATTCGAGTTTTAAGCAGTTAAGTGTTAAAAACAGAATGCTATGCCAACAAACACAGAGCAATTTCGTTGGATTTCGTTGCCTATTGTAGACGTAATAGAGTACATAATATTCTTGATCAGCTTTACGAATTAAGTCGCTCATTCAAAAAATTAGGGCTTTGACCAATACGTGTTAAAAGTATTCGATAGAGCTGAAAAAAAATTTTTTCGTGACTATCGATGTTTTCGTTAGTTTAAAAAGAAAACAGCGATGTCTTCGATGTGTTTAAAAATAAAGGCATCAAAAATATCGATAGTTTTTCATGACTCTTCACAGATTGAAAACTGATAGTTTTCCAAAACGATATCATCTACGTAAATGTTATCGATTGTTTTCCTGCGCTAGTATTTAGGTTTTTTTCTTGTTATGCCAGTGCTTGCTCGCTTAAACAAGTTTAATTTATTTAAAAAAAGATAGTATGTATATTGTCCTCAAAAACTTGTACGTCCAAGAGATGTGTACACCTAATAGCGGTGGTAGAGTTTGCAGAGTACTGTGAATATTTTTTTATTTTTTTAAAAAATTTTCCAACTGTAACAAAAATTAAAAAAAAAAAAAAAATAAATAAAAAAACAAACTTTGCTAATTCACTTAAATGATGCAACGAAAAATAAAAAAAAAAAAAAAAATTCGTTGTTGTTGTTGTTGTAAAAACTGCATTCGAAGCTATTAATAAAAATCAAAAATGTAAAACCTTTGCAAATAGAAAAGTGTTGGTCAGTCAGTTATAAAATTTCAAGTTTGGAATTCATAGAAATATTGCACTACAATGACTACATGCAAACACACACACACATATGCACTTACATATGCATGTGTGCATGTAAGGTTTTTTTTTTTTTTTTGGAAAATGAAGCCTGAAGCATGTAAAGTAAAATATTTTTTAGTTTTAGTTTGAAATATGCAAACATCATCCATGTTAGTTTTCAATTTAGTATAACCAGAGAAACAAAATGAAATAAAACAAAAAATCAAAAAAAAAAAAAGAATCAAGAATGTATTTTTGTCCGAAGTATGCTCAGTCGTCGAAAATAAATGTGAATTTCATGAAATAATAGCAGAAAAATACTTTATGATGCAACCAGCAAGTTTTTGGGCAATGTTGAAAAGCAGCTGCTACACGCCGAAAACTAAAGAGCGTTACATACGTTAGCCCCTACGTCTAAAATGTTGAAGCTAATATGCTATGCAAAACTTTTAGTTACATTGGTCTAAGGTCAGTTTCAATTTGCATAAATCATGTTATGCATATGTGTGTGTATGCATCTCACTCTTTCACTCTGTCTGTGTGTGTGTAGTGTGTGGTGTTTTAAATCCTTTAAAAAGACACGCAAAAATAACTGCAACAACACAAATACACACACTTGTGCAAAATGTGTTACGCCCATTTAGCCATGCCCATTTTTAACATGCAATGTGGACTTTGAGGCAGCAGGCAGGCAACATGCAACTGTTGCAGCAGCTGTGGTATTTTATTACAAAATAAGTACCTACTACATAGATAGATATTTTCTATGCATGTGTAGCAATTTTTAACACCATCGATGAGGCAAAATTTTAATTCTTTTTATTTTAATATTGCATTTTTTTTTTTGTTTTATGCAGTCTCTAATCTTACACTGCAGCTAAATAACAAAATAATATAAATTCTAATACATATAAACATATTTATTTTGTACATACAAACGGGTTGTATGCATAAAAGATTTACATATTTTTAAATATATATGCGCTTACATAGTTGTTGCCATCGAGAACCTCCTCTATATATGTTCACACTGCATATGTTACGGAATTGTTTCTGTTACTCCTCCCCTTTAACTTGGCACATACATGCATGTATGTATTTTTTAATAGAAACTGCCATGTTGAGTGAAAATTTGCATTTAATGCAGTTTCAAATTAAAATGTTCCACTTTGTAAAGTTTCGTTTATTGGCAGCAGAAAAAAAAATATTAAATAAAATAAAAATTTTGAAAATGAGTTTCCTATTTTTATACGCTGTACCGTTAGGGTTGTTAGGGAAAAAGTTTTGAAAGTTTTGGTAGACCGTAAAAAAACGGAGGTACAACATTATAAACAGGACCTAAACTTGAACCCTGCATTAGGGCACACTAAACAAACGAACAGTGTGCTACAGACACATCAATAATATTTACGACTGTCTGTCTAAATACTGTGAATACTGTGAACACTCTAAATACTGTGAATACTATGAATACTGTGAAGAATGTGAATATTATGCACATTGAATGAAAAATGTGAATACTATGTGAATACTAAGTGAATACTATGCGAATACCATGTGAATACTATGTGAAAACTTTGTGAATAATATGTGAATACTATGTGATCACTGTGAATACAATGTAAATATTTTGTGAATACTATGTGAATACTATGTGAATACTATGTGAATACTATGTGAATAATATGTGAATACTATGTGAATACTATGTGAATACTATGTGAATACTATGTGAATACTATGTGAATAGTATGCGAATACTATGTGAATACTATGTGAATAATATGTTAATAATATGTGAATACTATGTGAATACTGTGACTACTATGAATACCATTCACATTGTAAACGCTTTGAAGACTTTTCAAAGAGTGAACAATGCCGAAAGCTTAACACCATAACAATTCGCAACGCTTTCGAAGCAAGATCTATGAGATAACAACGCTCACACTATAGCTCACATTACAATTCCACTCGTACACAAAAAGAGTAATGATAGTGTGAAGACTTGAGAATTGAAGTATTTCGCAACTGTCTCGTTCTAATTTGCTAACAAATTTTGTTGAGTATGCATGCTATGGTGAATTTATATAAATTCAACTAATATGTTAAGTGTTAATTTTTCTGCTGCTTGAATATTTTAAAAAAAAATATATTTTGTAAAATCACCAAAGCAACCATCGCAAAGGCATTGAAAATGTAATCTTTGCTTCATATTTGCTTTCTCAAATTTTTCTCGTGGTGAAATTATATGTAACTCACCTTAAGCTTAGTTATCAAAATTATGTAAGCTAAGTTTGCCGGAGTACTTCAACTGTGCACAATATTATTATCGACTGTTGGCAACTTTTCCCAATAATATCTATTTAGAAAGTTTTAAGAAAAAATAAGTAAAATAGCTGTACACAAATGCTATTCTTCTAATCAAGTCATTTGAATTTTTTATTTTTTCTTTTGATTGGCTACTGTGCGTGTAAAACGCAACGTATACGTAAAATGAATAAAAAAGAAGAAAAAAATCCGACAAGCGTAAATGAAATGCAAAACAACATTGAATTAAATTATTTATTTTCAATGCATAGCAGCAGTTCTTTTTTTTTTTTTATTAAATGAATTTTAAGAATTTTTTAGCTATATTTTTCAGTATTTTAATTAAAAATTCTTGAAACGTTTTCGTTGCGTTTGCATTTTGGCTGCGGCTGTGGTTTTTATGTATATTATTTCGTTTATTTTTTCTTGTATTTCTTCATCATTTTTTTTTTACCAAATTTAATAGAAAACTCGGACTATTTCCTTGTGAAAGCCGCTTGAGTGAGTGAGCAAGTGAGTGAGTGAATGAATGAATGAATGAATTCGTTTCTGGTTTCTGGTTTTGCATTTTTAAACATACCGACGCTTTTACAACAACAACAACAACAACAACATATAACAATAACTACAAAAAGAACAACAACAACAACAATGAAAAGAAATTCAAAAGGCACTGGACACTTCATTCGTGGAATTTATGCACGAATGCGTATGTACCACATAACAGCATTGCCATTCATTCATTCATTTATTCATTTTGTGAAGGCGAAATAGCAAAAAAAATAAAAATAAAAATAAACAGTTCAAAAAAAAAATTCCTGCAGATAAAGCGATTTTTAATTAAAAGCCGAAGTGAACATAAAACAAGAAGAAGAAGAAAAAAATTCAAAAGGAAGTAACGCTTTTCAAGTGAGTGTGTGCAATAGCAAAAACAGGGTTTCCCCTTTTTTTGTATAGCAAATACATACAAATGATGTCCAGAAATCAAAGTGTCCAGAAAGAAAGTAACACATTAAAAACTATGACACCTTGACAAGCTAAATGAAAAAAAATATTCTTTTCTACAGTTTAATATTTTTAATTGATTTAATTTAAATTTTAAATATTTAAATTTGAAAAAAAAAAAACAACTGAAAAGTTACTTCCAAAAACGTTGTGTGTGTGTGTGTGTGTTTTTGTGTGGCTGCTGCTGCGTGTGAAAATTATAATGTATTAAGAAGTGTTGCATACTTCCGTGCGCGGTATTTTTGTTTTTTTTTTTTTGTTTTACTTGAGTGGCAAAATTTTTGCATTGAAGCTATAATCACACATACACACAAACATTTTTTATATTAAAACTGCTTCAGTGGCTGTTATTGTGTTTGTTGTTGTTGTTATTTGTTATTGTGCATGTTCCTTGTTTTGCTGCATCAGCTGCAATTTACGCTTATAAATATGTTTGCTCTTGACGTGTTCTTTTTGTTGTTGTTGCTGTTGTTGTGGAGCATATATACTTGTGCTTATTGTTAAATATAATACATATATAGCCAGCCATCGCTGCTATTGTCCTTTATATATATATTTGTATAATTATTTTTTATGTTAAACACGCAATGCTGTTAATTTACGAATGAATATTATGCAGAAAAACTTGAAAATGCAATGAATAAAATGTGTAGTGCTTTTAATTTATTTATTATTTTTTATTTTATTGATTTATTCTTATTTTTACATATAAATATATTTAATTATTTTAAATAAATATCTTTAAATTATTTTTTTTTAATAAAATTGCACAAAAATTTAAATTTTATAAGCAATTAAAAATTGTATTGCATACTTATAGGCTTAATTATGCTTTTACTTAAAAATACTTATCGAATATATATTTGTAATTAGCTGCATAAAATATATTTTTGTATTTTATAGTTGAAAATCATTAGCTTTTACGTTCATTAATTTCTAATTAATATTTTAGCAACATTGTTTTTGTCTTTTGATAAACGCATAAGATGATGACGTATATACGAGCTAACTCAAGCATGGTTTTACTAATGATAATGTTATATGATGCATACACTCATATGTAAATATGTATACATATTTATTTATTAGTAGCTATACATAAATAAATAGAATAAATAGATACAATATATACACATACTATATATATATTTACTAAGTAAGTATTTAACCCGTTTGTTAAATGATGCGCAAATAATCGTTACTTTAGCATCATTCATCATGATTTGCACATATACAGAATACATACATAGATGTATACATACATATGTACTAAAATACTCATATTTAGTTTTATTTGCACACATACATTCAAACATTATGCTCAGCACAACCTAGTTAATTACTTATTACTAATATGCTGCAAAATGACTTGAATATTATTTTGTTTCGAACATTTCTGTAATGAAGTGTTATCAATGCTTGCTATTAATTTAGATGTCAACATTATTTGAAGCCCGTTTTCATTTGTTTATTACGAGTTAACTTAATAATTTTATTGCATTTATTTCCGCATAAGTTTGTTGCAATGGAAATTATATATAAATATGCTCGTTAATAATTACACTGATCGGCTTATATAGTATATGACTATAACAGAAGATATCAGCGTAATTTTATTCGCTAACAGCCATTTGAAGAATATTTAATTTTAATTAATTTATTTCATAGTTTGCGCCTTACGATATGCAACATTTTTTTTGCACATGAAATTTTACTCTTAATCGGAGCTGCAATTTTAATAAAAATTGGAACGCACAATTGAATACATGCCATATGGCATTATTTCCAAACAGCAGTGCGTTTTATCCTCTTTCTTTTTTTTTGCTTTTTGTTGTTGCCTGTTGAATTTCTTACAAAAATCATATAAAGCAGTTAAATTTTTTTTTTTACTTCAATGCTTTATGCCATTTTTTCCATTTTTTCAATTTTTTTCGTATGCACTCAGTCACAATAAGTCATTGTCAATAGAAAAAGATTCCAGTGGGTTGCACTTTTAAGCCCAAAAACCAACCACAAGCGCCTTTGGGAAGTTTTTTTTTTTTTTTTTTTTTTTTTTTTTTTTTTTTGTAGCATTTAAATAACTTTTGTGCTTCAAGGCTTTGTTATAGTATAACAAAAAAAAAAAAAAATTAATGCGCTTAGAATACATAAATGTGTGCACAGGAAAATAATTTTATGCGTAATATTGTTGCAATATTGCATTACTTCATAACACAAAATTAAGTTACAGCAACGCACAAATAAACTTCATTAATTTAATGCAATCTAACAATGAAAAAAAGCATTAGTAAAAACATTAGCAAAAAAAATGACATAAAAAAAATTGCATTAAATATATAGCATATATATATATATATATATGTATTTACCAAATATATATGTCACATGTACAATTTGCTTGTAGCCGCGCTAAATTCGTTTATATTTTTAGCGCAGACTTGCTTGAGTGCTAACCTTGTTTTTTTGATATTTTTTTTTTTTTTTTTTTTTTGCAATATAAATGCACTTTATACTTTTGATTTCAAAGTGTTTCTATGTATATACTTTCACATAGCAACGACAACAAAAACAACAACAAACAGCAAATAATAAATTGAAACGTAACAAATATTTTTATTGCAACAAATACTGGCGGCGCACTATGGAGCCAGAATGAAATTTTTAGACAAGAAAACTAGACTCCTGGATTTTATGAAAAGAAAATAGTAGCTTAAATTACAACCCCAACAAATACATATATTGCCTACCAATTTGTCACATTTTTTTGTTGTAACATTTTCGAAAAAAAATTATTTTGTGCGAGTTTTTTATGCTGCACCACTGTGCGAGTGTTCATATTAAAAAAAATAAACAAGTGAAATAGTGTAAAATAAAGCCAAAAGTATAGAAATTTTTGTAATTCATTGAATTTTTAAAAGAAAACAATAAAAAGAAATGCAGTTGAAGACAAAAAAAAATATAAAGCAGCTCAGTTTGAAAGCAAAATAACACGTTGCAAAAAAAAAACTGTTGCATAACGTCAGGCGCAAACTTAGAAGTGAGACTAAATTTTGTTTTATTTAATTTATTTTTTTTTAATTTTAATTTTGAATCAACAAAATAAATATTAAAAAAGCTTAAAAGACAATATAACAATTATATATTCTTGATTAGCATCAATTTGCAGAGCCAAGTTTGTCTGTCCGTCTGTTTGCATGCTATATACGCATACAAAAATGACAAAAAACAAATAAAATTCAAATTATTAAACAGCAACAAACAATTTAAAAATGCAAAACTAAAAATGTCAAAAATTTTTTGATAAACTGCATCAAAAAAAAAAAAAAAAAATAAAAGATGAAAATAAATAAAACAAGAAAGTTTGTTATGACAAGTACAATTGAAAATATGAAAGAGATAGAAATAGAGTTGCACAAGTGTAAACTAGAAAGATATGTAGAAGCATATTTTGATTTATTTATAAGACTTTTCATATGGCGGTTGTAACTGCTCGGCTGGTTCGTTTGTACAGTTTTGATCATTTCTGAATCATGTCGACCTTTACAAGTGACTTTGATTTATATGCCGAGCACACACACACACACACACACAACACGCATGCCACAGCTTAAAAGGCACACATAAAGCACTTCAACCGAACGAACACATACCGGAAACGTAATGTGTGCGGTTATTTGAGAATGCAATTGCAAAAAAAAAAAAAATAAAAATGAAAACGCCAAGCAGCAGCAGCACAGCCACTACGCAGTTTTCGTTATAAAAATTTTTATACTGAGCTCAGCATTTCCGGGCAACATTGGGCGATAACCCAAATTATTTCATGTAACCAAAATTACAATTTTACTTATGGCATTTATTGTGCGCTGTGTGCTGTGCACTGTGCGTGACATAAATAACACGACTCATGTGTATGCAAACGTAAACGCATTCATATAAACGTAATTCAAGCAAAGCAAATTCGCGAAACCGCTTAATTGGGTTAAAATTATAACATTTTACAATGCCGCAAATAATGCAGCAGACATTGAGTTTGTAAAAGGGCAATAAAATTACAAAAAAAAAAATATATATAAATTCCATTTAAATTTAACGCACTAATATATATAATTTAGTTGGCAATGCGTAAATTTGGCGCGCAAATATTATGGCAACGCTGTGCACAGAATGCACGTGCTTCGGCTGTACAAATTGTCTAGTGCAAATGCAAAAAAACAGATGTGCGCTCGCTTAGAGCCATAAGTGCGAGCAGTGCTACAGTTCAGTGCGCCTCATTACACTGCTACGGCAAATAATAATAATACGGAGAGTACGCTCCCTTTTTGGACTTTAACATTTAATTCTATTCACAGCCGCAATAAATGCATTTAGCATTAGTTTATTTATATATTTAGTACGTACGCAACATATAACGCTTAAGAGTAAGCAATGCTACGTTTATTGACCAATAACTGCGGCGGACGCAGCGATTTACTGAGGTAAGCGTAAAATTTCGAGCGATTATGTCATCAAATCAAAACAACCATTCGAATGATTTGTTTATCAAGGCAACCACATTTGTTGTTTACTACGCAGTCGACATGTGCTACAACAACTGCCACGGACAACACCAATAAAACATCAAGTCAGCCAGATACGTAGTACAGCGTGGCTACCGGCCGCGCGTCATGATATAAATGCACGTCTGCGAAATGTTAGTAAATTCATTGGCGAACTTGCAACAAAACGTGCCACAACGTCCGGCAAAAGTACGCGGAGTGGTGCATTACAATTACGTGGTTTACTATTTGGTGGCTGCGGTTTAACATTAGGTTTGGGTGCACGTAGTTTACTAGCGCAACGCTACACAGTACAATGCGAAGGCAATCGTTTGGCTGGTGTGCTGCAGAAGACGCTGATACAGGATGATGGTAAATTCGATTGGAAACGTTTCTGGTCGTATCTGGAGCCACACCTCTGGGAATTAATTGGTGCGATAGCCGTAAGTGAATCAGCGTCGATTTAAGTCGCGCGCATTGTATGTCTTATCTTTTGTCTGTGTCGTTGATAAGCAAGCAAATTTAATTAATTAAAATATATATTTTTTTTTTTTTGTTTTTTTAGGCAGCACTTTTTGTGGCCTTCATAAATATACGCATTCCCAATTTACTCGGTGATTTAGTAAATACACTAGCACGCTATGCCAATTACATTGTCATGGATCCTTTGAATAATTCTTTTGTTAAGGATGTCAGCAAACCGGCAAGCAATCTCTTAAGCCTTTATTTGCTACAATCTGGTTTCACGTTTATCTATATTTATCTGCTCAGTCGCATTGGTGAACAGATGGCCGCTAAAATACGACAAGATTTATTCAAACAAATTGTGCTACAGGATATAGCCTTCTTTGATGAGAATCGCACTGGTGAGCTGGTTAAATCGTTTGACCGCTGACGTGCAGGACTTTAAAACATCATTCAAACAGTTCGTTTCACAAGGTTTACGTAGCGCTGCGCAACTGATCGGTGGTAGCGTATCGCTTTTTATGATTTCACCGCATATGGCTGCCATAGCTTTGGCAAGTGTACCCGCAGTAGTCATGTTTATGTCATATTTGGGCAAAAAATTGCGTGCGCTGAGTAAAAACTCGCAAGCACAGGTAAACTTTAATTTATTTTGAAAATTTTCTTCAAGAGATTTTTACTTTGCTTTTTTTCCTTTTTAGTCGGAACGTGCAACTGGCGTTTGCGAAGAGGCGCTATCCAATATACGTACAGTACGTTCGAGTGCATGTGAAACCCGTGAAATGGAGCTATTCGAAAATGAAACAAACGAAGCAGCACGTTTGGCGCAAGAGCTTGGCTATGGCATTGCTATATTCCAAGGTCTGACCAATTTCTTCCTTAATGGTTTAGTTTTGTCTACGCTCTTCTTGGGCGGACATTTGATGTCAACTGAAAGTTTAACGCCCGGCGCGTTAATGGCTTTCTTAGTTGCATCGCAAGGTGTGCAGCGTTCGTTAGCGCAAGGCTCTGTTTTACTGGGCACAATGATACGCGGCATGACTGCAGGCACAAGAGTTTTTGAGGTTTGCATAGCATTCGAAATGATAGTTTAAATGTTTAATAGTTTTTTTTTTTTAGTTCTTGCAACTGCAACCAAATGTCGACTTATTCCGAGGCTATGAAATACCCGCAGAGCGTTTGCACGGTGAAATACGTTTTGAAAACGTAACATTTGCATATCCAACGCGGCCAGATGATGTAAAGTTCATGCATATACTTATTTTCCACTTACGCATAATAATTCATTTAATTTCTTGTTTAGATTATACTAAAAGATTTTAGTTTAACACTGCATCCAGGCGAAACTGTTGCGCTTGTTGGTGCCAGTGGTTCCGGCAAATCGACAATTGCTGCTTTAGTGGAACGCTTCTACGAACCTACCTCAGGCGCTATCAAACTGGATGGCTACAAATTATCGGATATTTCACCAAATTGGTTACGCGCCAATGTGCTTGGCTTCATAGAACAACAGCCAGTGCTTTTTGCTACAACAATACTGGAGAATATACGCTATGGACGTTCAGCAGCTGAAGAAGATGATGTGCATGCAGCAGCTAAGTTATCGCAAGCACATGAATTTGTTAAAGCACTGCCAGCTGGTTACGAAACAAACGTTGGCGAGCGTGGCACACAGCTCAGTGGTGGACAAAGACAGCGTATTGCAATAGCGCGTGCTTTACTCAAAAATCCAAAAGTATTAATATTGGATGAGGCAACTAGTGCTTTAGATGCTACAAGCGAAGCGGAAGTACAAAAGGCGTTAGATACGGCAGTACTTAATCGTACAACGCTGGTAATTGCGCATCGATTATCAACGATTAGAAATGCAGATTTAATTGTGGTACTCGATAAGGGGCGTATAGTGGAGGTGAGTAGTAGCAGTGTTTTAATTTAATTGTACAGTATTACTTACTATTATATTTTTTTAGTCCGGCAAACATGACGAGCTCATGAAAAAGCGTGGACTCTACTATAATCTTGTGCGGCAACAGGAAAAAAGTGATGATGTACATGCACAGGACACAACAACGGCCACAACGAAAAGTAGTGAAAGCGAAAGTAGTAGCAATTTAGGTTTCAAAATGCACGAAGTAAAGCCAAATATACGAACGGCAACGGCGGCGCAAGGCTAAATAAACAAAATTGTTCAATTTTATTGTACGACGACGATGTTTAATGATGATTCCCTTTTTTATTTTCAGTTTTTCTTATAATTTATTTTTGGTTGTTGACTAAGATTAAGTTTAAAATAAATAATTTTAAAAGTATTAACAATTTGCTTTGTATTGTATTTCAAAATTAGAGCGCCCTTTATATGCGCGCAAACCGCGTTGCGATCTGAGCTGCCCCTGACGCGGTTATTACTGTTACTCGGCAACTCTAGCATAACGGTGTGTTTTTCAAGTACATAGAACGCAAAAAGATAGAAAAGATGTGCGACAATAAACTCGAATTTAATAGTTTCGCTCAAGATGAATATGCTTCGGATGCATCTACAATCGACTTTAATTTATCGAAAAGATTGAAACACAATAAAAACAAAATCGAAATTCTTACGACACAAAAATTGGCCAGCGCCGAAACAAAATTAAACGCAAACAAAATGTGTGCAAAGAAAAATCAAAATACAACCAAAATATCTGAGTTGTATAAAAAATCCAGAGTTTCGCGTAATGAACTCGCAGCATCTTTCACAAAGATTCAGAGCCAATAGCAGTGACTGTAGCAGCAGCAGCTGCAATGATCTTTCCATATCAAGCAGAGAGAGAATAGTTGCGACACTGAGAAGAGATTTCTAGATAATCTATCTGAAGCGTCTACGGAAATGAGTAGTCTGCTTACGAAAATCGATCATTTCAAGAAGGCCACCAAATCCAAGTTAACTTGTAACAAAAATAAAACAGCAGACGCTACACATTCTATAACGCCGCCAAAGTTCAGCAGCAACACAAGCTATGTTGACTTAGCAACCGACACATCTTCCGAAGATGACGAAAACTCGGAGGTAAAAAGAAAAATGAAATTTAAATTACAGCACCCAGACAACTTTTCAGACGCTATTAATATTGACGCTGATAATGTAAGCACGCCGCGTTTGCAGCGACGTTATACTAATCGACTTATTAGCAGCAGTAATGAGACACACCAATTGTATTCGAGCGACGTAGACGTTTTGGCACCAAAACACTTTAAAGACGTATTAAACAAATGCCATCAAATGCAAAGTTCCGCACAAAAACTGAGCAAATTTCTAAACGATAATCCGGACATTGATGAAGAAAAAACCCGTAACGATGTTGCAACTATTTTGGCACTTTGCCCATCTAGCATAGCACATATACGCTCGCAGGAGCACCAAAGCATCGAACTTAAACGTAGGCGTGAAAAGTATGAATTGGAATGTGTTGAGATTAAACGCAAGCGCTGGTGCCAAGTGAAAAACTGCTACAAAACTGCTGAAATATTTACCGAGTATCATCCGCATTTCTTTTGTAGTCTAGACTGTCAGCTAAAATTTTGTGATTCATAAAGTTTGAAATCAAAAAGATTTAAGTTTATTTATGTAAGATGTCAAATAAGTTTAATAAAATTATAAGTTGATCTTAAAATACACAATTTTGTTTATTCAAAATCTGCGTCCACCGCCACCCCCATTGCCATATCCTCCTTGTTGGCCGCCGTATCCTCCACCGCCGCCATAACCACCACTACCATAACCGCCACCACCTCCACCGTAGTTACCACCACCACCATAGCCACCACCACCACCGTAGCCACCATTTCCATAGCCTCTTCCGCCGCCAAATCCTCTATTGCTGCCTCCAAAACCTCCACCAAAGCCTTCAGTTCTGCCTCGTTTATTAGGTGGACCACCTGAACCGCTGTTTCGTACCTGATGCGGTAATATGCCAGTTTCGCGTTTGATTTCATAGTCGCCAGCGTTCATGATGCAAAGATCTTTAACCAAACTCACCAAGTTTGCTGAAGCTTCAGGAAGACTAAAAATTTGCGTTGGATCCTCGCAAGCGATGGTCACAATTTCTTCTAGTGCCGGCTTTAACGCTGCAATTTTTGCAGCATGTTGTGGATTCAATTCAAAATTAAGCCAATTGTCCAAACGTACAATGCCATTTTGCACTAAATCGATCTTGCGACAACCGAATAACATTACTTGAAGTGGTGCAACCATGGTCAGCTGCTTGCACGAAACAGCACGTGTACGTATCTTTTCACCGAAAATAAACAGTGGATAGGGAAAGGTTACTGCAAGATTACTGCAGTTTACGGAAGTCTTGTGTAGTAATGCTGCCTTTGACTCTGTTGTCAACACTTTACGCTTTTCCTTGTGATAGCAAATATTCGGATACAGACCCATGCACAATAGCGATATGGACATGTCGAGTACTGGACTATCTTTGTTTGCATCAATGTGATGCGGTATAAACGCCTCCTCTGGGAAACCAGCTTGCTTTAGCAAATTTAAAAGCTGATCTTTTGCTTCGGCCATAACACGCATGGTCGACAACTGCAGCCCTTTCCATTCGCAGAAACGCTCCTCTGCTTGGACACCACGCTCGCGCGCATTCTCCCACATTTGACTTGCAGTAATCATAGCAACATGATCCGAGCACTTCAAACCTGCTAATGCTTTTTGATGGTTGGCCAAACGACGCTGATTGATGTCTAAAGCAAATATTTCGGAAAAAGTGCTGGAATATGATGCCATACTCGCTACCAAATCAGCACATCCAAAGACAGTGCCCATAATCATCATTTTTCCCAAACGCGGCTCGATAGGTAAGCGTGCAAGTATGCGACCCAGCGGCGTTAATTCATCGTATTCGTCAAGACAGCGCATTTCACGGAGCAACACCTCAGCTTCGATAACCGCATCTAGCGGTGGTGCCTCTAAAGCCTTTGACAAGAACTTCTGTATGGAACCCAGTCGCAGAAGTTTTATGGTTAACGCTATTTCATGAAGTGGTGTGCGGAACATTTCCGGTGTAAGATTTTCTTCCAGACTGGCGAATCGAGCACGCGAGCACAGCGTAAAACAAAATCCGGTACGTGTGCGTCCAGCACGTCCTTTGCGTTGTTCCAAATTAGTTTTACTGGCCCAGACAGTGGCATAACTTGTTAGATTGTTATGCGATGTAAATAGCTTCATGCGTGCTTTGCAAAGATCCACCACAAAAACGATGTCATCAATAGTGATTGAGGTTTCTGCGATATTAGTCGATAATATAATCTGTAAGAGAAAGGTTTTACATTGTGTTAAATGCTATAACATAATTAATTAAAAAGACTACATACCTTCGTCACACCATTTGGTACCGGATCGAAAACTTTACGCTGATCTTCTCGTGGTATTTGCGAGTGACATGGTAGTATACGATATTGATCAACGTTACCGAAAATCGGTGAGTTCTGTAAGAACTTCATTAGAGCAAAAATAAGATTCCAGCCTGGCAGAAAGACCAACACTGCACCAGGAACATTCTTTGATTTAATGTATTTTAGTAGCGATTCAATTAATTCAAATGAACAATCGGATTCGGATAACGAGGCCATTGTGTTGCGTGTCTGTTCCGAATACTTGGCATCGCATATTTTATTCATATTTTGTTCAGCATTACCATCGCGACCGTCATCCAAAGTTGCCTTTTCATCATCGTCACGATCTTTGCGATTGCGGCGTGCGTCTGGCGTGTGCACAAATTGTGTCATTTCAAGACAATCTTCAAGGAAAAATTGCTGCACAAGAAAAGCACGTCCAGGCACCTCGAGCACGGGACAGCCGTTAAAGTATTCTGAGAAAAGTGTTGTATCAATGGTGGCCGACATAAGTATAACACGTAGATCTGGATAAGTGTCTACCATATCACGCAAAATGACCAAAAGAAAATCACTGTTAATGTCTCGTTCGTGAATCTCATCTACAATAATGTGTGAAACTCCATGTAGGCCATCAACTAGTTTTCGAAGCAAAACACCAACTGTGCAAAAGAGTATAGCACCATAAGGACGCGGTAACTTGGATTCAAAACGTACTGAATAACCTACAGATTCGCCCAAATATGGATCACATTGCTCGGCAGCAATACGTTCTGCAACAGATATTGCCGAAATACGACGTGGTTGCGTTACATAAATATTTGCGTAGGCACCCTGGCCCGAAGATATATAATCCTCAAGTATATATTGAGCAATCTGTGTTGTTTTACCGCAACCAGTGTTACCGCGTATAATAATCACTGAATTCTCATTAATAGCATCCATAATGTCTTTGCGCATAGCCGCAATTGGCAATGTCTCGCGAAAATTAAGAAATTCTCTATACTTTGGATCATTATTGCGCTTTTCCTTAGTATTATTTTCTAAATCAGCTGAAAGGTCATCTAGCGAAGCAGTAGCTAATTCACCTTCATCAATATTCAGTGCTGTCCATGCATTCCAGTTTGGTTTTGGTGGTGACCAGGCAATTACTCTGCTTTCAAAGCTACGCTCACCTATTTCAGATGCACGAGACACTTGAGATGCATTAGGATCCTATTGAAAAAACATCGAATTTTTAAAGATTTCTATAAAAAAAAAAAATAAAAAATTACGTACCATCAAGGAAACAGCTGCATCTTGCTCTATTTTAACATTACCAACTGGCGCAACATAAAGATTCAGATCTCTTATAACTGTATCCAAGCGCTCTTCTAATTGTGGCGCTATTTTTACAGGATATGGTTTCAATTCTTCATCCTTTTTAATCTTTAAAGTGCCCGAGAATGGCTCGATTACTTTAAAATGATACAATTGTCGCACAATCGACAGAGCACAAGATTTGCTCGCTGATTGTTTATTTGAGCCAGTTTCACGCGCTGTCACCTTACGCTTAAGCTCCGGCACGTATAGGGTTAACTCAGCCATAAAGCTCCTACAATGGAAGTGTTTTGTTATAATAATTTAAATAATAAATGTAGGCGGCGTATTATGTTAGTTTGATTAAATGAAATAAATAGGAGAAAACGTTTTACTTTGTACTTTGTAACTTAACAAAAAAAAAAATATCTTGAATTAAATTTAAAATGGAAATACTTACCATTATGGAAAATCTTTCAGCATGTTCTGCGCGCATCGTGCAATACACAAATTCCTAATGGGTTTTTTTTTTACCCATTTGATTTTTTTTTTTTTCAAAATTTCAAGTTAATATGGAACAGGAACAGCAAAAGTAAAAAAGGCTAATAAAAGTAGATAATAAAATTATTACAGATTTGTACCAAATTAACTTGAAATTCAACGCTTTAATTTTTTTTTACAGAATGCACACAGAACACGCTGCACAAAGAAGATGCATAATACTCTTTCTGGATTTCGTGAAAATGACGAATTCCCGAAAGCATAAAAGGTACAAAATTATAAATCTACAGCTCAAATTTCACCACGACACGAAATTCAAGTTGTAGAAAAGCAAAAAAAAAAACTATAAATTGGCATATGGCCGCATACCTGGCATGATCGGGTCCTACGGGCGAGAACTTATAGTCGCCCGTAAGACGTTTCATTTGCATAAACTGATGCAAACGACTCTTGGCATTTTCAATTGTCCAATTGCCGTGTATGGAAGCATTAACATCAATCGATTCGGCTTCATTCATATCTTTTTGTTCTTGAACGCGATCAAAATGACTGAAATTGTCACGTTCATCCTGATTTACCGGCCTATAAGCTTCGCCCATGTCCTGCGGTCCAAGATTACCACCAAAATAACGACGTTGTTGCTGTTGCGGTTGTTGTTGCTGTTCTGGTGCTCCTGAACCGGCATTAAAATTACCACCGCCTCTGTTGCCACCACCACCTCCGGGCAAATCGTTTGGATTTATTTTACCCGAGCGCACTAAATAATTAACAAAGTCCTGCGCAGCATTTTTTCGGCGTCTTTTTTTGTTGTTGAATTGCCAACAGCAACATATGGAAACTGATCTAAACGCACTTCGCATAGAAAACGCTGCCGATGCTTTGGACCTGCAGACACACCCATGCATAAATTGTTAATAAACGAGGAAAATACTAAAAACTATGAAAAACTTGTAATTATAATTAAGTACCTGCTGCGCGTACATCGAATTTTGGTTCTAGTTTATTTTTAGAACAAAATTCATGCAAGAAGGCTTTAATATCGCCCATTTTTTTCAATATTAAATGCTATTGATTTTGACCGAGCGCAGTTGTGCTCAAATTAAACAAAGGCTTCAACGGTTGTATTGAGCACTTGTATTTGGTTTGAACGACTTTTTATCTGTTTAAAATCTTTAATAGTTATTACAACTATATGTGATTGTTATATAAATAAATAAATTGAATAAAAAAAAATCTGCCGGATGTACCAGAAGCAATTTTCTTGCTGTACTGCACTGTACTATTATAGCACTGCACTGCTTACACTTACAGCGCTTATAGACAAACAGGGCGGCTCGCACACTGTCCTCACCTATACTCAAAAATACCAGAGATTATCCTCAAAACAGACGTCCGGAAAAATACCAAAAAATGTCCTCAATGTCCTCACGGACCAATAACGCGCAAAAGGCGTACCGATAACACACTAAAAGTGGAACGATATCACTAAAAGCAAACCGATAACACAATAAAAACTGAACCGATGACTAAAATACCAAAAATATTCTCACGGACCGATAGTGAACGAAAAGTCGACCAATGACTATTTATCGCGTTCGATAGCAGCAAAATTTAGCACTATTTTATAAACATATTATACAACACTAAAGAGTATCTATGTACTCGGGCAGCAAACACTGTCCAGCATTGTAGGCCATTTTCACTGCGTGAATTTATGCTCGTTTAAAGAAATAAATAAATTAAAACAAATATATAAAAATGTGAAAATCGCGTATGCGCGCTTAATTGTAACAAAAATCGAGTACATGTTGCATAAATAATTATGTTTTGTTTTTAAAGTGTTAAATTCGAGTGCCGTAGTGTCGTCTCCGTTGCTTCTTTTTCTCGTCAGAGTTAAACAAGTCATAGCCAGTCAGCCAGCATCACAGAAAATTAAAGAAATACACATAGATACGCACACATACAGACGCACGCAAAACGAGCCCAAGCGAGTAGTAGTTTAATTTAACGCTGCTGCTGCTGCTATCCCGTACCGTCACTACCACCACCTGCCTGGTTTTCCATTTCGATGGTACAACTTAATCCAGTTGTTGCTATTTGTTGTGTTTAAAAAGTGCAAAAAAAAAAAAAAAAAAAAATTTAAATTAAAATTGTTTTAGTTTCTTATTATTTATTTAGTTTTTGTTATGAAATTATTCAATTAAATGTGTATGTGTGTGTGCAACTTTAATTACAAAAACAACAAAAACTTCAAAATAACACAACAAATTCCAATAAAAATTTCAATTCAATAAAATATACATATAAAAAAAAAAAATTATAAAAGTGCCAACACCCTACATTATCATAAAATACAGAGGTAGTGAAATATAAAAATAGTTTTTATTCAAGTGTAAACAATACGATTAAATAAAATAAACCGCAGTGTTTGCATTAATCTAAACAAAAAAAAAAAGTGAAAAGTCGACGACGTAAACTTCCATTCTTTGCATTTTTGTTTTCTTAAATTAAGCACAACGACGGAAATAAATAAAAAAAATATAAATAATAAAAAATGGGTAATTGTCTACGCACAGATAAAGGAGATATCGACAAAACTCATGTCGAACGTAATACACTCGACGAGACAACACCACCAATGGGCGGCGGTGTAGGCGTTCCGCCGATTGTTATGCCCAGCAGTAGCCAACCGCAGGAACAGACACGTCCAGTGGTGCCGCATATACCCGATAATGAAAGCTCAAATGCCAATGCAAAAATATTCGTTGCACTTTACGATTATGATGCGCGTACTGATGAGGATTTGAGCTTCCGTAAGGGTGAACATTTAGAGATACTAAATGACACACAAGTGAGTGACTCATATTTTTTTATTTTTTTTTTTTTATACAGAAATACTTTAACGTGAAAAAAAATACTTTTTTTTTTTTTTTTTTTTTGATGTTGATAACATTATTTAATTTGTAAAAATCAATCGGAAAGTATAGCAAAATATAATTGTTATAAAAAATTGTACGGTAGCGTCTCGTATAAAGGAACTTACTCATTTTTGTATTTTTTGTTTTAGTTTTTTAACTTACGGTATAATTTTTTTATTTTTAGAAGCATAAACCCATAAAATCTATAGTTTCTTAATCAGCGTTAAAAGCAGTGTCGATTTAGTTTTTTTATCGGTCCGTTTTGAAGGAAAAAATTCGTTTTTTATATTCTCCAGAACGATCCACAGTTTATCAAATTGTTTTGTGCCTCATACAAATATATTCCGAATTGTCTAGTTTTTTTATGCAAATCTAATCAAATTAAATCAAGATCGGACAATTCTTAAGTATAGCTCTCATACAAACCTCATCCGACTTATAAAATTTTTGTATTGAAGAATTTTAGTTTATTTATTGTAAGATCAAAATTTTTATTCACTGATTTTTAGAGATTCCATTTTTAGTCGGCTGTCTTTCGTATGAAATTAATAGCAAACTTAAAACGTTGATACTTTAAAGACGTCAAGAGTTGATTTGTAATAAATTTTTTGGAGAAACACTCATACAAACCTATCCCAAATTTTTTTTTATGTTTGTATTATAACTTTTCGTTACTTAATCTAGAATATCTAAAGTTAGTATAGATAATCCCAATAAAATATATGGTACATTTTATTATACAGTTTTTAGGTATGCCAAATTTTTGTATTTTTTAATTTTTCATGGTAAAACCAAATGTTGTCTTCAAAATCTTCTTTAAAAACGCAGTAATTTTACTGATACGGCTACAGACGTACTATAAAGAAAATGTGGCCAGGAATGGTATCCAGATACAACATAACTTTATAATTCATAAAGGTTGGCAACAAAGTATCTTTCAGTTGAGTAAAATTCTTTCTTGTTACATTTTATTTTATTTACTAAAACTCTCTCATTTGTTTTTCCAAACGTGTCATTTTTATCTTATCATTAATTTTACGCATATTTTCCCAATTATCTGAAATACAAATAATTGTATAAACAAAGCAATATGACTGTAAAATTTTGTCAGCATAGGCAACGAAAATAATTCCGCATAGATATAAAATCTATTGAGTCAATCACTTTGCAAATGTATGTATTAGTGTGGAAAAAGTAAAGCAATTAAAATAATTTAAAGTAAACAATTTTACTGACAAATAATTTCGCACGCTAACATACTAGCTCGAACATCGTTGTACCTTTGTTTGCTGGCTTGAATTGTTAAAAAAAAAAAAAAAAAAAAGTATCTATAGTTGTATTTAAGTATCTCACACAGACGATAGCTTTGAAATGTATACTTCATTGTATTGTAGGTATTTGACTTTTCACAATTTTTTTGAAAATTTTGCAACATTTGCTTTGTGGGGTTGGTCAGGTACATGAGTACATGGATGGCGCCGGCTGGTGCAAAATTTTTGTTGCTTTCGTTTCTACTATTCAATTATTGGCGTAATCAATTTTTCTATTCATTGAACTGAAGCGCATCTAATGCTTTTTTTTTTTTTTGTATTTTTTGTTGAGCGCACATTATTTAACATGCAAAGTAAATTGCTGCTTAAAGATAGTCTTGCAATCAAATTGGTTGTAATGTTTGTAGTTAGATGTGAATACTAGATCAATCAGACTTCAGATATTATTCGAGCACTGCTTCAAAGCTTCAAAAAAAAAAAAAAAAAACCATAACTCTATCAAACGCATAAGTATTTCTGTTTGTATATAATTTTTTTTACAAATCTGCTATCAAGTTTTGCAGAAATTTACGTTTACCCAATCAATGTGCTTTGTTTTATTCTGGCTACTACAGTAAAACTATTTTACTCATTTTTTACTCTTTTATTTCATTTCGTTCATTCATTCATTTAAAGTTAGTCATTCATTCTTTAGTTGCAGCAGCGATTGCGCCTGCTCTGATCTGATTGTACGTACATGCACCTTCACTCTCATGATTTTTTTCCGTTTCAATGTCGTCAACATTTTTCAACCAACGCTGCGCTGCCACTGTTTGTCAAAGTAGCCGTGGCCACGGTTGTTGCTGCTGCTGCTGTTGCCGCTGCTGTAATAACTGCAGACATAGTAATTGTGGCGAGAGTACTTTATACATACCAATACAGACAAACAAAAACAAAAAAACAAACTCAGACGCCCCCCGGTTTCATACCAAACCCTCAACAGTCCAAAACCGCTTGAGATTCGTTGCTGCTACTGCTGCTGTTGCTGCGGCTGCTGGTTTTTAGGTTCAACTGCATTTTAATGTATGGTCGGGCAATTTATTTTTTTTTTTATCTTATTTTACTTTTAAACTTTTTTTTTTTACTGTACATAGTTGTTTTATTTGCGGTTTCAACACAACAAACATGCTACAGCATAATTAAAAGACAGACAGACACAAAAGACTGACTGACTACTCAGCGGATGTTGAGAGGATTAAGCGAGCATCATCATGGCAGACAGTATGACGTGGCTTATGTTTCAAGCAAGTTTTTAATTAATTTTTTTTATATAAATTCATTTTGTTAAGGTTTATAACACCCAAAAATTAATTGCCGGGGTCACCATATATATATTTATATAAATTTAGCTTATATTCTAAACTTGAAATTTGGTATAACAAACGCTCTTTAAGTTTTAGTCTCTATACTGTTCGGTTTTTCTCTAGTAAATATTGACAAATGGTCTATAACATTCAAGATAGATTGTCGGGGTCACCATATAAATATGTTTATCTTATAAATTTACCTTGAAATTTGGTTAAACAACCACTCTTAAAGTTTTAGTTTTTATATTTTTCGTTTGTTTTGTAGTAAATATCAATATATGGTTTATAATATTTAAAATAAATTACCGGGGTCACCATATAAATAAGTTGATTTTATACTCTAAGCTTTCTTCAAACTTTTATGCTTAATTCAATGTGAATAGCATAAATGTTTCGGTTATACTTTGAGTTTTATGAATATATTTTACATCAAAACGGATGCATAAAATATAAAAAAAAAGTATTTTGTTTGAATGCAATATGCGGCAAAGTTTAATTAGAATCTTTTTTTTATATATACCTACTTTATAATGACGTACTTAGACAGTTTACTTTTCTTAATGCAAACACCTTTAAATTTACTGTCTAAGAAATGAAATACTTTAATTGCCAAGTGCATGCATTTATAACTTATGCGTCAACCAGTGAAATTAGCAAGCAGACAGACAGACACGGACGAACACTCACAAATGGCAGACGTTTAAAACTGAGAGGCAGTCTGATAGTCTGATAAATGGCGCTAAATGTATGACGTTTACATTTTGGCGATTGGCCAATTGTACTGAAATGAGTGTACTATGAGCCAAAAGTCTGAGCGGTGTGCATATAAATGCCAAAAAATAAACGAAAAAATTTCTCAGAATAAATAACATATGATGTAATAATTCGCGTGAAATCAATTTTTAAATGTATTTGCGAAGAATGAGAATCTCTTTAATTTAAATGCACAGATTTTTATGTTTTAAATAATAATCAAGTGCAATTAATCTAGGGTGACCATATTACCATGGAAATATATTAACGATAGTTTTTGATATCGATACTTAATAAAAAAGTAACGCGCTGGCAATATATCGATAAATATATGCATGAAGATATCGATATCAATTGCTTTAGTATCGATATACATACATATATATTTTTAAATAAATCAAAAAGTATCTGGTATCTCTAAAACAATTTCAATATGTATACGGTTGTCACTTTACTAGAACCAGTTGTCTTTTTTTTTTTTTTTTTTTTTTAACGCTTTCAACGCTAAAATTCAAAATTATACTTAGAAAATGCTACTATGCTCATGCATACACGTTTATTCGAACAATAAAGTAACAAATTAATAATGAAGATGACGTTGACAATGAATGTTTTGCTGTTTTGCAATCATTTCCGGTAGTTAGTTAATTGAAATCTTCGTCACAAAGTCAAAATTTGACGTAGTCGAAACAGTTGACAGCAAAATAAACTCACTCTGTGTTCTGTTGTTGTTGCTACATTAAGCTTAGCAAATAAAAGTTATGCAGCTACTTAGCAAATAAAAAAAAAAATACAATAAAAATAACAAAACAAAAAACTGAAGAGTTTCTTTAAATGGCTGCGTATGCATATATGTGTAACTACATAAATACCAGAACATTGTCATACACGGGGGAGATACTGGGAGTGGCGCTGCTTGCAGACAATGTCATACACTCTGACAGCAAAGCATAGAGTTAAATGTAGATACATATTTATTTTATGTACATATATACATATGTATCTACACATGTATGTACAGTATACATAAATAAATTGTTGTACATCATTGTTGCATTTTGCTTTTTAAGCATTTCACTTTTTTTTTTTTTTTTTCTTTTTTTTAACTAAAGACACTCCTCAACAAAAGACGCACATAAATGCGAATATTTGACGGTTTTTTAATTTTAAAGTATACTAAATTTTACATCAATTTTGTTACACTCAGAAAATAAACTTTCGGTATAGATATTATTTAGCATAATAGCTCTAAAACTGTTGAAGATTTATCTGTTTTTTTTTTGCTATGGTTAAGTTTACACTAGTTCAAGATAGCACATAGCACATTTTTTTTATTTATTCCTTAATTTTTTGGCATAATTAACAAAATTTGTTAACAACCTTTTAATGAATACGTGGAGACGCTTTGGATCGACAAGTATTTCAAATATTTTGATAATTCAATACACATTTTTACAGATAGACTTCAAACATAATTTTCTGGAGAAATAAAAAATTCGACATAGTAATGTCCTTCTGCCCGTACATCTGTTAAACTGTTGCCATATAAATATCACAATACGGGAGATAATGCGAGAAAAAAGAAGAAAATTTTCGTTTGATTGTTTAAGCTTTAAAATTTTACTTTTTCTCCGATCTCAGATTTATGTCTTTCAATTTTTTGTTCTGGATTACACCGGCCGAAAAATATAGAACACACGAAAGATTTTTATGCGCTGATTATGAATCTTTATTAAGAATTTATTACATTTTTGGATAAGAATATCAAGAGAACCATGGGAAATAGCAACAATTCAGAAATAACGTGTCAAAATCATAAGGGTACATTATATGCAATTGCTGGCCTATATAATTGAAATTCTTTAGCAAGAAAGAATTGTTCCATCTCCAATAGATTTCGAGATATTTTGACTTAAAAATTTGAACAAATTTTATTAATTTCTTTTGGTTGAGAATATCTTAAAGTTCTGGATAATGGAATAATTATAAATTCGGTTCAGCGTGCCAAAATTCTTCGAACGCCCCATATAATAACACTCTGGTTCCGGTCTTTCATTATATTTTGCAGATCTTTATTATTTCTGGAATGAATGTACGAATTTGTGGTGCAAATCATTAAAATAGATTTTTGATGTGATTGGAAATTTATGGAGAGGAAAAATAGCTCCTATAATTTTGTAAAAAAATATATATATTTGTAGAGCCTTATTGCTTCGTCATAGCTGAACTAATACTAACGGGTGATTTTTTTGAGGTTAGGATTTTCATGCATTAGTATTTGACAGATCACGCGGGATTCAGACAAGGTGTCAAAGAGAAAGATGCTCAGTATACTTTGACATTTCATCATGAAAAGACTTACTAACGAGCAACGCTTGCAAATCATTGAATTTTATTACCAAAATCAGTGTTCGGTTCGAAATATGAAAATCCGCTTTTTATCGACAAATTTTGTTCAGCGATGAGGCTCATTTCTGGTTGGATGGCTACGTAAATAAGCAAAATTGCCGCATTTGGGAAGAGCAACCAGAAGCCGTTCAAGAACTGCCCATGCATCCCGAAAAACACTGTTTGGTGTGGTTTGTACGCTGGTGGAATCATTGGACCGTATTTTTCAAAGATGCTGTTGGAAATTCGGGCTATTCCGGCCGAAATGCTCGAAAAGGTTGCCCAAAATGGACTTTCGAATGGACCACCTAAGACGCAGCCGCGGTCAACATTTAAATGAAATTATCTTCAAAAAGTAAATGTCATGGACCAATCTAACGTTTCAAATAAAAAACCGATGAGATTTTGCAAATTTTATGAGTTTTTTTTTTAAAGTTCTCAAGCTCTTAAAAATCACCCTATATTTATCTTGTTCTCGACAAGATACATTTTTGCTGTTTGCAATTTATGTACACGATGCAACTTGTGCTTTGCAGTTTTTAATAGCGACAACATGCCTCAATGCAGCAGCACACCCGCAACAAACATAATTGTTGTGACAAATTGCTCGCTTCATAAAGAAGAGCAATATTGTGCGGAACACAATTTTGGGTTAAGAAGTTTCTTTAGAAACAAAATTTTTATGTTAATGCGTTACTTTAGTTTTAAGTGAGTTTTGTTTTGAGCAGTTTAGCTGCATTAAAAGCAACAACAGCAACAACTAAAATAGAGAGCAGAAAAACAGCATAAAACATTTCTATACGAAAAGTTTACTTTCATAGAGAAATCTTGAAACGCTTGAAGCCATGAATAGCGCGATTATGACTATGCTTAATGCTATAAGTAGCAATGAAAATCAAAAAAGAAAATGTATTTATATTGTAAATAGTTTATGAACCCTAATAATATTTATCTAGCTGTACATTGACCTTCTGCATAAAAATAAACTAAATCTATTGCTGCTGCTGTATACAAAAAAAAAAATAAAATAATAAATAAAATAAACAAAAATAAAGGGAAACGAATAAAAGCAAAGCAAAGTAAAGCAATGAAATGAAATACATTTATGTATGAATGAGATTCTTATCAACAAGTAAATGCGTAAGACTTGATGAGATACTTACTTACTTATTTACTTACTTAAAAAAAAAAAGCAACAACAATTGAAAGCATGAAATATGCTGCTGCTTGAAAGGCGTCGAACTGTAAAAAAGTAAAAGCCGAATACCAGCAACAGACGTTCACAATGAAAAGTGAAAAATAAATGAAAAACTTGCACACACATGAATTATTGAAAAAATTTCAACACAAATGAGTAAATGTAAAATTAAGAAATATTTTGTAATTGTTTGAAGCAAAAAAATACAAAAAAAAAAAAAAGTATCTAATGAATTAAAAGCGGCAAATAACAACAGGCAACTTGAAATAGCCTCAAGTGTTTCATAAAAAAAAAAAAAAACACGCGCAGATACACATATACATATATACAGGTGCTGCATATACATAGATACATTTCTAGCTACAACATAGATACACACGCATACGCACACGCACACTACTTTATAGATAACTGTTGAAAAATCGCGTCGACGACTTGAAACTCAATTAATTCTGTGCAAATTTGGTAAAAGCAAGTTATAGAAGCTGACGAAAAATAACAACAACAACAAAAGAGCTAAAACAAAGTTACAAAAAAAAAAAAACGGCCGAAAGCAAATGCAAAAATAACAACAACAACAACAAACATAAAATGATGTCTTGCTTGCTTTTGCTTTTGCTGCATGCTTACAAGCTTATTTCAGTTCAACGCAATCATTCGAAGCCGTTCATTTTTTTGTTTTTGTTTTTCTTCGTTTTTTTTTTTTTTTTTAATCTAAGCTATGAAAGCATGTAGCGCAAATAAACCGCAACGAATTGTTATTGTAGCTGTTCTCTGCTCACGTTTTAGACAAATTTGTACAGTATAATTTGTTCGAGTATATTGAAACGATCATTAAATTTGTTTTTTCAAATCTGTTGAAAACGATTAAACCATCGACAGCGATTAGAGTTTATTCTTAAAGTTTTTTGGTTTCTTTCTTATTTTTATAAGAATTTTTTTATTTCATCTAATTCCCTGAAAATTAATTAATTAATGTATTTTCGGAAATTGTAGATATATCAGATATTTTTTATATATTTCTAGACGAAATTTCCGGCTTTGCTCTTTTCAACTATTTTTGGGTCAGCAAACTGCTTTTCCCAGCGACCACTTTTTTGAACAATCAAACTTTTTAAGCTCCATTAAAACCCAGTTTCTGTATATTTTTTTTTCTTTGCTTTCTACTGAAAATAAAAAGTTCTTCATGTTTAAATATTATCCTGTCAAGTTATTTTGAGAACAGGTATTTTGAAATCTTTGTTTTTTGAGAATTGGTATTTTTTGAATAACTGGGATTACTACTGGTATTTTATAGGACATAGAATTTTTGAAATATCTAAATTTTGTGCGCAAAACATTATTTAGGTGTCGGGTAACACATATTTAGAATTGCTGAAATATTCCAATTGCTTTTATATTATGGGACTTTTTTAGTTCGAACAACGAACTCGAAAATTACTTCTTTTTTACACTTTATATCTAATTATAAAAATTTCGCTAATGCCATTTGAAATTATTCCTCTAAATCTATATTTTATGGTATATAATACAGATCCAGAGTAAATGACAAGCATCGAACCACGCTTATTTAATATGGTTTTTTATCGATGAATAAGAATCTAGTCTTAAAACCCATTGATTTTTGAGTTTTTATATCCATTTTTTCCCAAAATCTCGACATGAATTAAGGCCAGATTCGTATAAAGCGAATTAAATTTTTATAAGATATGCCGAGTCCTTGGCTCAAATCGATTTCCCTGCCGACCTTTGTAATGAATCAACAGCATTAGCCGGTATAGAATATATGTTTTGATTTTATCAAGCAGTTATCTCCTCAAGCAGTTATCTCCTGTTCAAATGTTTTTACGTCATTTGTAGTTCTGAATTTATTTAGATCTATTTTATGTTTCTATAAAAAAAAAAAAATTTTTTTATCTTTATAGCGCATAACAAAGTCATTATCACTCAAATATATTATATGTGTATATATTGTAATAATGTATATGCTTTAATCAATATCTGCAATTCGAAAGCGAAGTACTACAGTCAATGTGTGAATAACAGATATGAACATGGGTAGTTGCTACTTACTATACTTGTTGTTTATCTATCTATAGTATATGTGTGTAGGTCTGACCGTACTCGGTTGCCCGTATCTGTTACTGACATGTACATACATATGTATGCATTAAGAAGTAAATGTGTTTGTGTATCTGTGTGTTTTCGCTTGGAACAATGGTTAATTTTTTTTTGAAATTCCAACACAAATTCACAATGTAAAAAGTAGTAAAAAGAATTAGCCTGCCTGTATGTTTAATATAAATTTTATCATATTCTAAAATAAAATTTAGAAATATTTTTAGTCATAACATGCAAATCAAGTTGTACCATATTCATCGATACTAATAAAATATATAAATGAACCATGTTTTTTTCCCAGAAATGTCTATCCTTCTCAATTGTTAATCAAAAAAAAAAAAAAAAAAAAAAAATTATAAAATATCACGCTACAAAGCTAAAAAATATCAACGTTAAAGCAATACATTTGCTTTGATGTGAACTGTCATGAAACTGTCGCAAAATTAGACAAAAAAATCTTAACAATTTCGTTTAAATTTGTGCTACTTTTTGTATCCAAAAATAATTGGCAATTGTTTCATATATTAATATTGACAAAAAAATCTATTATTAGCTAAAATTGTTTGATTTCCGGCAATGATACCGCTCATATTTTTTTTTTATTAAAATATTTATCCATACTCGTCGTTTTGTAATAAAATTTCAGTAGACGTGAAGTTCTTAGTTAGGGGCACGAAAATTAGGTATTTTTCATGATTGGAGTTTACAAAATATTTTTCAAAAGGCAACATTTGATTATGAAAATTTTTAATTTTTTTTTTTTACTTACAGGGCGATTGGTGGCTAGCGCGCAGCAAGAAAACACGCCAAGAGGGCTATATTCCATCAAATTATGTAGCCAAATTGAAATCAATTGAAGCAGAACCGTAAGTATTCTTCTTAATGTAATTTTGAGAAGAAAAAAAATTATCTAAAAAACAAAATCAATTTAGTTGCATCATTTTTGTTTTTTTTTTTTTTTTTGCATTATCTAAATCTTATGAAAATACTACAAATATATTCCATTTAATGGAATACATAAAAACAAAACAAGAATAAGTAGAAACTAAGATAATATTGTAGTTTAATACAACTAAGCTTTACCGCAATTTATGCGCATCATATCTAAATTTATCGTGAACGCATGACCAGTTTTTATGGCGCGAGATATTGCATACTTTTAGGGTGCTTTATTTTAACAGTAAATGCTGTTAACCCATTATCGTTAAGCGTGTACAATATTTGTATTGATTTTTATGATGATTGTTGCTTTGTAGTTTAATTAAATATTTTTAAATTCGGAAATCCTTTAAAAATCAATAAATTATTGATGAACCAATATTTTGTTCCATAAAAAAAGAACCAATCGTTGCTAATGTAGCACACTTTGAGTGGGACTTGATTTCTTTACGATAATACAAAAAACCATTTTAATTGAAACCTTTTCAAAGTTATACATGTTACTAAAAGAACCAATCGTTGTTTTGCTTTGGTCTATTAAGACATATTCGATAAAGTAGTTTTAATCCAAGTTCATCTTCATTCTCTCGCATGTATATGTAAAGTTTTAAGCAAAAATTATTATTTCCGCTCATTTGCGTTTAAAACCAATCTCCACGAGAAACACATTCAATATGAAGAAATTTTGCATAAATCAATAAAGTAAATATTTTAAGCGTTTCGAAGAAGAAAAAAAAGCGAAGATACAAAAAAGTAGATAAAATAAATTTAAAAATAATGCATAACCTGAAATTTTGCATTATTATTATTTGGTTGCTACTGGCGCCAATGACTATACGAGTATTTATTATATTTGTTTATATTTTTGTTTTTCGCAAGCAAGCAAGCAAGCTAGCATAAAAACTAAAATTCGAACGAAAAAGCTAAACTGACTTCTGTACATAAATATTTTTAACATACACGTTCAGTCATCTTAGTTATTTATTTTAAATATTTATGATTTGCGGAATTTTAATGCTCAGATTTCTTTTGTGTGAAAACTATGTCATATGAAATTGCTTTGACATTTACATATACGTTTTAGTTAGTACAGGGTGAGTTAAAAAAGCAAAAAAAAAAAAGGTAAAAAAATTTATCTATAAGAATCATAGAACAGGTGCAGCATAACTGTTTGCTGCTTGATTTGGCGATTGTGCAGATATGACAGAAAAATGTACTTTCTCCTTCGCTCTTGGAAAGGAGCACTGCAGTATATTGTAGCTAGTGAATGAGGTGGTTACCGGTAGTCAGTGAATTCATTAGTGAAACAACAGTTTTGTGCTTTACTTCCGCAAAAACTTTTTTTTTGTTAAACCTTTTGAATAAATTTAAAAAAAATATTGTTGACACCTTGAAGTATCTTCGAAACGGATTAAGCCTATTATTATTATTTTTATTTCATTTTAATCCGTAAAACTTATTAAAATTAAGAACATGTCGCTTACTCACAAATTGTATTACCTAAAAAAAAAAAGCAATAATAAAAAGGAAAAACCCTAATTGTTATTTTGTTTAAATTTGTTCTTTTAGAATATAAACACTGCGTCATATACGACTTTGTATATTTTTATAATATGTAAATAAACGTAATAAAATATACAAAAAAACAAACAAATCATTTGTACTCAGTGTCAAGTACAAGTTCAGTATTTATTTACAAAAAAAAAAAAAAAACCATAAAAAAGACACTTGACCTAATTTTTTGTTACACCTTAGTAATATGTGTGTAATTTTTATTATTATTGATTTCTTATTTACTTTTTTTTTTTTTTTTTTGTAAATTTTAACTTCCGAGTACAATGCAAATACAAGTTACATTAAATTTCTGCTGGGATTTTTTTTCTTTCGTGAGTATCACTTGAAGAAAGGACCTTTCCTCACATGTGACCCAATTTCCAAAGAAATTTTTCACTTTGCTACTTGGTAAATGTCATAAACAACTTAAATGCAATGTGTCGATTGTCTGTATAATGTAGTTGTGGATGCTGTCGTCTTCATGCATAAATTAAGTGAAATGCTGTGTTTAATGAAGGGAAAAAAAGTTCCCAAAAACCGGTAAAGGCAGTCGAAATAAAATTGAAGTGGAAAGAAAAGAATAAATCGAATTTATTTTTCTTATTTTCAAACTTGTCATTAAGTTAATTTATTGTATTTTTTTTTTTTTTAATAACTGTTTCTCTTCTTTATGAAACTTGGAGACTTAAGTATCGAAAAAAGTGTATAAAAAAGCTGCTTAATATGCTCTGAAATACAATAAAAATTTATATGTCAATATAAAGTTTATCTAAACTGGAACAAAAAAAAAAAAAATGAAGTCGGCGTAGGAATTCTGAAGGAATCCGAAAAAATTTACTTAAAGAACCACTCTAACTCTAAGTTGTGAAGAGCAACAATTTAAAGTAGAACTTTTTGTCTAAAGAATCAATTTTACTTCTTTTTTTAATTAGAAATAATGCTAAAGAGCTTCTCAGTTAACTTTTAACCTAAGAGTTAAACAGTCGTTTAATGTCGCTGTGATCCAAGTTCAAATCCCACAAAGTCCGTTTTGCCTTTTTTAAATATAATAAAAAAAAATAATAATAAACATCATCTATATTTGTTCAATACGAATTGTTAATTGTTCATAATAGCCAAATACAAATAATTGCAGAAATATTAAAGTTTTGACATTTTGTTGAGAAAATCAACGCAAATCTAGCTACTCCACGCCCAATTAGCTAAAGACTCATTCCAAAAATTTTCGTATGCATTATTTTTTTATGCATTTCATGTAATATTTCTTAATAGGGTTTTTACTAGTTCAATCGTTCGATCGTTCATTGGCTCTTTGGTGCTTGTTAACTTTCAAGGTCAAAATAGCAGTGTATGACATTTAAGTAGCTCAAATTGGCCTAATTTATGAACGTGTTTATAAATATTTGTGACAATGTTTCTTCTTAATAATAATAATAATAATGATGTTGTTGTTTTTGTAATTTATTACATTATTTTTCGTTTGATGCTGAAGACACTGCTAAGGTTTCTTATTTTTTTTACTTAAAAGTATTTTTTTTTACGAAAATTTTATTATATCAAAATTTGTATCAAAAAAAAAAAAGAGAAGATTTTTATTTAAGTGATTTGCTGCATTCTTGCGAATCTTAAGTTTTTTTTGGAAATGATATACCGAAATGTAGTTTACGAGCCTGAAAATCGAAAATATTCAGCGGTGTCACACAAATTCGCTTTTGGTTGGTTTCAAAACTCTTCTGAAATTTAATGAAATAATGAATACAATTCACAATTAGTTTAAACTACATTTATAAAAATAACAATATATATATAAATATTTTTTTAATGTTTGAACTAATTGTGAATTATAAACATTATTTCATTGAATTTTCAGAAGATTTTAAAACCAATCAAAAGAGATTTTTGTAACACCAATGATAATTAATTACTTAAATTTGAAAGTAGACAAAGAAGCATAATTTTCTAAATTTTAATAAAACTGTTAAACAGCTTTCAATCAATAGTAATTTCCATGAATAACCAGTGTTTACTAGTAAGACTAAGACAGATTATATTACAGCAAACAGCTGTACAATCAAGTTCAGCTTTGTTTTTTTATTTTTTTAGACGATTAGACAGATTGTTAAAAACTTCTTGGAATTTGTTTAGCAGCTTCTTTTTTTTCTTTCTATTGATCAATCGATCAATTTAATAGAAACATTAAAAGCTATGACTCCAAAAAAGGTTACGCGTTAAAAGATCTTGTTTTGGAATGCAGTCTTTCAGCCAAGAAAAAAAAAACTTTCCAATAAAAATTTTAATTTTATGACTTTCTTTTGTTTTTTTTTTTTAAATATTTTGTAATCTTTTTTAAAATTTTTTTTTGCGCTATGAAAAATAAAATAAATTTAAAAAAATTACAATATTATACAAATATTTTTTTGTACATAATGAGCTGATTTTCTTATGAAAATGCATTTTAAGTATTTGGTTTTGTGTTTTTATTTTTATATACAACAACTTCAATTTCTGTAAAGTGGGTCAGATATGTTGGCTATAAGACAATGAACCAATGTGCTGCTGCTGCAGTTCATTCAATGCTCTGACGTCAGCAGCCGCAGCATTTTGAATAATTTTTCGAGGAAATTAAATCCAGTTTTTTTTTTTTTTTTTTTTTTTTTTTGGTTTTTTACACGCATATTTTTCTTTCTTTCGAAACAAAGAAGTTTTTGGATAATTTTTGGATTTCTGTGAAATGTATCTATTTTTGTCTTTGAACACTTTTAGTTGGTTACTTAAGTTAATAAACTATAAGCGGGGATTTACGCAAACATGTTTTTTTGCAGTTTTTTTATCTATTTTTTTAAATGAATTTTTTTTATTTCCGTTTGAATCATATTTATTGGGAAATTCATTAAAAAAAATATTTCAAATTTTGGAGTTCATAAATGGAAGTTTTTTTTTTTATTATTTATTTTGCAAACTCACATAAATCTAAATTGTCCATTAACTCGCCATAAATTTCTAATCTAATTGCGTAACTGACACACAACTTGTTGACTACAAATAAGTTTATTTTGCAAAAAAATTAAAATAATTCGGAAGTTCTTCTATTTAGCATAACAAAAAGCTAAAAGCAAAGCGCATTGAACCTTTACATTTAATATTTACGTCGTGTTTAGTTTAAAAAAATAAATAAATGTTTAAAAATTGATTTATAGCTTCTACGTATAATGTGTGCCACCCACAAACCCAATAACAATAAAATTCACATAAAAAATTTGCAATAAATTGAGAAATAAAAAGATACTTACGAGTATTATCTCACATTTGTGACGCTGATGAGTAATCTGTTAAATTGATTGACAGTTTTCGAATTGTTACACTATGCCAGTATTGATTTGTGTTAATTTTTGTTTATATATATTTAATTAATTAATTTTAAAACGCTATATTTATGTATACGGAAGACGCTATATAGACAATTTATGTAGATTTTTGTGTACGAGTATTTCACTGATATTTTTTTTTTTGTTGCTTTTTGTTTTGATTAAAATTGTCACAGCACAAATTGTTTATAAGTTTGTAGTTTTTTTTTTTTTTTTTTTTTTTTAATATTTTATTTATTTTTTGCTTGGAATTTTTTCAATGTCAATGTTACTTTTTCGCTTTTTGCATATTAAATTGCATACTATATATATATATCGATCTGATCTTGCTGAAAATTATACATTGAGCACCAGATCTGTTTAATAAGCATTTTAATAGTTTGGAAAAGTTGTAAAAATTATTATTATTATTTTTGATTATGGATGTATTTAGGCTATATCTAAAAATTGCTCGAGTTTAAAATAAATTTTAAAAAAATAATACAATCTTAACAGCTCTGTAAATTTTAAGTTTCAAATTTGATGTCTCTAATACTAAAAGTTTGCAAGATAATTGGCAAATTGTTCAAAAAACCGCTGGGATCTATTTATTAATAAAATAAACTTTTAGTTAGTCATAATAAATTAAACGTCATGATTCATTTTTTTTATTATTGAACAAACATAGCTTAAGTTTTTTTTTTTTTCTCCGAAAAAACCTTGATAAATTTTATTATTACATATTAAAATTATTGCATATTTTACGTCATGCAAAACTTTTCTTAGTGTTAATTTTATTTAAAAACAAAATTGATTTATTTTTTTTTTTTTTTGCCGTTGAAATTGAAAGTGAAATCTGCAGCATTTAATGAAGATGATATGTATCTTATAGATACAAATAATATTTTTATTGCTGTCTAAAATTTTATTTAACTCTTTGTTTATATATTTATGATGTTGTCAATTGAATTTGTTATTGAATTTGTACAAAAGTGTCACTGAACTATGTTAATTGTTTATATTTGTTTTTTTTTTTTTTTTTTGACGTTGTTGTTGCTGATGAGTCTGAAATAAAAAAGTAGTAGCTAAATTTTTGTTTTCAATAGATTTGAACAATTGTTTCAATAATTGTTATAAAACAACAAGAAAAAAATAAAAACGCGTGCAACGCACTTGAGCAAGGTTACAAAGCTTTAAAATATGAAATCATGTCGGTTTATCGAAATTTATATAAATTTATAAAAAAAAAAAAAAATAAATAAAGCCTGAACAGGAAAATTGAGCTATTTTTTTATAATTTTTTTTTTTTGTTCTTCTATGCTTAATTTGGTTAATTGCTTACTAAATTAGCATAAAAAGTTACACAGGAAATAGTTTTCATTTTAATCGATTTAGCCATTTTTTTTTTAGTTCAATTTAACGCTAATTAACATTTAACTAATTTTGCAATAAATTTACAACTATTTTTAGCATTAAATTGAAAAAGTTGTTTTTTATTTACAAAATTCAAATTGAATCAGCGACAATTTGTTTCTTTAGATTTCGTTTTTTTGTGTAATTCAAACAAAATTTTGTCTTGATTTCCATTTGAAGCATTTTTTGAAGGTTTTTTTTTTTTTTTTTTTTTCTTTTTGAATTTTGATAGAAAATTGTCAGATTTTGAAATTGATTGAGTTGAAAAAACTTTCTCTTCTAAGATTCTTTTTACTTTTAATTTTTTGTTTTTTTTGGGGTTTTGATTAATGATAAAATTTTGACCTAGAAATGTTAATCATTTTAATGCACTTTTACCCTAATTAATACATTTTTTTTCTTTCTTTCATTTTAGGTAAGTGAAACATTTTGAAAAATATATCTTTTAAACGAATTCTGGGAAATTTAACGCATTGCAGCTAAGTATCTTTTTTGTAATAATTCTTTTTTAAATGAATTTTTATACCAAACTAGTTAATATAAACTCCTATCAGAAAGATTTCTGTTCTAAGAGCTACGTTGCAACATAAAATTTGTTGTTATGTACTAAAGATATCAGTAAAAAATTTCAAATTTAGGAGATAAGTGTAAGATTTTAATCATTTCGAATGATATAGCTTTCAACTAATCGCTCTTTAGTCAGTTAAATTGTTTGAAGATTTAGATACAAAAAAATTTTTGTTTATAAAATATTTCCTATTGACAGATTATATTGACTGCATACAAATGTTAAATTAAAAAAAAAAAAAAAAAACAAATTCGTCAAAGTGCCGCAAACAGCAAAAAAAAAAAAAAAAAAATTGTTTTTTCGCAAAAAAAAAAAAAAAAAAAAAAAAACGCTTTGACAGGCAAGCATATAATATATCAATATTTAATCATTGCGACGTCGTCGGACGTTACTAGTTAAGCATTCTTTATCAATTACGAGTTCAATAGCGTTCAAAACGTTTCAAAGAAGTAAATCTGGCATTTAACATAATTGTCTATCGATCAACACTTGAAGCGTTTAAAGCGTTGGGTTTGTACATTAATAATTAATGTGTTGCGTTTGTCTAGAATTAATTAAGTGAAAATTAAAGTTATAAGTTGACATTTATGTATCAAAAAAAAAAATATATATATATATATAAATATTACAATGATAAAGTTAATAGTCACAGCTTAAATGACGACAACACTTTTAATTGTAAACAAAGTTCAAAATATTTACAACAATAATAATAAATTGACAAACGCACGCTATATGACTAATTGCTCATAAATATTAACGCTTCTTAAAAATGTCGTACGTAAGAGCTTGCATCTATAGCTATAAGTTTTTTTTTTCTACTATAAGCCACTTTAAATACTCTTTTAAAAAGTTAAAGAGAGTGTGTACTGCACTGTGTCTATATGTAATTTATCTTAAGATACTTTTGTATCTATGCATGTACATATATTCAGTGCTTAGCAGTTGTAACGCTTACCATGCGCAGTTACATTGATTTGGAATCAGCTGTTGCGCATATTTAAATATTTATAATAATAAAAATATTTAAATACACCTAAAGATATTTAGTAGCTAGATACATTTTAATATACTCAAATGCAATTTTTAAGTTAATTAATGAGTTGATCTTGAGAATGTTTTGATGAAACTGTTGCTAGTTTAAGATATTGTAAGGCTTAGACAGATCTTATATGCTATGCAATGTTTTCTTTAAGGTGTTCTAAGGTTTTTTTTTATGATTTTTATAATTTCTAAATAAAAACTTGATTTAGTTGAGCTATAATATCTACAATAATAATTATTTACTTAAGCTTGTTTATTAAATATGCAATCGAAAAACCCCAAAAAAAAGTTGCCAATTCCACAAAAAAACAAACTGACTGCGTGTCAGTTGTGTTCAAGGTGTTTGTTAAACGTGGTTCATTGAACTTTATAAATCGTAGGATACAAAAAAAAAAAAAATCTGCAAAATAAAAATCTATCGCATCTTGATTGATATGTTTCAAGCATTCCTTATGAAAGAGATGGACACGCAGAGCTACGCAAGCGCATATTACTCTTAAAGAATATTGCCAAAGAGAGCGAAAAAGTGCGAGAGAGACTGAGAGCGAGTTGACTGTTTGTTTAAGCCAAGTTAAGAGTTGTCTAAAGAAACTAGTAGTTTCGGCGCTCATACAGAACGCGCGCAGATACACATTACGTACTTTTAACGATGACAAAGCCGACGACAGTGGCAACAATTTCAACGAAGTCAATAACAACAACAACAGCAGCAGCAACAACAGCAGCGAACGTTTAAAACCTTTCTATAAAATTTCATCAACGAATCAGTTGTCTGCGAAGCGGTGAATAAAACAGTCGTGTAAACGGAAATGTAAGCGAATCAAAAGGAAAAATTAACAACAAAAAAAAAAAAAAATACAACACAAAAAAGTAGCTCAAACTAAAACAAAAAAAAAAGTGTAACAACAAAAAAAAAAATTCACTAAAAATTCTATTATTTCGTTAACATTTTGTGCCATTTCCGCCATTTAATTTTATTTTTTGTGCGAAAAATCACTTCCAAAAGTTGCATGAAAAAAATACAAACAAAAACAAATGCCAAAAACTTTTAACTAAAACGCTTGATTGAGTTTCGCGTGCAGCGCATGTATCCTAAACCCGCTATTGCCCATGGCAAATTTAAACCAAGCGCGCAGTCATCCGTAGTGTTTCAATCTAATCCGATCAAAAACAATCCAAATCAAACGTTCGCTTTATTTTTTTTTTTTCGCAAAAGAAAAAAATATACATTTGTATCTTTTTTTTGTTTTTTTTTTGTTTTTGGTATTTGAAACTAATCGTAGTCTTCGTAGTTTGTTGTTGTTGTTGTCGTCGTCAACTTCATCATCGTCAAACGTAATGAACAAGTTTTTTATTGTGTTAATCTTTTAGCGCGTTTTTCGCTCTCTTTTGCACTTCTTGCTTTTGTTTTAAACATAAAAAAAATAAAATTTTTAATATTATTTGCATTTGTGCAAACACAAAAAAGTTTAAAAGAAAACGGGAAAACTTAAACCGCAGCAAAGCTAAAAAAAAAAAAAAAAAAAAAAAAAAAAAAAAAAATTGTTGTTGTTGCTAAGCGCGCCCTTTGTTGCAAAGTTTGTACGACTGCGCGCGTTTATAACAACAACAACTTATATACGTGTCTCTGTGTGTATCTATTGAGCATGTCTGCATACTTTTATAAAAGACTGTCTTTACTTCTTTGTTCAATGCTAGTTTGCAATTTTCAACAGCAACAACAATAACAACAATAATATTAAACAAAAAGTGCTAAACGAATATTGTGCTACAAGACAAAATAAAAAATAAAAAAAGAGGAAGAAAAATAGTAATAAGAAAAAGAAGCAAATAAGAAAACAAGAAGAAGAAAAAAAGAAAAAAAGGTTATTAAAACAAAAGTATCTGAAATGTGCAAATCTTTCAACTTAAGTGATTAGCTTAAAGCAACTTGTTTCAATTACAAATCGTAAGCAACATTTCATGCGCAATCGTTTTTTTTGTTTGCGCATGCAACATGTTGCGCTGTTTTCTGGCAACAAGCAATTAAAAGCAAATAGCATAAGGTAAATATTTAGAAATAACAGAAGAAGAAGAAGCAAAGTAACAGCACAGCAAATGCAATTGCATAAAAAAATTTATATTTGCTGCTGCTGCTGTTACTTTTGCAACAATGTTGCGCTGCATTCACAATTATCGCAAAATATTAACAAAAAAAAAAAAAAAATTATAAAAAAAAATTTTTTTTTAATTTAAAAGCAGAACTTTCTATTTTCTTTGCTTTTTTTTTTTTTTTTTTTTGCGGTTTGTTGTTTTATTATTTTTTTTATTTATTTATTAGATTTGTTTTTTTTTTCGTTGTCTTTTTTATATTCAATTTTTTTTGTTGTTGTGTATTGTTTTACCATTTTGTTTGTTATTTATATTTACCGTTAGAATTTTAATGCCAACAGTTGCTCGCTGTCATCATGCTATCTCGCTTGCACTTTACTTGTATTCATTGCGCGTTCTTGTATCTTTTTAGTATGCGAGTCTATTGCTTTTAAAAGTAGCTTTTTTTTTTTTTTTTTGAAGCTTACTTTTTTATACCCTGCAGTAAAAAGGAACAAAAAAAAATTAATAGGAAATATAATATTACAAATTAATAACTTTGCACCTATTTTTTTAAGATCCATAAACATGTTTGTCTGCAATTCATTTAATTAACTTTTAATTTTTTTTTTATGGAATATCTTGAAAACTCATAAAATTAAAGAGATCTCGTTTATAAGTAAAAAATTTTTATTTCAACAGGCTAAATCTATCTATAAAAATTTTCTAACCGTTGGTTCAATCAAGGAATATATCACTGTTTATTTAAGATTTCTTTGTATAAAATAGTGTATAACAAATTTCGGTTTTATTAACTTCATTGTTTTTGAATATTTTGATATTCATTTGTATGCCGCACATATAGTATTATGCCACTCTTTGCGTTCTTTAGAATTTTTTTCCTATTTCATAAGCATCGAGAATATTTTTACTGAGAACAGTTTTACAGTTATGAAATTTTTAATTTGATCAAAATATTTTCAAAACTTTAAAAACTCTATTTTGGAACTTTTCGTGGTTAATTATATGTTTCCAGAAATTATTATTTTAGTATTTTATTAAGAAACTTCTAATTATAGTATTAAAAACTTTTCTTTAAAAAGTCAATAAATTTTGATTTTTGACACATGCAAGTTCAAAGTACTTTCTGCTAAATAATATACTCGACTGCTTTGCGTGTTTAGTTAAAATTGACTTCCTCAAGTTTTTTTTTTTTTTAGTTATAGAAAAGCTTATTACTTCTACTTTTATTTGCATACATGTATATATATCATATCGTTTATATATATATATATCGTTTATTATATTTAAATATATTTAAATATACATAATGTGTTCTATAGAAATGTCGCAGTTTACAGCATGCACTTGCATTCTATATCATATTTACTTGTACGTGACTTGAAACAATTGTTAAGAATTTTGCAAAAAAAAAAAAAAAAAATTAAAAAAAGAATAAAAATAAAAAATGGCATACAAATTAAAAAAAAAAAAAATTTAAAATATTTATTTTTATATTTATAAAAAATGTTTCATTTTATTTTTATAATTTTATAGTATTGTAAAAAAAATACTACTAAAATTAATGAATAAAATATATTCCATTAATATAAAATATTCTTATCATAAATGCTATCTGACGCTTGTAGCACGTTGTATCGCTTGTCACTTAACCTTCTTTATTTTTTTAATTTTTTTTTTTGTTATTTATGCAACCGTAAGAGAATGCTTGTTTTGTGTCGTCTGTCCGTATTTTTCTTTCATTAAAAATAAGAATACAATAAATTTCCTGTTTATGAATCATCTGTAAAAAAAACACGCAAAAAAAAAGAAGTATTATTGATATTAAAAAGAAAACACAATTCTTTAAGTGACTGACAGCTGTTGTCTGCCTGTCTTGGCGTTTATAGATACATTTTGTAGTTTCGAAACCAAATATTAGGATGCGTTAAACAAATACGACGCGTATCTAGTTTGAAATAAAAAAAATGTTTTTAGAGCGGTCTTTCACTAGTAAAGACGTCTGGTCTTATTTGTGTCGTCGTCGTTGTTATTATTGTGCAATGACCTAAATCGTCCACACAAAAATCAAAGCCAAATACACTAGCTAAAACATAAACATACGGACGGACGGACGGGTCGATTGCTTAGTTGGTTGTTTGGTCGTTCGATCGATTTTATCACTGAAATAAACTGTTGAAGTATTTTTTTTGTATGCTGCTTTTAGTTTTGTTTTTTTTTTTTTGGAGTTTTCGCATTTCGTTTTGGTTCGTTGATTTTACGAGGTTTGTTTAAAAAACCTAAGCGCAGATTTAATGAAATACGATCAACATGCAAAAACCTTTGCAACAATTCTCGTTTTAGTTTCAAAAAAAAAAATAGAAAGAGCGCATAATGCTCTAAGGTTCATTTGTGGCTGTTAGGTCAGGTGTTGTCTGTCTGTTCAGTATAAATTTGCACATAAATGGGCGCAACCCAACAAACTGAGATTCATATACATACTTTGCCAATTTTTTAAATACTTTTTTTCTTTCATGTTTGCCAGCGTTTAGTTATTTTTCAGTCGAATTGGAGTTTTTTTTATTATTTTTTTTATTATTATTAGTCTTCTTTTAAACAGAGAGAAAGTAGCAACGCTTAAAAATAATTAATTAATATTGATTTTTTTTTAAACAAAAATATATAATTTTTTTTTAGGCTTATTGCCACAAGCCTAAGGCTTAATGCAAATACAGAATTTATATAAGAAATATTTTGTTGTATTTCTTTTTTTTTTTTTTTTAAGTTTATGTCATAATAAATTGTTTCTTTTTTTTCGTATATAAACGTCGTTTGGGATTATTAAAGCTACAGCAACATGTTGCTAACAAACAACAAGCTCTTCTGTGGTTTATGCAAATATCTTATTAGAAAGAGAGCAATAGATAAATCTATGTAATCCAACAACAACAATGTAACAGAGCAATAGTTTAAAACAAACAAAAAAATAAATAAAAAATTATAAAAACCGGTTCAAATTGGGTCGTAGTACTCTTAAGTGTAATTGTTACCTTTAAAATGCATGCTTTAACTTTGGCTCTACACGTTTTTAACTTGCTCTACTGCCTGTCCGTCTGTCTCATTATTATTACAGTCTTTTATATTTGTAATATTTATTTTATACACAAAAGTTTATTTATTTAGCTTTTAAGGCACGCGCGTACTTTAAATTTTTTTGTGTCTCTTATTTGCGTTAACATAGGTCAGTCAAGAAGTGTAGTTCGGTTATTATTTTATACATGTACACCCTTTAGGACTAAATAGACCTTCTAATAACATAAACGACCTTGTCTATATATGCTTGACATACAATATATTTCAAGATTAAAAGTGAAGAAAAAAAAAAATTAGAAAAACGCATTGGCAATTTGTATATTAATCACCTCTATTAATGGCCACATTTTGCATACTCATAAAAAGTGTTGTCGGTTTTTTAAGCTTCTAAATAGACAATTTGACATTGATAGTTGCTACTTTATAGCCTTCTTTATATGGTTTTATTGTGTATATAAAATTTTTCAAGTGCATCAATGAAGATTTTTTTTTTTAATAAGTTGCATTAAAATTTTTTTAAAATGATAAATAGGATTAAACTTATTGATTATTTGTAATCCTGAGCCGCTTTATGGTGGAATTTTTAGATAAAAATGCGTTAAAATCTTCTGAAGATTTAATAAGTTTATACAAAACGATTATAACTCAAAAACTAGAAGAGCTAGCACATTGTGCAGTTTACAGAACTGTTGCTGAAACTGTTTTTGAAGAACACAACGCAATAGCTTTTCTAGTTTTTAAGTTACAATCGTTCTAGGCGAACCTAGTTAAAGGTCAGTGACTCAAAGTGACTAAAAATAAATTTCTTTTAAATTAATATGCACTTGGCAATTTAATATTTTAAAGCATTAATTAATTTATATTGCTTAATCGCATATGTATCTACTAGAAATATTATTTAATTTAAATGCTTTTCGACTTTTGTCTCATACAATAATCCAAAACTTGTTATACGTATAGAAATTCATTTATTATAATATAATTCATAATTTTTGTTTTTTTTTTTTTTTTATTGTGTATTTTGACAGACCGTTTTCTTTATAATTATTTCTTTTATATAGGATTTCTTTCTTGTTGTTATATTAAATGTACCAGTTCTGGTTTTGTCAGTTATCTTTCTTTATTTTTTCGTAGATTTAGACAGCTGTTCTTTATGTATATTTTTTTTTTCTCCTCGATTGTTTATTAAAACTTTTGAAATGAATATATTTTTTTATTCTATTTGTAGAAATATGAATCATATAAAATCACAAAAGACACTTTAATGAAATATGAAACCATATCGGATTATAAAATTATATCGAACCAGTTTGCTTCTCATTAAATTGATAAATTTTATATGACAGACTCTTTATGACAGACTCAAAAATTGTTATCTATAGTTTTTTTTTTTTTTTTTTTTTTGAGTTTTTAAGTTCTTGCAATTTTTTTTTTTTTTTTTTTTTTTTTTTTTTTGACATTGACATTTACTATGTATAATGCTGAAGAGACGAATAGTTTTGTTTGGTTTTCCATTTTTTCTTGCTTTTTTTTTTTTTTTTAATTACATTTATGTTATATAAACACTTTACCTTAAGAGACAATTGAAAAACTATTTACCAATGTCAGTTTCAAGCCAAAGATTCTTGCCATTGAAAAGTAAAGTTGAACAAGAAATGATGAATGTAGAATGAATTAATATACCTTTTACAAAGGCGTCAATATTTAGTAATCGAACTGTTTTGTCTCAAGTGGCACTTAAGTTAAACTGGCAACTGGAAGTGGCAGTTATAAAGACGACAAGATACATCTGAGAATAGAGCTAACAGAGCTGCATAAAAAATATGACACGTATAAAGTCTGTAATTTTATATATTTTCTTATATTTTTTTTTTCATATCAGTTTGAAATTAAAAAAATATTATAAAAATATTAACATTTTCTTTGATATATTTTTTTAAATAATTTATTTATTATACTAAACCTTGACTTTATTTGCTGCACTTAAGTTCATTTTGCGGTTTTAAGATTTTCCTTAAAAGGAATGTATAAAATTTGAAAAGTTTCTTAAAACCAAGTAAAATAACCTTCAACTTATATGTTGCGAAAAACAAAAAAAAAAAAAAATAATAATTATAATAATTAGATAGATTTTGTAAAATATTTTGCAATTGTTTTAAGCAGTGGGCAAAATATTACTGCCAATTTATACTTAAAAAAATGATATAACAATGTGCTTGAAAAAAAATATTATAGTTGAATGGATGGTTGATTTGGTTGGATGAGAGTTGCACTGTTGACACCCACGTCCGCAGTAGTGTAATAAGTTTGTTTTACACCTTCATCAAAAACTTGTTTGTTTGATTATTCGTCGTCTTCTCTTAGTCAGTCAGTCAGTCAGTCTGTCAGCAAGTCAGTTGGCTGACTTGTCATCGACTTGAGTTTGTGCTTTTTTAATCAATGAATTAATGAGTATGAATGAATGCAATATTTTAGATGCTATAAATCAAAAGTGATGTTTGAGAAAAAAGTAATTTTTTTTTATTGCAACAAAGTAAAAATACGCTTTTAAATTGAGAAAAAAAAATCGCACCATTTATCATTGGCATTCATATACTGTAGCACCGCTACACCAGTTATAAAACTTGAAAGTGTGCACATCACTGATCTAAATCTTCAACCATTTTTTTATGTTTGTCATACGTATACGTTTTTTTACACTTTATTTTATTTCAAAGAGGAAAAGCGCTATTTGAGATACATTTTGTTTTTTTTTTTTTTTTTTTTTTTCACTTTAGTTCAAGTACATAAAAAGTGGTTTGAATTAATTTTTATTTGCATTTTTGCCCGGTTTATGTTTTTTTTTTTTTTTTTTTTTTAATAATTAATTTATTCAGTGCAATTTTATTTGCCATACAAGGTTATTTACTTTTATGAAATTATTGTCTGAAAGAGAGCTGCATTTTTATCTTTTTTTTTTTTTTTTTTTAGTTTGCTCCACATTTCTAGCATTTAGCTTTCCTGCTTAGTTTTTTTTCTCTTTTTTTTTATTGTTTATAAGTAGCTGTGTTGCATTTTAAAAACTTTTGTTTTTTGACTACGTCTGCGTGGGTTAAACTTGGCGCGTGCGCATGCAATTTTACATTAAAATTCGCATATAAACTGCAAACTGCAGAAAATTACTTAAACAATACTAAATATATATGTATGTGTGTATGTGTGTGTGTTTGTATAATTAAATAAAGTCATTTACCTTTGAGCGTGTTTTTTCGAGGTCTTTGTGCATGCTGAAAGTAGCTAAGCATAAAAGATACTTTGTACTTTAAGATACAAAAGAACATAAAAGACAAAAGTGCTCTTCTACATTTTGTTGTTTAGATTTTAAAGTACTTTTACTATTACAAAACATTTCGTGTCATTATTCAAGAGCTACCCACTTAAAAATGACTTGTAATGACTGTCTAGATACATTTGAATATTATTTCTAGAATTTTTTAATAAATATGAATATATTATAATTTTTTTTAAAAGTTTCAAGGCCATGATTTTATAGTTTTTTTTTTTTAAATTAGAAGTTACAATAAGATATTTTTTGAATTAAGAGATACCATAAGATATTTTTTGAATCTAAGACTTTTATCATATTTTTGTACATGTTACGTTTTTTTTTGCACCCTGTATAAATCGTATACAATCATATTTTTTACATTTATTTATATTATGACATAACATACGGCTTAACAAAGTAATTTTGACTCAAATAAGAACCGGATTTGTCTTTTTATTTTATTTATTCGGGTATTATATTTTATTTATTTTTGACAAATTCTTAGTAAAACCAAACAATTAGCAAAAATCAACAAAATGCAAAAAATTATGTCTACGAAAAATAAGAAAGAAAAATTCCAATAATAAATATTTTTGAAATCATAAAATGCGTCAAATTGTGAATAGCAGCGCAACAGGTTGAATCAAACAAAAAATTAAAATAGCTAAATTACTCAATGACATATTTATTTATTTTATTTATTTTAAATCTTAAGCTTTCTACGAAAATCACAAGCTGCTGCTGCTGACGCGCGACAACTTTAAATAAAAACAAAACTAAAATATAAAAAGCTAGTTTGGAAACAAAAAAAAAACCCAACAGGGAAGTGCTTCAAAAAAAAAAAAAACACCAAAACTATATTTTACATAGACTGCTAAACGAAAACTTGCCAATCGATGTTATAAACGACGAGAATTATTAATTCTTAATATTAATTAATTAATTAAACAAAAATGACCACAATGCCTGTAGTCTGGTGTACGGATCCAAATTCGGTAAATAATAAACCGACCGCATTTGCGCTACACGGCATACAGCTGCAGGGTAATGTTACGGAGAAACAAGTGATTGCGCTACGTGAATTGGTCAATGCAGCGGCAGAGGGACGTCTTATATTACCATCGGATGGAACATTTATGCTATTGGATAGTGGCATTAGCATTGAAAGTTCTATTGTAAAGGAAGGGGAGCAAAAAGGAGCAGAAACAGTCAACGCCAATAGCAATAGCAACACCACCGCAACAATTTTAGATGAAAATGTCTTTGGCAGTAATAAGGAAAATGCCAGCGCAAATATGCCGAGCAATGAAACACAGCATGCTGCCAGCGTTAAGCAAAAGAATGTGAAAAATACATATATACTGATGCCAGTGACAAATACAACAAATACAACATCGACAACGACAACAACAACGTTGACCACTACGTCGTCGTCGTCGTCGTCGTTGGTCAAAAAGCTTACCGGCAAAATCGGCTGCTGCTTTAGCGGCAGAACAACTGGAATTTCTTCTTGAACCAAAATATGCAACACTGACATCATCCTCGCCAGTGCACAGTAATAGTGGCAGCAGCAGTAGCTGTTCAACATTAGTCGACGATGAGATACTCTATGAGTTCCTTTGCTGTGCTAAATGCTTAAATGAAACGTATGCCGCTAAGAAATGTCTCAAAAGTAGTAATACAAATACACAACGCATGAGATTTGTCAATTGTGGCAATGCTGGCAATGGTGCCAGCAGCAATAGCAATCGGCTGCAACGTTTCCTAATGAAGTGTAGCGCTGTTAAAACCTATGAAAATAATGAGTTCAATGAACTACAAAATGCTAAGGGCAGTGTTGCTGGTGCTGCTACTCCTGTTGATGATCCTGTTTATAATATTGCCACCAAGTATACGCGTCGCTATCATCAGCATTCACATCGAAAACACTATTGGGGTATTGTACGTAATCATTATCGATATCAAAATCGTCACAAATTACCCATGCACAGTGTGAAAAGCTTTCATAATCGCAATTATACGCTGTCGTCTACTGCGTCAGCGTTAAAAAACGCTGCTAGTGTCGATGGCGTAGGTGTGGACGTTTGTGCATTGCCGCCGTCGCTAGCCGACAATTCGCATTCGTTACAAATCGGCAGTCAGTTGTCGACTGCAGCGGCAGTAACAAGTAACGCGAACGCGACGAATTTATTGTGCGAATATCCAGTAAAGCTACCGGTCTACGCCGTTGTTAATAAATCACAAATCACAGACAGTGCAAATCAAATGACAGCCACAACAACAACAACAACAGCTGAAACAGCAATGACAAATTCAATTCAAGCCAAGACTGAGCAACAAGCGTCATCGTCGTTGAACTGTGATAATGAAAAGCCAGCGCCACAAGTAATAGTTAAGGATTTAATAAGTTTCGACGATGATATTATCGTCAATTTGGATAGCATTAAATTAGACAATAATTGTTGTGATAGTAATGTAGTTGCTGCCGCTGCTGACACTGCTGCTATTGATTTACTCAGTGCGCCAAATAACGATGCTGCACTCTTGGCATTAACTACGCCGCCAGCTACACCACCCGCATCAGCAAAACCCGCATCACCGGGCAGCAATAATTCAAGCCGTAAGACTAGCATCGATTCAACGTGTACGATTAGTTCTATGGATTCGGGATTCATAGAAATACAACATAAACTTGAAGCACTTGCAGCTGTGGGAAATCTAATACCATTGTCGCGTCTTTTTGACGGCGGCAAAACGGCACGTGAAGCGCCATCAAATGCGGCCAACAACGAGTGTGAAGGTGTTGAAAAGATAGCGCGTCTCAACTATAAAGAATGCCTAACACAATCGAGAAATCGTCGCAAATCCTATGAAGAATTTAAAGCAATGTTTGTAAATTGCAATAGCAACACAACAAATTTTATGGCCGTTGATAGCAGCAGCAACAACTTGTTTCATGAACGGCGTTTGTCAAGACGCAGAACTATGCAAGAATTGCTGGCAACGGGTGGAGCAACAGAAATGCTACAATGCTGCAACAATAGTGATACTGTCAATAGCAATACAGCAACAACAACAGCACTAGCTTCTATATCCGAACAAGAAATCACCACAAATAGTGGCGTTAATGGTAATGGCAGTGGAAGCGGCGACGGTGACGGTGACACAAACATTAGCGAGCAAACATTATTGGCGGCGCATGAAGCGGAGAAGGAAAATTGTGAACCAAGGAGCATGATGCAGGAGCACGGTGTAATTTTAACTAAACCGGATTTACAAAACAGGTTTACATACGTCGCCGCCGCCGCCGCCACAACAGCAAATGCTTTAAATGCTACCGCAAGCATGGATGAAATGGATACCGGTGACGATCTAATAGCGTCGTCGTCGTCGTTGACCACAACGACGACTGCCTTGCCGACAACCACTGAAATAATGCGCAAGAATTCCGATTTTCTATCACAAATACTCGATCATCAATTGCTTTCGAAACATGAACATGAAAATGCACACAAACGACGTACATCGTATGAGGAATTTAAGCGTTTGGTACGCGAATTCGAATGTGTCGATGTTGTTGATAAATCGTCGAGTACAGAGACGGCGGCGGGAATGGACACTACAGCTATGAAATGTCAGAACACACCCACTGTCGATGGTAAAAACATGGCATTACCTTCGTCATCATCGTCGTTTAAGCGTCAAAATTCAAGACATCGCAAAAGTTTTGCCTCGTATTTTTTTCCACGACGCAACTCGGCAAAAGAGACAACAACAGCAACAACAAACAAGTCGAACAATAACGTAAATAATATTGCCGAAGAACAGCAAACAACAGAATCTCAACTACAGATACAGAATTATGCGCGTCTACCGCCTGCTGTCATGGCTGCCGCTGCTGCTGGTACACGGAATAATCCGCATTACAAACGCAATTTCAAGATCTATGACAAAATTGTCTATGGCACCATCTATGATATTATACAGCGTAAAAATGATATTTATAATTTAACCTATCAAAAATACGATAAATATATGACCTATGGCACCATTTATGAAATATTGCATCGCAAATCATCAACATCATCGCAGTCGTCAACATTTCCCTCAGGTGCCAGTGAACGTTTGCAGCGTAAGAGTCTAAGCTCCATTTTAGAAAGAGATGCATTAACGTCGGCAACGGCAACAGTGATGACGACGTTGACAACTTCCGGCATAGAACAACAACAGCAGCAGCAGAAGGAAAAGTCTGCTGATGACGATGACATTGCCGCAACAAGTAAAGCGAAAGACAAAAAACATAAGCAACATAAATCTGATGTGATTTATGACATTATACAAAAGCAGCAGCAACTGCAACAGCAACAGCAGCAAGAGCAAGAGAATCGTTGTAAGAATGGCAATGACACCGATGCAATGATGAAAGTTGATGCAACCAATTTGGGCATGCATGTTACACCGCACAAATATGGCACAATATATGATATTCTACAAGGAGAGAAATTGGATACCGCTGAGAGTAGTACGAAAACGTTGACAGTAACAACTGCTGTCTTAGGCACCACATCCTCTTTATCGAAGCAACAACAGCAACAGCAGCAGCAAAATAAAAAAACAAGACGAATCGTTTTGTGGTCAGTCAGGTAGATGAGCAACAGATGCAAGTTGAAAATAAGAAAATTACAGCAGCAAATGTTGCTACAGAACAACAGCATGCAATCGTCGACTATAATGCTGAACCCGAAAAAGGCGGCACAACAAAATCATCCAAACCAAATAAGATGCGTCGCTTGTCCAACATACTCTCCTACAAGTCATTGGCCGGAGGTGGTGGTAATGTTAGCAGCAGCGCGCAGCAAGTCGAAGAAAATGCTGGCAATGCTGTTATTGAAAACGATGCTAACGCAGTTGCCAGCGCCAACGCTGCAGACAACAACATTAATGGTGGAAGCATTAAAAACAAAAAACGCGCACAAGCGAAACGACGCATTGGGGTTACCACAAATCTGCTATTGCCACTAGATAGCGAAGAATTGTACGCACGCATCATTAGGCAGCATCGTGCAACGAACCATGGCGGCGGCGTCGGCGGCGGCGGCGAAGATTGTATTGCTGCTGCTAAAGCAACGAAAACAGCAACAGCAGCGAATAGCAGCAATAGTTGTAGTATTCATTCACATGCTCAAATTACCAAGTCCAATTCGCTGGATGGCATTTCTATGTCGGTTGCCATTTCGCCGCCCAATACGCCTTCACCGCCGCGACCACGTCGTAGCCTCAAGCAACATACTTGTCTGAATGGTAGTGCTGCAACTGGTACACAACGTTTGCTTATCAAGAAATTCTCACTGGATAATAGCAACAATAATCATGAACTTCCGCTGCCCTTGCGCGAAAAGCAACCTCTGCGTCGTTGGTCCAATCAGTTACCAATGCGTTGCTGTTGCGAGGATTCATTGTCAGGCAATAACAATGAACAAAAGCTGCTGCTGCCAACACCACTCAAATCAAATAAACACAGGCACAGAAGTAGCAGCATACAGCCACAACAACAACAACAACAGCAACAACAACAGAATCATTGCTGCGCTTGCAATGCAGCAGCACTTTTGACAACGATCTCTGCCTCGACTTCGTCATTACACTTTTTATCCAATGCAACAACAACGCGTACAGCAACAAGTGCTGCTGCTGCTGCTGCTGTCATTGAAAAGTCTCGTTCCTTACCCGCAAATAGTCAAATCGGCAGCAGCGGTGCAGTCATTGAACATACGTGCGCGAATTTCATGACAAAGTCCGTTCACGCAGCACGCAGCGACTGTTGCCACTGTTTGGTCTGTACAGCAAATTCAACAGCAAAACAACAACAACAACGTCTAATAGTAAACTAGCTGCTGCTATTGCTGCTGCTGCTGCTAATCCAGCAACAAATATGGCCAAGAAAGGCAAATCGCGTCGACTTTCGGAATTTACGCGCGGTGAATTTTTTAAATGAAAAATCGTAAGTTTACATTTATTGTTTTTGTTTAATTTTTTATTTATTTATTTTTTTTTTTTTTATTATTATTATTATTGACTGACAATATACAGATATATATTTTGTATATTTAATTGCATTCAACATTTTAATTGACAACGACTTGGTTAATTAAAGTGACCATATTGTCAAAATTACGGAAGTTAAATTTATTTTTTAATGTATTAAGTGTAGCCGAAACTTGAAGAACTCAAGCTAGAGCTTAATATTTATTATAGAACTAGAATGGGGCTGATATGAGTTATTGTCCCAACATGTTACTGCTAACGGTTCCCATAAAAAATTCATATGGAAATTATATATATATTTTTTTTTACCAAATATAATTTTCTTTCGTTTCGCCTTTTTTTTTTTTTTAAATGGTAACCTTAGAAGCAATGAGTCAGCCATGTAGCCAAGTACAATTTTTTAGGGTAATGAAAGTACTTAAAACTTTTCTCAATAAAATGGAGAAAGGTTGTGTATGACTCAATAAATAGAAACAACTGTTTTGTATGTTTTCTATATTTTTTAATATAAATATTCATTTATTTTTGTAAAAAAAAAAAATTCAAAAAATTATAAAATGAGAAAACTCTAAGTATTCATTGCTAATATCTCTTAAGTATTTTGCATTTACAATGTAAAAATTTTCCACAATATTCGATCAAGGCCAAATTATTTTAAGTAATACGTATGTACATATAATACGTATATACTATATACCACACATATGTATGTATGTAGTTCAATTTAAACAATCAAAATTTGCATATGACAGCTGTTCAAACTTTTAAACAAGTCATTGTTTTGATCGTCGCTGTCGATGTTGACACTTCGAAATGCGTATCAAAATGCTTTTTTAAACTTTAATTGTTACCTTTTGGCATACAAAAATAAACCAAAAGTTTAATGACAACTTTGATTTCAGTGTTGTAGTCGCTTTTGTTTTTAATGGTCTTTATATGTAAACTGTGTGGTATATTTATTTTGGCGTGAAGTTTGTAACTATTAACAGGAAAATGTTATCTTTAACATTTTCGGTGCTCTTTAAACGCAATATACACCAACAATTTTGAATTGTTTTTTAAATTTTTACTTCTATGTCTAAAAAGCAATAACACTTTATGAAGCACATTGGTGATAGTGAATATTTTTTTGTTGTGTGCACTCCATAACTAACACAATTTCAAACGAATTTTCTAAAAAAAAAAATTCATAAATATATTAAATCTTCATTTTGTTAGATTCAATCTAGTACAAATAAAACTTGTAGCGTTTCTAAAACACAATACAAATTTTGAATGTATTTTTGCTTTGCAATAATACAACAAAAGCATATTTCTTTCTTTTTATAAGTAATCGCCAATCAAATGAGACAATAGTCAAACTTTTATTTTTTTAAAGTAAAAAAAAATATGTATGACCGCAAAAGTTTTGTTTCAATTTTATCACTCAATTAATACTTTTTGTTTTATGTTTTAGTCACGACGTTAACGTCTACGATTTTAAGCATTCCTAATTAACAACTTCATTGGTTTACTAAGTCGCGTAGACTTGATCAAAACATTGCTGCAAATGGTCTTTTTTTTTATGGATACAAAATACAGACAGACACGACCCCAAAAACATTTTGAACACTTTATAGGTTCATACAAAGCAAAACGATACTATAGTATTATCGAAACGTGCCGGAACGCCGCACTTGCTATCAAATCGATTACAACATTTTGTTTTTTTTTTTTCAAATATGTATATAAACTTTACGTTAAGTTGGAAAGTATGTATGTAGTTTTCATTTTTTTAATCGTTGGATAAACACTTTCAAATATTTTTTCCATGATTTTTATTATTATAAAAAAATAAAAACATATATTATAGAATTTTTATTATTATTTAAAAAAATTGAGGGTATAGTATCTATTTTATATGGCAACTACCTCGAGCTTGGCTGAAAGCAACTGTACACATTTTAGGTACGCTCAAAAGTATACATTTTATAATTAAGCGAATGACAACACTCGAGAGAGAAATTATGCTATGCTCTCATTTTTTTTTTTTTTTTTTTTTCATTGTCTCTTGAGTACTGAAAAAATGTAAATTTAAGAGCAGGTATTGCATATATGATATCATGTTCTGGTCTTTAGAATCATTACTACAATTGCTAATTGTTTTAACTGTGACACACATATGTCCAATTTAGTCGATAATTGTTTTGTTAAAAGTGAATCCCACTACAAATGAACTTTCATCAGTCTATCACTTCCGTTTAATTTTCAAACAAAGCGTGAAATAAGCTAACCGTTAACAGCTTGAACAGTGGGAATAAAGCCAATGAAAATAACATTAAAAAAGTTATTCTAGTTTATTCATTAAGTAGACAAATAGTTTTTGAGTAGCTAATTAAGTAGCTAATTAAAAACACATTAAGCACAAAATTCATACTCTAATAAATATGCAAAAAAAAATGTGAAAAAAAGTATTTTAAGATTAAAGTATCACGTAAGAATGTAATTAGTCTGTAATCTATAAAAATGGGGTACCACCAAGCCGCAGCTAATCTAAAAACATTTAACTCTAAAATAAATTTAAAATGTTTTTCCAAACAAAAAAAAAAAAAAAAAATATACACTATTTTATATAATATTTTTTTTTATTATGGTACTCACATTAACTTTTCTGTTAGCAAACCTTTTTTAAATATTTGATACACACTTTAAAAATTTATTTAATTAAAAAGAAAATTTGACATTTATAAGGTGAAATTATATAAATTCACCATAATATGCATACTCAACAAAATATGTTAGCAAATTAGAAAGAGATAGTAGCGGAATACTTCACCTGTATCATTTTTTCTAACTCACTTTTTACTTTATTTTTCTTATTCTGTACAAATAATTTTTCAATTTATTATTTAACAAAGCTTTTTACTAATTCTTAATAGATTGTCAGTCCTATCTTAGTAGATTTCAGAGTCTGCATTTGAATTAGTTTGTTTTTAAATATATAAATCTAATAATCTAAAAAAACTACATACGTGCTTATATTTATTTTTTCTTTATTTTTTCATGGATTTATTTTATCATTTTCGATATGAGTTTGTCTTTTTTTTATTATTTCAATGACAATAAGAAAACTGAAATGTTTTTAAGTTTTTTTTTATTATTATTTTATTTATTATTATTTTTTTGTTACGATTTTAAATATCATACATTAAAAACGACAACTGTCGGACAGACAGACAAATGGACAACAAACAGCAGTAACAAAAGTTTCAATTAAATCAAATTGACAATAGACGTCGTCGTTGTACTCAAATTTGACATTGAACTATTGTTCTATAATAACTTAAATGAAAAAATCAAAATACAAAATCATGTCATTTAAATTGTTGCACGACGAACTGTTGCGACCCAACTGCGCATTTATCAATTTGTCAAAAAACTGTCTTTTTAAATATTATTTTTTTTTTCACTAATTATAAGTTTTTGTATATATTTACATGTCATATTAGACGACGCTCACTCCTACTGCATAATATTTTGACTGATTATAGCTTATATGAAAAGAAAACGATCTGTGCATGTGAAATGTAATGAGACTCTATTTACTTTGATTATAGTTTGCTGAAAAAATCTATATTGTTGTGGAAAAAAAATATTAATATTTATACTAATGAAAAAAAAAAAAAAAAATTTCTTTATCGCAATTCATTGTGTGTATCTGTTATATTGTTTTTATTTATAATTAAAATAAACATTTTTATAATTAGCTAAAATAGAATATTTTCAAAAAAAAAAAAAATAATATTCACACAAAAAAATATTTAAAAAATTAAATAATTGAAATGTATCTTTTCATATGTATCTTTTGATATGTATCTTTTTTCCCAATTAAATAATATTTTTTGATTTTGATCAGTTCGGTTGTTTAAATTTCAGTTAATTCTTAAAGCTTTTTTTTTTCCAATTAGTTTTGCAAAGTATTTAACTTTTAAAAAAAAAATCATTGCTTATTATCATTGTTTATTATTTTTTCGCCCTTTTTTTCGACTGCCAATCTAAGCGGATTAGCGTCACTTGCGCCTAATTTTAGGTAGATTATTTTTTTTATGGTGAACCATTAACTTTTTATAGACTTTTAGACGAACATTAAAAAAATAGTTTTAAAATGCACAAATAAAATTTTAAATGTAAAACTTTTTAGTGCTTTTCACATAAAAATTAGAATCACTTTGAAAAAAAAAAAAAAATTCACTTATGTTGAAATATTTTATTCTACTATGTATAATTAAAATATTGTCTAATTAAGAATTTTTAGTTGGGGCAAGAATCTCATTTTCACTTAAAATTGGTTATAAAGTTTATTTTTCATGTTTCTTGTTGACATCTGATCTCTTAGATACTCTCTTTATTGTTAAGCATAAACTGTTTGAGAATTATAAGATTTCATTATACTACAATACGAATAGAAATCGAAGAACTTTAACGTTTTGAGAATGTCGGAATACGACTGATTTGAAAAGTAAATCACTCAATTTTAGTGATTTCGAAAATGAGAAACTGCTTGATTATTCTTTCTTGTACTTGAATACATTTTTTTCTACGATATGAAATTTTTTTTATTCTGAATAATTTTATTTTCTATTCTTTAAAATGCAACGAATTGAAAAAACCAACGAAACCAACACAAAGCGTTATTTTTAATTAAATTTTCTGTATATACAGGATATGATATGTTATACAGGAAAACTTTTTAAATTTTTTTTTTTTTTTGATTATTAATTAAAACTTGCAACAGACAACTTATTGTTGCTCTTTGTAATCATTTGTTACAGTGGCTGGCAACACAGAGCATCAATTAAATGGAATTAAGAAGAGATATGAGCAATTTAAAATAACTCAAATTGTTTTAAACTTCTCACGCGCGTCATTCTCGTGTTCGGTCAACGTTATTGTTGAAATGAATGATGATGAATTTGTTTTTTTTTGATGCAAATGGTTGCAGGATATGCAGACAGATGGGCAGACAAAAAAAAAAACTTGATGTTTCGAACAAGTCTCCAGAGTTATAATTACTTTGTTTATGCATTTTAGATTGCGGTAGCAAAAATATGAATAAATTTCGCTTAAACAAGGCTTTAATACACTACTTATTAGTATTATTTTTTTACAGTTGTACTTAAAATAGCAGCTAATAGATAAACATTAAATAAAAGTATCTTTTCGATGTCAATAGAAACAGTTGCATTTGTTTTTCTAGTTCTATTTACAACAAATAAATAGTACACAAACGTCACTAGACACCACTGCAGCACGTGCTTTTGACTACTTTAGCCGTCATTGAATGCATATCTAACTTATTTTATATTAGAAGAATAATAGCTATAATAACGTTTTAAACAAATTACAAATATTTGTGGTTTATTTTATTGGTCATTTGACAAGGTTCTAATGAAAAATATTTGCGCATCAATTTTAATTGCTGCTGCTTCATCATTAAAAATTCATTCTGTATAAATATTCAATTCATTCACAATTGTTGTTTTATCATTCAACTACAACAAAAATATACTATAATTCTAACGTTTATGAATCAACTTTTGTAATGTTTTTTCCCCAAACCTTGTCTGAATAGAAAACTTAATGCTATAGATACATTTGTATCTACAATAGCAATTGCAATATTACTTAATTTTATTGCATATATATGTATACAGTTTGCTTAGAACTATAAACGTTATTAAATAATTAAGTGTCATTTATTTAATAATATTTTTTTTTTCCAATGCGTTAATAAATTTCTCAATTGATAAATTTTTTTTATTAATTTTTTTTTTTTGAAATTGTTTAATTAATAAAATTTTTTTCTTCTTTTTTTTTAGGTAAGTGTCGTTGCTATAACAAAATGAAGTCAAAAATTATGCGGATAAGTAGAAAAAATATATTTGTTTTGCTTTGGTTTTATATGCAGCATTAAGATACAAAAGTATCTACATGCATATTTTGTTCGATAACAGCTACATTCAAGCTCACTCAATAATTAATGTTGTCTTTTTTTTTTTTAATTTACATGTTTATTTTTGCAAAAAATAGAAAAAATAGCAGCTACAAATTCAACTTAAAACAATTATAGAGAAAGTTTTGCATTTTTTTTTTTTTCATTGTTGCAAGTGTAAAATTGCTCCAATTAACAATAAACTACAAATGTTGTACAATGGCGACAACGATGACGACGACGACGCCTTTGACCAGTTGTTGTCGCGTGTTGTGCTGCTTTTTAGTTGTTGTTGTTGTCTGTATCTATAACTGTCGGCAACTTGCTTGCTATATAAAATTATATGCAAATTAAAAAATCAGGAATTGACTGTCAATGAAGTATAACAAGCAATAAACTAAAAAAATACTATATATATAAATAATAATAAAATATATAAAAGTTGTAATGTGCGCACCCACTACGACGTAAAACTGCAACATTATTTTGCTACAACTCCAATTAACGTTCTATGCTAAATTCAAAATTTAGCATAACACCCGCACGATCGTTCAGTTAACTGTAAAAAAAAAAAAGAAAAAAAAAAAAAAAAAAAAAAAACGTGCACTAATTTGCAGTTAATGACACGATTATTTTTTTTTTTTAGATTTTATGTACTATTTTGCGTTCAACATTTTTGATGTTAACTTGCGGTAACTGAGTGACAGCGCACCTTGTGTAGTACTCTAAATACGCCGCTTTTCTGTCAATCCAAAAAAAAAGTTGTTAGTCACTGAAGTAGGCTGTTTTTTTATTTATTTTTATTTTTTTTTTTTTGTAACATAAACAAACGTGATGTAGGTCAGTTATGCACTTATGTGTGTTCAAAAGCGTAGTTCAAGGATTGATTTTATTTTTGTGGACTTAGTTGCATATTTCCGTATGATATGCGTGCAGCTTTGCTCAGGTACAGCTCAATAAAAAAGAAATTTAATTTTTACATATTTGTTTATTTTTCTTTTCGAAAAGTATCTTATAGATACATATGTAATATAAAAGTATCTTATAGATACATTATATAAAAAAAACAAAATTAAATATAGAGCTATGATTCTAGTATTATTTTATATTTTTTTTATTAAAATTTAATTTCTATGCCTAACAAATTTTGTTTTAGCTGCGTTCGTCCGTCTGTCTGTCTATTTATGCTACTGTTTTAATGCAGCGCTTATTTTAACTTGTGTCAGCTAACAGCTTTATTTTTAGCTTTTTTATTTATTTTTTTATTTTATTTTTTTAACATAGTCATTTCCTTTTATCTTCACAACAGCGCATGCGCGCACTTCAATGCCCAAAGCAATTGCTTTGCTGCATTGCAACTTGGCTGCTTAGTAAAAAAAACAAATTTTTAACAAAATTGCAGCACACAACGACAACAACAACAACGACAACAAGTTGCATTAATCTAATTTTAACTCAAAGAGGATACACCATATATGTAGTTAAAGCATTTATCTTGTTTTAGTTTTTCTTTTTTTTTTTTTCCTACTTCAATCGTTTAAATTGTTTTACTTCTTCGTCGCTATGCATTTATTACAAGCGTCAGGCATGCATGCATGCATGCATTTCATTCATTCGGAAAAAAAAAAAATAAATTTTTGCAATTAAGTCACCACAAACAACAAATGCAAACATGGTGCTGCAGTAGCAAGCAACAACAAACTAAACACGTTAGTTGTTGTCGTTAGTCGAAGTCAAGTCAAGTCAAGCTGGACAACAGTGGCAACAATGGAACGTTGGAAGTCTCTAAGCCAAAACTAACTAAACCAGAGACCAAAGTTGTTGATGTTTATTTTTAGACAAACCGCATTTGGTCGTTTTAAAAATAGTTTCTCGATTATTATACACATTTATACATTTAGCCAGTGCTTTGGAATGAAAGCGTATTGGCAGCAAATTGCCATTTTTGATCAAATCAAACCAAAACAAACTCTTGTTTAGGAACTATACCTTGAATTTTAGGAACTATGTTACTAAAATCTAAATACAATCGAAGTACTAGTTTGCTGCAGCTAGTATATATTTTAGCTAGCATGCCTTGTCCATTGGCAATGTCTTTCACATGCACATACATAGACAAAATATTGATATAGCCACTGGCTATGACTGCAGCATGTAATTGAGCCGACGAAGCAGCAAATCAAGTCTATTGCATTTGATTTGAGACTAGCAAAAATGTATGTATTCGTAGCACTTCTTTTAAGGTCGTATTTGGTTTGCTTACATTTCTTGTTAGTCTTTAAAGCTAAAAATAAACAAGAGCAATGACGACGACAACGACGACGACGTTCAAGCTGTTGATAAGTTAGTCCGTTGCCTGACAAGCGGTGTTTAATTTTTTTGTGTAACTAACATTGGCGCCAATAGGCGTTTAAAATATCTCTTTGACTATATCTATCTATCTGTCTGTCTGTCTGTCTGTCTGTCCGTATTTTATGCCTATTCATGAATGAATGCAGTAAGGCAAAAAAAAAGAAAAATTAACTACGGAATGCTTTAAACTATAAATTATTTATACTGTAGTGCAATTAAATCATAGACTATACGCACATTTTCCGGCAAAAAAAAAAAAAAAAAATGTAGACTTAGATACATTTATGTATCTTGTATCTTGTTTCACTTTTTTTTTCTTTCCTCTTCTTTTTTTTTTTTAGCTAAAAATAAACACAGTTTAATTTTAATCACACAACATACTATATACATGATTTGTTGTTAACCGCAATGATAGCCAATTATTAACGTAATAGACAAACATAAAACATGCATTCATATAACTGAGTCGCCAACAGGCATACGACGACAACGACAACGACAATGTGTAAACGCTCATCAATAATCATGCCAATATCAATCATACCGAGACATATATATATACGTATAGATACATATTCATAGATGGAAAGATAGATAGATACATTCGCTTGTTTGTTTTTGTATCTTTGCATGCAACATGTGTGTATCAATTCATTCATCCGCGCTATTCATTCATTCATGCTATACGCAATCATAATGTGTCGTCTAATAGCTTAAAATCCTGTTTAACATGAATGTATGTTAGCTATAATTATTTAGCACAGTTGTTGCAACATTGTTGTGTGCTGCATTAAATTTCTACGAATTTTTCTTTCCGCTTTATTTTTAGCTATTTTTAAATGGTTTATATATTTTTTTTTTAATTGTTTTATAACAAATACTTTCAATTCTAGCTTTTTATGTAAGCAGTTCAAATACCATTTACCAATTTCAAATAAAAGTCAAAGGCAACTAAAGAGCATTAAGCTAGATACAAAAAATCTACATACACAACATCTTCTAGTGTTGTTATAGATACTTTTGCTGTATACCAACACTACTGAATTGCATCCTGTCACAGTAATTTAATTTTTTTTTCTCTTGACTTTTTTTGTTGTCTTGTTTCTATAGTTACTTCAGGCGCTTAGGCCACATTTAGAACGTGAGGAAGTTGCAATTTATATGCACCACATTGATGTACACAAAGAGATACTAGCACACAACATGAAGTTGTTAAAAAGAATGCTAAAAAAAAACAAACGGCAAAGGAATAAAGCAAAAAAAAAAAAAAAGAAAGGGGAAAAACTTGAGTTGAAGTGGTGGTGTCTTGTACGTGTTTCGTCCTAATATATATACTGAATTGTGTAGCGTTAAAAATAAAAGTGAAAATTTGTATTAAGCTAAGCTAATATCCTGTAGCAAAAATAGAATAGAAAAGATTTTTTTAATACGCTACAGACATAGAAAAAAATAGGTATATTAATTTATTATAAAGGGCTTAACTCTTAGGTCAACGTCAGAGTAAAAGCTGAAAGCGTTGCGATAGGCAAAGCGATAAGACAGGTCAACGTCTAAGTAGAAACTGAAAGCGTTGCGATAGGCGAAGCGATAGCACAGGATGGTATTTCACAACACAACTTTCTATGTGGCAGCTCAAAAGATACCACCCTGTGTCTTATCGCTTCGTCTAGCCTTAGAAGTAGACGTCGAAGATATGTTTGCTATATTTCTATAAAAGTTATACTTCTACACTTCATATTCTACACATTTCCTTATTACCAAAATTTTTAATGTAAAACGTATTTAAAGTTTGCTTTTACCAAAGCTAATATTTTGCTTTTGTGTTTATCTTTGCAAAATAAAGCACAAAACTTGTCTTCGTCATACATACAAAGTATTTTGCATATACATATGTACTGCCTTATTCAAACTTTTTTTGCTGCTGTGTTGTGTATCTATTGGCTGTGCTCATGAAAGCTACTTTCGTTTTCTTAGAACTGATTTTCAGATGGCTTATCACATTTGACACAAATTTGTATTGAATGCTATTCATAAGTATTCATTTTACCATTTAACAGTTTAATGTGAATTTTCACAGCAAGACGATATGAATCTGATTATTTTCAGAAGATTTTTCATTTTCAAATTTATTGCCACATAATATTTTTTTTTTTTTTTTGTATTTAACACATTTTCACAATGCTAATAAACGTAAAAGTATCTTAAAGTGAACATACAAGTGTGTTGAGATGTGTAAATTGATTCAAAATATTATTATTTTTTATGCAGTCTGAAAAAAACTGTTAAATGTATTTCAGATAAAATTTATTAAGTTGAAGAGCGCATAAAACAGTCTTATACTATTAAGGTCAATGTTAAAACTGTACTATTGTATTAGCCTAGAGTAAATCTTTTTTTTTTTTTTGCAATTTAGTTATCGTTTTATAATATTCTTATTGAGCTATGTATGACTTGCATATTATACTAAAATATTTAGAAGAAAAAAATTAAACAAAAACAACAAAATCACGAGTAATAATTCTCAACAAACTAGTTTGTTTTTAAATCTAATAAAGCTTTGTGTGAGACATGATTGTTTTTTTTTTTTTTTTTTTTTTAAATTGAATTTTAATATTGTGTATTATTGTGTTAAACATTTTTGTTAGTAAAAGATACAAAATGTTTGCTAAATACCCTTATACTCTTAGACGTGCGTTTTTAGATTTTTAGTTCACAATCAACATAAGAATTGAATGACTTTGTCTCTATGAGTACTAATAAATACAAATCACAGTAAAAACAAATTGAATAAACAATAAAACTAGAGCAATTTAAAAAAAAATAACAAGGAGAATAAATATAAAAGCAACAAAATAAAGCGTTCAATACACTAAGTACACAGTGAGTACAACTGAATTTTTGATGTGTACAATACTAACTCATTTTACATTATACATATATTTACTCATACTCTTTACTTTAAAAGCTGGAATACATGCAATAACTATGCAAATATAGAACACACAAATGTACAATATTCATAAAGCTTTCCCAGAGATAAAGATAGAGAAAGATATTGTGAAATGGAGACCTTTGTTTTTTTTTTTTTTTTTTTTAATTTGAGAAATCTTAGAAGGTACACAAAAACTTCTTTACGATTTTTGTTGTTGGCAAATGAAGACAAGATATAAACCCTATAAAGTAATAAAATTATGTGTCACAGTCCAGTGTATTTAATTTTTTAGATTTCAAAATATTTTTTGTGAAGCGAAAAAATGGGTCAAAATAATAAATAAGTGAATATTAATTAATATTTTAGGCATTTACGATTTTTTAAATTACCCACAACAAAAAAGCAGTTGAGGTCGCCTAACGTTTTTTTTTTTTTTTCTATTATACAAAAACATGACATAATAATAATACAATTACTATATTGTCGTTCTATTAAGTCTTGAAGTGCTTAACTTTAAGTATTTATTGCAGAATGAATTATACGCGCGCTGTTGACACGTACAATGGCCTTATTGTACCAAGCAGCGTCTCAGAAAAAAAATAAAAGAAACAAAACAAAAAAACCCCAAAGTGCGTGTGCCTGAATACTGAGTCACTAAAAAGCTATTTACCTTCTATAAAGATCTCGTTTTTTTATTTTTATTTATTTTTTTTTTGCAGCCAAATGAGCGCATGCGCCAAAGTCGGTTATTGACTTTACCACACACTCTATGCATTTTAGATATTGAACGACACCTTTACATATGACTCTTAGCTACCCGCATTTGCTGAAGTAGTGACTTAACTCACACCCACGCAGACGCAGCGTTAAATTTATTATACACAAAAATTAAATACAGATACATGTGTATACGTGTGCGAATTTTATTTTTGTACAACCTCCATTTTCATAGTTTCCTTAATAAAAATGTCGAACATTTAAATTATTGCATATGCACCAACGCTAAAATATATCTATCTATCTATTTTTTTTTTTTTTATTAATATTTTATTATATTGTAATAATTATTTTTTATATTTATTTATTTTTTCCAGTTGGTACTTCCGCAAAATTAAACGCATTGAGGCTGAGAAAAAACTTTTACTGCCGGAGAATGAGCATGGCGCATTTTTAATACGCGATTCCGAGAGTCGTCACAATGATTATTCGCTTTCAGGTATTTTATATATATTTATTTAAATTATATAAATAAATATTTTAATAAATTTTTTATTATTATTTCTATTATTTTAGTACGCGATGGTGATACAGTTAAACATTATCGTATACGACAATTGGATGAGGGTGGATTCTTTATTGCCAGACGCACAACATTCAGGTATTTTATATTTTTAAATTAATTTATAATAATTTTTTATTTATTTATTATTATTATTTTTTTTTCAGAACATTGCAAGAGCTTGTTGAACACTATTCCAAGGATTCCGATGGTTTATGCGTTAATCTGTGCAAACCATGCGTACAGGTATGGCTTTGCAATATGCAAAATTTTGCCAACGTTTTCATGATGGCATTTTTTTTTCATTTATTTTTTATACGATTTTTTTTTTTTTTTTTGGAACATGCAAAATATCATAACATCGAGAAACATTTAATTCAAATTATAAAAATAAGAAACTACATTTCACATAATATGCGTTTATGCATTATCATTGTTATTAGATACAATTAATTTGTTTTCATTATTATTATTATTATTATTCATATGAATGTGTTATATCATAATTTTTGTTTTTTGTTTTACACTAAATACTAAAAAGTATATATTTATTTCTTTTTCTATCTAAAAAAAAAAAAAAAAATAATCGATGTAAACTAAACAAAAAAAAAAAAAAAAATTCATAGACAAATGCATTTTCGGGTATATTCGAGGTAGGACTAACAAACTAATTCAGTATGTGTGTGTCTCACCGCCACAAATGCCGCTGCCAACACCCACAAAAACCACTAAAATTGTCATCTCAATCTCAATAATTGCAATTCACATTGTACCAAATACACCCATTTCTATTCGAATTTAATAACATATCAAAAATTTTACAATCCAATCGTGTGCATTTAAGTCTAAAAAAAGAAATTCATCAATTGCTATTGTCCATTTATATTATATATATTGTATATTATTTTTCTTCTTTGATTTTTTTTTATACTAAATGTAAATACATAGCTCCTCAAAGAATATTTTTGACTATCTGTGTATATGCTTCAAAATATAATCGTTCAAGAATGCTTTTATTGTAAAAGAAAACTTTGATATATATTAGCTGCCTGCCAGTCACTTTATAAGCGCTATTTTGGATTGTATAATTTTGTATCAAAATCTAAAAGAGATAGAAAGTTATGGACTGTTCAAAAATTTCCAATCAAATTAAGAATTAAATAAATTTTAATTTAAAAAAAAAGTACGAACTCCATCGCATATTTCGTTTGGAAGAAATGATGCTTGAAAGTCAACTTTTGGGCGGGGTTTCGCTATTCAAGTGACTGGCAGTGTATATATAGAAATAATTGAGGCATATAAAAAACAAATCGATACTAATAATTAAATTTGTAAATTGGTAATGAAGTGGAACAAATATGTCCGAAATTGAAAATTATTTTAAAATTTTAAGTTTTAAAAAAATACCTCAGACTGAAAAAAATCTTAGTAGCAGAGACTTAAGCAGAGCAGATTGTAAACGAATGATTTTGGACATTAAATCCCTTTTCGAGCGCAGCAGTGCTCAACTAAAAATTGGAATATTTCCAAATCATTAGGAGATGGAATGATTCGCAGCACAAATTCGAAAGTAGAGTGCCATAATCCTTTGGATGCACTATTTCTAGTCGCTGGTTCCAGTTCTTAATATAGTTTCAAATTCATTGATAAAATTGAATAAAATGTTATGGCTAAATGAATTATTTTATTGTAAAAAAAAAACTTTTTAGTTTCTACAATTAAATCTTTTATTGCTATTAACCATCTAAAAAATTGGTATACTCATAATTACCACAAAACAAATACTTATATCAAAATTCTCGCCATTTAAACACATAAAAAAACATTTGAACACTTGTGAAAACATTACAAAACGCTACAAAATTGTTTGCTAATTTAAAAATAAAAAAAATAACATATGAAAACAGTTTAAATAAAAATTAAAATTCAACAACTAAAGCTAAACTAAAATTCTTTTTATACTTATTCTTTTTATAACTGGTCAACTACAACATATACAGATCGAGAAACCTGTTACCGAAGGACTTTCGCATCGCACACGTGATCAGTGGGAGATCGATAGAACCTCCTTGAAGTTTGTACGCAAACTTGGCTCTGGACAATTCGGCGAAGTATGGGAAGGTTTGTGGAATAATACCACACCGGTAGCTATTAAAACGCTGAAATCAGGTATGTAATAAATTATTTAATCTTATTACATTTAAATAACTAAACTATTTAATTTTTTCAGGCACAATGGATCCAAAAGACTTTTTAGCTGAAGCTCAAATCATGAAAAAACTCCGTCACTCTAAACTGATACAATTGTATGCAGTGTGCACAGTGGAGGAACCCATTTACATTATTACAGAACTGATGAAGCACGGTTCATTACTGGAATATTTGCAAGGTAAGCAGATGAAGGTAGTATATAGTAGCAGCAGCCTTAATTTACCGAAACAAACAAACGTACGACGTTTTGCTATGCTTTTATCCCATATGATGTGTGTGTTATGTGTTATTGATTGTTGTTTGGACATCATTAAGTGCATATATACATACATACTCGTATATAAATAATTGTTATACTGCTTTAATTTCGTTTTTTCAAACCATTTCACTTGCGCCCGCTTGCTTGTCATATCACATATTTCAGTTTGAATATATCTTTTAGCAATTGCAGGCAAAGGTCGTAGTCTCAAGATGCAAACTCTCATTGATATGGCAGCACAGATTGCTGCTGGTATGGCCTATTTGGAGTCACAAAATTACATACACAGAGATTTGGCAGCACGTAATGTGCTTGTTGGCGATAGTAATATTGTGAAAATAGCCGATTTTGGTTTAGCGCGGTAAGTAAATAAATTTAAATTGGAAAAATATAAAAACTAAAATATATATTTTATATTTTGAACAGCTTAATCAAAGAGGATGAATACGAGGCACGTGTTGGCGCACGTTTCCCCATTAAATGGACTGCACCGGAGGCAGCAAATTATAGCAAGTTCTCAATTAAATCCGATGTTTGGAGTTTTGGCATTCTGCTAACAGAATTGGTTACATACGGACGTATACCATATCCAGGTGCGTTTGTTTTTTTTTTTTAAATTTGCATAAATATATATTTTATATTTAACAAAATTTTCATTATGCATTTACAGGCATGACAAACGCTGAAGTATTAACTCAGGTAGAACATGGCTATCGTATGCCAATGCCACCAAATTGTGAACAGCGTCTTTATGAGATTATGCTTGAATGTTGGCACAAAGATCCAATGCGACGACCTACATTTGAGACGCTACAATGGAAGCTTGAAGACTTTTATACATCTGATCAGAGCGATTATAAGGAAGCGCAGGCTTACTGATAAATGCTTTATGCTTCCAGCAGCAGTAACAGTTGCCAACGATAAAACAACAACAACAACAATAACAACAGCAGTAACAAAGGCAACAACAACAAGTAATAACGAGATATATTGCAAAAGATTTCTTCATATTTATGTAAATTTGCAATTGACGAATGTAACCCAAACGGACAATTCTAATTATTTAGTTTATTATTATTATTATTATTTTTTTGTTCATTTACACGTGTCGTTTTTTCGAACAATTTATTATTATTATTAATATTATAATTATTATTATTATTATTAATTTAAAAAATACACATAAGTTTAGAGTTCTAAAAATACATAAGATACACTTCATGTTGTTAGCATGTAAGGCGCATCTTATACAAGCATATACATACATATAATATATATATATATATATACATATATTAATATATAAAATATAATGATATGTAAGTATACAGTGACTTGAAACAAAAAAAAAAAAAAAAAAAAAGGGAATATACAATAAAAAGTATATTTGTATTTGATATGAAATAATTTATAAACAAAAAAATTAAACACAAAATATTTATACAATAATCAATTATTTAAAAAAAAAAAAAATTATACTTTTATTTGATTTATTTTGTTTTGAGCTAAAAAAATGCAAATGTATTATTGTGTGAGTTGAGTGTGGTTATAGTTTATCTAGTTTAAAAAGTATGCTATCTACTTAAATTTTACACAACTTCTTCCTGTTTTATTATACATATATATATAGCCTTTTATATAAAATTTTTTTATGCTACTTCAGTCATTGAAGAAAATGGAAAAAGAAACAAAAAATAATAATAAAGATAAAGATAAAATATAAAAAAAAAAAAAAAAAAAGAAAAAAAAAAACGAAAAATATTAAATTTAATAATTAAAAACAAAAAAAATCCATTGAATGATTATGATTATGATTATTATATATAAAACAAATGCATATTATTTAATTAAATGTAAATTTAGAACAAATACAATAAAATGATTTATTACGAATGATTAGCACTTTAATATTTGAATAAAAACGATGGATTATACACATTTAAAACAAGAATAAATGCTTTATTTTGTTATTGCTAATGTAATTCAGAGGTGGGCAAGTTAATGCACATTAGAAAAACAATTTTTTATGCTTCATTGTTTGATTTTTTTCTTTGGCTACAAAGCAACAATACTTTTTAATTAAAATTGACAACAGTGATCAACAATTTTTTTTTTCATTAAAAAATCAGCTCATAAACCCCTGACAGCACACCAAAACCCGATTTTAAGTTTTTCCAGAGACACACTCGCCAAAGGCTTTAAAACAGATTGGTATCGCTTACTTAAAATATGGCGAACTCTATTGAGTATGGATTACTTTTGAAAACAATTGGCGAAACATATAATCTTGAAAGTTTTAAGGAAAAAACAAAACATCTGAATTCGACAAAGAACCAGTGTTCTTCCATAATGCCACAGATTTTTTTGACGTTTACTAAATTGACTTGAATCCAACCGACGACTATATATGGAAATTAATGAAAATAAACGTATTTCTTCGTATTAATTGCGCGATAAGAGCTTAAAAATACCCAATATAGTAATTTAATATAACTTAATACGGCGAATAACAATTTCTTAGTCGTAGATATGACGCCATATTTCTCCAATTGTTTTGGCATATATAATTTTCTTATTAAATGAATAATTATATTATTATATTCCCTCTGCAAATATTCCCGGCGAACCCAATGATGGTCACACACAGACCAATTTGATCCTTAGTGGTTACTATGACATAGGTTCTTTAGAGGTTACTGTAGTGTTATAGTATTCTTGCACGTTTGGTAAAGCAGAAGTTGATAATGGTTCTACTAGCCGCCTTTTCCAGCGATGCAAGTTGTCGGTCCGAAGTGTTCCAAAGAATCTCACATTTCCTACAGCCGTTTTCATTGGTAAGCAGCGACCTGTCAAAATACTTACTAGTAGTCTGCAATATCTCCTTTGGAATAAGTTTCTCGTTTGATTTTGGGTACATTATTTTTCATATTTTGCAATTTATCCCAAAGTCAGTGGAGTCAATCCTACATTTTTTATTAACATTATTTTCTAATTCTTTCTTCATGTGACTAAATGGTCATGAGATATGTATGTAGCATATAAGCTTTTAATATGTAAGGTACCTAATTTGAAAAAAAAAAAAACAAATTATTTTAGATTAAAAATAAAAAAAACTATTCCAAACATATTTTGCAATTTGTTATGTATTTTTTTATTGCATAAACTTGTCACTTAAAAATTTATAATGTATTTCACCGTGCTCAATGACAGATAAGCACCCAAAATAGCTATATTTTGATAAGATTTCCTAATATGGTCAAAAAACTATTTTGTTAATTGTCGATCGACTTGATTCATTTATGACGCCATATACGACGAATTGTATAATTTTCTTATGAAGTGGATTTTTTATCATTTTTTTTTGATTAGAATGACGAATGTTTTGTATAAGTAAAAGTGATTCAAAGCACATTAGTCAGTTCTTGAAAAGCTGATAAAAGAAACCCAACATATTTTAAATAGCCAGCATATTTATTATGTGGACCACACCCAAGATATTTATGCTTGAATTTTTATCAACAAAATATGGTCTGTGCTTGAGCAAGAAAAACTCTGTAAAAGAACTGCTTAAGCCAAATAAGATAGTACAATTTTGTTTTCAGTACAAAGCATTTTGTTTTTTTATTTATTTTTATTTTAATTTTTGCTTATCAATCGTATATAAAATAATACATTCTGGAATGCTTTCCTTTATGCGGAATGATTAATAGGTTTTTTTTTTTATGAAAATGTATGAATCATGGTTATCGATAGTGAATGTTTCTAATATTAGTTATCTCTGAAAACGTGGACGCTATTGTATTAATATTAAGTTTCATGTTGATTTAAATATAAAGAATCGAATTTCTTATTAGAAATTTAGATGATATCGTTGTCTTCGCCATTCTAACGAACATTTGTGTGTTTGAAGTATTTAGCTGATGATTCACTTCTTCCAGACGACCAACGTTCCACGTTTTATGATTAATGGGTGTATTGTTTTGTTGCTTAGAAACATTTGCGGTGAACAATTGATGGGCCGGATTCGTCATACTCTTGCTTGGAGATCCACATCTGTTGGAATGTTGAGAGCGATGCCAAAATGGAGCCACCAATCCAGACAGAGTATTTACGCTCTGGTGGTGCAATGATTTTGATCTTCATGGTCGATGGAGCCAAAGCGGTAATTTCCTTCTGCATACGATCAGCAATGCCTGGGTACATAGTAGTACCACCAGACAACACAGTGTTGGCATAAAGATCTTTACGAATATCGACATCGCATTTCATGATAGAGTTGTAGGTAGTCTCATGAATGCCGCAAGCTTCCATGCCCAAGAATGATGGTTGGAATAGTGCTTCGGGACAGCGGAAACGCTCGTTGCCAATAGTAATGACCTGACCATCGGGCAACTCATAAGACTTCTCCAAAGAAGAGCTGGAAGCAGCAGTAGCCATTTCTTGCTCAAAGTCAAGAGCAACATAGCATAACTTTTCTTTGATGTCACGCACAATTTCACGCTCAGCGGTGGTGGTGAATGAGTAGCCACGCTCAGTCAAAATCTTCATCAAGTAGTCAGTTAGAATCGCGACCAGCCAAATCCAAACGGAGGATGGCATGGGGCAGTGCATAACCTTCATAGATTGGCACGGTATGCGAGACACCATCGCCAGAATCCAAAACAATACCGGTGGTACGACCGGAAGCGTAAAGTGAGAGTACAGCTTGAATGGCGACATACATGGCTGGAGTGTTGAATGTCTCGAACATTATTTGTGTCATCTTTTCGCGATTGGCCTTTGGATTCAAAGGTGCCTCGGTCAAAAGCACTGGATGCTCCTCGGGAGCAACACGCAATTCATTGTAGAAAGTATGATGCCAAATCTTCTCCATATCGTCCCAGTTTGTAACAATACCATGCTCAATGGGGTATTTCAATGTCAAAATACCACGCTTCGATTGAGCTTCATCGCCCACATAGGAATCCTTCTGACCCATGCCAACCATTACGCCTTGATGACGTGGACGGCCGACAATTGAGGGGAAAACGGCGCGTGGTGCGTCATCACCGGCAAAGCCGGCTTTGCACATACCGGAGCCATTGTCGATAACCAGAGCAGCAACTTCTTCGTCACACATTTTTTATAAACTGTTTTCGTTTTTTAACTGCAAATAAAAAAAAAAAAAAAAAAAAATGAAAAAACAAAAAAAAAACACAATTTTCACAGGTCACTTGATTAATTTTCTTCTTTGTTTTACAGCAACAACAATTGCAAGCTTAGCAAAAAATTACCTTATAAGGAAATATATATAAGAGAACAGTTACTCAAACACACAGTTACTTGCACACACAAACGTTCCGTTCACCACGAATGACGCCTAACGAATAAAATGACGCCTATTATGACTAGACTTAAATACGAGAGAACGTTCAAGACCATAGAGTGCCTTAAACCGCGAGCGACAATGGTCTACAAGTGTACGCAAGTAAGTGTAAACGCGAGGCAAGATCTATCTAACTCTGTTCCACTTACGAGCAGACCAGGCAGAACAATGGTCTACCCCTACTCTCCTCAAAAAAGGAAAAACAATTTATGCGTTAGAGATGTGTGAAACTTGAAAGTAGTATTTGGTAGCACTGGGTGTAATACTGGTGTCTGGTTAAGAGCAGGGTGACTCAATTGTTGTGTAGACTCACACTGTAAAAACTGTGGAAATAACTCGATTTGAACGTCAGATGGCATCACCTACAATTTGTATCTAGCGTCACGTTCGCACTTTCTTGCTTACTTAGCACCGTACAGCTTGAACTGAGCAGACACGTATGCTACGCTATAAGTTGAAGCAGAGCAGCGCTAAACTTAAAGCTCTTTCATTCACACTCAGTCAACTAAATGGCGAAGTGTCATAAATAAAATAAAATAAAATAATATAAAAATAAGTTGTATTTTTTATTTAAATTACGCGTTCACAACAACCGCAAATAAAACAAAAACGTTATGGTAAGTATTAGGCATCAATTGAAATAAATTCAAGAAGCCGCAAACACAATAAGTAACAATAAACACAAGTGAAAATCAGTCACTCAACAAAAGAAAGGAAAAGAAAGAAGATAAAAAAAAACGCTGACTGCGCCCAAATTGTCCCATTGATTGTTGCTGCGACGATTTGTTCGTCATTCCTCCAAAAAAGCAAAACAGCAGTTCTAGTAAGCAAACTAAAAACGACGCTGCAGCAAGTGGGCGTAAATAGAGTTTGTCACTTTGTAAGCCATTGCAGCGCGGAACATTGCATAAGCAGCGCCAAGTGAAGTTTTAGACAATGTATCCTTGGAGTTCAGCCGCTTACAGTGGCCAACACACTGGAACCGGTGAACAAGTGCGGGTAAATACGCCACGTCCACTAACAACAGCAACAAAGTAGACTACGTACACTAAATAGTTTTATTGTTGTAGTTAATTAAATAGCATCGGAGGATGCATTGCGGTTGCAGATGGTTTGCGGCTTCTGCAGCAGGTGTTACTGTTTTAGTATTGAAACAGCTTTGCAGCTTCATTTGTCTCTAATATTATAATAAATGCAATACATAAGTATACAAATAACAATAAGTGTTTGTACATTTAGCGCTAAATAGTCACTCGCCGCAATCGTCATTGTCGTCGTCGTCGTTATCATTTCATTTAATTGACACCCACTTTACATATGCAGTCTGTCTATCGTTCGTACATTATAATTTACACTTATCTCTCAGTTGTTTGTAGCGCTATGTGCGAGTGTATTCTTTATCATGTCTTTTTTTTAAAATTTAAATGTTTTTAAATCGTAAACCGCAAGCCGAGTCTTAACTATATTTTTTATTTGAATTTTCTTATTTAGACCATGCCAAATGGTTTGGACGATCAAGAGAAACTGCTATCTGAAGCAGTCGGCTTAGCGCGCAAACAAGCATTCCAGATGAATCATTTTTTGGACAAGGAACGCATGTTGGACGCATTAAAATGTGCAAGTACAATGCTCAGCGAGCTGCGCACATCAATGCTATCGCCAAAGAACTACTACGAGTTGTGTAAGTAGACTGAAATAATTAGCAAAATGTTTCATTAATATTTAAATTTAATATACAGATATGGCCATTACTGATGAATTATGCCATCTGGAACTTTATCTGAGCGAAAAGAGCAGCAAGGAGACTGATCTGTACGAGTTGGTTCAATACTCGCACACGATAGTACCGCGTCTTTATTTACTTATCACCGTTGGAATTGTATACATTAAAAATGATTCAACACTAAAGCGTAGCATACTTAAAGATCTCGTTGAGATGTGTCGCGGTGTACAGCATCCATTGCGTGGTCTCTTTTTGCGTAATTACCTGTTGCAATGCACGCGGAATATACTGCCCGATGTACTTGTTGCTGAGAATGAACACGAGGGCACTGTTTATGATGCTATTGACTTTGTACTGACAAATTTTGCTGAAATGAACAAACTCTGGGTACGCATGCAACATCAGGGACACTCAAGCGAAAAGAATCGCCGTGAAAAGGAACGCGAAGAGCTTAAAATATTGGTTGGTACTAATTTAGTGCGTTTATCACAATTGGAATCGGCAACGCTTGAGACTTATCAACGCCTTATACTGCCCGGCATACTCGAACAAGTGGTTAGTTGTCGGGACGCAATAGCACAGGTAATAAAATTGAATTAAATTATTAAATATTGAATTAATAATTCATTTCAATTGTAGGAATACCTCATGGAGTGCATTATACAGGTGTTTCCGGATGAGTTTCACCTGCAGACATTGGATCCTTTTCTTAAATCTTGTGCGCAACTTGAGACTGGTGTCAATGTGAAAAACATAATTATTTCGCTAATCGATCGGTTAGCAGCATATAACCAGCGTAGCGGAAAGGTTTGTTTTATTAAATTAAAATTAAACTTGATAGATATAAGTTTATTAATATTTATATTTATACTTTTAGACAAGCGGCAGCGCAATCGATGCAATAATTCCAGCCGAAGTGGAACTATTTGAAGTGTTCAGCGTACAAGTCGCAAACATTGTACAAATACGCACCGATATGCCGCTAGAGGATACGATTTCATTACAGGTTGCATTGTTAAGTCTAGCACAGAAAGTTTATGCAGAACGTGTAGATTATGTGGACAAGGTTCTAGGTACTACGGCACAAATTCTTGAACGTATGAAGATGAACAAGTGTGTATTTGCTTAATTATTTACATGTTGTCTGTCTATGGTTTATAATTTATATTATTTTATTTTACTTATAGCATTTCTCACTTGCTTTCTGTAAATCAGGAACTATCACGTCTGTTGCGCATTTGTATAGATTTCTACAATAATGCATTAATTATAATACAGCTGAAAAACTTCTGTCCGTTGCTTGAAAAATTCGATTATACGTCACGTAAATCACTGGCGCTTTATTTAATTATGAATATACTAGAAAATGAAACGATAATACCAAGTGCAGATGAGGTTGATAGCATACTTACGACTATAATGCCACTTATCAAGGATGAGGAAGTCAGTAAGGATACGCCTCCGTCTACAAACAATGCTAACAATATGGATCCCGAAGAGTTTGCTGAAGAACAAGGTGTTGTTGCGCGGTAAGTACTAATATAAAAATGTTTAAATTTTTCATTATTTTAATATAAAAAAAAATATTGCAGTTTTATACATCTGATGAAATCCGATGAGCCTGATATGCAATACAAAATACTACAAACAGCGCGGAAACATCTTGGCAACGGTGGTGCACAACGTCTGAAACATGTTTTACCGCCATTAGTATTCGCTGCCTATCAGTTATCTTTCAAATATAAGGCTATATCTGAGGAGGATGAGAATTGGGACAAAAAATGTCAGAAAATATTGCAATACTGCCACAGTACAATTTCGGTGCTAGCCAAGGCAGATTTGCCGGAATTGGCATTGCGTTTATATTTGCAAGGTGCGCTGGTTATAGGTGAAATACGTTACTCAAATCACGAAACAGTTGCATACGAGTTTATGACTCAAGCATTTTCGCTATATGAAGATGAAATATCTGACTCGAAAGCGCAACTAGCTGCAATTACACTCATAATGTCCACATTCGAACAAATGACATGTTTCGGTGAAGAGAACGCGGAACCATTGCGTACAAATTGTGCATTAGCTGCGTCGAAATTGCTCAAAAAACCTGATCAATGTCGTGGAGTGGTTGCATGTGCAGCACTCTTCTGGAGTGGCAAGTATGTGTTGCTTGAATATAAGAAAAACAGTTTTATTTCATAATATATTCTAATATTTAATAATAGACAAAACGGCGAAGAAATGCGCGACGAAAAAAGAACACTGGATTGTCTGAAAAAGGGCGCACGCATTGCATCGCAATGTTTGGATACTGGCGTACAGGTGCAACTCTATGTTGAGCTGCTCAATCACTATTTATTCTACTTTGAACGCGGCAATTCACTTATAACAGTAGCAATGCTTAATCAGGTTAGTCACACACCACATTTATTAATTCTAAACAAAATTTTAAACATATACAATAAAATTTTAGCTTATTGCCAAAGTCAACGAGGAATTGCCCAGTCTTGAGCCAAGCGAAGAGACCAAACAAATCGAAATGCACTATAAAAATACGCTTGCGCATATACGCAGTCGTATGGAGTCCAATGATGCTGCTTTGGAAGTTTCATTTGCAGGCATCTCAATAAATTAGTTAACAAAAAAAAAAAAAACAATTGCTTACTTTGAAACAACAGGCTGCTGGCTTTTGCACTTTGTTTATTTCTTTGTTTGTTTATGTTTTAGTACATTCGACACATAAAATTGTGCATGCACGAGCGACCATCATGTCTAACCAAGCTACACAAAACTAGTTACATTGTAATTAATATATATATAAATAATATATTTTATACAAAATATGCATGTATGTATAACGCAATATTTTTTTAAAATTTGTAACATTTCTAAGGCAAAATTTTCTCACTTAGTGAATTTTTTTAACCTTGCAAAAAAAAAAAAAAAATGAAGATAAAAATCAAAAAAATTCCAAACAAATCTGCTCCTCACTTAATTAAGCTTTAAAACAATCAGCAAATGAAATTCCTTTCTAAATTGTATCTTATTGTAATGTCTTTTTTCTTTATTTTTTTTTTCCACATCGTACAACATACTTTAGTGCAAAGTTTATACATTCTGGAAATTATTTTGTATGATTTTAAAATATTTTATAGTATTCAAATATTATTTTGGTAAATGATATTGTAAACAAATTAAAAAAAAAAAAACGAAAAATGGTTAATCAAATGGAATCCTAAAGAAAAAGTTTATAATATTTACAAAAATGAAATTAAACACAAAGTGAAATGATGATTATTATGACTTATGATTATATTGTATTGTATAATTATTATTATGATGATTATTATGATTATATATATATATATTATTATTATAATAAAGTTAAGAGAAAACAATTTTAACATAAAAATAACTTTTTTTTCAGCATTAAGCAAACATGCATAAATTTTGTTAACTAAAAAGACATAGAAGTGAACATCTTAGGGCATCACAGACCTTTTTTTGCTCAATCTCATAGTTGCTAGATGCAATTTGTTCATTTAAGAAGCTAGTATCCTTAGAATGGGACAAACCAACAGGCACGGCTCCACTTATATAAACAAATACAAACAAAATTAACGTTTTACCGCCAACATGAATGAGGGCTATATATGCTCTACTGCTCACCATAATACTGAAGATATCTATTTAATATATTTGTGTCTCGTTCGTTATCGGAATTAACCAGACAAATTACTACACAAACTAAGAACGGCCATGCACCAACACCCATAGAACTGGATGCAAAACAATTAGTATATATTTAAAAACAAGCCACTATATTTGCAGTTTTATAAAAGGCTTTAGTAAAGTTTATTTTGAATAGTACAAACACAGATGTTGTATATTCTTCAAGTTTACTTACCAGTTCAAAAAAAAAAAAAAAATTTAAAATACTCATCAAACTATTTTTTTTTTAACCTATTTTATTTTAATAATCATTTAACTTAAATGTTATACAGTTGCTTTTCGCCTTCACTTCTTATTGAATGAGTATAAAATAGCTCGAATTAATTTATTGTTTAAATATAAATAATTTTCTTTTTCTTTACCACAGAACAACATTTACAATAATTATATTTAATCGTTTGATAATATTGTTTTTGGCAGTAATCAATTGGCGGTTTATAGTTTAACTAATAAAAAAGGCAGTTTCAAATTAAAAGTTACAAACTTATTTGCATTTTTATGAGATAACTAAAACAAAAAATCATATTAGTTATATTTAAATAAAAAATTAAACAAAAAAACTAAAATCGTTTAAAGTAAATCACATGATTTTGCTTGCGCTTCTATAAATTATTGTTCATGTTTTACTAAAACGAATTAGAATTGAAATATTGAAACACAAACGTGTGGTGGGGGCAGTTTTGAACAAACAAATAAACATGTTTCAGTATCTTGCTAAGAAGTTAGGCACGCCACTTAAAGCTATACGTAATTTTAGTTTAGTTTGAAACCTAAAGTAGTTTTACATTTATAATAATTATAGACACACACAGATACATGTTTGATAGCTATATAGCGCCTAAAAATTAATTAAAACAAAAAAAAAAAATAGTTAAAGAGTTAAATTGTTATTGGGAAATGTTATAGAATACGAGATTTTTCAATAGTTTTTTCTTTTCGTTTTTATGCATTTACGGAATTGACTTAGATTGGAAATAGTTGTAGACATATGGCCAAGCGGCTAATACGTAATCTTCAATGCCACATTCATTTGAACCGCGCACTATGCGGAAATAGCCACGCTCGCCCCACCAAGGACCCCAGGAATTGGCAGCAATCTGTAATAAAAAAATATGTTAAATTTTTAATAGGAGTCAATATAAAATATTTTAGTTTATTTTACCCAATATTTGACGCCATTGTGTTCTTCACCCCAGCCAACCAATTTGACTGAGTGGAATCCTTCAGGTGCACCGCGACTAGCTGCTGTCTTTTTATAGACGCCGCTTGAATACGCAAAGAAATCTCTGTAGACACGCATAGTTGCTTGCACTGGACCAGATTTAAAGATTTCTGACATAATATCTGTTTCTTTGTTCAATGAATACGCCGGACCGACAGTATATAAACTATCACGATCTACACCAGGCACCGGTCTGCAGCCGTTAGCCTTTAACGATTTGGGATTGTGTCGTATTTTACATGTGTCATGACGCTGTTTATATGGATAACAATCCTCATCGACAACACCCTGCTTATGCATATAACGCCAGGCAGCATCCAAATGACCACCATCGCAACCCTGCTGTCTGCGTGTACACGAGAGTATATTTTGTGACGATAAACGTACAACTTCCTTGCCTTGACTCTGTATGGCGTAACGATCTGATGCAACCGATGTTGTCGATAGTACCCATGATGAACCACACCAACCTTGATCGGGTACCTCTGTTATGTATTCCGACCATTTTTCAACAGCATTAAAACTGTGTGGTAAATCGGATGCCTTATTCGAAAGACGTGTCATAGCTTTGACGCGATATGTTGGTTCTTTGGTACCAAGACGTTTTGTCAGACCTTCGGTGTATTTGTGTCCCCACCATTCACCATATTTGCGCGCAGACCAACCGAGACGATGTATTGAGTTGACATTTTGTACAATTTCATCGTCTGTGAGACAAAGATCAGTGTCGCAAACAACTTTGCCACCATCAAGACAGCGACATTCATTGCAATTGTCCGTTGTTGTATTGAATTTATTGAAGTAAATGCCATTGTGCAGACAGCTTAGAATTGGATCAAGATCACCGAAACAATGGGAACGATAATCCGGACAACAATCAGCGGATTGATCGCGATCACAGAATTCATCACAATAACAAAGTGTATCTAAATATTTGAAGTAACATAAAATTTTTATATAGCATATATAAATATTTTGAGTAGTAGTCAAATTTACCAGCAATGGGCAAGGAGCAGCCATCGTGTCTATCCTTGCAACAAGTGTTACGCTGCGCACAATATGGACCTGGAAAATCCAATTTTAATGTGTGATCAAAAGTGGCTACCACGCCTAGCAACAGCGCCAGCGCTGCCAGTGCTATTTGTATGTGTTTGAGACTCATCTTCGTTTCGGCACAAATTCAGTTGTGCTTTTCGATTTAGCAATTTTCTGAAATCAGAAAATAAAAATAAAAAATTAAATATTTAAATAATAATCTAGTTTTTTTGTGCGAATTTTATGCATATTTTAAATTGCATTGTTGTAAGATTAGAAATCTTATCTAAAAAAAAATTCTATGCGTAGCTTATCAGTATTAGAATATTTTTCAAAAGATATTTTTTTTTTTAATAACAAAGAAAGTAAATATTTGTTTAATAAATTCCATAAACATAAAAATAAAAAACTCTTTTTATTTTGTATACTAATACATTTGCAATGTAGTTAGAAGCTGCATTCATTAAAGTATCTTTAAGATACAATTTTTTTATTTTAGATATTTTTAGCATTACTTGTGTAGGGCACAAGAGAATCGTTAAGCTTGTCCGTAAAAATAATTGTTTTTTTTTTTTTTTGTCAAAGAGTTTTAATAGTTCGTTGTCTTATTTAATGTCATCAAATTTCCTGTAGCTTTTTTTTTTTTTTTTGGACAATTTTTTTGATGACGTCAGGAGTTTTAACTTTACTTTTTTTTTCGTAAATGGATACAAGCCGCACTTGGCACTTTAAGCAGAATTAAAAGCATTTCAAGCAGCAAATGGAGAAAGAAAAAAAAACACAAAAATTCATAATAAATAATTGCTGTGGAACATATAAACTCAGACAATGTCGTCGTTAAAAAAATTTTTGTTATTAGATACGCATTGAGCTTCTTATTCTTTCATGATACATTTAAAGGGGACCAACAAAACCTGTCGTTAAATTATTTTATTTATATTTATATATGTATGTAATTTTTTGTCTATCAAAGCATAAACTTTATAAACTGGTTGTCGCTTAACAAAAGTGATTATAAACATTTTATAAATAAAAAAAAATTTTGCAAATAGATATTCTGGTTTCCAAATTATTATTCCATTTTTTTTTTCTGAATAGAACATTTTGTTGACGTTTAATTTTATTGAATATTTAATGGTAAAAATAGATATTGAATCATTTTAAGCTTTCAAATTAATTTGGCAATACATAATAAATATTTATTTTACGTTAATTAAATAATTTTGAATAATTGTTTGAATAATTATAAAATTTCGACACGTTCTTTATTTTAATTTTTATTGATTTTGCTGCATGCGAGTATGCTTGACTTCGAAATACTCTGTAATCTGTTTGCTTATTTCTTTGCTATCTATGATTTTTTTATTTTTGTTAAATTTTTAGTTTTATAATTAAAATAAGGAATACCCTTTAAATAAAACAGGGGTCCAATTTTCGAGAAGAATTTATTTGGGTTCAATGAATTCGAATACAATATAGGGCATAGGGGGAGCATGAAAGACAGTAATTTTTTATATCTTTAAATTAGGTTCGATAGCTTTTGACCTGAGAATTTTTTCCTGTTTACTACTTTTTCGCATTATCAGCAATATTAACAACTTTTTAAGGACAAACCTAACTTTATTATTGTTTGTTTCTGCTCATAGAATTGATAAAACACTTTGAAAATAATTTTAATTTTTTTTGCCGAATTAATAAATATTTATGAGAATTTTATAAAAATTTTGGGTAAAAATTCGAGAAAAATTTTTTTAAAAATTGAAACAATTTTTCTTTACTTCTAGGCTGTCAACACCCTAAAATTTTTAATATATTTTAGTTTATACAAAAAAAAAAAAACTTTTTCCAGAATTTTTTTTCAAGCAATCAAAAAAAATATGACGTACTAAAATGAATTGGAGTCCATATTCGAATTAACCAATTTAGCCTTAAAATCAAACAGAATTCTAGGATAGAAAACAAAGTATTTCATATATTTCAAATATTTACATAAAAATCTTAAATTGTCATGTCATGAAATCAGATGTTTTTGATGCTATCTTTCTTAAGAAAGAATAAATTTATAAACAACTTCACACAGGCAGACGGACAAGTTAAAATATTTTTTGGCTTGGATTGGAAATATTTAATATTATAATGGTTTCTTTATCTTCGTTTAACGATTTGAAGAAATATATTTTAAATATTTAATTTGAAATGCCGAAATATCGAATAATGGTGAAAAAATATTTTAAACAGATTTTGGCCAAGAGTCAATGATTTTTGTTTGCTCCTTAAAATTTATATATAATTTACTTTCTTTTAAGATTTGTTTTTTAATTATTTTTTTTTTGATATATCAAACATCAGTTGGTAAAAATTTTTATAATCTAAAGAATTCAAATACATTACTGAAAATGTATAAAAGAAGTCATGTAAACATAGTTCAATATTAATTAACTAATTTAATTTTCAATGCTCAATTCTTTATATATTTATCTATCTTTTCTTTAATTACACCAGTTTTTCCACTTTCATGCAAACTTTATTTTTTTTTTAGCACAAAATGTAATTTATTTTATTGAATTAAATTATTTTAAATTTATTTTTGTTCAGGTACCACTAATTAATATAATAGTTTATTAAATTCAAAAATTGTTTTTTTAGTTTTTATTTAAAATCCTTTTTTTTTTATTTTTTAATACTAACATTTAAAAAATATTGCTTCTTCACTTAATTATTTATTTTAAAACACAATTTTAGTAAAAATTTAAACAAAAATTTTTTTTTTTAAGAATCTTTTTATTATGAAAAAACTAATTTTGCAGACTATTTCCAATTTTCGCGTTACTTCGATCGCGTTTCGATTTGAAATGAAATCAAAAGAAATTCACAATACAGCAAAAGTAGCAGCAGCTGTGACCGCGCGCAGTGGCTGCTGTTAAATGTCTGTCCGACGCTTAATGTTAAACGTTTTAACATAACAGAAATGGGGACCGACCGGCTTATTTGAGAGAGAGCGCAAGAGAGACGATGTGAGTAAAATTTAACAGTGTGCCAAGTTGCTAAGCATGGAAAATTTACATCAAATTTGCGATTCTATACGTGTGACGCATTTCTACTTCATCGCTACTTCATAGATTTAGATACGTTTAAACTGTTAGATTTGAATTGTACAGCGTCACGCGCTTGCACACAGTTACATTTGAAGATCCTCACTGAGAGATACATATTCATTTAGGCATAAAAAATACAAAAATAAAAAAAAAAAAAAACCGCGCAGATTCATTCAGGTTCGTGTCTAGTTTTTAATTTTTGAAATATTTTCACGTTGAACTTTGGTTAAATCCATGACGACATCGCTTTATAATGTTGTTTTAACCAGCATAATCACAGGTGTTGTCACTCAATTTGTTTATCAAGATGATTTTCATGCTGCGTATTATTTTGTGAATTTTGTGAATTTTAAGAATTTTTTTTTTTTTGTGGTAAAAGTTTGTTGTTATCAGTTTTATGTTTAGTTATCTTCTGTTTATATTTTTCCTTTGTTTTTTTTTTTTTTTATTTTTTTTTTTTTTTTTTGATAAGATATAATTAGTCTCAATATCAGTTCAAGGTCTTTTCGAAATTATGCATTTCAAATTTGCTATTAATAATTTCAAATTATTTATCATTTGGGTCTAAAGGTATTTATAATACTAAAATGATTTATTTAAAAATAAAGCTGAAAGCCACTTAAAGTTATAAGATTATATTTCCGATTCGAATCTTTAACGTCAAAATTATTATAAAAATAATATTCTAACCTAAGAGAATATAAAATTAATAAATTCGTTAATCTGCAAGATGCATATTATAAAATTTTTAATAAAAAGTCCCAAACTGAGATGTAGATCAAAATCCATATTTTTTATGCATGAAAATAGTTCTATAAGAAACTAGAAAAAAAAACCTTTATTATAAAGAAACATTATTGGCAAATTTTCAAGTAGAAATTAAACTTTTGACTTATGAATCTGTGTGAAAATTTCCTTAGAATAGTCCAAATTCCTATTTTTTTTAAGCCTCGAACAAATTAACCCTTCCTAGTGTACTATATAAAGAGAACTTTATAAAATAATAGCGTATTTCCTAGTCGAGTTTATTAGCGTTCTTTCTAGTTTCTTAATTTTTGTTATGTTTGCAAAAAAAAAAAAAAAAATGAATATTTCTTTTGTTTTTATTTTATAATTAAGCAATTATTTTTTTTATCTCATGAATTTACTAATAATGTTTTCAACGCCCAGTGAAATGTTGAATTGCTTCTTTTTTTTTTTTTTTTTTTTTTTTTTTTTTTTTTTATTTAAATGAATTTTTTTTTTTGAAATATTTTGAAATTTGTGATCTCATTTTGCATTATTATAAAATGTTGATTTTTTTGTTTTTAAGTTACTTGTATGATAATACAATATAAAATAATAGTCCTTCATGTTTTTTTTTTGTCAATTATATTTTATGCATTTTTTTTGTCTAAATTTATCTACAAATTTGCTAAACTAATAAAATATCGAAAACATGCCATATCTAAATTAATCTCTTGAATGAATTTATTTGACAGTAAAAGTGCTCTTCGTTAACGCAATAATTGTCAACATGGTTTTTTGTTCAATTAAATTTGACATGCGATATATGGTATATGTATACACCAATATAACTTAAATTGTTTATTTGGCATTGAAAAGTTATTAGAGAGTTTCGATTGAAAGTATTTTCTTTTTTTTTAATGTGAGTTTTTCTAAGATTGTGCATGTACTATATTGTACATAGGCAAAGGGATCTGTAACTGTAACTGTACACTTCTTCTCTGTAAACTTTTTCTCTGTACACTTCTTTTCTGTAAACCACTTTTATTTTTGAAAACACGCGTTCTATATTTTGCATGGAGCAAAACGTTTTTAAAAATATACGTTTTACCTTGTGTTTTGAAAACGCGCAGTTTACGATTTATATAAAGTACCAAGCGAAAATATTGACAATAAAAAAGAACTTAATAGGGTCATATATCCAGTAAAATCAACGGGAGAGACACTTTAATCTAATCTAATCTAATCGATGATATGTTAAATGAACATCCAACATTTTTACTGCAAGTAATTTTGTGTTGCATGAATCAGCAAGAACCAAAAATAAGATATAAGAAATTTTTAGCTCCATACCACTTGAAATATTTAATCAAAACAATTGTTACTTTATCCACATCAGACGATGTTTGTTTATTTGCAATATTGTTTTTTTTTGTTCGAATTTAAAGTTGATACGCAAAATATTTGAATAAATTTCTTAATTTTGTTTACGCATAAAATTTATTTTAATGCTTTTTAAGTTTGCGGTTTTCAAAGTATTCAAAAAAAAAAAAAATTGTATCTGTAACAAACATTTAAGTATCTGCAACATTGTATTGAAACTATTTCGCACTTTAGGCATGAATAAACTTTTGCTTCCGTAGAATTCTGACGTGAGTCAACACGATTTGTTTAATCTATGACGTTTTTGAAATTAGTTGAGATGATTCATTTGTATTTATTTATAGGAAAATATTTGCATCGATAAGACTTTTCTATTTTATATTAATTTTTTTATATACATTTCCGTTTCGTAGTAATGAAGTAATAAGGTATTATAAGAAATGAACTTTAAACCAATTCCAATAAATCTGGAACGCTATGTGTGGTCTTAATTAAATTTTTTGCTCAAGTTTCGAATGCAAACAAACAAATAAATAATTTGCAAAGCCAATAACTCAATCAAAATAATCAATAAAAATTTGCCAGACTTTAAATTATGAATTGAATAACTGCCATGATTTATAAAGCATTAAAAAGCTGAAAACTCATGTTTATTTATTTATTTTTTTTTTTTTTTTTTTTGAATAGTTTCGGCAACAAAAGAACTACTCCACTTGAAAGTTGTAGTTCGACAAGATTAATACGTAAAAAAAAAAAATAATAATAATAATCAAAAATAAAGCTATCAGACATGTTAAGTCGAAGTGTCGCCGTTTTTATTATGCTAAGATCAAATTTTATGACTGATTTTTAACAATAGAAATGCATAATATGATTTCTTTTGAAGCATAGAAGCTTATGTTAAATCATAAGCTTAGCATATATAAAAAAAATGTCTGAATATATATTTTTGATTTGATAATATTTCCGCAATGAGACTATGTATTGCAGCTACTGCTGATTGTCAGTAGCTACACTTCACTTCATTTGCATTAAATATTTAACTTACTTTACTAGACTTTATGACTTTGATTACGCAGTTGATGTATTTATTACTTTTAGATTGCATGGCGTCATTGTTATACTTGTATATCGACTTATAAACAATAAAGCAATATTTACTTAAACACCCACATGTGTGCACCATTGGAAAGATGCTGCTGCTAATGATGATGATAATATGTGACTATTAAGATGCTAAAGATCGTACTTAGTGAATGATATAATGTGTTTCTCGTGCACGAGTTTTAAATGAGCGTGATGCAATCTTGCAGAAAATGAAAATACACCGTATTATATTTTGAATTTTATATAAAAATTCTTAACAAAAAAAAAAAATAATAATAATAAATTAAATACTTAAATAGACAAACATTTTAAAAATATAATTATCAAAAATATTTTCTAGAACTTTAAAAGTTTTAGACATTCATATTAGAGATGGGGAATGGGCTGTGTTTTTTCGTGGCTCATCGAGGCATTTATTTTTTCGGTTTCGTGTTTAAAAAATTTTAATGTCGTTCGTGTTCGTGGCCCAAAAAGAGAGAAAAAAACACGAAATAAAAAAAAAAAAAAGAAAAATATGTAAAATTTTTTTATATTTTTTTTCTTACGATTTAAATGACTTCTCGTCTAATTGGACAGCGATTTTCAAAACTAAATATTCTTTTTAAAAAATTTTTTTATAATAAAATAATTATTTAAGTGATGAGCCCCGAATTTAAACCCAAGGGCTGGGCTGGGCTTTTCCATAGTTCGTGTTGGGCTGGGATTGGCTTTTTTTTAAAAAATTTTTTTGTGTTGGGTCGGACCAACACGGTCCATCCCCATCTCTAATTCAAATACAAACAAAAACTTTTGTTCAATCTGTACATATATATATAAATAAAATAGTAAAATTGTTTCTATGTCTGCTATGGACCGATTAAGACCAAAACTATTTCATTTAAAGGCAACAATGTAATTATAATTATAGACCACTAAAACATTTATGAAGTCGATTTTCGACATTTCCCAAAAAATTCTACAATAAACGGTAAGTTTGTGTGTTTTTTTTCCAATTTGGAGTAAATATAGGTTAAATAATAATCATTTTTATACAAAAATCTAAAAGAGCTGTAAAGTTGTATGAGGGATACATTTAAAAATGGGCGTGGCACATTTGTTTTGACATTGAATGACATTAGATGTGTTTTTACCCAATTTGTAGTGAATAAATGCATAAATAATACCTATTTTCATACAAAAATTCGAAAATTACCCATGTCGTTTTCGAGAAAAGCTTAAGTTTCAAATTTCAGATAAATTTCTCAAGTAAATTCCGAGTAAACCGCGTTGAAATAAATAGACAGACGGACATGGTCAAAATGATCGACTCGTCTCATCGAGCTTATCAAGTTTATATATACTTTATGGGGTCTCCTTCAATAAGTTCTAACAGCAGATGCAAAACAAAAACGCATAACGTAGTAGCACACGTCGGTTGACTACAATAGTCCAACTGTTCTAGAATGTGTAAGCCCCAAAGTGGGTATTTAAATTTGGTATTAAATGTTTTACCTATCGTTTTTAGATAATACGTCTTTTCTTTCTGTTTTTTTTTTCTTGCTGACGTAAACATGTTGCCAAAAATATATTTTAATAATACCCTCAAATATTTTACGCTGACTGGCGCTAACATTGACATTAATCATCAAAATATTATTGATATTTATAAGCAATTATGCCATTGTTATTATTATTACTGTTACTATTTATAATTATATTTTTATTGCCCACTTTATAGAAATTTAAATAAAATATTTTCGTTATTCGAAAAAAAAAAACATAAAATGCGCGTGCGTTTGTACGTAAAATTGGGCTTTGCTCGTAATAATAAAATAAACATTCCAATGGACTTATGTCATGCGATAAAATTTTTATTAAACTGATTGATTGAGAATTCGTCATATCAAACAATTGAAATAATGTATTGTAAAATTTACGCAAAGTGAGTACTTGCTTGCTAATATGCGGAAAGGCAAATGTAGGAAAAGATACGAAAACTTCGATGGAACTGAAGCATAAATGCTCAGCAGATTTTTTTTTATATCCGAGAAAAACGATAGATAGAATGAGAACTAGGTTGTACCGTGACACCATCCCAAAATATTGGTTTGAAACTTTATAATCTTAATTAGCCATGGAAATTTTTTAATATCTTTAAAGCGGTCTGATAGACAAAAAGGTGCACCCGATGAACTGATAACTCTTTCTTTCTCTTTTTAAGCGTTTCAAACTTTTCAACAAACTGAGCATACCCGTTTTCAGTCTAAACACTAAATTGTAGTTGTAAAGTAGTTAATTGACTGTTTATAGTTATCGATTTGTGTGGTGTTTAGCCTTAGCGATAATAGTACAAATATTTCAAGTTCAAGCATTGAAATGTGGGCCAAAAGTGATAAGAAAAAAAAATCGTTACATTAAACTTAATTGAGGTAATAGCTTACCAGAAACTTGCTGATGACAGTCATTAAATAATTTTGAAAAGATAATTTTTTGTTGAGATTTATATCATAAATATATACACTAACTTATAGAACAATTAACTAACCATAAAACTGTCTAATTAAGATAGCAACGCGAATTGAATTTTAAAAAATGTATTTTTTGAAAATTTATGCTAATCGAAATAATAGACGGGTTAACTGCTGAGCAGTTTGGAAATGTCACGTTGGCGTCTTCGAAGTGTAGACGTGAGTTAATTTTGTTTTCGGCGATTATAAACTTATTTGTTGACAAAGTTTGAAAATAATTTTGGGTTTGGCAGATACAATATTATTGAAATTTATATAAATAGATATGATGAAAAGTATTAAGAACATGTTTAAGCCCCATGAATACAAAATATTCTGAGTTGAAGCAGTGCAAAGTAAAGTTTCCTGGCAACTCTGAAAATTAACAATATGATAACTGAAAAGTTTAGATCAAGTAGAAATAAAGCGTTACACGATAGAACACGATAGACTTTTGTTAGGGTTGCTAACACTTTATTGCAAATCTTGCGTTTATTCTGGGACTGGCGTTAATTCTGGTACACCCTTTATCTTATCTTACTGTCTTTTGTGTTTTTGTTTGAAATTATTACCTTCCAAACATCTTAGGAAGTTCCGTGTAATATAATTTGGGTAAAAAATTAAACAAAAGGTTTAATTTTTAAAACTGGACCAAAAACATGAAAACTAAATTATTACATTTTTTTTAAAGAGTCTATGCATATTTTTTCTCTTTACCCAACAGTAAGAAAATACAGATCATCCATTGTTGATAACACTCTATAAATACCACAAAAAAAATATTAATTTATTTGTATAGTTTAAACAATACATTCTACTATATGGGAAATCCCAATATTCTATAAGAAAAACTGTATAAAATGAGAAAATATTTATGAGCTGCGAACTGAAATGAGCAACTTCAATTAACAATATATTTATTTTTTATTTATGCGCTATAATGTAGCTAAATAATGACGTAAAAAAAACTGTGCAACCTTTATTAATAAATAAAAAATGTTATTGTTGAATGATTTTGTACTTCAACGCAGACTCAACGCGGTTGCTCAATAATTTCACATTTTACAACATAAAATTTATAGAACAACAACAGAAATTGGCGCATAATTACAAATTTATTTGTTTTTTTTTTTTTTTTAATTTATAAATTTGAGGTATTTTTCCGAAATGTAAAATGCAGCCGTGAACAATGATTGCCATTTGGTGTATAAAAATTTGCAATATCTTTTGTTCGTGCAACCAAGCGTATCGATTGATGCTATTCCAGTGAATTTTATGTTTTTGCAAAAATTCTTTGGCATCTTTACACGGAAATTTATTTTTAAGAATGCTAAAATTTAAGTTTTTTTTTTTTTTTTTTTAATTTTGTTTGCCTTTTATTTTCTTCAAGAACAAACGAAAAATCAATTTTATTCTTTATAAGATCAAGGTCGGGTTGAATTGAAACTATGCAAGTCGTTTAGGTGCACTTGATAAAGTTAATTTAGAAAGAAAAAAATGTATGGAGCAAATTTATTTTTCATGATTTGATATCAAAATTCATTCATTAAATTTGTATTTTTTGACGTATTTTTATTGGTCTAAGGTTATTTTTTATGTATCGATTTTATTATTGTTATTATTTCTTTTATAACATAGGAAAGATGTTTGTGTAATTTTTTCTGTTTTAATATTAAACAAGAAAGAACGCTGAAGTCGAGTATGCTCGACTGCAAGATACCCTGTACCCAATCTTTATGTACCTTAAATCAAGTCCTATCTTTGTATATACCTTATTGTATTGAATTTTCAAACAAAAAATTGAAAAATTGGGTAAATTTATATGGGAGCTATACCTTAAATTTTGTTGGTCCTACCCCTATTGGGATATTTTATTGGGACTATCATAGACATAATTAATACTAAGTTTGAACTTCCTTGAATAAAAAACAATGAAGATTTTAAGCAAAAACATAAAATTTTGGGGTATATTTGTATGGGGGCTATACCTAAAATTTTATTGGTCCTACCCATATTGGGATATTTTATTGGGACTATCATAGACATAGTTTATACTAAGTTTGAACTTCCTACATTAAAAAACAATGACGTTTTTATGCAAAAACCTAAAATTTTGGAGTACATTTGTATGGGGGGTACCCCTTAAAATGGGTCTAGAGAAAAACCGTTTGCAAGTGAACACTTGACGGTTCTGGAGAGTCTAAGTTTCAAATATGGTGGCCCTATCTCTTATAGTCTCCGAGATAATCTCTCTCATACGGCAGACAGCAGGACAGACAGACGGACAGACGGACAGACGGACAGACGGACGGACGGACAGACAGACATAGCTAGTTCGACTCCCCTTCCAATGCTGATCAAGAATATATATACTTTATATGGTCTATCTTGGCTCCTTCCGCCTGTTACATACATTCGCACAAACTTAATATACCCTTTTACCCTTTGGGTACAGGGTATAAAAATGGGTTTTTGATGACTAGTTTCTTTTTTCTTGATGACATACCGACGACAGCACCATACAAGACGTGTACGATATTTTCATACAAATGTTGTAAATGTCATGCATGACATGTCTTCAAAGACGTCTTGAGTGTTTGTCATGTTTGTAGTTTCTATCGCTTTCAAATTATCTCATAATTTTGCATGCAAAATGTTAGAATCTTAAAAATGTTCTTAACTTATGGACTTGGCTTATGGACTTGGCTGTGGGGACAGATATATCCCAACACATTTAACAAAGTCATTTAGATGTTGCTGCACACTCCATATAATATTTCTAAGCATTCTACAAATATTGCCGATCTTTTAAATTTCTAAGTTTAATTTATTGCAATTTAATATTTGTTTTTTTTTCTTCTTTTTTTTGCTGACATTGAATATAATTTGTTATAGAGTGATGATGATAGCATCAATATATCATTTTATTTATTTAATTACTATGCACTCGTATGATGAATAAAGCATCTGTTTATATTTGGAAGTGGTTTGTTTGGTTTATACACTGCACAAAAAAAAAACAAATAAAATTAATGAATGGGGTATATTGTGCAGAAGATGATGAAGCACATAAAAATTATTATATGCTGGAGTGTCACTCAGATTCTCAATGGGTTGGTTTCAAATCTCTTATGTTTTTAAAAGAGATTTGCGTAACACCCATGAATGATTGGAAAAAAATCTGTTATCTTCGCTCCGCACACAATAGATGTGGTCTCTTAGAGGCTGAATTTTTAATTGGCCAATTTTTAATGCTACAACGCAGTGCATTTTAAAGTCGTTTATAGTTCTTACTTCTCAACTTTATTTGTTTTTTTTTTGTGCAACTAATTCGATTCTTATTCTATAAATTATTTTTCTTTTTAAGGAATTTGACATTTTGACAATTGGTTTATTTTCATTGTTTGATTTTAAATTTATTTATCAAAATTGATTTCCGTGTTCTCAAAATCAATACAATTCAAATTTATGTGTTTTGCGTTTCGTTTTTCTTGTTTCAACACATTTTTATTTTGTTTATTGTGACGTAAATTATATGTAAAAAAAATTGAAATGCAATTAAGAGTAAATCTCTGAGAAGCCAAATAGCTTTTTGGTTGGCAATTTACAACAATTAATTGATTGTTAATTTTTTTCTAAATGTTTTATTTTTTTTTCAACGCAATGAACTGTTAACTGCAGCTGATTATTTGTCAAGTTAAAGTTTAACAAAAAAAAAAAATCGAAAATTCCAATTTAATCATTGCTAAATATATTTATTTATTTTTCACCACTTGAATATAAAATTTAAATTTGACGTCATCGTTTTTATAGTTTCAGCAAGTTCAAGTGTTGCCAAATTTATTTTTGGAATCGGTCTTTAGAAGTTTAGATTCAATTGTACATTTCGATCACGCGGAAATTAATTAATTACGTTTTGTTTTTTTTTTTTTTTTTGCTGCTGCGTATTTATGAATTCTGCACACATTTTCGAATATATTTTGAGGTGTTTATCGCCTGTTTTGGTATAAAACAAGTTAATTAATATATTTTAAAATTATTATTATTATTGAATGAGGTAGTTTTACTATAAATATTTTGAAGTGTATTAAATGTTGATTGAAAAGTTAATCTTTTGACATTTGAATTGAATGTTTTCTTTGTTTAATTTGATGAATTTCTAGTTTTTTCCTTTAAAGTTAATATTTATACACTTCAAACCCACATCAAGAATGAATATTAATGTATTTTGATAATAATTATTGTGAATTAAATAAAAAATAAAATAAGATATTTTTTGACTGTACACAAGTGTGTTTTCGTATTTGGTCACAAGAGACTTGATAGAAGCTTAATACTAGAGATATTTTTAATCTTAAAAAGGATATTATTGTGTGGGAGTTATTCGAATAATTTTTTAGATAGTTCTTTCTATTTAAATGTGTATTAGAGGTATGACTGTGTGTTTTCTTTATTAAAAATGAAAACCCACATCAGGACGAAATCGATAAATTTCAGAAGGGACTTATTTAAAAACATTAAAAAATGAAACCGTTAAACCCGATTTATAAATGCACCCATATATGAAACGCATCCATTATAAATACATGTTTAAAATTTATATTTAAAAATAAGTTTTTCCACAAAACAATTGGCGAGATCAGACGTTTTCACAGCTGTTCGTTTAGTCGTAACATATAAGGTTGAGCGAACAGATCCATCATGCATAGAAAGCAAGACAAACTCAATCTTCAATTCCCGCAAACAACTACAGGCAAAAGTCGTTCACTACTGAAAATAGTGGCATAAACTTGCTGCGAATTAGAAGCACTAAATAAAGCAATGAATTGAAAATATGTGCTCTAACAGAGCAATAACAGCGATATTAAATTAACAGTAGTAACGCTGCTGCTCTCAATGTTAAACTGTATTTGTATACCCTATACCCGAAGATGATAAGGGTATATTATATTTGTGCATGTGCATATAACATGCAAAAAGTGTCATGGCCCGATCGTTCTGCTGTCTTGCGCATGAAACTGAGCCACCATGTTTATACTTATTTGTTACTCTTCTGGAACGTCAAATGGCCATTTACAAACGATCTTTATCTAACCCCATTTTAAGGGATAACCTTCATACAAACTTACACCAATATTTTGAGTTATTTTTTAAAAACTACATATTTTCTTGATCTAAATCATAATTATAAATTAAGTATGGATTATGCCTATGAAAGTTTCAATAAAATCTCCAAACAAATTTGGATCAAACAATTTTTAGTTATAGCCTTCATACAATTGTACTCCCCCATACAAAATTATTCCCAAATACGAAATTTTTGCAAATGTTGCACCTATTTGCTGGCTACAGGGTAACTCATTGTCAATCATACTCGTCAGCAGCATTATCTCTTGTTACATTTAACAGAGAGGAGTCTCTGTTAATTTAATAAAAAAAAATTATCACTGTTAATTTTCTATTATGTTATTGAAGTGGTTTATTTTTGTATCTAAATTATTAATTTTCGTTTTGAACACCAAAGTTTGTTTATCTTTTGTGAAATATGCCTAATGAATCAGCTTCGTTTGTTGATTTGTGTTTTTTATACGACTTTTTTTGTCTTTTGGCTTATTTTTTGCGTATCTAAATTCTTATTTTGATAAAAAAAATATAAATAAATTCATTTGAATGGATTATAAATTTGATTAGTTTACCGTTCGATTAGTCATGACAGCGACGAAAATAGTGAAAGATTTCTTTTTTATTTATTTATTTGTTTATTTTTGGTAAAGCAACAAAATATTTGTATGCAAAAGTTGTCTTTTTTTAGAATAAAACTAATAAAATAATAACAAATGTATTCAATTTGTTGTTAAATGGTGACACAAAGCGGTTTTTTTTTTTGCAAATAAAATTTTTATTATGCGACTTTCATTTTGCAATGAATTATTATTTTTTTTTTTTTGGTTAATAAATAGGCAAAAAAATTTATTCCATAAATAATATAAAGTATGACGAATATTTTATGACCAAAGCTATTTATAAATATGTAGTATACTAGGTCGATTGGACAGACATACCAACTGCCTGGATGCTTATCTACAAATAGACTCATTGCAGACAACACCAACCCACACCAGGCCATGCAAAATTGAATACCAAATACAACAACAAACACAACAACCGGCTTATCGCCAGTACAGATCAAGACACAACAAAATGATTATCTGAGCAAACCCAAAGCCCGAATGACATATGTACGAACATTCTATTTTACAAATGTCTTAAGGTGATTTTGACTGAATTAGCAAAAACTTGAATTTGATTTGCATGACAAAATGAGTTGACACCTTCTTGGAATTTCAATTAGAACATAAAAAATAAATAATACAAAAAAAACAATAATAATTAAATATTTATAACACAGAGCAATCAACTTAAATGGGACATTAAAAAAAAAACGCTCTTCTGAAATTATTATTGTAATTTATTATAATTTGTCTTTTAATAAATTTTTATTTTATTGAATTGTGTGAATTTCGGTCAAACAAAAAAAAAAAAACAATTAATTTGACAATAAAAAAAAAAAAGAATTTTTAAATTGCAGCATTATTTATTTTTAAAATTATTGACGAATCAAGAAATATAATTGTATGAGAAATACCAGACATTTAGTCGCAACCGTAGCCAGCCGCCTTCAAGTGCAATTGGCAATTAATTTTTGCCAAATTTAAGTCACATGTGTTGTACAGAATTAAATTAAAATTTTTATATAAAGAAAATACAGATCAGCGCTCTACAATAAACTTTTACTTTTTTTTTTTAATTGTATTTTTCCCCATTTTTTTTTCGAAAAATGTTTTCGGTTTTTAATTTAGCAAAAACACTTTTAGTTTTATTTAATTTAAAAATAAAAAAATATTGTTGTTTTCTTGTTGAAAGAGTCATTGTCATTGCCAAATGCAAAACATTTTAATTACATTAAAGACGTTGTTTGATGATGTGAAATACTGATGCTAGTTGTCATTTATGTCTGCGGTTGTCAGTATTTCACGACAATTGAATTTTGTTTTCTTTTTTTTTTTTAGTATGATCTAATAAGTTTCTTATATATACAAATATTATTAAACTTTTTATAAATAGTAGACAAAACGTTTGTTTCATTGTTTCTAGGTTTTTATTGTTTAAAGGAATGTTCTGCTTGGGGTAAGTGGTAACTTACATACATATATAAAAACACGGACCGGGTAAAACACGGTACATTAACAGCAGAAACTAAATTACACGTTAACCATTGGTATTTAAGATGGCTAGAAGAAATGAATACTCCAGGTGGCAGATCTCAATTTTTCTCTCACAACTTCATCAGTGTTGTTTGATTAATCCTGCATAATTTTCAAAAATTCAATAAAAAATTTGAAGAAAAACAAGGAAAAACGTTAACTTTGTTCTCAAACGTTTTTTAAATTTTTTATTGGGGTAGTTCATTAGATAAAAAATTAGAATGGAGAGAGGGGAATAGTCTGATACTAAAGCTAAAATTATAGATATTCAAAAAAAAATTCGAAAATATTCGGTAAGTTTGTGTGGGGCCTATGCCTAAAATTGGGCGTGGCATCTTGGATTTGATATTGAATGATATTAGAAGTGTTTTTACCCAATTTGGATTCCAATCCATTCCTAAATAATAGCCATTTTCATACAAAAATTCGAAAATAGGCGGTAAGTTTGTATAGGGAGATATATCAAAAAAACGGGCAAGGCACATTTGTTTTGACATTAGATAACATTAGAAGTGTTGTTTATACCCAATTTGGAGTGAATATATGCATAAATAATACTTATTTCCACACAAAAATGCTAAACTGGGTGGTCAATTTGTATGGGACTATACCTAAAAATGGGCGTGTCACTTTCATTTTCAAACTTGAGCTGCTCGTTCCCAGGAAAAGCTTAAGTTTAAAATTTCTCCAGTATTCTCTCCAGCATTCTCTGAGTAAATCGCTTTGAAATAAAAAAAAAGACGGACATGGCTAAATCGATAATAGTTATCTTTGGGTCTAAAATGCCTACTATAATAAATTATACATATTTTAAATAAACTGAGAATACCCTTGTTTGGTAGGCCTTAACAAAATTATCAAAAAGTCCAGTAGCATCGACAATAAATTGTACATATCTTAACCTACACAGCATTCTACTATATATTATAATAAAGAAAATAATATTATTAGTTGGAGTGCAGGTAATAGTATTATTTTGGTTTAAAATGCTTTAAACAGAGCTCTGGAGACTCTTAAACAAAACCAAACATCTATTGCTTGTTTTCTCTGGGGGCATACCATAAATCCGTCTGGAAAATCTTAGTTGCTAAAAGAATTTCGAAATCTAAGCCATTGGATACTCTTTCCTCTAAGCTTTTTAAAAACGTTCGTGCTAAAAATATCATTTCGTATTGCCTATAACTTGATAAAAACTCGTGCTAGAAATATACGTTTAAAAATATTGGAAACGTTAACAAGTGCTTAAATCTCTACGTAAAATAATTGTTAAATATGAATATTAAATTTTATGCGCATAAATTTTTAATAATCCAAAAAATGTTAAAAAAGGTTAATTAAGTGATTATATTTGTTTTTTTTTGTTTGTTTTTTTTTTTATTGTTGTCTTTCACATTTTAATGAGATGTGTGCGTATTATGTGTGGATTTGTTTCGCTAGTTTGCATATGTTCAGTCACTGTGCGATGACCTGTCATCATAAATTAATTATGCTTAAATATATTTAATTTTTTTTAATGTTTGTGCACTACACTCAAGTTGAAAGGCTTATAAGTTTACAGAGAAAAAGAGTACAAAAAATATTCTAAAGGGCCTAGCCGTTTAAGCATGGAGCAACGACCCCAGCGATATACTATATAATATTTTTAAATGAGGTTCAGAAGAGAGAGAGAGAGAGAGCTATATATAGAAATTTTTCTGCGTTCATAGGACAATTCCTCCAACCAATAAATCGGCTGTAAAGATATATGTACTGAATTTTATTTTTATACCCGCCACACACGAAGCTGAAAGGGCGGAGAGAAGCAACTATCACAGAAAACATGTTTGTATCTAATGCAAATAATTACATTTGAGTAAAAACATGATGTGACATATAAATGATGATGATGATTAATTAATATTTAATTGTAATCAGTGGTAAAGTGATTTTAGATGTTTAGCTGCATTTAAAAAGCGAGAGTGCAGCCGATAGATAGCACATTTCTGATGCAATTTTAATTGGAAAATGTATTTGAAATTTTTTGGTGGTTGATTGTTTTATTTGTAAAATTTTATCGAACAATTTGCTTTTCGTAGCTATAACATTTAGCACTATATGGCAAATAATTCAATATGTAATAAAATTAAAGAAAAAAAAACAAAAGTTACTATGCAAAGAAGAAGCGTAACCTTGAGCTAACGGTTAGAGGCGTTTTAAAAGCATTATTTATCTAAAAAAAACAAAACTATTTTAAACAAAACAATAACAAAAAACTTTGTATGTGGGCATTCGAAAAAGGGCGTGGAGCTTCAATTGATATGAAAATGTAAGACTGCTTTAACTTCGGTGACTACATTCATAAACAAAAGCAGTCAACAACAACAACAAACAAACGTTGAAGCTATTTTTATAGGGCTGTTTTTAAATGGGCGTGGCACTTCGATTTTAACGCGTTGAACTGCGTTAGGACTCGACAAACTCGCGTTAAATCCGTATACAAATAATAGGCAGTTAGATACTGGCGAAAAAGTCTCATAAATTTTGAAAACGCGACTTTCGATAACAGACGCGTCAAACCGATTTAACACCGATTTCAAACCGATTTCTCTTATCGGTGTTCGAATAATTTGGCAATCGTAAGTCTGCGCATACTCCTATAATGAAAATAGCTGACAAAATGATAACCCCGCAAAAAATAAACGATTTACAATTTAAAAGCTTCAGCTGCATATATTCAAATGACGGATCTAACATTATCACTGCTCGTATTGGACAGTAAATATTAAAAAAAAAAACTATGCAGAAAACTAACTGAGCTAACGCGTTATAGGCGTTATAAATCTGCATTTATCAAAAAAAAAATTTTATTACACAAAACAATTTTTTTACAACAAAACAAACTATATGTGAATCCAGCTAGTTTCAATATGAAACTGTAAACTGCTAATGGCCTAAAAAGCAAAACAGCAACAACACCGTTCCGCGTTTCAGCATGGAAATAGCGGCTATTATATTATTTTGCAACTAGAGATGCGCAACGTTCGATTTATTATTATTATTTTTTTTTGGCGTTGTTGATTGAAAGTCGAGGGAACTACGCCGATATCCAAACCAACAAAAAACGGACATCGCTGCAGCACAAACGCTTCACATGAAATATGGCTATATCTGAATATCGGTCCGATTTTTTCAATTCATTTTTGGAATTCAGGTAACTCATCGATGCACATCTCTTTAAAAAAGTTTGCTGCTGTGTGACGTCATAATGTTTATTTATTTTAAAAACAAGATCCGCTTTGATTGTAGTTTAATTTTTGTTTAGTTTAATAATTATGACGAATATTGTTAACAAAAAAAAAAAAAAAAAAACCTCATCAACATTTCTATGCAAATATTAAGCTAAGCGCATTTTTTGCGCACTTAGTCAGCCATGATATGATAATTTTATGCATAAAACTGACGTAATTGAAAGATAAAATTGAAAAAAAAAAAAACAGCGAATCACATAAAAATAATTACAATTAAATTGTTGTCAACGCGCAAATATTGTGCAGCATTCAATTAGAGGCAGTGGCAATAGGTCTGTTTTTTTTTTTTTTTTGCAAAAATAATATCGAATGCATTGAAGGCGCCATGAAAAAAAAAAAAAAAAAAACAAAAAAGCAAGCAAATTGATATAGCACTGAATGCAACAAAATTGCATGACAACCACAATAAATATGTTTGTCAAAGCGTTTAAATTAAATGTTTTGTAAACAAGCGAGAAACTAGCTGGAAGCTGCGCGTGGGCGTTACACTTTCAAATAGCTATGAGGATTCAGTTACAATAGATACAGACAGACAGACGGACAGACAATATTATTTACTATCAATGAGCTATGACGAACTGCAAATAAGAGAGGGAGACTATTGACAACGCTATTGAATAATACTCATATTATTCTAATTTTTTTTTTTTTTTTTTAATACTGATGTCACGAGGTCGCGTTTTAGCGTTTAAAGATAATATCCAGTGTTGTATATAGTCGACACGTTGCTGTCAATTAATTGTGTGAGGGAGTGTGCTGATTTGAATATATTCAAACTGATTTGAATTTGTACACAGCTGCCTGGTCAATAACTCAACAATGTATTTAATAACTCTATTAACTGATTTGATATGATTTGCATAAATGTGGCCCTGCGGGTTCAAAATGTTTGTTAATTGATTGATTTCGTGTACGTTTGTAAAATGCATTTAAGAAAATATCTTAAAATCGAAGATTTATGTTTATAATTTTGAATTAATTTAAAATATGATCTAATCGTGTACTTTGCAAATATGAGGGTCTAAAGAATTGTTTATATTATTGTACAGATTTTATTGTACTGATTTTTACTTCAAAAATCGGTTGAGTGAAACTTGAGAATGCGTAGTAATATAAAACAAAAGCACATATTTTTTATCTAATTATTCTTCTACGCCCATTTAAAAAATATGTCCAGTACTAGCCCCCCAAATCAAAAATATTTTAATACCCTGTACCCAAAAGGGTAAAAGATTATATTAAGTTTGTGCGAATGTATGTAACAGACAGAAGGAGGATAGTTATAGACTTTATAAAGAATATATATTCTTGATCGATATAGCTATGTCTGTCCGTCTGTTTGTCCTCCGCCGTCCGTCTGTCTGTCCGTCTGCCTGTTGGCCTGTCCGTCCGTCTGTCTGTCTTATCTTGGAGACTTTAAGAGATAGGGCCACCATATTTGAATCCTAGAATCTCCTAAGCCGTCAAGTGTGCACTTGCGAACGGGTTTTCTCTAGTCCCATTTTAAGAGATAGCCCCATACAAATCTACCTCAAAATGTTGGGTTTTTTGATTAAAATTTTTTTTTTTTTTATTCTAGGAACTTAAAATTTAGTATGAATTTTGCCTATGATAGTCCCAATAAATTATCCCAATATGGGTAGGACCAAAAAAATTTAGGTTGTTTCGAATAAATTGTCTTTTTTTTTCATTAATAGCAAGTAGTCCCTCTTTTCAAAATTATATTAAAGTTTAAATTCATTTATTCAATTTAAAATATAATACATAAAAATTCATTCAACCGAGCAACGTTTTCTAACTTTACAAAAAAAAAAAAAAAAAAACGAAACATTCATATTAAATAAATCGAAAAGGTTAACCAGATTCTCGGTTACAAAGCTGTTTTTTATTTAATAGTTTAGCAGAAATCTAGAAATCTAGAAATCTTGTTCATCTGCTTTAACTATTGCGCATGCGCAAATTGTAATTTATTTGCTGAAATGTATATATTTGATCTTATTTAAAACTAATATTACAAAATATACCATCAAAGTTATTTGTATGTTTGTATGTAGTATATAGGAAGTGAACGTGCCTGTTGACAGTTCCGGCAAGTGTAACATAAAACTTCCATTTGATTCAGGCCCTTACACAGTTGAAAGACCTGTTGAAGGTGAATGTGTGGAAAATTAAATAAATAATAAATAAAAAATAAAAACAAATAACCACAATGAAGTAACGTCTGGACGACTTAAATTCCAAACCTTTTTAGAATGGCATGGCATGGCATGTGGCGTCATGTTGTCATAAAAAAACTGTCTGGCTATATTCAAAGTTCAATTTTAACGCATCGCGTATACGACACGTTGACCAAACAAATATTTTTCTGTCCGTCTGTCTGACTGTATAATCAACAAAACAAGCAAACACAGGTTTTTGCACAGTTAATTAACATGGAAAATATGTATTTCAATTTTCGATTTTTTGTTTGGTTTTATTTAATGTATCATTTATGGCCCCACTACCAGCTGTAATTGTCAATATTTGCCATTAATAATGCAACGCTTGGTCTAACTTAATAAATAAATGTAAACAAAAATATATTTAAAAAACCAAAATTAACGCAAGTGCAAATTAACGCAAGAATTGCTATAAAGTGCTGGCAACCCTAACAAAATTGTATCGTGTTCTATCGTGTAACGCTTCATTTCTACTTGACCTAAACTTTTCACCAGTCAAATTGTTAATTTTCAGAGTTGCCAGCAATTTACTACAAATCCTGCGTTAATTCTGGGACACCCTTTATAAAGAAAGTACAAAGTAAAATCCAAGATTCTATGTAACCGAAGTCGCATTTAGTTTTAAGTTATAAGCACGCCAAAATCGGGTACAACAATAATAAATGCCATAAGATAATTTATTGTTTTAAGATTTATAACTTTTTTAAGCTTTTTAGCACAGTTTTTTATTGTATAATTAAGTTTGCTACTATTTGTTAATTGCTTAATTAACATAAGCGACTGCTTGAATACATTGCAATATAATTATTTTTTTCCCCAAATAAATATAGCTGTGTGGAATTCTTCCATACTTACAGGGTTAGACCCTTTGGTGTTTCGACAAACGTAAAATCGCATAATCAAAAACAATTGGCGATTTGATCAGACCGATAACATATATAGTTTGTAATCGATAACTGTTTTCAGTATTTGTAACTTTTTGATTTTCGGAACATGCATTATTTGGAATCTTACGTTTTTTCTTAAAATCTATCGTTTACAATCAAAACGAGAATATTTTCGATATTTGCGATTTGAAAAAAACGTTTAATTTTTACGATTACAATTGAGAGAGCATGTTCGATATCGTTGATGTGTTGATACAGTCATGACCGTCTGTCCATTTAGTTGCTAAGCATTACATTAAGTGTAAAAAGTATTTTGATAGGTAATAGTATTCCTTGAAATAACTTCAGGCGCCATTCAATTATTTGAAATACTAAAAATCATAACAATTATCAAAAGTAATACATAGAAAACTCTAGGTGGTCTTACGACAAATGAAATAAATGCACTTGTAAGCAATATTTATGTAGCACACGAATATAATAATTTCAATAAAAAATTACAAAATGTATAAAATATTATTAAGTTATAAATATGTAAATTAAAACCCACAACACGATTCCGTTTAACAACATAAAAATGCACTAAAAATGACATAAAGTCTCAATAATAAATATGTATGCAGTTGTCTCAAGTTCAGGGTCAATGATGCAATTTTTAATGATAAAAAAAAAAAAAAATAATCAACAATATCAAAAACAACGTCATGCGTATTTATAAGATATAAAACGTATTAGATACACACTTAATAGCTATATTATTTGTATGAAATGTTGCTGTCTGAGTGCAAAACTATTTAAAAATAAATGCAAAAGGTGTTTGAGGCATTTAAGGCATTTAATTTGTACAGCTGTTTAATATCTTTTTCACGTTTACCATAGAACTGTTTGCTTTCTAAATGCAAAAAAAAAAATGTATCTTTGTATCTTTTATAAATAGCCAATATTAAGATACCTATGATCGATTATGGGTGAAATGTGCGCACATAAATCGTGCCGCATGTTCACAAAAAATATTAGCCTAGATTTCAAGCGACTACGTTTTGCACCACTGGCGCCGCTGCTACTTCTGTAACTTTATTCAGCGCTTGTCAATTTTTTTCTTTTTTTTTTTTTTTTTTTTTTGCTACATTTTTTATCATGCAAAATTTATCTGCACCCACGAAATGCCTTGCAGCTAAATTTAGTTATTTGCGGCATAAGCATTTTCTGCAATGTTTTGGGAGGCGCACTTCGTGAAAAACAGCAGCTGGCGCTTCCAGTTTATGTTTTGGCTTTGCGCTGCAGCATCTTGAACTTGATCTTAGAGAATGTTTGTTGATCAAGTTAGTGCGCAAATGCATTCGGCAACTTTTGGGTTGTTGAGAATTATAAACGGTATGCAAAATACTTTCATTATTATTATTTTTGTTTTTGTTTCGTGCGATGTTATTAGAGATGTGTGCGTGAGTTGTGTGAGTTTTAGAAGTGTATTTCTTGATTCAAATTTTTGCTATTTTATTAAACAGGTCAACGGTTTAGCACCAATAAAATATGTAAAGATTTTTCATTTTTTTTTTTTTTTTTTTTTTTTTTCTCCATCAATTAGAAACGTAGAAAGAAGAATCGTTGAATTTAAAAGAATTTTTGAAGATAAAAAGAACGTACGAAATCTTACCAAAACACATGATATGTTTTTGGCAGAGCACCGATTAACTGAATAATAGACCTCATTAGGAAATTTCAGCAATATTTTTGACGAAGTATTGAGAGCTGTGAAGCGCATCAAAAAGTAATTTTTTTTTTTTTTTTGTTTTTTTTTTTTTTTTTTTTTTTTTTTTTTTTTTTTTTTTTTTTTTTTTTTTCTTTTTAGTATTAAACTTCAAATTTTTTTTAAAAAATAATAAATTCGAAACCAAAGACTGGACATAATATGTATATCAAAGGAACACCAATGGTTTTCGAAATCTTCTAGCCTAAAAATTTAAAACAAACGCGTTTCTTGAAACCCGTGGGAATCTAAACACGGACTAGGAATCAAAATTCCCAAAATCTTTCGAAACAGTCTCTGGTCCTGAAAAATGTCAACCTGTATTACATTTGCGTTTTAAACAACAAAATCGATTATGTCTCATAGAACCCTACAACTTATTGAACAGCCCGAAATATGTTGATCTTTTTTTGAAATAGCGATGATTTTTTGTCTTTAACTTCAATTTACAAAACATAAGTATATCCGAAGTAAAACCACTGCAAAGCCACATAATATATTTGTGTCTTCAAATGTTCATGAAACAGCACAAAAAAATTTTAATGAAGTAAACAAATTGATTGACAAAAAAAAAAAATTGAAAAAGTTCGATTGACATATAATTTACATTAAGTTTTAAAGTTATTTTTAGCAATTTTTTTGTTCCAATTTTTGAATAATGTAGGTTTCTTGATTCGATTGTAAGAAGCCTACACGCATTCAAATATTTACTTTCAATCAGTTTAAATTGGCAACAACAAAATTTATTCAGATAAATATGTAACTCGCCGGTTAACGAGACACTTGAAACTGAGATACATACCTGACAAACGAATCTTTTTTTTTTTTTTTTTGGTGATGGTATTGAAAATGAAAGTAATTTATTTTAATGTTTTATTTAATTTCTTAATTAATTTTTGCAGAAATACACGAAAGTGATTTGAGAAATTATGTATCTGTTAGATACTATCTAAAATGAAGTTTTGTATCATAACAAAATCGAAAACACTTTTCACAAATAAATTTTTATTTAGTTGCAGTATTTTATAGTAAATCGAATCAGTTCAGTGATTGCATTCTTATTTTTTTGTATTTATTTTTTTTTTTTGCAAATTTTTACGTTCACTTGCTGTCGCGCCTGAATTCAAACTGAGTCGACACGAGACAAATTCAGAAAAATTGTACTAAACTTGCCTCACAGTCGTCGTCAGTCGTTGTATAGTATATGCTGGCTAGGCTGGTTTCAACTTTCTGCTGATCAAACAAAATACTTACAACTACAACAACAAAAAAAATAGTTGCATATGTGTATGGGTGTAAAATGTATCTAAATGTGTGACAAGCGAAGTTATGAACTTTAAGGAAACAAAAAAAAAAAAAAAAATATTAAGCATGGAATTAGTAAATATTTTTCGAAGAAATATGCGCAAAGTTAAAAATTTTAATTAAAGTAAATTACTTTTACCTACTTAAAAGTACTTTAAATTTAAAATAATGGTTTTTGTAGTTAATAAATTTTTTTTTAGAATAATTTAAGCATGAAATATTGTTCCAATACAAAATACTTTCTTCGACACACTGTCTTTATACAATTTAACACTACGCACAAAACAATTGATTGAATCCTTTTAAATGCATTGTTTTATTTTTTTATTAAAATTGTTAAAATATATGTCAAGTTCATTAATTGTCCACTCGAGATCTGCTTAATTTATTTCAAGTGAAAACTGTCAAAAAATCATTAATATTAAAAAAAAAAAAAAAAAGTCAATAAAATATTGAAAAGAATTACAGGCAAAGTCAATATGAATGAATGCTTTCCGTACTATATGTGCAAGTTCATATAAAGAATATTTTTTATGAATATTTTTTTTTTTTTACATGTTTGCAACAATTGCTTGCTTAAAAAAAGTGATTAAAAAAAATCAAAAACGCATCACGCAAATATGCAAAGTAATAAATATTTGCAACACTGTCAACTTGAACCTGACATTCGTTGCATTTAAAAAATTTTAAGTAGAGTGTCAATGCAATGCAAAAAGTCATGGACAATGTGAATCCATTAGATAAAAAAATATAATAAAACAAAAATAAATAAATATTTGATGCGTTTCAATTGAAACGTATGACTGACTGATGACGTCTAAGTTTTAGTTTTTTACGGAACTCTTTATGATGTGTAATATTTTTGCTTCTCACTTTAATAACACTGTGCGACAAAAAAAATTTTTGAATGAAAGTTTCAGAGTTGAGATTGAAGTTTTCAACGAGTAAAAAAATTCTGCGTACTTAGGTTTGACCCAAATCGGATTTTGGTTAAAAAAAAAAACGTTACCAAAAATACATACAGATAGGATAACTTTATACTTATTGTTTGAAAGCTCTAGGTTTTATCTATTCAAAACTGATGAAAAAATAAATTTCGATTCGAAGTGTACTGAGTTATTGCCACAAAAGTGAAAAAAAAAAAACAATGAAAAATCAATTTTTTTCAAAAAATCATGATTTTGGGCGTCTTACAAAAATTCTAAGTATACAGTTTTTTTACGGGACCATTAAGCTCTATTATATAATTTCTGAGCATCTAAATTTTCTTTTTTTTTTTTGTCGCACAGTGTAATTTAAATTTAAAACAATTTCAGCATATATAAGATTTGTGCTTGGATTGATATTTGGTTTGGCTTTAGCGTTAATTATTTGTTGTGTTTAAGTAAGCTTATCAACGAATCCGATCAACATTTTTTTTTTGTTAACATAAATTATGTTGTGAGCAGCCAAATGTTGTTATTCAAAAAAGACATTGGACCCTTAGTTCAGATGTTGAAATACAATGAAAAAGAATTTGCACAAAAAGAATGTTGAAAGAGTAGCAAAAGAGGCATACAAATACACATATAGTAAGTTCATATGTGAACTAAATATTTTTCATAGTTAAAAGGTTTTTGGTCAAGCGAACAACCTTTTTTGTTCCAGCATTTTATAGTGTTTTTTTATGGTGGCTATGGTGTTGCCAAGGACACCGTCGATGGAGTTATATTGTTTCTGTAATTATTTCTGTACTATAAATTTAAATCGATTCTCTAAAAAAAGTTTTTTTTTTCGATTAAACCATTTTTTTGACAGAGCAAAGAGATAAAATCGTTGAAACTTTGTAAAAATCGATTATTTCGATTCTTGCCGATTTTATCAATCCTTGCGCACATTAATAGTAAAAGCGAATGATTTTTAAATATTCAATTCAGTATAAGGTTGCTCTATATAGTTTTAATACGCTTTTCGAAATGAAATTTTTCGATTTTAACAGTTTATTTTATGTCATGTGTTCGTGAATATGGTCATGTCGTAAATAACGGATTTCTCTGATATGGTCATGCGATTGTCATGTAAAATGGTCATGCCTCAAAATACCAGAAAACCCCATGAACTGCGACAAATGCGTTACAATCCGATAAAAACTATCGATTATTTTAGAACCGATAATTTTCGATATAACTGATCGATATATACGAAATGCGCGCAATGCAATTTTGTATCTCAATCTAAACAAGACTGACAAGACTCTCCGACTACGTATTTACTTCGAATTGGAATGCCGTCGTGAGCGTGTCGTGTATAGAACGGATCGAAGTGAAACGGCTAAACACGTTGCGTTGCACTCAGTGTTGTGTCGAAACTTTAGAATCGAATAATAACAATTCAATTACAAAATATCAATTTTCGAAAACTGGAAAAAAAAAATAAACGCATAAGATGCATAGATACGCAGCAAATTGAGCGTGTTACTTTGTGTTTGTTTCGGTTTTTGTTTGTTTAAGTATCTAAATGTGTTGTGTATATGTGTGTGTGGCGCAACAAGTGAATTGAAAGCAATATAATTATCAATTTAATTCAATCAGATCAAAAGAAAAAAAAAAAAAAATACATAAATAATCGAAATCGAATAAAAAAAGATAAAGTGAAATAAACTTGAAAGATACTTTTGCTTTTTTTTAAATTTTTTTTTTTTTTTTTTTTCGATTTGATTTTAATTTTGCACGTTAGCAACAACAACAATAATAAAAAAAAAAATAATAATAATAAAAGCAAAAACAATAACAACTGTTTTTCAGACCGGTTTAGTCATCAACATTTTCTGAGAATTATGCGCGTTCTGGCTTAATACATTCACAAGTATTCATTCAGATACAATACAATACGTGCAAAGTTTAGTTTGCGGTATCAAAGATTACTTTATATGTTTTATCAGCTGTTTAATTAGTAAAAAATAGTTTAGACTGTGTTTGTGTTGGGTATTTCCTTGGTTTAGATACATACAGGTACATATCCATAACTTAAGATACTTATTCTTATACAGAGACAACGCACACATTAAATGCCACAAATGCAGCTGATAAGATAAATAATTCGCAAAGTGCTTATGACAAGTTTATCTTATCGACAGCAAGGAGAATAATATATATATAAAGCAACACACACACAATAATTGATTAGACTCAGTCAACTTAAGGTATGAAATCATGATATACTTTAGCGACGACGACAACGACAATGCCAAACGCTTATGGCAAAACCAGTGCAAAAACAAAAACAATAAAAAGAAAAACCACAACTACAATATTTATGTACAACTTATCAGCAAACGCATTTAGTCAGCATTTAAAGTGCCAAAGTCAGTGAGAAATAACAACAGCAAGAATAAAGAAGCAAAAAAAAAAAGTATCTAGATACAATATCTTTTACGTTGCAGTGGGAAAACTGCATTCGCGTGCAAACAAAAAAAAGTGGTTTCTACTCACAAAGTTAAAGACGACAACGCGCCTTATTGGAATTTTCCAAGTTTTAAACGCAGCAATAAAGTGAAGCGCAAAAGATAGTTAGATATTTTTTTGTGTTGTGTGTGCGCATTTTTTATTTATTTTTTTTTTTTTGTTGCTGTAAATAGTCAAACCAAAACCCAAAAAAGGATATTGCAACAATACAATTTTAAGCGACAGCATCATCATCATCATCGATTTCTTTTGTACATTCGGCAGCATCTAAAAGTACCAATATGGATATAGAATCGGATTCGGATACATCAGAACGTTGGGAAGACTTTTTCGGTAAGTTGCACTTATTAAAAGTAGACAAGACAACTTTTCTTATTGACATAAAAATGCGTTTAGCGCAATGAACTTTACGTAAATCCCTCGCGATGACTCAGTCGAAAAATTTACAGACAGTTAGAAGCACAGACAGACAGACAGACAAACATTCTCAGATTAAAGTTATTCTGATGCGAATTTTTGATATTGTATCTGCGTCTGCGCCAAGCGCAGCTTAAATGCTGTGCCTCAATCAATTTCCTGTCTTTACTCCTTTCACTCCTTTTTATTTCTTTTTAAGATTTACTTTTCGCACGCATTTTCGCATGTTTAAGCGGTCATTTCCCCGTTGTGCTCAATTTTACTGTTTTTCTGTTCTTTAGAACGTTCTTATAGAACGTTCTTGCATTTTGGCTTGCGGCAATTGCACATTTATTTTTGGCTGCTGTCATGCATTAAATTTAACATTTCGTCGTCTGGAATAACTGTAAAATGTACTTTGGTGTTGGCATTGCATTGAGTTTTTTTTTTTTTTTGGATATCGATGCATGCATTTTTTTAGCTTGTGTATATCAGGTGAAGTACATTTTTGTGTCTTGTGGCGTTACTCCTTGAAATAAATTTCAGAAACAAGGTCAGCATGCTTTGCAGCAGTAATAACTTTTGATGCGCTATAAATCTGAGTATTCTTAAAATGGTAACGCATCAGTTCTCATTATTCGACGCTTGCTAGCACACATTGGCTATATAATATCTTGTGAAAGCCAGGTTCAAAATGAAAGGGCAAAAATCCTTTGCTTTAAAAATTTGTGGCATGGATTATGGTTATATTATATAACGCCAAGGTATCTTAACACGTTACTCTTGCCGTATAGAGTGATTTCGAACTTATTTCAACTGCATTCAAATACAAATATAGTGTTTATTATAATTCTAAAATGAAGATAAACGCAATTAAAATACGTTGAGTACAACTGAATGTTTACTGTGTACCATATTCACTCATATCGAATATCAATAGTTGCAGTTCTCTAATAATTATGTACTTATATAACTCACACGCAGTGACTTAGCTGCAACACTTGTCGGGAGAGAATAAAGAAAAAGGAAAGAGAGATAAATAGAAAGTGAGAGAGAGAGCATATGACTGATTGAGAGAGTGAAAAAGAGAACGACGCTCTGTTAAGAAATGAAACAGATTATCCACTGAGCGACCATGGTGAAACTATAAAGGTGGTGTTAAGCGAAGCGTTGGTACCAAGCGAACCGAGTGCGAAAGAGATAGATTACTTTTAATTTTGCTCTGTTTGCCAAGTGTGAATGAGTTTGTTCTTTAACATAACAATGAAATGCGACTAACGTTGGTACGCAAAACGTTGAGAGAGCAAGAGCGCTAAACATAACCTTGTATAATTAAACTATGGACCATACTATTACATAAGTTTAAGTTCTTAAGGAGTTTAAAAAAATTAAGCGATATTAAATTAACTTTTTTGAAACCTGAAAGATACTTAATGAAATAGTTAAATAATAATTGAGAGCTTTGGTATTTTTTTTATATTAAAAAGATAAATTTATTAAAATTTTCTATAAACCTTATAAACTAGACTATAAAATTTATTTCAATAAAAAAAAAAAAGACACAATAAGCTCACTTTTATAAGTTCACAACTAGTGCTCGTCTGTGTCATCGCCTTAGATAAGCGTGTTAGTATTATACTTAATATTCAATTAATCATTGTACATAAGAACAAATATTGCAGATACATAATTTTTATAAACAATATTTTTTTTACATCATAAGAAACATGAAAAACAGATAGTAGCGTGTAATGCATTTATAGATACTTTTATGCTTGTGCAGCTACACAGACATATACGAGAGTGTGTGTTTATTATAAATAAAGATAAGTTCAACATGTTTTATAATATATATTTTTTTTATTACTTATCGCCATGTGTGATAAATTTAATACAAGTAAATGTATGCAAGGCTGCTATATACACGTTTATAATAAGTAAACTCGTTTGATTTACACTTTTCTTTCGACACGAATGCTTCAAGTACTCTGTTCGAAATTGTCGTTCACTTTTGTGACATGCCATAGAATTTGTATTTGACTGGGTCAAGTCAAGTTACAAATACTTGCAATGCAACAGTTTTCATGAGTATCTTGTACCTTTTTCTTTTATTTTTTCATTCTAAACGATACAATGTGCCGCTCTATATTTTTGGTTAATTTACTACAAGTGTTTTTCTTTCTTTTTGAAAAATTTTCTATTCTTTTCTATTGGTGCAACCAGCGCAAATACAAATAATGAAACGCGTTCTATAGACCAAACCACAGGGCGCAAGATTACAATCAAAACTTTTGTGCCTTTGACATTTTTATGAGCATTTATTTATTTTTTAAAAAAAATCGTTGAAATGAAAACACGTTGCACTAAATATCAGTATACAACTTTAATAATTTAATGCCTTTCCTTGTCGATAAGATATCAAAAAAAAAAAAGAAAAAAAGGTTGCCTTTCGTGTTACATATTTGAACGCTTTTAAAACTGTAAGGTCAGTATTTGTGCTACTTTAGTATTTCCGCTAATTGAACATTTCTTAATTTACTTAATTAAAAAAGTTCACAAAAATTGACGTCAAAGTTAAGTAATAATTAATTGAAAATAAATTTTGTAGCGTAAGTTCAATGGCCAAATGATCTTATTCATTAAAACTATTTATTAACGCACACCCTACGGAGGCTGACTGTCTGTCCGTCTGTCTGTCTCACAACTGTCTGGCAGTAATATTCTAGAATCGTGCCTTCCGTTTTCTAATTGCCACATAAAAGCAATACCGAATTCAGTTAAAATCTTAAAGATACTTTTTTTTTTCCAAAGTATCTGTATCTGTTCTTTGCGTGGCATAATGTAAGTTCCACAGCCTACTTACCTAGTGACAAGTGTGGGTTGTTTGCTATAATGCTGAACTGTGTTGTTAATGTTTTTTTTCATTTTGAATTTTTTTTTGAGTAATTTTGTTGTTGTTGTGCCAACGCAGTCAAATGTTTACGCACGCATGCGCAAATTTTATAAAAAAGATACAATTGAATGTAAAATACATTAGGAGTATTTAATTGTATACACGCCGAAAAAATTGTAGTAGGGTAGGTTCTAATGAATGAAATTATAGAAAATATTTTTTTTTTTATTTAAAATATTTTCATTTAATTTTTAGTTGAATTCAAATAAGTTTAACTTTTTTATTATTATTATTTTTTTTATATAAGAACTCTCTAGCAATTTCTTAGAGTGTTTCTATACAACTCTGCAACTCAACGTCGTCAACACACTCATTTGCAATTGCAACGTGGGCGCTGAAGAAGGTCGTAAAGTTCGGTATACAACGTAAAAACTTATTACGAAAGTTTTGTAAAAAAAAGTTAACGCATGAATGAACAACGTCGTCTGAATGAATTTAAATTTCTTAGAAGTTGCATTCAACGGAGTTGTGGACTTAAAGTGTATTTTTGAGTACAAAATGATTTTGTGTTGCTGCAAAATTTATGACTTCCTTTTAAAATCGTTTTAGTTGCTTAGACTTTCATGTCTTAAAGTTAATACAAAGCCTTAGAATCTGCAATTGACAATATTGACAGTTTGAGTGACAGTTTTGAAAGATATGCGTGTGCATTAATTAAGCTGAGAGCTGTGACAATGTTTGTTGTGAATTTAAATATTAACAATGGTTATATATACTCTTATACATAGATATGGCATCTAATAGATGTACAATTTAAGCAGCTTGGGTCGTATGACGTCGTACGACAACATAGATCGAAGCATCAAATTAAATAAAAACCTCTCTCGCTTAGATAAATGTAAAAAGTAATACGAGCGAAAGAGATTTAAGCCTATTTTATGTACTCTTCTTACCACAGTTTGGCTTCATGCTGCGGCGCATTTAAGTGCAATAAATATTGTAAAGAGAGGCGCTGTGCTATAACTGTAAACAATTTCACCATGCAGCAAAGAGAGAAATTGAAGAATGCGCTCAATTATTTGTTTATAATTTCAGTTGTGCTGTTCACGAGGTCTAGCATTAGTGCATTTTTTTATTTCTGTGTTAGTTGTTGTTGCAATCGTTTGCACTCATTCTTTTGTGCACTCATGCTAGACCTCGTGAACAGCACAATAGTCTGCTACAGAGTTAAACTAGAATATTTAAATGTTTATATTAAATGTAGCAATTTTGTCATAGTTTCTCAGGCAATAATTTTATATTAGGCTAATGTATTTCTTCAGTACAAAGCCTTTAAATATGTATTTCAAATATTAGATTCAATTGTCAGTTCCGTGCAATATTTCTTTAGATTTGACAAGCAACTACTACTACGTTCATACGTATGCATGAAGGCATATAAGTCTTCTCAATGACAGTAAATCTTTCTTTCTTGGTTGTTGCATTTTGTTTTGATTTTTTTGGTTTTAAGTTTCAAATCGATGCTAGTGAAAGTTATTTTACATTTCCAAAGACGTGCAGACTATTTGTTGTTGTTGTGACTGCTGCTGCTGCTTGTGCAGTTCAAAATCATTCCATTTCACTAAGCAAAAAGACTTCGACAACTCACTGCTTAAATTCCCTTTGACTATAAACAAACTTCAACTTTCCCAGATTCAGATTCACTTTCAGCTTTAGCTTCCGTTGCTGCATTTGCTTCTTCATTTATCAACTTACTTGAATGCACACACAACACAAGCGCATTTCGCTCATTGAGCACTCTGAGCACAGCTTTTGTGTTCAATCTTTTGTATTATTTGAAATGAAATGTTGATCGTGTTTTTAAGTTAATCAGAATTTTTCACGCTCTTTTGTATTGGCTCATTTCTTTCACATTTCACTTGAAATCGAGAGTTAAGTGTCAGGCGTATTACATTGCGTTGACACACTTTCGTTTTTCAATGCATTTCAGTTTGAAAGATGAAATTAACTTAAGGTAAACTCTGAAAAAATTTAAAAACATGCGTAGTCTTTCGTTTTCAGTGAAAGATATTATTATTCCAGATACTTTTTTAGATACTTTTTATAGATACTTTAAGTATTAACCTCGCAAACACAATGACATAATGCAGCACAAACTTTTATCAGCTACGTTTTTTTTTTTTCCAGCCGCAATGATCTTCTTGATTTTATGTCATAAATTAATGTTAAATGATTATTTATCGGATTTCATTCTAGGGTGGCCTCCAAGGCAATGCACGACAGCGGTCAATAGTTATGACAAATTTATGTTTTTGTCGTTTTCGAGTGTTTGTATCTTAAATATTTCGAATAAATATTTTACTTATTTAAAGCTTAACGCATCGAATTATTTAAAATTTATGTTTAAATAGAATAGAAGCTTCATTAGAATGAACCAAAAAAAAAAAAAAAAGAACATGGTTCACTTAATTTAGGTCACAAAAAAAAAAAAAAATATTAAAAAAAAACATAATAAAAGCATTAGATACCCTTATACTTTTTTTCATATTTCAATTGGTTGCGCTACATTTTTTAATAATTTTATTTTTCTGTATCTTTTTGTATCTTTTTATATATTTTTGTATCTTTAATCGCAGAAGCCATTGACCACTACGAGTATGCAAAATAATTTATTAATAGTAAAAAATGGCACACGGTTGAGTTAGTTTTACGTTGGTGTTCCATAAAACATGCGCTTCATACTTCTGACAAACCAAATTTGGCATATGTGCTCACACAAATACAAAGCAAAAAAAATCTATATTAATCGTTTTTCTATAAAATTATGTACAATATGAGAACGCTTAAATCAGCCATTTAAAATATTTTTATAAATATTTATATTTCTAAATTAATATTTTTTTTATATATAGAAAAACTTGTATTGAATTAAAAGCTATTTTTGGCACTTCGTAAGTCAAGGTTAAATTGTGCAAAGTATCTACACATCTAAGACGCAATATAAAACTTCAGTTGTGGGTGGCAATATTGTCGCATCTGTTTTGATTTTGTAAATTAAAAGTTTGAACAGAAGGCGTTGTACTATAGTCATAAATAATGAACATTATTTATCACCTATATAACTTTTATGACTGGCAATAAGTAAGCCATGTCCGTCTGTCTGTTTGTCTGTCTGTCTGTCTATCTTTCAACGCTTTTTACTCGGAGACTACTGAAGATATTTAGCTGGAAATTTGAAACTTAAGCTTTTCTCTGGAACGACCAGGTCAAGTTCAAAAATGAAAGTGCCAGGTCCATTTTTAGATATAGCCCCCGTACAAAATGACCGCCCATTTGCAGGCATTATTTATAAATATATTCACTCTAAATTGAGTAAATGTGCTTATAATGTCATCCAATGCCAAAACAAATGTGCCACGCCCATTTTTAGATGTATCATCCATACAATCTTACCGCCCATTTTTAATTTTTGTATGAAAATGTTTATTATTTAGGACTGTATTGATTCCAAACTGAAAGTATCTCATATTCAGTTTTAAATTTTACATAAAAAATTACGTTCCGTTGCCACAGTTTAGATAATATTGTTTTTTTTTTTTTTTAATTTTGTAAACTTGTATAAATAAATCGACATTTTTGTTCTAGTGTAGAACAATTATAAGCACACAATTTAATTTTACGCGTAATAATCATTGTATTTGCGTAAGCTGCCATATGTGGAATTACTGAAAACAATACAAAAAAAAAAATGAATTTAATGTTTATTATTCAAGAACAATAAAACAAACCATAATGCCAATAATTTCTGTACATTGACATTTGACTTAAAAAAAAAAAAAAAAAAAAAAAACAGTCAATAACTTTTTGGAATTACCAATTTCTTCTTTTAAAACGTGAAAGTAAAATGCATTTTTTTTTTTTTAAATTTGGAAATTCTGTTTTTGAATGCAAATATTTTTTCAAATGGAATAATAAATTTGAAATACATTTTATTTTTAATTTAAACAATAAATAATGGGCATGTTTTTCTTCAAATGTAATGCACGTCCTTCAAATGTCAATCTATAAATTATTTATAATGAATACAATAATAAATAAATACTTACAATACAGTGTTTATATTGTAATAAAAAAATAGAAGTATTGTTGCTGTGTAATTCCAATTTTCTTAACAAAATGCGCAACATGTGAGTCAACTTAAAAAATACTTAAAAAAATAATACGCAAAAAAAAAAAAAAAAAAAATAAATAAAAATAAAACTAAATGTGTACTTTAATTGGACTTTTTACAGTTCTTTATAGTTTGACAGTCGCCTGTCAATTAGAAATTAAAAATAAATAAAAAAATACTTTTAAAATGAACAATTTAAACAGCTGATTTTACGTAAAATAATTTATGAGCTAAAAACTCAACAAATACTTCGCATGCAAAAAAAAAAAAAAAAAAAATACAAAGCGTAAAAACTAATTTAACATTTCAGCGAATTCTTGTTGAACAGGTTTATTTTTTATTTCTTTTTTTTTATTTGTAGCAAAGTTGAATAAAACTGTGCAAAAAAAAAAAAATTAAGCTTGCTTAGTTTGATAGAATCAAAGATTAGATACTTTTTAAATAAAGTTAGACTGGTGGACAGACGGACAGTCAGAAACGATAACATTGTGCGACAAAAATTGCTAGTATAAAGACATACAAAAATGCACTAAAAAATACCTTGTTTTTTTTAAGATTGCAGTCAGACCACAATAAGTTGGGCTAGTATAAAATATACAAAAAATTGCATTGAAAAAAGTGTAAAATCGACTTCATGAATGTGCCAAATGCATTGTTTTTAGTGGTCTATAATTATGCTTGAATTATTAACTTTCAAATGAAACCGATTTGGAACTCATCGGTTTGATAGTTTCAAAGTCCATAGCGGACATAGAAACATTTTTTTTTTTTAATTTTTTAAATAATAAAATCTGCAATAACGGTAGCCAATACAGCTGCTAGGTGTAAAAATCACAAACTTTAAATAGCATCAGCGCCAAATACAAATCACGATGCAACCAGACTGCATCCAGACTCTATTCTATGCAACAAAAAAAAATAAAATAAAATAAAATAAAAAAGTCCATGGATGACTTCAAGTGCGTGCATGCAAAAATGCTTGACTAAGCGCAACGTGACGAAAGGTGCACAAGTTGAGTGTGTGAGTCCATTGGCACAAGAAACCGTTTAAGACTCATGAAAAAAAAAACAAAAAATAAATAAATAAATAAACAATGAAATTGGCAAAACTGTTAACTGTGCACTTTGAAAACTAGAAGCTGCAGCAGAAGTATCTGCAAGTTTGTATCTCAAAGCTTTAATTTAAAATTTGCATAGAGTTCCGGTTTTTGGACTTTTTTGTTTTTGCTGTGTCTGCGTTGCATTGTATCGTATATAATAATCCTAAACACACTTAAAAGGCGTACGCTAGATTTATTTGCAACATTCTGAATGCGCAGCACAGTCTAAAGTGTTGCAGTTGCAGTTGCATGACAGCTCAGCTGACAGTCTGCCTTTGACTTTGTGCAACAAATTTTAAGCTTTGACGACGATCAATGCGCTTGATTAGAATGTTTAGATCGTGTTTGTACGCTGATTTCGATTAAAATGTAGCAAATAAATTTCAAATAACTGAAAAGATTTAAATTTGTAATCATTCTAATGCAAAACTTGAGGAGAACAGCACAAAATCATACCAAACTAATCGGACAGACGGACATGATTATGTCGTACATTTTGCTGTGTAATCAAGTCGCATAATTTAGGCACAAAGTAACTCAGCTGAATTTATGTCAGCCAGTATAACACAAAGACTGTCCGGAGTAACTAAGCTGCGCACGCGTGCTCAGTATCCTGGCTTTTGGCTTGCGGCCGCTCAAGTTAATTAGAAGTCAGCGCATGGACAGGGACAGCAGTAGCAGTGAGTTCAATGCACACACAACTTGGCGCCAATAAATTGTCAGTTGGGTAATCTTTTCAAGACGTCGTCATCATCGTCATCGTCATCGATAGAGGCCTTTGACCTCTTTGTACATAAATTACAGCACACACAGCGCAGTTTTTCTCATTTTTCTTGTGTGTTGGTGTTGCTTGGTACTACTGAAACTACTTAATATTTGCCTACAACATTAACAGCTCGAAAGTTCATTAAAATAATTGCAATCAGCGTGACAAAGTCAACGTAAAAGTAAAGCGTGACTAATGTCACTAAATGCCTAAATAAACAGAAAGCGAACGTTTATAAATTTGAACTTTGGGCGCAAAGTCGTGCTGCGTTCTGCTTAGCATTTTTCTTTTTTTTTGTAGAAAGAAAAGCAAAAATATATTTTTTAAACTAAAAGCATTTTTAAAGCTGAGTTTGCGTGTTTGTATTTCATTAAAAAAAAAAATGAATGCCAAACGAGCGTGTATATGCGGCAATCACATCAGAATAGAATAAAGCGCGCAAGCGCGAAGGGCAAATAAAATAAATTTAACCAAATTACAGCCACAGCCACAGCCACAGTCAGAGTCAGTCGTAGCGCAGCCTTCACCTTCAAACGTTTTACATTGGAATTTTGTTTTATTTTATTTTTTTTTTGGTTGTTGTAATTCAAATTAATTCGAAAATACATTAAGCCAACAGTTTGAAAACAATCAACACAAAAGGCGTTACACACGGCGGCAATTGTTTTTGGTTTAAAATTGTTTGAAAATTTTTTTCATAAATGATGTGATGGTATATTCATTCAGTTGCAAATTTCGAGACAACTGAGTGAGCCAAAAAATATAATAAATGCCTGAAATCATGGGTTATAAGCGCCATGTTTTCACTACAGTCGCGTCTGCGTTAACGTTAAAGAACCGATAAGCGATTGCGCAAAAAAGCGAACCGATGAATTCGAGAGAAAGCTTTTACTTTTGTAGAACTTAAGCTCCATCACACTAAACTTCAAATAGCTAACATATTAGCATCAGTGACGTAGTTGTTGTGGGTCTATGGCTCGATACATCCTATGTTTAGACAACGTATTAAGGTTAACACAAGAGTCATATGAATAAAACTTTAAGCTTAAAATATAGAAAAAAAAAAAAAAAAAAAAAATTATAATAAAAGGTGATTTTTTTTTAGGGGAATTTTATAAAAAAATTTTTTTTTTTTTTTTATTCCTTTTTTGGGCTTCCTTAAAAATTGTTTTTATCCAAAGGGAAGACAGATCGATTTATAGACAGGCGGCAAAAGCGTTTCCAGAAGCTGATCAAGAAATATTTATTTAATGTAAAAAAATTATACATAGTTATCGAACATAACTCCTAATATAGACGGACTCTTTTTTTTATAAAAAATTTTGTTGTCTTTTGTGTTTAAGTTATCGAACCGATTTCTTTTATTGGTTCGATTATTTAGGCAATCTTTTATTGGTATTGCAAGCGCAACAATAGTGAAAATGTAGCATAGAAACACCCAATTCCCCAACCAAGTTTAGGCTAGCAAAAATAATGATTGAGTACAGGGTATCTTGCAGTCGCGCATACTCGAATTAAGCGTTTTTTCCTGTTTTTTTTTTACAATAAATTTTCTTTGTATATTTCTGAGAGTTACGCTGCGTGTGATTTATTTCTAAGGTTAGAACGACTAAATACCTTTTCATTAAAATAGATAATAGCTTATTGCTATTCAATCAGGAAGTAAGTATTTTGCTTTTTTTTTTTTGTAAATGAAGTTCAAAGCTTTATGCTATATCGCAGCTTATTAAATAAAATTGCAGACAGAAGAAGAACAGCATCAAAAAATATGTGCAACATGAACTCTTTGATCTTTTGCCAATGAAGATGGTTAAATGCGATGCGATTCTGCGATTCTGCGATGCGGTGGCAAATTGTGGGTGCATCGCGTTCATTGCAGCATGAGAAAGCAAATTGAAATCGAAGCTGCTGCTGCTGCTGCTGCAATGCAATGCAAAAAGTAAAAGAGTTCTTTGTTCAGCTTTTAAGTGTTTCCAGATAGACATCATCACAAGCCAACTTAGTTTCTCTCTCTCTGAACGCCTTTTGACTTCATTCGTCTTAGCAGTTGACTGTTGCGAGCTGATAGGCATCAAAATACTATAATGATGCTATTGTTGTTGTTGTTGCTATTGTTGTTGGCGTTGTTATTGTTGTTGTTGTTGTTGTCGTTATTGCTACAGGCAAAATTAGCAGCGCGTTCAGCTCATTTTGAGTTGTGGAAAATTAAGTGGAGAAGCTCTTGGAAACGTGATAACACGTATCTTGTTATGTGTTGTCTTGATACTGCGCATAGCGTGATGCTGTACTAAGCTTTTTGGTATTATCAGCGTAACTATCTATGCAATATGAAAGTTTTAATAATTTCAAATAAGTGTTTTTTTGAAAACTTCAAATACAAATTATAGAGTACTCTCAGTGAAAGCATTTATAGGTTCATCTATTTAATTGATTTTTCTGGATATTTCGCTTGTAGTATGTTCCATTTAGTCTTCATTTAGTAAATTTAATTTTGTATAGCTGTCACACACACACCCTCTACTTAAGAATTCCATACACAAGTTGTATAAAAACTAAAACATCTTAAATATTCTCAAGTTTTGTTTGTTTTTTTATGTCTAAAAAAAAACGTTGTTCTTTTTTAGAGCAGCAAGTGCTGCAGTATTATTTGAATTTTATTAAAGTTTTTTTTTTTCTATTTCAGTTTTTATGTACAACATAAAAAATCAAATTTCAAGACAAAAAAGTGCTTAAAACATTATAAACATTCAACTCATTCTGACAGTTTATGTGTCAAAAGCATTAATTTTATGTTTGAAGTGAAGTTGGGCTGGTCTTTTGAAATCTTCATTTTTTTGTTTTTGTTCGGCTATTTGGCTAATAAAAAATAGGTTATGTGTAAATAGGCTTATTAGGCTTAATTTTGAAGATGCATGCTTGTGATTAGCCCAAAAGAACAATGAATAAAATAAAAAAGGGGAAAAAAGCAACACGAAACACTCATAAAAAAAATAAATTAAAAACAATTTTGAGTTCAAGTGAAATTTTTGACTCTGAAACGTTTTGGTTCTTATTTCTTAATTGATATGCGAGGTAAAAGCATTTAAAAAAAATACCTGAGCAGCATAAAAACTACTTATAAAAAAAATCAATGAAAATATATTAATGAATGTCTCATGAGATTATCAGTCAGGCTCCAGAAATCGAATTCACAAAAAAATTTTTGAGATTTACTTTTCAAATTTGAAGATAATTTCCGCAAAATGGTACTAGCGGTGATCGAAAGTAAGACAAAATACTTGGTAACTACTCGCAAATTATCAACACGGCCTAAAAATTCTGTAACTATGGAGAATTTCAATTTTGAGGTTTTAGAAAACATCGTCTATGGATCTCAAAAAAAAAAAAAAAAAAAAAAAAGAAAAAAGAATCTTTGGCAATGGTTTTGAGTAAAGTCTTATCAGAACAACGAAAATTAAACTCTACAAGACGCGATTATCCCAGTCTGATATGCTTAAAAATAGATCATGTCAGAGGGCAAAATGAGCCTGAAAATTCTTCGTAAATCTTGGACCTGTCTTGGACAACGAGTACCATATTCGCATGAATCACGAGCGTACCAGATATATAACGACATCGATATAGTCAGGCGCATTAACAAACGTAGCACTGGGCGGTCACATCAGGTTCTGGAAGACGTCCGGAAGATTGGCATTCGGAATTGTTATCAAGCAGCATTGCACCGTACCAGCTGGGTTAGTACCCAAACTGATGCCCAGACTTATAATACATACATACTTTTTAAATCGCATACCTTGATCAAATTGTGATTTGGTTAGACCGATAATCTTAAAATTTGTAACGTGTTGGAAAAGAGACTTAACTGTTGCGTTTGCCGAAGCAAGAACTATTTTAAAACGTACGAATTTACTTAAATCGTAAATCAAAATTAAGTGATTACGGGAACATGGCGATATAATGAGTAATGCTCAACTCTTTTTCGCCTAAACAGTCACTTTATCTTTAAAGCAAATCAAGGCTATGGTGAAATCCTTTCAGGTCCGTAGTATTTTAATGAGGAATGTGAAAGTACCCCCAATTTGTTTTGGGATTTTCTCACGAACTACTAATTATATTTAAGAGCTTCCAAAGACTTATTATCTGATTTCACTCTAATGTATTTATGTAAGTGTCAGTTACAAATGTTTAAACTTAAAGTTAATATAATATTCATATTATTTGTACAAATAATTTGAAGAGCTAAAAAAACTAAAAATGTTACATCGTGCTCAATGGCATTACTTAAGTTAAACAAATACAAAATACATTTTGCGGTTACATGCGATTCGGAAAAAAAAAAAAATAAAAAGAAAAATATCGTTTAAAAACCGAAAATATCAATTCAAAATGCAGTTTGAAATGTTTGCGTAATCGTTTGCACCAAACAGCAGCAGCCCCTGACGATCATTATGTTTAAGCTCTTAATGATGATAATGATAATGATGATGATGATGATGGCAACAATACGGCATATGGAATATATTAGTTTCTATTTGTCTAGCTTTCGTATAAATACAAAGAAGAAAAATGAGAGTTAATTTCTTTAGCGTTAAGTTTTTATTATTATTATTAACGCTTTTGTTACCATTTCTTATTATGCGTCCCCTATGCCCATTTGTCGTTGTCATTGTTGGGTAATAAAGCAAACGAAATATCAATAAATCTATATATTGCACCTTAAGAGTTGAGGGGTTGCTTTAAAAGTTTTAATTGGTTTGAATTGGTTTATTGTATCTTTTACTAAAGACATTTAACTAATTTCTACGCATTAAAATTATTGAGACTCTTATATAAACGAAATATTTCAAAAAAACATAAAAAAAACAAGCTAAGAAATGGAATGCATTTTATGGATTGCATGAATAATTAAATTAAACTTGTAGTTTTTTTTTTTTTTTGGCTTTTTATGTTTATAAGGCGCAAATAAAGCAATTAAAATTAAACGCTTAAACGCTCCAAAACGTGAAAGTATAAAATCGAACATAAAAATTTGAAAATTTTTTTATTACAATATTTAATGCAACGCAAGGAATGCGTGAAAATATTAGAGCAATTTTAAAACAGGTTTTGATGTTGAAAGAAATTTTATAAATTAATAAGCAAATAAAATGCCATTAAAATGCGGCTCATCGCTTTTAATATGCATTAAAACGTAGTAAAACAAATCATATCTTCAGAAAGTGCAATACGATGTGAGATAAGATTTTAAGAAAACAAAAAAAAAACAAAAATTTCGACCATATTTTGGGGCATTTACCTACACCAAAGTGATTTGAGTGCACAGTGAGTACAATTGAATATATGCTGTGTACTATACTCACTCATTTTGCATTGCAATCTTTGGTTTGAGTTTCGAGTAATGACTACTTTCTTATTCCCAGATTTTTCGACATATCCGAAGGTACGACAGTTATTAAAAATAAAATGTAGAACAGAGGCTAGCAGGTTGCCAATATTTGCTTGCAGCCAACTCTATGATTATGATTTTACTTTGTTTGCAACTTTAAAAGTTTTATCGATTGTTAAAGGTATTTGTTTTTAGTTGACTTTACCTTCTAGTTTCATAATACAAATACAATTCCAAGTATCTTAAGAATATGCAATTTTTTACAGAATTTGCAGGTTGCCACCAGGTGTTTTAAATTTTTTTATGTGCACAAATAGTGAATTCGAGTTAAATTTAATAAAACTAGAATTTTTCTTTGTTTTCATCCATTTTTTAGGGGATGGCAACCTGCAAGCCTTTAAAAATTCATATCATTTTTTATGTTCACAACCAGTGAATTTAAGTTAAATTTAATAAAACTTGAATTTTCTGTGCTTTCAGCCGTTTTTAAGGGGGTGGCAACCTGAAACCTTCAAGAATTCATATCATTTTTTATGTTCACAACCAGTGAATTTAAGTTGAATTTAATAAAACTTGAATATTCTGTGCTTTCAGCCGTTTTTAAGGGGGTGGCAACCTGAAACCTTCAAGAATTCATATCATTTTTTATGTTCACAACCAGTGAATTTAGGTTAAATTTAATAAAACTTGAATTTTCTGTGCTTTTAGCCATTTTTAAGGGGGTGGCAAACTGCAAGCCTTCAAGAACTGCAAATTTTTCTGCTCTTGCGTTTAAAATAAATAAATATTTAGATTATTGACAAATTTTTTACAAATAAATTTCAAACAAATTTTGCAAATTAAAAAAATTAAACTTTTATTAAACATGTCTTTTTTTTTTTTTTTCTTTACAGGTAAGCTGACCTACATAAATGCATAACCTTAACTTTGTTTGCCTACAGCACATGAAATGTCAAAACAAAAAACAAAACAGTGTTAAGAAAACAATCTTTTTTGGATGATTGAACTGAACAATGTAAACCAAAATTATTCAATGTGTGAGATTTGTTTATTGCTATTCTTTACATTTTATTTTATTTTATTTTTTTTTGAATATTTTAAATGCTGCCAAATTGAAATAACCACGGGGCTCACTTTTGACATCATTTTTTTTTAATTTTTCTAAAACTCTGTTTCAAAGACTAAGGCACGCCCAACCTAAAGCAAAATGGCGCCAGTTACAAATATTGTTGTTGTAAAATATTTAGGTACTTCAACCCACTCAAAGCCTGCAGAAAGTTTTTGGTTTATTCTATTTTCTTTTTAATTTTTTCTGTTTAATTTGATTAAAGCCGCACAAGTTGACATACTTTTCCGTTAACACAAAAATGAATTGGCTTTTGTAAAATTCTACAAAAAGAAAAAAAGAAAGAAAAATATATCATTATCAGATACAAACTGTGCAAAGTCAGTTTGTATCTTGTATCTAATAAACTAAATCAAATAGAAGCGCGTGAAGCACGCGCGCCTGCGCAGCTTTTGAACTCAAATAAAATAAAAGCGAAGCGGTTTAAATGATTTGTGGCATGTTATCATTTTGAATATCGATATGGAAGGCACACATTTGCATTATAAAAACCCCAAAATTGTAACGACTGCGGCGTGCTACAAATAAAAAAAAAAATTAGTATTTGGGCGTTTAATTAAATTCCAAAATCCATTGATAGCTTCATTTGATTTCGTTTGCGAAGCAACTTAATCTTTCTTTTTTTCTTTCTGCTGCAAACAAGTCTTTAAGTTTTGTGAAACTTTCTTTCTGTGTGCATAGAATTTATTGCGCCTGCATCACACATTTCATTTCAAAGTGACACTTTCGAAATGCCGAAATGTTGTTGTTGTTGTTGTCTATGGTATACCATATTGATTTGATGATCTTGTTGGCGTTGACGATGATTATGGCTATGGCTATGATGTGCGTCAACATGATTTTTAAGTGCTGTCGGAAATTATTTTTATGCGATCGATAAGCCTGATGGTAGATGGAAGATGATGGTGTCATAACATAAACGATAACGCATATAAAACTTGCTTTGAATGCGCTTCGAATGGAAATTTGTCGCGGAAAGATTATTTCGAATGCTCCGCGTGAAACGTGTTTTGAATCTATAAAGTTGGCGGTTTTTATTTTTGAAATTTAAAGTTGATGAATAGAATTTCATTGAAATTAAAACAATTTTTAATCAATGTTTAAAGAAAAAAAATAGTTTTATTAAATTAAATTTAAAATAAATATTGTATTGTACTAATAAAAAGAAAAGTATTCCTGAGTATTGTGTGGGACTCGAACCTTGGCTAAGCTGTCAGCCGTACTAACGATCTAAATCTAAAGCTAACAGTTTGCTGCATAGTACTGAAGAATATTTTGAATTAAAGATCTTAACGTTAAAATCTTACTTTCCATCACAGAGCTTAGCGCCATTACCAATGCAAGCAGCATAGGCCATCAGATGTGGTATTGTATTCTGTTGCATAATACCCGTGAATAGATGTGATTGTGGTCCTGTAGCAAAAATACCAACATCTTCACCGGAGTGTACACCCTGACTCTTTTTAATATAACCGGGAAATTCAAAGTTTTTATCACCAATGCGTTCGCTTATATCGACACGTTTACCATTTGCATTCAAATATTGCTTTGGACCGACCGCATAATTGAGTGTCGTATACTTGACACCATTTTCATCTGCATCATTTTGATTTAAGCCCAAAATATTTGTGCCACGTCCTGGATAGCCGGCAATACTTAAGGCATGTCCATGATCGGCAGTAACAACGATCAGCGTTTCTTCTGCGTTGGTCATACGTTGTGCCAGCTCGATAGCCTTTTCAAATTCCAATGTTTCATCGAGCGCATAGGCAGACTTTGTAAAATGATTACCATAATCGATGAGACCACCTTCGATGAATACAAAATAACCATTTTTGTTATGGCTTAACTTTTTGATGGCAACTTCGGTCAGTTCGGCAAGTGTTGGCTGCTTAGCAGCGTCCGCATCCAAATGGAATTTCATTACACCCGATTCAAAGAGACCAATAATGTTCGAAACTGCGCTCAACATTTACGCTCAACAGCTGCTTACGATTGGTCACCATCAAACCGCCCGGATGTAAACCCTGCCAGCGACTGAGTAAATTTTTACCATCCTCACGCTCACCCGCCTTGCCATGCGAATCTTGTATAGATTTTGGTAAAAATTTACCCATGCCGCCACCAAACATAACCTCAAAATTACGTCCCGGCGCCTGTGTTACCAATTGTGTTGCTATATCCATACACTTTGTGGGATCTTGACCGTACGCGCGTACATCCGTATCACATTCCCACATGCGATTTGCTACATGTGCATAGGCACCTGATGGACTGGCATGTGTTAGCGTTGTCGTCGTAACAATGCCAGTCGATTTGCCCGCTGCTTGTGCCCAATCGGCCAATGAGCTTACATGATTAGCGGTATCTGAACTTGCGGCACAATCGTTGTATTGCACCTTTGCCGAAACGCCGAGATTGACAATATTCGTCTTGACGCCAGTCAAATATGCGGTGGCAGTACAAGCAGAGTCTGGTACCTGTGAATTGGTGCAGTAGGTCTGCAAACAAAAAAAAAAAAATTATAATTTTTAATTTGAATAATTTTATTAATTTGTTTGCACTTACTCTGCTCAGTCCAGTATAGGGAAACTTTTCAAAACTTAGTTCATCCTCCTCGCCAGGGTTGCCTTTACGTTGTCCTTTATGTATTCGAGCAGCGGCTACCGTTGCCAGCGGCATGCCATCACCCAGAAACATAATAATATTTTTTGCTTTTCGTATATCAGGCTGATGTGCGGCTCAAACGTGTTGCCAATTCTTTTTGTGCTAATTTACGCCAGAAATTTGGATCCATCTCTTCGGTTGGTGTACGTTTGCCAAGCGCTATATCCATATCCATGCGTGCATATGCATTCACATTCAGTCCAACTAGCTCCTCAGGATCGTGTCCATAATTCCTGAAAAAATGATTTAAAAAGAGAGGATTTATAAAGGATTTATCCATATCCATGCATCCAAATATAAAAAGGTTTTATCCAGATTTAAAATCTTGACTAACTCGAACTGTTTTAGAACCTACCTGCTGCTTTAGAGTATCCTGCAAATGCAAGAACTGTAAGAACTAACTGCCAAGAGTAATTCATGCTGTACACAACTTTAGACTGATTGTATCTTTCGTTTTGTGATACGCATTTATATTATACATTCTTCAACACTTTGGCGTGATATAATAAATAATAAAAATTAAGCTTTTAATGTTACATTGTATAAAGCTTTCTAATTTAAAATTTAAATCTTTAAACAAATAAAAACTATTTTAACTTTTGATTATAAAGTTTATTCTAACACAAAAAAGAAAGAAATCACGTTCGTACTTTGTGCCATATACAGGGCTGAATGGAATTATCTCAGCGCCCTATCATGCCATCCTGTCTTGGTGTCATATCAGGACAATCGATTTTGGAGACTAAAAAGTTAAGATTCACCGAACTTGGTAATGAATCGTAAATCTCAAGAAATACACTGTTTCGGTTGGTTCGGGAGTCCCACATTTTATTCCCCTAGATACGGCCCTGGTTTCAGTTGTAAAATTTTCGGCATTTACGCTAAAAAAAAACGTTTTTGCTAGGCCTCTTATCAGCAAGGTTTTAGCAAGCAGAAATGATTCCTAAACTTAGGCATGTGAATATTTTATACAATAGATTCTGTAAATTCATTTAAATTTTTGTAAAATCACAGCACGTGAAAGATTAAAGTCCATCTCAAAGTAAAAATTTACGTTATTCACGTGCTATGATGGAAGAAAAAAGAGATAACTTCAAACGCGTGTTCATAATAATAAAAGAAAAACTATTTTTGGAATTGTGTTGCAAAAACTTATTACTTTGCTAAAGACTTTAATAACTGCAATCATATACATACATTTCTTTTTTTGTAAATCATCTTTCTACTTCATTTGGGTTAAAGTTATGAAAAGATGAAAAAAAATAAAAAAAGGAATGGTACAACCTGTTCTTAATTGGGTCTAAGATGCATGCATGAAGCAGTCATTTAGCTATTTTCATGTTGCACTAAACTTCAACATGATTTATACGATTAAAATATGTTTCTTTCTTTCTATCTTTTTTTTTTCTATTTCTTTCATTTTTTCCATATGCGCTACACGCGCTAATAACTTTTCTCACTTTATTGCACAAAAATCGACAGTGGCCTCAATTGCATGCAACAGCAACATTGCAACGTGTCGCCGTTGCTTCCACGATGAACATTAATATTCACGTTAGTTATAGACAGACAAGCATGCAACATGTTGCAAAAATGTAAAATAAAATCTAACGAAATGAAATGACAGTCTACAACTTTCGATTAGATACTTATTTTATTTTTAGAACTTTTTTTTTTTTTTTGTACAATATTTATATTGGCATATTTGTCTCGAAGTTTGATTGGTAAGCCGGAGCTCTTCATTTGCAAGTCATCAATTAAATTCCATGAGGTATCATGTATGCACTTGGATTAGTACAATAAAAAAAAAAAAATTAAAATAAATAAAAATAAAAAACTATCTACAAAGAAAAGTAGGACAGTTAATGGCTTTGCAGCTTAGTAATTTGATTTGTTTTTAGTTTTTTGAATGAAGATTTCTACGCAGTAGTTAAAGTGTATAGTAAGTTTAAATACCAAATATAATATAAGATACCAAATAAAAACAAAGAAACGTAATGACGCTTTCAAAAAAAAAAAAAAAAAAAATTTGGCATTGGGTACAAGCAATTCGTTGTTATACACTCTAACTGTAGGGTATATTTAAGTGTGTGTCACCTATGTAAGACTATATTTCCATTGAAGTTGCGTTCTCGATTGCTCAAATAATAGAATCGCAAAGCAAAATCGTGTTATCGAAAGCTGCACATCCCTAAGTTTTTTTTCAAAATTGTTCAGTGGGCTCCATGGGTGCTGAATTTTTTTCAAACACATTTTATGTTATAGCTTCAAAGCAAGCCTAACCAAAAAAATTTGGGTTTTGTAGTAAAATGTTTTTTGTTATTTAAGCTGTCAAGAATTCCACCACAGCAGGCTCAGTTTGATGTAAAAGGTATCTTAAGAGACAAACACTCAGAATAAGGTTGGTTTCGCAGGAGTCTTGGTCGCCTCAACCGGAAAACAACTGAAACCATAAGAACACACGAACCATGATTAGAACGGCTAGAAAAACAGAACTACTCAGGCGGCAGACACAGAAGTGAAAATCCACCCGTGGTGAATATAAAAAAGGTGAATTTTGCAGGTTTGGTGTATCTTAGAAAGGCCAAACTTTGAGTTTTTATCATAGCGATTATGGCAAAATTAAACCATGAATATGAAGTTCTTTTCGCATCCCACATATCACTGCATTTTTCACAACGCTGTGCCGTGAATTTCATAGTTTCCGTGCTCATCACTACTTCAGAGCCTATGAAAGTAATTAATATCATACAGGGTATCTCATAGTCGAGTCTATTTGCTTGCAGCGTTATTTGTTCTTTTTCAAAATTTTAATTATTTTAACTCTATCTATCGTTATCAGTAATATTTTACTTGATTTATTATTTCAAGAGCTACTTTTTATCTTTTTTTTTTTTTTTTTTGGTTTTGTGTTGTCCCTGGTAGGCATAGATAAAAAGTAAAAAAAAAAGAGCGTTAACAACTTTTATATCAGTGATTGTTTGACACTTGAGCTAAGTTCATGGTTAGAAACTTCCATTTGAAGACTGTCGACTTAATCTTTAGCGAAAAGGTCAATGTTGTACCAAGATAAACTGCACTGCCGCACTGCATACATACATATCAAGCGTGTTGCTTGTCAATTAAACTTGTCGAAATGTTTAACAAAATCAACAAAACGGCATGGCACTTTCACTCTTTACAATCAAATTTAAAATCAGAAGACTCGCTGTATTAATCTTTGAGTGTATACCGAGTGTATAGATACAATATATATTGAACTTGTAATTTATTGAGACAAGCTCCTACGCATAGAGACAATGCATATACCATATTGTAGGTACTCTATTCATACAGCATGTTTTCAATCACTTTGCTTTTTTCTTAACGATCTTTCATTTTTATTTTGCCGACACGCAACACAACAATTGCTGCATGCCACCAGCAGCCGCAGAGGCAGCATAAAGCATAAAATCGCTGGCAATAAAGCAAAATGAATTTATGCGCAAATCAATGAATACGCGAGTCGAGTTGAGTTGAGTTGAGTAGAGAGCCGCAACGATTGAAGATCAAAAACACCAACGCAAAAGCCAAAGTTCAAAAACGATTTGAGTTTCTCGACGGCAAGCAGATACTCCTTCGGACGGACTGTTGTACGGCTGCCGTTTTATGTCTATGAATCTGTTTGGTCTATTGCGTTCGTCCATTTGTCCCTCCGTCTGTCCAGGCGTCATTCATTCATTCATGCAGTCAGTCAGTGAGTTTGTCTATTTGTCAGTCAGTCAGTCACTCACTCACTTGGTCGGCAAAAAAAGTTTCCCTTTCATTTTGCACCGCAGACAATTGCAATTATTGTTTGAAGTGAGCGCTGCAGCGCAGCGGCAAATGAAATGAAACCACAAAAAAGTACTGCAATGCAGCAGCGCGAAAAATAGCAACTTGAACAACACATTTCCTGCCTCCTATTAGCACGCTCCACTTGCATTGATTTTAGACTTAAAAATCGAAATTTTAAATTTCATTTTGGAATTCATTCATAAAAATCAGTTTTCTTTTTTATATTGAAGCGCATCAATTGCTGCTTTTGAAATACATAAAATAATAATATTATTATTATTATTTTTTTTGTTGTTGTTGTTAGTAGCTGTTACAAATTGCTAAAAAAAATTTCCTGCAGCGTAATTCATGCATTTGATTTTATGCTAAGCGCGAATTTATATGATTTCGTTTAACTTGCAATTTTCAAAAAAAAAAAAAAAAAAAAATTAAAATTTGTTCGATTATATAAGATATTTTGTATTAGATTTGCTTTTCAAACTGCCAATAAGGAAATGATTGCTTTGGGATGTAGTTTTGTGGGTGACTGAGATTATCTTGTTACATTTGTGTTTAAAAAAATTATAGATTGCAGAGATACTCGTATACATCATACATAACCTACTTGCATACATTTATGAAAATTTGTTAAATAATTTTTTTCGGAATTGAATAGTAGCAGGGGATGCCCCTAGTGATGGGTAGTTGTGTTGGCTGTGGGTTTTACTGTTACGTGTACAAGTGCACGTGTTTGACTTTAGCCGATTTACGATTGTTCAAGTAATCGAACCAATAAAATAAATCGAGTTATCGTACTCAAATATTATGGGTATAATTAAATAAAAAAAAATATATAAAATTAGAGTAAAGGGAGAAATATTTAAATAATATATTACTCCTTATACAATTATTTTTCAACATTAAACTTACAATAATTCGATATAATTGATAGAACATCGATGTTGTGATAAGATTTTGTTAAAAGTGTTAAATAATCGACACTATCAGCCATGCTCCCGTAATCATAATCGTAAAAAAAATTTGCGATTTGCTTTTAAATTGCAAATTTAGTGCTCCGGTAATCGTAAATCGTAATTTAAATATTTATTATTTAAAAATATTTTATTTTTATTCTGTGATGTTTTATAGAGTTTATCGTTGTACTTTTTAATGTCATTGATTCTGATTTTAAATTTTAAATAATTATTTTTTTCTCATAGCTAAATTAAAAGAACAGAAAATATAGTTAAAGCAACAAAAATATACGATTTGGTTAAAACCGATAACGTTTTAATTTGTAACCGATAGCAGTTTTGGTTATTCGGAACATAAACAATTTAAAATCGTACGAATTTATTAATTTTTAATCGTAAATTTTGCTGTGCGATTTAAAAAGTGAAATGCAAAACTTTTGCGTTATCGATAGCGAGAACATGACTGATATTTTTATTTCTTGGAGGGTAACTCTAAGCTCTAAGTTCCTTTCACAATAATCTATTCAAAGTGATTTTATAGAAATAGTTTCGATCATAAATTTTTTTGCAAAATTTGAAAATAAATGCAACATTTTCATTTCTTTTACAAACTTACTACATGAACGCATGTCCTCGACCTCTGAAAATATGTACAAAGACGTTAACAACTTCGCGTAGTCGCAGTCGTCGCCTATAGACCGTGCGTCTGCGCAAGTCAGTTAGTCCATCAGACGAGACGGCACTCAGATATTTCGCGCGTGGCGCACTACAATAAACCAAGCCAAGCCTATTTTTGTGTCTTTTGTGAAAGAGTTACCAGTTGAAATAAAAAAAAAAAAAATCGCATCAGTAGTCTACGCGCTTCTGCGTTTTACTCCTACTCTTGCTACTTCTTATAAAAATTGTTTTCATTGTGTTTCAAAGACGTCAAGCGACGCGCTAATGGCTTTTACAAATTTCTTTGATGCGTTTTAGCTGTTTGAAATGCGCCAACTAAAAAAATTCATTGAGCCTTGCAACTGCTGACCTTCACTTAGGCTACAAAAAAAAAAAAAAAAAAAAAAAAAGAAAAGTTATAAAAAATTGGTGTGGGTGTTTGGTGTGGGTGTTGCTGCGAAAATTGATTTTGTTTTTCTGAACTTAAGTTGTCAGAGTGCCAGTCAAGACAGCCAGTCAAGTCAACTCAGGCGCAGGAACTTTGAACGCAAACAAAGCAGTTGCTAATGGCTTTTGACCGCTGCCAGCATTGGTCGGTCATGTTGCTCATTGTTGGCCTTAGACGACAGACAGACAGACGGACTGAGAGTGCAATATGAAGTGGAAACGTTCATACAAATATTTTTGCCACACGAATCAACGAATTTATGAGTGCGCGCCTGTGTGCGGTCCACCAGCAGCAAACAGAAACAGCGAAAGTGTGCACCAATAAATCCTTGACGTGTTTTTTCATTTTTTTTTATTTTGTTTTTAATCCTGACAATGAATAATTTAGTCATTTCATGCAACTTGAACTTAATGTACCAAACTAACATAGGGGCTTGTGTGTGCCAACATCCAGACGCCACGGGGTTCAAACGGCGGTACAATATATTTGTTTCTCGTCATTGTTCCGTTCCTGCTTTCCGTTGCCACGACCACCCAAGTAGATCAGTCGGTTTTGTTACACAGCGGAAAATTCATTGCCGCCTTTGTCGGCAAAAAAAACATTAAAAAAAAAAAAAAAACATTTAACTATTTGGCGCGACGTTGCAACGTTGCAACAGCTACGAGGCGACATACTTTGTTTGCCTGCCGCGTGAGGTGTCCATATCGCTTTTCGCTGGACATACTCAACGTCACTCACCCAAGCATCTGACAGATGTGGTTTCATGTTTTTGGCATTTTATTATATGTCAGCCTATATTTCTTAGCAACTGACAGACACATAAACAGACTTGTAAGTGAGTGAATAACTGACTGAATGGATGGAGAATTGACACAAGTTGCAAATTTTTATGTGCCTTATGACTGGACTAATGGACACCAATTAGTCATTGGGTTTGTACTTTGTTTCTTGTGTAGCTGCACATATGCAACGCCTTTTTTATAATTTTTTTGTTGCAAGATTTTCAAGTAGTTTTTCAAGCGAAAATGAAAGTGATCTTTGGGTGGGGTCTTTGCGATCTTCCTGTGCGCCACACAGCGCTAACGACAAACATTTGCCAGGCAAACATGAGCAGAGTATATAATTTTGAGATCTCTTGTATTTTTTTGTTAATTTAAATAGCCAGCAGCAACATGTTGTACAATTAAATAGTTTTGCAACATGTTGCTAAAGCGTTTCTCTTGTTTTCATGTTTCATGTTTTACAATTTGGAACTTTCGCTTTTGAAAGGTTTACGGAGTTAGTTTTTTTTTTGAAATAATTTAATTTTGCGATTTAGTAAATAACTCAAAAAAAAAAAAAAAAAAAAATTTACGACTCTTTCCAATGAATCGCTTTTAAAACTTGAGTTAAGCATTTTGTTCTCAAAACAAGCACATTATGCTTAAAACAAGAACAGTCGACAGCAATATATAGAATGTGCTTAGACTTCAGTACAGCCATTCTTAGTTCAACTAACAGATTCTTTTTTTCGCAGTGTGCGTATAATAGCATCGCATTCTTACCTGTGTTGTTTAATGGGTTGAAATGAGCCACTCGGAAGACTCAACAAAAATGACTATTACTGAAATTAAACAACTAACTAAAACAAATAGAATTCTGTTTTTGTTTTTCTAGTGATGATGTTAATTCGTCTAGACTCTAAGCTATTGTCAAACTCAACAAAACGTTCAAATGGCTCACATCATACCATTTTTTGTACTAAATTAAAAGCATATCTTTGTTCTTCATTTCAAAACTATGAGTGAATACTTTTTAAACAGACCTTCAATGCATTTATCAATAACATTTGTTCATATCATGTATGTATAGTATACAATTTGGATTCTCTATGTTGATAATTCCGCATGACACACTTTCGCCAATATTTGTGTCAATAGATGTGTCGGCAATTTATTCAGAAGCCTCACATATTGCAATTGCAAATAGTTAAATAATAAATTGACTGCATTTGTATCAAAATAGACGGAACGGACTGGACTGTTGTGGAGATAAATATTTATGTATGCCGACTGCCCTTAGACACAGCACAAAATGCGGAAGCGCATTTGTTGCATTTTAATTCAAAAAAAAAACAGAACAGAAAAAGTTTAAGAATAATGCTGCCAGAGCAAGACTCTTGATGAAAGAAATGTTGCGCTGTCACGGCTAATAGCGGTAATGCAAAATCACCAAAAAAAAAAAAAAAAAATAAAAAGCTTTAGCAGACGTGCTGCTTGTGGCACTTGTGCAGCTTATAAATATGTTTTGCGGCGTCTTAAGTGAAGACACTGCCGCCGGCTGTCGAAAATAAATCCGGTGAGCGCCATGTTTTCTTTTGGAACATTTGGACACAAATCCTAAAATGGCATGTCGCGACATGTGCGACCGACATATGAACGCAGATTGAGAAACCGACAGACAGACAGACAGACAAAAAGACTGCGAGTCTTTCGATAATGCGTTGAAAGCGAATGCACTCAAAGTATCTGCGTCTACATAGCATTTTGCAGCCCATATGCAGATGCGTGTAGTTATTTTTGTTTTTTTTTTTCAATTTAACATAAAAAGCAAAACTTTTTATGCCTCATTGATGTAAATAAATAAATAAATATCTTTTTTTTTTTTGAATTTTTTTAATTTACATTCGCTTTGATACCAAATTTGGAGCGTTGCATCTGCGCTTTTTTTTTGTAGGTCATTCGCGGCTTTTATGAATTTAATGGAAATTATTGATATCTAACAATGTCGATGTCGCATCAGTAAATTGCTTAATTTTTTATGTGTATTCTCAATTAAAAGTTCTTCTCTATGTGCTCTGTTATATAGTGTAATATTTATATATATGAAATTGTAAAGAATTTTCTATGTCCGCTATGGATTTTGAAACTATACAACCGATGAGTACCTAACCGATTGCATTTGAAAGGTAATAATGTAAGTATAATTATGGACCACTAAAACAATGCATTGGGTACATTCGGTTCATTCATGACGTCGATTATCAACTTTTTCCATAAAATGTTCTGCCTTTTGTATGTTTTGTATGTTTTTATACTAGACTCAAAATATTGTGGGCTCGCTTGAACCAAAAAAAGGTATTTTTTATGTTATGTTTTCTTACTAGCGCCAACATATTTTGTATTACGAGGTAAATAAAAAAAAGTACAAAAATGACACCGAAGCGAGCTGCACAAAAAGGCCAATACGAAACGGAAAAGCACCAAAAGAGCTGCCATAATACCCATACAACGCAGCAGCAAACGCCAGTTAGCCGTTAGTTATTGATGAGTTTGGTGCCCCTAAATTTCATTTGTACAAATATTTTTTTGGTATTTTTTAGTAAATTTGATTCAAATTAATTTCATGTTTAAACATACCTTTAGGCATTAAAGAAGTAAAAAGATTCTTGATCAGAAGAGAAGAGGCGAATAAATCTAGTCACGAATATTGTATACAACAACTTAACCTAAAAGCATATGCATCATATGCAGTTATTTTTATACCCGCCACACATAGTGTGAAGGGTATATTCAGTTTGTCTGAAAGTTTGTAACGCATTAAAGGAGGCATTGGAGACCCCATAAAGTATATATATTCTTGATCAGCTCGACGAGACGAATCGATCTAGCCATGTCCGTCTGTCCGTCCGTCCGTCCGTCCGTCTGTTTGTTTCTTCGCAGTTTATTTGGTCAGTTTAAAAGATATTAAGCTGAAATTTAGAACTTAAGCTTTTCTCTCGAACGACTATAACATGTATGGAAATGAAAGTGCCACGCCCATTTTTAGGTATAGCCCCCATACAAAATTACCTTTTTTTTAGGTTATTTGTATGAAAATAGCTTTTATTCATGAATGTATTCAATCCAAATTGGGTAAAAATACTTCTAATGTCTTCTAATGTCAAAACTAACGTGCCACGCCCATTTTTAGGTTTAGCCCCCATACAAATTTACCACCCATTTCGAATTTTTGTATAAAAATAGGTATTTTTTATGAATGTATTCAGTCAAAATTGAATAAAACACCTCCTATATCATCCAGTTCCAAAACCAGTATGCCACGCCCATTTTTATGTATAGCCCCCATACAAACTTACCGATTATTCCCGAACTTTTGTATGAAAAAGTACATTTATAAATGTGTATAGGCCACTGATGATCGCACATAAACTATTCAAAGATTCGTGTGGCGGGTATTTAAGTTTCGGTTCCACCGAAGTTAACGTTTTTCCTTGTTTTTAAATGCTTTTCATAATTTTCACACATTTTAAGGCGTCACTCGGGGACGTTAAAAAGACACAAATACAAAGCGTTTCATTCATTGAGCAAAATTGTAGATGCAGATATACTATTTTGTTGTTGTTGTTGTTGCTGTTGCATAGCGCTCATGTGCCTGATTTTGATCATTCAATTAGTGTCGTTTTTGCATACAGCGTGCAAATTGCCATATGTGCACCCTTTAGGCATTTTAAAATAGAGAATATTAACGAATTGTAATTACGTTTGAAAAAGAAAAACTGAAGATCTAGTTGTCTAGTATACCACCAGCAATAAAGAAGATCAATCCATAACTAAACAGTTGAGACTGCGTGGGTCAAGTGGCACGTAACTCAAAATCTAGAAGAGTTAGCGCGTTGCATTGTTCAAAAGAAATATTTTTCAATGTTTTAGCTAAAATTTTTGTGTTAAAGGCAAAGAGCTATCTCTTCTAGTTTTTGAGGCTTCATTATGTAAGGTATGAAATCTTTGGTTTGTGTACAGTTCGGACTTTTTATTTTATATTTTTTTATTTAAATTAAACTTGAATGCCTCGAAAATTGCATCTGTAACTGAGTTGGAAATACATTTCAAGACAGGCGACGTATATGCATTTTATATAATCACATTTTTGTTCTGAGATGCATGCAAATGTAACTTAATTGATTGATTAGCATTCGTTTTGTTGTCAAGAAAAAATGGGGGAAGACAAGAATAATAAAAACAGAGAACAAAACAGCGAAATAAATAAACAATTCCAAAAATAATTTATTTTTTTTCTTTTGATTGACACAAAAAACAATCTGCGAAACATGTGCAACAATGCAACAAGGCAACAAGGCGTTGTGCTTCCTCATTCTAAAAGTTCGTTTATGGCGTGGAATTTTGCACTTTAATGAAGTACATTGCCGGCTGGCTGGATGGCTGTCTGTCTGGCATGGCAAGACAGGAATTTATGCGCTCAAAAGAGGTGACGAATGTACAACAGTGCCGCCACTTAATGACATTGATTAATTGCAACGCAACTATTGCGGGAGTTGCTGTGCATTGGCATAAGTGAGATACTTTTTTTTTTGAGATACTTTGTATCTGAAGTTATAAAGCGCCACAAAATAAACAAAGAATTGCAGCTGTTTAAAAATTAAAAAAGCAAAATTTCACTTTCTCAAAATAATTACTGCGAAATCTATGCTAAAAAAGAGATTTACTTTAACTAAAATAGTTTCGCTCCATAAATTCTAGAAGCATGCAGCATATCTAGCGTAGTACGTGAGTAAATTAAATGGTCAAAAAAACTATAAAGCGCATGCGCAGCAACGCTAATTTTAATGTTTACAAAAAGCAATTCGCAACGAAGCGAAGCAGTAAAAATGAAATTTTTTCAAAATTTACAACTTCAAAAAAAAAAAAAAAAAAATTTTTAATGAGTACAAAAAAAAAAAAAAAAAAAAAAATAGAAAAGAAAAGCATAAATGCAAAAAACTAATTTCAAACTATTTTTTATTTATTTTCTTTTCTTTTTTTTATGAGAAACAATTTAGGCATGCGACAGCTGTGACGACAGCTACTGTATTCAACATAAGCAGCAGGAAGCAAGTTGAGATATTTTGGTGTCTGTCTTCGTGTGTTGCACTTGCGCAATGTGCAATGTGCAAATAGTGCGATAAATTCATAGCTTAAATCGATTTGATTTGCAAATGTAGATACGATTTTAATTGAAAATGGCGTCCATAAATGGCGCTTGCCAATTATAACAGAACAAACGAGTAGCAAAGTCAGCAACTCAGCGCGTGAGCGTAAGCGTGTAAGCCTGAAGAGCGAACGATGTGATGTGGCAATATGTATGCTGTTGCATGTGTGGGCGTACAAATAAATGTTTTGGACGGCAAAAGCGTTTCGCTTTCATTCATTGCAACCGCCGGCAACGCATAATGAAAATTATTACCGACATGTCTGCGTCTATGTGGCGCCTACTGCTGCAACATGTTGCAGCAGATTATAATCTGCAAAAAACAACAAAGTCAACAGCAACAACAACAACAATAACAACTAGAAATACAAGGACAGTTTGACAGACATACGGAATTTGAACGTACGGACGGACATAAAAGCTTTGTTCACAAGCGACAGCGCGTCAAGTGGCATCATTGCCAGCTGCAAAGCGTATGCACTTTTTTTTTTTTTTTGATTGTACTCTTTGCATAAAGTGTAAAATAGGTGTTAGGAATTTATTGAGTAGTTTGTCACATAATGTAAAAGAAATACTAGAACAGCTAAATTGAGATTCTCTGCACGTCTGTCTAGTTGATCTCTTGGTTCAGATCGACCCAGTATATAGCACATAGCTGCCACATAAGCTGTGCGTAAGACTGATGTCCATTTTTAAGTAATATGGCAATGTTGCGTGTCGGAAATTTAGTTAGTTGAGTATTAAGGCTTCGTTTCCATACAAGTTTTCACGAAAATGCAATAGAAGCCATCGAAAAATTGCAAACGTATAATTATTCGAGGGTGTTCTGAAAAGAATTATGGTATATTAATTAGTTTAAACTATCCGTTGTCTAATTTGAAGTAATTTGGACAGACGTACAGATAGAGTTGTCTGTTAGAGCTTCTGAGGACTTGCCAAAATATATCGATAAGTAAATCGAATCTAATAATTTTTACAAAAATCTTTACTACTGAACTCTTCCGCCAAAACGTTACCAACCAAATGGAGAAAATCTAAATTAAACATTGAAATATCGATGATTATCTCTAAAAGCAAAGAAGACCGATATTCGATAATAGCGATATGATATCGAAATTTCTGTCAGCGCTACTTAAAGCCAATGAGGGATCACCAAATGTTGTACAATTTTAGAGGTGTTGCCAACATAACCACACAACATATAAAATTCAATTAAAATCTTAAAGTTCTATTTTATTTTTAAATGACCCTCGTAAGACACTTGAAGTGAATCAGTGCGCAACACACTTTTACTGCTCCAACTGGCACTGGCACAAACATATAGTCTACTGCAAAGCGTATAAGTGGGCCCGTAACGTACTACATAAGCCATAGCTGGTTTAGTTGTTCAGTCAGCTGTACATGATGCCCAACTTGAGCGCAATAAGCGTAGAGCTGAGAGTGGGTGTTGGTCAAGCAGCTGAAAGAAAAATTCAAACGGCGAGAAGGAAGTCTTGCGCCATAAGGCGTTTTTAAGTGTTATTTTTCTTCCACCAAACGCACATTAGGAGCACTGCAGTCGCGTACAACGCACCCACGCATCAACTAGCTGCAGTAGCAACCCACCAACAAGGTAAAATATAAATAAAATAAAACTAAAGCGCCGGCAAACGATATCAAATGCAATTGCAACTGCAACAATAACAACAACAACAACAATGATGTCTGTCGACTACTACAAATGACTTTCAAAATTATGCGCTCAGCAACTTGCCAAGACCACGACTTCCTCGAAAGGCGATTTCATGCTGCTAATGGAAAAGAAACAAAATTATGCATTATGAAAAGTGCTGCGCGATATATTTTATTTTTTTTTTTTTTTTCACTGTTTTGACGACGCGCATGCGCCGCAATGCGAACACATGTTGGCGATTTGTATGTTCAGGTCAAAAAAATATACAAAAACAATAAATAACCAAAAACAAGCAAACAAACATTTTGCGGAAACATATGTTTGTCATTTCAAAAATGTTTAGTTTACTTCATTTCGGTTCAGTTAAGGCTTTTGTCTTTATTTTGTTACTTTGTCGTGGTATGTACAAAATTTTTCATTTGAATTTTAATGAAATCGTAGAAGAGTAATACAAGAAAGACAGCAAGAAGCATTTAAATATTGTAATGCGATACCTCACATTTGAAGTGGGCATTCGTTTTAGAGTGTTTGTTTTTTGGAAATTTTTAATGCGAACCACACATATGAAATTCAACTCTCACGTTTCGCCGGTCAAATACTTAAAGCCAGCCTGACGGATTTTATTTTTTTTTGCTTCCTTTTTTAGTCTTCCTTTGCATTTTGTCATTCGAATACGTTTCGTAAGTGTCTTTGCCAATATTTATAATAAAAAAAAAAAAAATTAAAATGAAAAGTATTAAACTGAAAGAAGTCAGTGAAAAGATAATAATTCAATATTCAGGTAAATAATGCTGACATTATCATAAAAATTTACAAAATTTGTTATATTTAGTTTTATAATCATTTTTATTTTCGTTAAAATATTTATCTGATTTAAGCTTATTTCGAACTGTTTGATAAAGTCATCCGAAATGTCATAACACTATACATATTCTTTGAAAGGTCTTAGTTTTTTCTATCCAAAACTGTTTTAAAGTTTAAAATCGACTCGAACGTTACTGAGATTTTGTCACATAAGTAGATAAACAAATGGAAAAATTAAATTTTTAACCATAAATCCAAGTATGCAATTTTTATTTTACTCGACCAGAACTACAATTTCTACTACAAGACTTCTCAAAAAGCTACGAAAAGTTCTCCGGGCCCGTACTTTTTAAGTGATCCGGAGTATTTTTTTGTGTTTTTTTTTTTGGGTTCTTCAAAAAATATGCTCGGAGTTTGTCTTAGTCTTCGAAATAATCGATTTTATATGGCTGATGGACCCTATGGGTTCACAGCTGACTGGTCTGTTATGCCGATAACTATTTAAAATTTCTCAACAACAATTTTTAGTTTTTAACTACCGAATTGCACAATTTCTAATTACTTAAAAGTCAATTTGCACTTAAAAAAAAAAATAAAACTTAAAGTTTAGCTACCAAACGCATAAAGTGGGCGTTGTATTTTATTTAATATCTGTTACTGAACTAAAAAACACCCACATTCATGCTGTGAGCTCACAGCCAGCCTATTTAAAATGCATTGTCAACAGTTTTTTAACATTTGTCTACCTAAACAAAACAAAACAAAACAAAATATAATACAAGAAGACTGGTTGCCTGCCTGCCTGGCAGGCAATTCTTTCTTTAGGCATACAATCTGTCGACTTGGCAGACAAAGATGACGATGATTCCTGTCTGACTTTGACTTTGTTTTGTCTTCAGTCTTCTGATACTTCACATTGCGAAGTTGACGTGTAATTACTTTTATGTTGAAGCTTTTTTTGCTTTGTTAATTCTTTTTTTTTTTTTTATAATACGGCTGGGTGGGTGGTTGGGTATTTAGCATTATACATATTTAATGCTTAATTATTCATGGGCTTAAACACCTTTGTTCCAACGATTTCAACATATATAAAAGAAAAAAAACGTGCGTGTTGAAGTATCTGCTTACAAAACTCGAACAAAATCGAAACACTTTGTAAAAGTCAACAACAACAACAACATCCCCCTTTAAAGAATTTGTGCAAATACAGCTGTACGTGTACATTGGACACACCCATAATACACACACATATGTACAAAAGTGCGTGGGTGAGTGGGTGTAGAGTTTAATGTAGATGTCATACTGAACGAGTGCACCAATTTTTGCTATATGAGACATAATTGAGCGCCCGAAAACACGCAACAGTTTTGCTCTCGTTCACATTCGCCAGATACGATATGACAGTCGCCGGCATGTCTACTTTTAAACAAAACATCCCCGCAACAACTCCCCTTCTGTATTGCATTCGTTTCATTCCGGTTGCACGATGCTTTTATTCAGAAGTCGTATTGCATTCGTTGCATAGTTTGCTTGCTTTGTAGTTTCTCCATTCCGGGATGAACTGGAATGTGGAAATTTACTGCAAATTTTAGATTACTTTGAGTTGAATGAACTCGTCATCGTTTCGTTCAGATAGCATCTATATGCGTCTTAATTTAATTGATTTTCTTTTTTCATAGTCTTAATGTTCTATAACGAGGGCAATATTAAGGGTTTATTAAAATAAAAATAAAAATAATACGAATCAAATTGAAAGTGCTTCCAAAAAAGTTAAAAATAAATTAAATAAAAAGTTTTATAAATATCAATCTTGGTCTATCCGAGATTATCTCCCAGTTCCAAGAATCACCAAAATTAAAATTTAGTTTCTTTTGAGTCAAAAAATAAAAAAAGTTATTTGAAACTTTTATTTTTTACTTTAAAACTTCCCTCGTTTTATATCGGTCTATTTAAAATCAATATTAAAAAAGATTTGAGAATTTACACAAATAACTTCGTTTCGAAGCATTAAGCTATTCTAATAGACTTCATTTAATAAAAATAAACAAGTGCCCAAGTAAAATCCCAGTAAAGTGCAATGAATGCTTTGTGCGTTGATGTACACACGAACTATTACCCTAGTTTCTAGTTTCAGTTCAACCCTCAACTTCAACGTTGCCGAAGTATGTAGATAGCAATCGGCAGCAGACCGGCCGGCGAGATACATTTGCAGCTATTACAATGCATTATTTATCTTAATTTTCATTTCCAACGCAAAACAGCGAAAAGTCGAACACTTGCACTATTTCACTCAGTCACTCACTCACTCTCTCTTTTTCGCTCTTTGTGGGTATCGTAAAAATCTGTGGGAAAATCAGTTTAAATTTTCCAAGTAACACAGAAAGTAAAAAAAAAAACAAAAAAAAAAAAAAACAAAAAAATAGCAAAAACAAAAATCAAACTCAAAAACAAAAACAAACAAATTCAAAAGCAATGCAACGCGCTACGCAACCCCTTTTTATAACTCTCACGCAAAGACATTGCATTGTATTTGCGCGTTTGACGCTCTCTCGTCACTCTCTTTTCTTTTAAAGACACCCACTATTTTCACCATTTGTTTATTCACCACTTGCATTTTGAGCTAAGCTTGATTAACCCTTATGCACACATTTTTAGCTTTAAATATAATTTAAATCGTTTTTTATATAAAATTTTATAATTAAATAGAAAAATAAATAAATAAAAAAATAATAAAAGTTGTATTATACAGTTAGACTTCTCAATACACCACTAAAAATTGGCACCGGTTCAGCTTAGCAGCTTAAACCGCTGGTTCGGTTGTAGAAACAGTTTTTGTATGTGTCGAACCGTGGTTCGGTTCGGTTAAAGAGGTTCAAGTAAAACTTATATGCATATATATAAAATGTATGACCACAATATTAAATAAAATCGTTGTTTTAAAGAAATTCGAGAACCGGATCGAACTGAACCATTTTCGCTGATTATATGGTTTGTTCGGAGCAAACGGTTTGCAGCCTAGTTTATTCAAAAATAGAAATAAGAAATATCGAACGTTTTTATCTCTGTTATAGTTCTTCCCGATATAAGTTGAGTTGGTTTCAGTGGGCCAAGTTTGCTATAAAACATTTAACTAAATTTTAATTTAAACCTTATCGGCAAACTAGGTAAATTTTAGAGCTACATAAATATATAATAGTGGGACCGGATTTTTTTTGATTTGCGGGAGGAAGGGATTTTTTATTTATTTTTTTTTTTCACTTCAAAAAATGGTAGCCAGAGTTTTTTTTAAATGTTTCTTTAAAATGATAAGATTTTTTTCGTTTTATTTTATTTTGCTCTTCACTTAAAAAAATTGTACTCCGGGCTCGGATTTATTTTAATGTCTCTTTAAAAAGGAAGCAATTTTTTTTTTGATTTTTTTGCTCTTTGAAAAATTGTATCCCAGGGTCATTTTTTTTCGGGCGCCAGGCATGCAGAACGTATAGCTTTTTTGTATTTTTGTGTAACTTAAAAAAATTATTTCAAATTTCAAAAAAAATTACATTTTGACAGTATTTTTTTTTTTTTTTTGAAGAGAAAAATTCGTGCACAACAAAAAAAAAAATTTGGTCACCCTATTTAAACCCCAAAATTTCTCTCTCTCTTTCTGTTATGTTTCGCTTCACCGCTCAAGCGCCACCATAACACACAACTTTGACATTACTTTTATTATTGTTGTTGTTTTTGTTGTTGCTGTTTTTGTGTCATTTATGTTTTTGCTTTTACACGTTTGTCTTTGATTTAGTCGCTGTCTTTGGTTTTGGTTTTGGCTTTGCATTTGTGTGTTTTTGTTTTATTATTTTTTGTTGCTTGGCTTTGTAATTTTAGTCAACGTTGTTGTCAGTTGAGCGCTGAACGTGCGCAAGCTTTGACCGTTTCGTGTGCTCGGTTAAAATAAAACAACAACAAAAACGAAAAAATATTGATAATTTTTTAAAAAATATTTCGAAAAATTCGTGGTGGTTTTAATTTTAGTTTTGCTTTTGTGTGCAGTGAACTACTTCCGCTTGGGCGTTTCAGAAAAATCGTTTTTTTGTGCACTATTTACGCGTAACACACCCAATTCAAAAACAACAACAATAATAATATACAGCAAAGAAAAAAAAATGGGGTCATTGAATCTCTAATTAAATTGAATGCAATTTTATTGCAATGAAAAAAATAAATTTAAAGTTCAGTGTTAAATACAGAATGAAAAAAATAAATAAATAAATGAGTTGGGTTCAAATTGAAATATTAATCATAAAAGAAAAATTTTCCACTTGAACGCATTCTTGCCGTATTATTTTTTTTTTAATTTACTAGAATATACAAAATTGTATATTTTTGTATCGTAAATTCAATATAATTGCGCATAGTCATAAAAATCCAATGCAATGAAGCAGACGACAAGTGTGTACATCTTCGCTGGGTTTCATATGCGACTTGAACTTTTCTTCCGCTGATTTGCTGCGTAAAAGAAAAAAAAAAAAAAAAAGAAAACAAAAAGAAAAACAGCTGCGCATGTGGCAAGCACATCAAGCATAAACTTTATCAACGCAAATAGTCGCCACAATCGGAATCTGAATAAAACAACGCAGCAACTTCCACTTGAACTATTTCTGACAGTGCAGTCCCGGCTTCATTGGATGATTGCATTTTATGGGATTACAGTGCAATCAACTTATGCAGCAACAGCAGCAGCAGCAGTCTTGTGGATTTAACTTTTTTTCTTTGTTTAGCTTTTATTCGGATTAAATTTTGCTATCTGCGATATTGACTTTACGCATCGCATTAAGGTAATTTCCAGTCACAACTTGTGATTTTTTTTTTCGTGTATTTCTGCAACAATGTTGCACAGAATGTCAATAATTATCTGCACAAAAAAAAAAATGGAAAGTTTAAATGAGTTTGCATGCTGCAGATACATTCATAAGTATCATTCGTCGCTTAATTTTATTAATCGAAACTGATATATGTACTCGTAAAAAACAGATCTAGGTTGTGAAAAGTACAAGTGTGGACGACATATAGTGCAAGGTACTCTGGTAGGTAATTAAATGTCCGTCTGTCTGTTTGTATTAATATCTACACATTTCAGATACTTTAATAGGCAATAGTATCTGTTGGCTTGGACACACTTCGATTTTCACTTTCAGTCGAATTTCAAATGAGTAAAATAGTTAACAGAAAATAGTTTTTCGGCACTAAATCTTGAGAATTTAGATACTGAAACCATGGCAACGGTATACGTTGTTTGATTTCTGTGAAATACAAACTTAAGGTAGATATTGCTCAACACTTTTAGAGTAGTAACTTGCATGAGTTGCATTTAAAGCAACTATTTTACTAAGTTACTATTTTATTTCGATAATTTAGCTTCACTTTTTAGCATTGGCAACATAATCGTGTACTTTGTTTAATTGAATTGCCTCATAATGCTAAACTAAAATATATCTATACATTTTACAAGGCCTAATTAAACGCTTTGTCTAAAAATGTACCAAAAAAAAAAAAAAAAAAAAATTGCCTCATTAAGGTTAGTGTGCAAGAACCTACTTTGAAGTGAGTAACACTTTACGTTCTAGTTTAGCCAACAAATAAAAATGAAACAAGAAAAAACGCTGAAGACGAGTATGCTCGACTGCTAGATACTTTGTACTCAGGGTACCCCTTCCTATAGTTCTTGAGAATATCGTTTTCGTACGGTAGACAGCATGACAGACGAACGGATGGAGAAGCGGACGGACATTCGGACAGATGGACATGCAGACAGACGGACATGCAGACAGACGGACAGACCGACATGCGGACATGCGGACAGACAGATGGACAATTCGCCTTCCAATGCTGATCAAGAATATATATATACTTTACAGGGTCTATCAAGCCTCCTTCTGCCTGTTACATTCATTTGCACAAACTTAATATACTCTCTAACCCTTCGGATACAGGGTATAACAACACTTTATGAATAGTTAGTTTGCATTCTATTTTGTTTGTTTTTTTTTTATTTCCTTGCAAAGTTGCCACTTCCTTTTATGTTTGGTGCTATGTGCCAGACGTGTACAAGTGCAAAAACAAATTGTCAACAACTTAAAAAAAAAAAATAATTTTCTTTATTTTTTAAGAATAAAGAAGTAAAGAACTAGCGCCACCTACGTGCAATTGTATCTAAATATGCAGTCAACTGTTTTTTTGTTGCACACACTAAACACTTGAAGATGCCAATCTCTGTTGCTGGTCTTAAGCAATAAGTATTTTTTGTTGTTGTTGTTCTTCTGATACTGACTTGCCTACTAAAGGCATTGCAGCGCATTTGCTTATCGTCTTTTTGGCATCATCATCATCATCATATACAATGTCCGTCTGTCCGTTTGAAGCTAGTGGCACTTTTTTCTTGTACATCATCAGCAGCAAACAAAGTGGCAGTCATTTTTCTGATTGAATATTTTTTTTCTTCTTGTTTCTGTTGAAATTACGCATGAACGGAAGTCAGTAAACTTTCAGGGTTATTATTATGCTGCACATGTCTTTCAAGACGTCAAGTTATGCATATATGAATGTCCATTTGTCTGTCTATCTGTCTGCACTGCCTCCAAGACAACGCCTCTGCTTGCTGCTACCTCTGCAATTGCAACTTTAACTGCAAGTGTATCGGTTTAAATTTTATTTTATTTTAAAAATTTCGAAATATTCTATTTTATTTTTTAAAAAAATATCTGAAATATTGTATCTAATCTATTTTTTTTTTCTTTAATTTTATTTGCAGGTATGTATTAAAAAGCCAGCTTCAAACAATTTTCTTTTTAAAAAAAGTGAGTTTTTATTGTTCTAATTGCTAAAAGAAAAGTGTGCAAATGAACTCAATTAACGGTTTGAGGTCTCAGAGAATTGAGAATTTATTTAAACAACAATGTCAATCTCAAGTGGCGCTTCTCAGCCTTGTGGCACGATGCCGTCTATTATTATCAAACTGACCGCCGCCGCCGTTGATGTTGAAACAATTTGTTGTATGTATGTGCTGTGACAGATACAAGCATCAATCAAATCAATTTCAATTATAAAAAAAAAGATACATATAAACGACTGTCAATAACTTCAAATTGCAATCATGTTAATTATAATTTTTATTGAGAGATTATTTTTAGCGTACAGCGAAATTTTAAACCAAATAATGCGGTTTTTTAAACATGATTTTTTTATTTTAATTTTATTATTGTATTTTGCTGAACAAGTTTGTTAAAAAAAAATAATAATAATATAAAATAAAGGGTCGAAGTATACACACTAAAGGGTGCACAGATTAAACAGATACGCTGCAGTAAAGTTAAGCTGAGTCGAACTGTTTTTGCATATCAAATAACCGCATGCGGTTTTTTTTCGAACTTATTTTTTTTTTTTTTTTTTTTTTTTTGTTTTAAGCCAGACAGTGGGACAGGTAGACAGACGCACAGACAGACAGTTAAACCCAGACATACTATATGAGTTGAACACACCCTGTATGTACTTTGTATGTACTTGCTCTGAATATCGCATTACGTATTATTCAAGTCGTTCGGTTTTTATATTTGTGTTGTTTTCGACTTTTGTTTATTAATTTAAATTTGTTTTGTTTAATCCGTTCATCATGTTTTTGTTTTCTTTTTTTTTCAAACTTATTTTTTTATCAATAAAATTTTTTTTTGTTTGTGTGTAGCTAAACATTTCAAATCAGATGAGACGAGATAAGAAGGAGAACATTGTTCGAATTGAATTACAAATAAAATACAAATCTAGATCACACATATTCGAAGACGACAGACTTGAAAATGAGCTGTGTCGAAGTTAAACGAGATTTGAGTTATTTGAAACGGTTTCATTTCGAGTATCTGATTTATTACAGTGTGAATTTTTCAAAAATATATTTTCACTACTAAAAAATTATCGATAAATATTAGATGTTTCGAATATTCACTGCGTTCATCGATACTAAAGGAAACTATCGATGGACTAAATTAAAATAAATCGATATAAATTCAAATTTATCGACATGCATTCCATCGCTAAAAAAAAACAAATTATCGAAATTTTGGTATTCATAAGATGCCAGTTGAATCTTCTAAGAAACAGAAAATTGAATATTGCTAATATGATTATCTAAGCACCACATATATGGCACACACACACACACATACATATGTACATGTAATCAATTTAATCAAAATTAATTATACGCTGCGCATGCGTAACAGTATTTATGTGTCTTTTGCATTTATCTCATTGGCAATCGAACGAACATAAAATGTCAGACATAAGCATATTTATTTTAGTTTTATTTTATTTATTTATTTTTTTTTTGTATTTATTTTTATTGCATCTTATCGCACAGTTTTAAAACATTTCGCTGAACGCGCAATCGCGTGCATATTGATTGAAATAAAATCGCAAATGTCATTAAGCGCAAAAGCGCGCTACAAATGAAAATAAAGTTAAATAAATATTTAAAGCAATTTTTAGTCATTGCCAAAAAAAAAAAAAAAAATTGCATAAAAAAGTTAAAGTTTTTCCACAGATTTTTCTACGAGAGATATTTCCACTTTTGGACATAATTTACGTGATCATTGCGCCTCGATAACAAGAAATTATCGGCGCGCATGCGCACGAGTTGTCTGTGCACCACGCTTGTCCTCTCTCTCTCTCTCTGTCTCGCTCTCTCTGTTTTGTACACGCAGCCATTTAGGCATTTGTTACTGTACAGTTATTGCTGGCGCGCGGAACATAGCCCCGGCAACTTGTTACTTGCAAAAAAATCGAAACGTATTTTTTTTTTTGAAGCTCTATTTTTTATACGCTTCCTTTATATTGAATGGCATTTAAGTTTTATTGGAAGTTTTTAAAATTATATGAAGTAAGCACACATGGCTATGCTTTAGAATTTGTTCAGCCCTAGTTTTAATTGATATATCAAATAGTATAGTAGTGAAATGTTATAATATTATATATATTGTTCGAAGGGTCTAAGTTTTTCTTTCCAAAACTGTTTAAAAATTGAATTTCGATTCGAAGTGTACTGAGATATTGCCAAATAAGTAAAAACAAAAACGAAAATTTTGGAGTTTTACACAAAACCCCAGATATGCAGTTTTGTTTAACTCGACAATCCCTATTATAGGACTTCCCAGCTATATAATATTTCGTTTTTAAGCAACAAAATTTAAACACTAAAAGTTGGCTCTTCAGTTAGGATTTAAGGTTTTGCAGTTTTGGAAGCTTGAAATGTATACAACACCAAGGAACAAGCTTGATTTTTGTCGATAAACCGGTGATCGCTTGAAGCTCTGTGCGCAGAACTGTGGCCGTTGACTTCCCAAGAATTTTCAACACTCAGTAATATTTTATTTTTAGATAGGGTATTACAAAGTTGTAAAGCTTGACTTTGACTTACCAGTGTATTGTTTGTTACTTGTTTTCCTTATTTTTTTCTATCAATTTTTTTTTTCGTTTAGGTGTTTTGGCATTGCAGTTTTTTCTAATTGTTGCTCGCCTTTTACTGATTTTTCCTTTAAACATTTTGTTTGGCCATTTCTTGGTCAAAATTTATTGCGTTTCGCTTTTGCCACGTAACTATGGCAATTTGAACACAGTTTTTTTTTTTATTGCTCGTTTTTTGTGGCTGTTAAGATGGCCATAATTTGCTTACAACTTCATTTAAACGACTTACATATACAGTTCAGGTCGTGAATACAAAAAAAAAAAAAAAAAAATAGAAAATCAAAACAAATAAAGTGAGAGTGAATAAGAGCAGACAGACGGACAGACGGACATACAGTTGGATGTTTTCAATTGGAAATTGTCGACAATTGTGTTGGCTGTGACGTAGATCCTTGGTGCGATATGGTTTTTTGTTAATAAATTTTTATGTTTAAGCTTATTTATTATAAATACAAATTTCCTTTTTTTTTTGAAGATAAAAGTGTTTTGAGACGAGATACCAGTTCTTCTTAGCATTTAATATTCTAAACCACATTTCCTGTGCATAAAATTCCTTAATGCTGACTAAAGCAATAACTTCAAAAAGCCGCTAACAGCTGGTAGCGTTTTTTTTTTCTGTGTCTTTTTTTTTAATCAACAAAAGATTTGCTGAGCGATCGAGTGAATGAATGAAAAATGTGCAGCACTTTGACAGCTCGACAAGCAATGTGCAGGCATGACCAACGACCAAGAGACCAGACAAGATGGAGTTGAGAAAAAACTTAAAAAAAAAAAAAACTGCAATGTTCATAAAATGAATATGAATTTCAATCTTTTTTTTTTTTTTTTTAAATCCGCTTTTAATGTTGTCAAAGAACAGAACAACGGTTTGAGTCAAGGCAAAAATCTCTGCAAAAAATGTTTGCAATACCAAAAGTATGAGTCATGAGTCATGAATCGATACTTTGCAAGAAGTTGATTATTTTTTAAAAAATTATTTTAAGCTTTTTTTCCAGTAAGATTAAAATACATTGGCGTGGGAAAGTGTTTATGAAAGGAAGTGGAGTTAACGAATATATGAATGAAAGTTGCTAATTATAAACTCTGAGATTTTTAATGGTGTTCAACATGAATTCGTATATATCTATCATATCTGGTGCAGTTGAAATAGTCGATTTTAGGGATGGTCTTCAGCTCCTTCTTTGCAGCCGCTTGATTCTGCTCTAACATCCCAAATTGGTGACCCCGAAGCGCTATATTGAGCTTGTTGAACAGCCATAAGTCGCACGGCTTCAGATCAGATGATATGATGGTTGAGAAACGATCTAAGTCGAAAGTGGCGAAAAAATCAGGAAAAAAAAAAAAAAAAATTAATGGTTTTGGTACCAGTCGAGATTTGATGCATTTGAGGCCCAAAACTTCTTTCAACATTGTTGATCGCAGGAATGTCAAAGACAGTGCTACCAACCTAAAAAGGAAATCAACTCATTTTGCGCGAGAGGTATAAATTCGAGCTGTCATCGTATTTTTTGGGAACAGTAATACCTGGTAACTTTCCACTTCATGAAAACGCGAGCACCTAATAAAACAATTTTAAAAATCTTTATGTTTAGATACAAAAATGTATCTTTAGGTTTGCATGTTCTTCAGCAACTTTAAATCAAAATCAGATGGTATACGTCCAGTTTCAATTATGCGCCATTAAATTCGTCCAATAACAGCAACAACAACAACATTGCGAGTCATAAGTACAACATATGAACAACGATTATGTCTGACTGCGATGCCATATTCATAATTTTCACTGCGTGTGCGCAATTTTGCAATCATCGAAATGCAATTCGAGTGCAATCATTTATCTGTTGTGCACACACAGAGCAACATTGTTGAGGTATCTCTGTCTGTCTGTCTGTCTGCATGTTGTTCATAGAAGTCCAGTTTATAAATGTTTGTCCGTACTGCGCTGTGCAACAACAAACATTATCGTTACGAGCAACGCATCTATCAAAAGCGCAAAGTTGCTACAATTTTTCATTTTCGACTGCCAAAGATATCCTTGCAACATAGACAGACACAGATACAATTTTTTTTTTTTAAAAAGTAATATTATTACTCAGGTTGGCAATGCAGCAGAAAGACAATCAATCGATACGATAGCTCTAGCTAAAGTTTGTATTCGATGTCTAAACGCAACAGCACCAGACGCATTCAGACAAATTCAATTTAGTGCAATTTGCATAAAAAACGGCAGATGAGAAATTGCGCGAAACGACAAGCAGAGAAGGCAAAGCAAGGCGATGCCAATGCCGTTGCCGTTTTCGATGTCGATGTGACGCCAATGATGGCGTCTCTTAAGTGTTGAATGGCCTGCCTCATCGATTGCATCTGCAATTTTACTTGCTTGCTTGTTTTTTTTTTTCCTTCAATATTTTATATCTTTGGCAGCTTGAATTTTGCGCATTAGATGCGTCGCTCGCGAGTACTTGTCTGCCAAACTTGTTGTTGTTGTTGAAGAATAGTACCTGCCTAACTGCCAACTGGCGTGCCTATTTCCTTTCAAGGCTATTTAGCTACTGGCAAATGGCTTTTCGTTTTCGATTTAACATTTTACCTGCCTGCATCGCGTAAGGTGCAACAAATGTTTGCAAAATGTCTGATAACTTTTGGCGCAGCAGTTACATGCTACAAAAATGCGCTCTATCGCGCACATTGTTGCAACATTGTTGAAACTGAAACCGTCGACGACGACGACACCCACCAACAAAAAACAAAAAAAAAAAGAAGAAAGTTCAATTGCACTTGCAAACAGGAAATGAAATAGAAATTTTCGAAAAATATTTGGCTAACGGCGACAAATATTTAAAAAGGTGTGCAATGGTCAGAAGTACAATATAATGCATGCTATGTGCCATATTAATACCCTTCAATATGTGAAGCAGTTAAAGACACAATAAAAAAAAACTTCATCAAAATATTACAGAAATTTTGTTGTTTGCAGAATTAGAGATGGAAGAAATACCGATTTTATATCGATTTTTTTTAACGCGATCTTTTGATGATTTTTAATGCAGACAAATCAATAACAAAAAAAAAAAATTATAATATTAGAAATGTGACAGACAGAAATAGAGATGGAAGAAATATCGATTTTTTTAAGCGATCATTTGATGATTTTTAATACACAAAGTCGATAGTCCCGATACTCTTCTACTTCTTGGTTTATTTAAGAAAATAATTTTAATCGCTGTTAGTGGCAAGACTGAAACAGTGAGTAATCGGGTATAAATGAGCTCGGATCGGTGTTTTGTGATTAAAATTCTCTGCTAAAGGCGCCTAAATGTTATCGATTTATCGAAAAATTATCGAGAGAGTCACATCTCTAACCAAAAACAAAAATATTTTGTAATTTTCACAACAATGGGTGTGTCTGCAGCAGAGTAATACATAAATAATTTTTCTGTTAACAATTATTCGCCTGTAGCAACAAATAGAAACAACAATAAAATTTATTCGAACAGCACTCATACGCCACGGTGTACTGCCAAAAAAAATACAAAAAAAATATAGAAAAAAAATATTCCAAATGCGGCCACTTATGCGGCACACTCACTTAACCTTTGCACTCACGATTTTTGTCATATGGTATGCATCAAATTTTCAGATACCAAGCAACCAACTAAAAAAAAACATTACACTACTTCCCGCAACTCTCTTAAAATATTCAATGTGCTTTTGTCGTTGTTTGTCTTTGGCAGAAAATATACAAAAACGTGATTAAATTAAATTAACGTCGTCCCGGTTGCTCAGCGTTATTTAGCTGCATTTGAAGTGTGTTGTTTTTCACGAGTAACGCGCTGCCGAAAATGTTTTTCCATATGCGATAAAGTAAAGAAAAATCATCGATAGCAAATGCAATGCAACTGCAACAAAGACGACGACGACGACGACATTGTCGCTTTTTGAGTATGTGAAATTTAGTCATTAGACTATGTTATTGCCTGCCTTGCTGCACATGTTGCATGTATGTGGTATAGCGTTGATCGCTTAACAGCCACGCCTACAATTCGTGGCAGGCGTTGCAGGTGCATGCAAGTTGGCAAAGGCTTCCGTTTTGTTTTATATTACATATAAATTGTTTGGAAAGTATTTAATTTTTATTACGGAACTTGTAACGCATTAAATGCGGCAATAATATTGTAAGCGTTACAATCATGTCCGTCTGTCTGTTGCCACGGATAAGATTTGTTGCCAAACTCAATAGTAGCACTTATAAATGTTTCAGAAAATCTATTTTAAATGAAAAATACTTCAAATGTTTGCCTAAAAAGTCTTCATACAAACTAGTGCGTCTGTCCGAATTTTTTAGTTTCAATACAAAAAAAGTATTTAAGCTTTGGTGCTACTGTTGTATACAAATAAATATTATTGGAAAATAGATAAAAAATTAAAGTAAATAATAAATACGAAATTTAAGTTTTTTTTTTTTTTTTTTTCGATGATGATGCCAGATTTTTTTTAATGTTTGCACAAATTTCGGACGGACGCTTATTTGCCATAGACTGCAGACACGTTTAATGCAGCTGTTTGGTTGTAACTTTTTTTTGAAATTTTTCAATCGCTTCTTTTGCTGCTAATTGCATAAAATTTGCATATTCAAAGTATTTGCCATGTTCAAAAAAAAAAAAAAAAAAAAAAAAAAACGAAGAACAAACTGCATTAATTTCCAAGTGTAACCTTTTGGTTGAGTGCTACTGGCATTGCTTTTCGTTAGTCTAACGTGTTAGATATTCTGACAGAGGTTTTTATTTTTTTAGTTTAATTAAAAAGCTTTTTTGGCATTTCATGTTTGCATGCAAAAAAGAACTAAAACACAGCCGGACTATATGCAAAGGCATAGGGCCTTTAGCGTGTTAATGGTTTGCATGTAACAACAAAAAAGAAATAAATTCGCAGCTAAGGAATTTCGAAACAAATTTAATTAAAAATACCTTAGATTGCCAAAAAAAAAGGGCGTCTAAATTGAATTGAATAAAATGGGCGTAAGGATTTTTTTAATATGTTTTTGCTTTTCTAATTAGCTGAAATAGGTTTTGAGAACACACATCGTAAACAAAATTTGTAAATAATCAATTTTTAAATTAGCTTCTAATTTCCACACTAAAAACTAATTAATTACACAACTCAAGTTGCAACTAAACAACTACAATAAATCTATACAATATAAAACCAATGCATAAATTCTCAAAATGAAATTCATACAAATTCGTAGAACACCACCATAGACAAAGTGCAAAGTCCAATCGTATCGAATCGAATCGAAACGAGTCGACATCTGACAACGCGAGGAACATGTTTCCTCAATTTGTTAAATCGAAAATAAAACTCACAGCACACAAACACCACCATAAAAAAGAAGAATGTCGCAATCAAAATTTCAACATCATGTAAATGAGCACAAAAAAAAATACAGATGCGGCATGCCCCACGGGACTATTTATAGTGCATCTTCTTCTTCGATTTGATACAACAAATCAACATTGATGATGTCGAAATGAACAACATCAACGAAAATTGTTTCTAATAAAAGGCAACAAGTGAAATTCTGGAAGCCAACACTGAAGTTGTTGATAGAAAATATCGACCTCCTGCTGTTTAATCGAGTGGCAAGTGAAACACTGAATATGCCACTAATTGATGCGAAAGAGTTCTCACTCAATATAGCTTTATTATTTGATTTAATTTTTCACTACCTGCTGTTGTATGTATAAAAAAAAGAGAAATATATTTATAAGTTATAAATTAATAAAGATAGACAGACAGACTGAAAGATAAAATCTAATTGAAAATCTAGACACGCAGCTGTATAAACGGAATAAACTGAAATACACAAACTTGACCCAAAACAAAAAAAAAAAAAAAAAAATCGGAATGTTTAAAACATGTGCAACTCTTGAAATAAAAAAATATAATAAAAAAATATAAAGACAAATTCGTATGACTAAAAGATACACTTCATACAAAAGATACTTTTAAAAGATACTTTTAATATTTAAAATTCGAACTTCTTTATACGCTTTAGATTTTGTTGCATTCTTAATTTTAAGCATCTTCCCACTTAAAAAATTATTTACTGATTAGATACATTTAACTTTATGCAGTGAGTTGAGTTGAAGTTGATTTAATTGAATGATGTATGAGTCTGTTATTTTAATTGATAAATTTACAGCACAGTAGCTGACAATTCATTGAGCAATATTTTTGTTTCGTCTCGATTTGTTCTTCAAATCTATAAATATGTATTTTAAACTCATTTTTCTTTAAACAAAAAAAATGTATCTTATTGTAGAATTCCAAAACAATGCCAAATAGCTAAAATCAAAATTGTTTTGTTTTTAGTTTTTTTGTTTGAGACCAAACCCCAAAACTGAAGATTGCATGTTTAAATTTAATATAAAATTTTGAACTCCTGCTGCGTTCATTTTGAAGGCGCGTCGTTTGATGTGAGTTTGCGTCTGTAAAATATTTTTTTGGATTTTTTTGTTTTTTTTTTTTTTTTTTGTTGCGAATTGAAACATTATTTTTTTTTTTGTATTATTACTTCATGTCATTGACCTAGTTAAGATAATAGCTACTGAGTGTTTAGAATTGCTAAGGTGATAAGAAATATATTAATTGCTTTATATTTAACTAGCGGATACCCGGCGTAGTAGCACACGTTTTACGGGTGTTTTGGATGCTCTTTCGGCCTCTTTTACCGTTTCGCAGCTGCTGTTTATTATTTTTTTTTTGTGAAATTGCAGACCTTTCCGATAGCAATTTTATTGTGGGGCTAACATAATAACATACTAAAAAATACCTGTTTATTTTTTATTGCACCGTGCCTAAAATTTTTTGAGGAACATTACAATCAGCTGTTTTTTTGTCCTTTTAAAGGTTGGGGCTAGTATAATAAAGATATAGCATAAAAAAGCAAAATATTTTTCTAAGAAAAAATTAGAAAATCGACCTAAAAACCAAAGTGTCTAATGCCTTGTTTTAGAAGAATTTTAATTTACTTGCATGTTTGCCTTTCAAATGAAACCGGTTTGGGACTAATCGGTTGGATGGTTTCAATAAACATAGTGGACATAGAAACATTTTTTTCTATTTTACATAAATATAAATAATTAGATATAGAATGGCTCTAGCAAATCAGTTCAAAGCTATTCGTTTTTCATTTTTGAGTTAAAATGTATACGCAAATCCTATTTGATGGGTGTCTTACGCATTAACATCTCATGTGAAAGGTCTCAGGTTCATTGCACGGTATCTCCAGGAGTAATTATTTAATTTTAGCTTAATCGTGTCATCGATTCAATGCGTTTGGTTGGTCGATTTCGGGTTATGAGCTGATTAAATAATTTTATCGAGTTAACTGATGCAAAGTTCCATCTCGAATCGATTAAAGTCGTAATCTCTCAGTCGAAATCCTTTTATTGAATGTCTTTGGTCATCTGTTTCCAGGACTGGTAACATCTAACTCATTTTAAATATTGGCAGCAACATTTATTAAATATTTTATGATTCTATTTTCAATTAATTAAAATTAGTTGTACACAAATTGATTAGCTACAAATACGCTTTTGCCATTAGAATTTTCAATTACAATAAGAACAACAACAACAACATGACTACGTTCTTTTAAATTAATATCCGATACATCAGTATGATTAGCTTGCTTGGTAGCTGTTTAATGCCAAAGTTGTCTTTAAAGGTTTTTAAAGTTAGCCAGTGTACCTACAACTATGAAACGTAGAACTTGTCTAACATGGTTTTTGGTTTATTTTTAGCAACACTACACAACATTCTTCTATTAAGCATGCCATACTTCCGCGCTGTTTCCCCCTTTAAGTTGTTGTTGTTGCTGTTTCTAAATAGCGCAACGTGCTTTGAAGGCATATTTGTTGCCTGTTAGTGTTGTGTTAGTCGAGTCATCTTCTATCTTTGTGTTTAGTTTAGTAGATACTTCCTTAACTTGAAACTATGCTTAACACTCAGCTAAGCAGGGGATTTCGGTGTTTCGAGAGAGGGTTAACATGTAACACGAAGCATGGTTTATGTTTAATATACGCCCCTCATGCAAACGCCTCCTTAGTAAGTTTGCATTAAGTTTGGCATAACAAATCGTAGGCACGCCACAAAACGTTGCAGTAATGCAAGTTTAGCTTATTTTTATTGTTGTTGTTGTTGTTGCTTTGCGCATGTGCAGCGTGCTTTAGTGCAACCAATTATTAATTGCATATGAATTATGTTGCCAATGTTGTTGGTTTTCGTTGTTGCTATTGTTGTTGTTGTTGTTGTTGTTGGTACATTCCTTCACTGACTGACTGACTGACTCAGCGAGTGTTCAATCTATTGCATTTATGCCATTGCACATTTGATGATGCATTTTCAATGCAATACAATCTTAAACCCGAGTCGAGTCATCGGCAACACTGCAACAACAATAACAACAACAACAACAACAACATTGTTGTCGTCATTATTGTTGCTATTGTTGGAAAAAATTTATACTGGCGCCTATGCGGCACGACCACAGAAACCCAAACTGCCGCAACAAGCTTCAATTTAATAAAAGAATTTTTTAACAACACAAAACAAAAAAAAAAAAAAATTAAAAGAAGACCAGCAGAACAGAAGGCGTTGTATCTTGTCCGCGTTTTTCGTAGAGAGTTTGAATTTGAAATTGAATAGAGTTTCTTTTCAGAAAATATTTAATAATAATGCCACAATTGCTAACTACTTTCGCTGCTTTTTTTCGATTTTTTTTGCTTTTATTAGTCAAAAACAGCACGTTTTCAACATGAGCAACATTGGCAACAACAGCGACCCACGTTATTCTGATTTTTTTTTTTAGGAGGACAGTACAATAAGTGCCTAGAATAACCAATCTTACAACGAGATCGCTAAACTATCACCTGAGATAGCTTGAAATACTCGGTTTCGAATAGGCCAAGTGCAATTTTCGGCTTGAAGCTGCTCTAATTAGAGATGGTAATTAATCGATTAATTGACTAAAATCAATTTTACGATTAATTCTGCCATTCCTAACTCTATTGTATGCTCCAAGAACACATTGGCTTGCCCTCGTACTCTATGAAAAATTATATTCAAGCGCATGGCGTCTATAATTAAGCATGGCGTTCCGCTGCATTCTAAGCATTCATCCTTTGCCCTTTGGCTAGAACAACAACAATTTTGATATGAATATATACAAGACTGTGTCTGTATGTGTTTGTGGGCTATGTCTATTTTGTGTAGGAACATTTATTAATTGCTGCTGTCCGCATATGCCTTGCAACATGTTGCAATTAGAATGCGTTGCAATTATTCTAAGCGGTATTTTGACTGCATCAAGACTGACGGAAGTAATATCGAAAGAAAAAAAAAAAAAAAAAAGCACGACCATATGTTGCTGTCGCTTTTACTCAACTGGCAACATGTTGTTGCTTGTTAGTTTCATCAATAAAAAAAAAAAGAAAATTGTTTGCCAAAAAAGTAAAAAAAAAAACAAGCAATTTTAAGTGCAACAAATAATTAAAATAAATTTGAAGTTACCATCCCCTTTTTCGTTGTTATGGTTTCTGTTGCAGTTGCAGCAACACTCTTCTTCTTCTTCTTCAACGTTGTTTCAATTAGCTGCAACATGTGGGCTTGTATTTCTAACGCTTTAAATATTGCCAGCTGCCAGAAGATGTCTTCACTGCTTTGAAAACGTTTGTCGTTGTCGCCGTTGATACAATTAGAGCCTTTTTCAAGGATGCCTGATGCCATTGCGCAAAATGCTGTTGCTGTTGTCTTGTTGCTGCTGTCATTTAATTCAAGACTTTGATTATGCAGCCAAAGTGAAGTACTTTTATGAATATGCTTTGGCAGCAGACGCAACAGTTCAGTGCCACTTGTTATACTGAATGTGAATAATTTTCATTTTTACTTTTGTTTGTGCTTGTTGTTGCTTTTAATACCCTTTGTGTGTGTAGAGTGAAAGTGTATGTTGAGTCTGAACGAATGTATGCAAAATAAGTTCGTCGAAAAATTAATAGTAATTATTTCTAAAGGTTTTGAAATAGTGCAAAAATGCAACATTGCACAAATGTAAACATGTAACTTTACACAAAAAGCTGTTTGAAAATTTTGTTCTCCCCTAATGTAAATTCTCTCTCTCTCTCTGTCTCAATGCGCTAAAAAATACCACAACTCAGACTATTGTGAACCATTTTCTTGCATTTTCGCAATATTGCACAGCCAAAAAATGGCTAGATTGACTCAAGCGTTTGCCTTTAAATTAAATAAAATCTTTTTAAACAAAAAAATACTTCTCACATTAAACTGCTTTTAAATAATTACGACAACAATATTGCTTTACGTAAAGGGTAAAATTTTATCGTTCATACCAGAAGCTTAGTGTTTTTTCTTGTCCTTTTAGCATGAGCATCTTTATGGTGCGCTCTTCCTGTAACATGCTGCAACATGTCTTGTAATGCGACTGCACATCAATTAGAGCAGCAAGCAGCCTCACGCGTTTGTTGTCTTGTCGTCGTCATCGTCATCGTCGTCTTCATTGTCGTCGTTTTTTTGTTTTTGTTGTTGTTGTTATTATTGCTGCTGCTGACGGTATCTAGCAATTCTAGCAGCGTCAAGTGGTGCTGGTGGTGGTGGTGGTGGCAGCATTTTAACGCGCTTTGTTAATTAACATAGTGTGAGTTCATGTTGTTGCACTTTCAGCACTTGCCACTGCCGTTTGCTGTTCAATCGTTACGTTACGTTGCAACTGATCCAAATTATTTGCAGCAACAATAACATTCAACAGCCGACAACTAAGCGATCATCATGTCTACTACTATGAACATACAGTAGAGATTTTGCATTAGTTGTACTTCACTTGCCATGTTTTGTACTGTCCTGTCCCGTTCTGTCTTGTCTTGTCTTTAAGATGTGGCATTGAATTTTTATGATCATTTTTATTTTATGCGCTGCGCAACAGCAGCGCGAACATGCAACATGCATGCAGCAGCAAATAATTTAAATTGGGACCACAGTGCACAATAATGCCATAGTAGGGCGCGCCAACCGAGAAACAAACAACTAAGTAATCAGCACTCACTATCATTTTAATAATGAAAATGTGCAATAACTTTAATAATATAATGTCGATCAAATTGAATAATTAATTTAGTAATTTTTTTTGTCTCCTACTGAATCTAGAAAAATTGTGTGCATGTTGATCTTTTGTTGTTTGTACAAAACGATATCGATACTATTCGATACTTTAAGTTACTCTAAAAAAAGAGAATCTGGTTATATAAATATAAGATAAAATCTTGGCTACGAACCTGGAAGTGCATCTCTTTACACATAAAACTGTTCTAGTAACACATGAGAAGCTTATCGATAAAGAGCGATTATTGAAAAATATCGATATCGGAAAAGTATCGATATCTGGAAAAGTATCGATATTGGAGAAAGTATCGATATTGGAGAAAGTATCGATATTGGAAAAGTATCGATATAAAATTCGATTTAAAAAGTATCGATATTAAAAGAGTATCGATATAATTCATATATTTCGGCATTTCTGCAGCGCTACAGCGTTCTGGCTTCTATTTGACTTGCTGCGAGGATATCTCCTATAAAAATATTTAACTACCCCAAACATTATAGCACAAGTCTTAAACGTTTACTACGATACAAAAAAAAATGTTTGCATTTTTATTGTTACTATGCACAGCTTGATGACCTCTTTTTTATGTTTTGTCTACATACAAACATAGAAAGCTGCATGATGTTTTTCATATCACAACAGCAACAGAGCAGAGCAACAGAGCAACATTTTATTTATTGCATTGCGCTGTTGGTGGCATTTTTCGCTGGAAGTGGACAATAGTTAGTGGCAATGCGTAGAAATTTAACTAAACGTCATTGACAGACAGCAATAATAAGAGCAACAAGTGCAACGACAGCAGCAATTGTTGTTGTTGTTGTTGTTGTTGCTGCTGTTACTGTTGAAATTGCCATCATTCAATATGAAACGCTTGAATTGCCATTTGAAGCGTAAGCACGCCTGTATACTATGTATATATGCCTGAGATTTTCTACATGCCAATTATAGTGAGTTGTAAGCTGGCTGACTGGCTGGCAGCAAATGCCATAAAAAATGCGAACTAGTAGCAACATCAACAATTGACAGCAACAGTTTAGTTTGCCTGCAGCAGCTGCAATGCTGGTGGTCTGGCTTAGACTGTATGACGTTCTCGCTGAGATGTCTCAGGAGGCTAGCTAGCTTGCTCTAAAACGCATTCTTGACCTAAGCAAAAAAAAAAAAATAAAAAAAACTAAGTATCGCGCGCTGTCTAGCCTAACAATATTTTCACAATTTTTGTTGCTGTCACACAACACACAGCAACAACAAAATTTGCTTTGGCTTTTGAGTGTCTAAAGTAGACAAAATTAATTGTTCGCAGTGCGGTTCGTTTTGCTGTCAAACTTTTTTTTCTTTTGGCATTGCTGTCATTATTGCACAAAGTATTCCGCAAGTTTACGAAGATGGCTTGCACCAAGCCAAAAACCAAGAAAAATGTTGTTGCAATCGCCTGTGGGGATTTATGTACAAATAGACAAGATAACCAAAACAAGAAGATTCTTAATTCAAAGTTAAGCAATTTTTCGTTTATTTTATACAACATTTTATCGCAGCAATTGCGTAGGCTGTTGTGTTTTTGTTGCTTAATTAATAATGTTCGAACTAATATTAAAATTTTCTCTTCAACTTCTTCTTGCAGGTATGTATGGTTTGTTTATAAAACAAAATAAATACTACGTAGCTGCGCAGTTCTTCATATTCTTCTTCGTCTTCTTGGAGAAGATAAATATTTGATTTTCTACTTTATGATTTCTGAGTATGTACCCAACTAGAATCAGCAGTTAATAGCTGCAGTATGAGTTAAAAATTAACTAAATTACTAACCATGCATATGAGAGCTGAGCTTAAGTTAACAAAGACATCAACTCTTGCAATATTGCAGCTGAAGAACTTGAAGAGCTTTCATAGAAATTATTGGAAATTACACTAAACGGCATAAAAGTTGTGTCACATACGCAGAAGTAGATATGGGCGCGAAACGAAATATTTGTTTCGTTTCCGTTCATTCCGACGCACAATTTTTCTTACTCGTTTCCAAAAGCGTCCCATTAATTTCGGCTTTTTCAACCTTTTGTAAATACATCATGTATTGATTTTTTATACACTCTACTTTTATCCGGGCCTGACATTCATCCTTCCGCCTGTCTTTTTGTCAATACAAGCCACCTTTCGATTTCAAAAAATCTTTGGAAAAGGAGCAGATAGAATTTTAGTTCAAAAAGCTTCTAAGTTCAATATTTGGTGGCTCTATCTCATGATGGTGACTTATATCAAAACTTTTATTCCTTTCCATTTAAAGGGGTAGTCCAATCAGGACTAAATATTGTTTCTCGCCCAATCAAATGAACACATTTTTTGTTGACTCCGCCTACACAGTTTTCGAAATGGTTCCGTAAGTTCCATAGGCACCAGCTGAACTGGCAGAAAAGTATGGAAAGACTTCGTACTGACCAGCATCACAAGCAGATGCTGTGTCCGTCTGTCGTATGTAGTTGATTATCCCAGAAACCAAAACTTTAAATTCTGAAAGTCTCTTCGAAGGATACTAACGTTAAACATTTTTTTCAGCCATAGAAGCAGTACAAAAATATAAAAATATTTTGCTTTCTTTACCTAGACACTTTAAATTCGGCTGGAAATAGACCTATGATAATCTCCAGCTGATAATCTCTCAATCTGACTCAAATTTTACACTAAGTTTTGAATTTTTTGCGCCATTTTTATTACAAATTATCGGGGTTCAGACTAATAACCCGTTTTAGCCATCTAGTTTTATCGGTGCCAGTTTTATTTTGGAGTCTATTAACTGCTTTGTACTTTGTTTTTATGACGCAAAGTGTATCTATCTTCCTGATGTATGCATATACTATGTAAATCGGTTAAATAGCTGCACAATCAATAGACTACAATGCAAATTTATTTAAACAGCGATACACTCTTGATAGTCGTCTACTCTTATTTATAGTACTCATTAACTTACACTCGTTGCTCGTTGTCATCACTTGTTTTGCTTGCTAACACATAAAGATATCCAGCGACAAGTCAATGTCAATGGGCGATCGTTGCCATTAAATGTTGTTGTGGATGGACTTCCAAGCCATAAGGGCAGACCGTGTTAGTGTCAATATTGTGTGTGTTTATCTACACTCTTGACGACACTACACCGCGCGTGTAATTAATGCAACGTAAATATTTTGTTGTTGTTGTTGCATTGTTCACAATCTTCATCTTCAACGCATATAGGACTTTGGCACAGCTTCAGAGCTTTTTGACATATTTTCTGAGTAGCTACAGCTTAAAGTGACTGACACTTCTGAGTTAATGGGTTAAGGTGTCAGAGTTATTTTTCATTTAGTAAATACACACACACACACACACACATACGCTTATATGTAATTATACACCTACACGCAAAATTTAATGAAATGCAAAGATTGCACTAATCGCAGCCCAATCATAGTAAATTAGAAAATTCAATATTGATTTTCCGCAGACAGACGCCTACTGCGCTACTTTGCTTACATAATACTCGTTCCATATAAATTTTTTTTTTTCATTAAACGTGTCAAAAGTGTAATCAATCAATTCAGTTCGACTCAGAAAGTGGCACAAATCTCACTGAACTTGCTGCAGCTTGCAACACCCTATTTCAAAAATTACTTACTGTTTGGCATTTCCTGCTTGTGTGTGTGTTCGATGTCTGTCAGAAATGAAGTATTTTTTTGTGGCAAAGCTACTTTTTTTTTTTTTTTGCCTACGCAGTACTGACAAAGTAGCTTATAGATACATTTTTGTATATTGCAACCCATAAATACCCACTCATTGGCATTACTTTCTCAACTGCAGCCTTCAATATATCGTATACTCTTACAATTATTATTATTATTATGATTATTAATCTTGATATCGATACGGGAAATTGATTTTTAAGCTTATTACAATTGTTATGCGCTCAAATGAAGCGCAGCAGCCATAAGTTGTAGTGTATGGCATGCTTTGGAAATTGTATCTGCTTGATGTGATAGTAAACATTTATTAATTATTTATTGCTTGAAATTAAATTTAACGATATTTGCCTCAAATATGACAGCTGTCAATTCGTATAAAACAGTTTTCATTAAAAATTTAACGAATCATTAGTCTTGGAGGCAACAAGGCGTAGTTAATTTGATTAGATTCGTTGTATTTGTAATAGAAAAGAGTGAGTTTGAACCAAGTTATTATAATAACTAGTAACTTTCTGTTTAAAAGCGTTGTCAAATCTCTTATGACATTCTTTGAAATGATGGTTTAGATGGTTTAAATTTAAATTCTTAAATTCGCTTTATTAAATTCGTCTGCCTAAAAACTTTAAAAACAAAAGCGATAAATGTAAATGTTGGCGCGTGTCAAAATCAAAAATATTAACGGAAGCGTCGAGCACGCTTCGTTAAACGCTTTCATATACATATGTATTTATTTTTAGATACTAATTTACATTTATTTATGCAAATAGAGAACTCAGCAGAAGTTTCGAAATTACAACGATTTCCGTTCTATAGAAAATATTTCTTTTTTATTGCGGAAACTGGCAACACCTCACCACACATGTCAAGAGCAGCTATGACAGATTTCTTTAAAAAAAATAAATGCTTCAAATAAAAAATATTTATATTATTTGTGTAGCTATAAAGACAAATAGAAGTGTTATTTTTAGCGCTTCTTTAATGATGCAGCAGCAGCAGCAGTTGAAATTAATCTTTGATCTATGAAGTTTCTTTTGCCAACTTTATAAATATTGCAGATTTACTTTTGCTTTTAGTGCTTAAGTTTTTCTATTTTTAAAAATGCGTCGAAATATTTTTTTTTTTCAATAAAAACAAAAAAAGTGAAATCCTTTTAAGCACCTGCAAAATGTTGCATGCCACAGCTAAAAGTTATAAATCTTGCGCTAATGCAGCAAATGTCACATTCATATTTGCTTTGCATTTATTATTGTTTTTTTTTTTCAATATTTTTCTAGTGAAATGTGTCCTTCTTTGGCCAACAATGTATCTAGATACATATTTGTCTTGTGCCAAAGTGTGAAATTCCAGGCGAAATCCATTAAATAAAAAATGCAAAAAAAAAAAAAACGTCTGACTGGAGTGAAATTGAAGTGCTAAAATCTTTTAGAATCAATGTCTAAGCTAAGGCTTAGCTGCATAACTCGAATGTCACCAATGGTGCAGGGGCATTGAGTAGCGTGCTGCATATTGCTAAATTAGACCCCAACAATAAATGAAAAAAATAAAAAAAAAAAAAAAAAAACAAAATAAAAGAACCATAATGATTTATTTGAGTCTATGCGAAGTTTGAATACTTTTAAGTGTGTGCGTCGTTACCAAAATCAACCAGAAAACATAAATATCCATTACACACAATTTTTTTGTAGGGTACAATGTAAAAGAAGAAATGCTAAAATAAATAAAGCAACAAAGGTATGCAAAGAAGTAGAAGAAGTAGAAGAAGAGACGGAAAAACAAGAAAAAACGTTAACTTCGGTGGAACCGAAGCTTAAATACCCGTCACACGAATTTTTGAATAGTTTGTGTGATCATCAGTGGCTTAAATACATTTATAAATATATATTCAAAATAATAACTTTTTCATACAATTGTTCGAAAATAATCGATAAGTTTGTATGGGGACTATGGCTAAAAATGGGCGTGGCACCTTGGTTTTGTTATTGGATGACATTAGAAGTGTTTTTACCCAAATTTGAGAGAATAATACCTATTTTTATACAAAAATTCGAAAATGGGGGATAAATTTGTAGGGGGGCTATAGCTGAAAATGGGCGTGACAGCTTGGAATTGTCATTGGATGACATTAGAAGTATTTTTACCCAACTTGGAGTGACTACACTCATAATTAATAGCTATTTTCATATAAAATTCGAAAATGGGCGGTAAGTTTGTATGGGGGCTATAGCTAAAAATGGGCGTGGCAGCCTGGACTTAACATTAGATGACATTAGAAGTATTTTTACCCAACTTGGAGTGACTACACTCATAATTAATAGCTATTTTCATATAAAATTCGAAAATGGGCGGTAAGTTTGTATGGGGGCTATAGCTAAAAATGGGCGTGGCAGCCTGGACTTAACATTAGATGACATTAGAAGTATTTTTACCCAACTTGGAGTGACTACAATCATAAACAATAGCTATTTTCATAAAAATAATCAGAAAAAAACGGTAAGTTTGTATGGGGGCTATACCTTAAAATGGGCGTGGCACATTGATTTTAACACTTGAACTGCTTAGGACTGAGAAAAGCTTAAGTTCCGAGTTTCAGGTCAATATCTTTAAAACTGAGCGAAGGAAACGCATACATACAGACAGACGGACAGACAGACAGACAGACAGACGGACATGGCTAGATCGACTCGTCTCGTCGAGCTGATCAAGAATATATATACTTTATAGGGTCTAAGATGTCTCCTTTAATGCGTTACAAACTTTCTGACAAAATGATAATACCCTCCGCACTGTGTGTGACGGGTATAAAAATCTAAATACATTTAGTGACTGTTTCAGCCCTCAAGCGCTGAGGGAGGCGTGTCTATTGGCCCCACATATCGGGTTGACACTCTGCAGCAAGGCATTTGGCAGGGGCTACAAGGTGTCAGCATGTTGATTGCAGCGTAAATTGTTTTTTTTTGCGCACGTTGCCCGTTGTCTCGTAGTATTCGAAAAACGATGGCTCTACAACTTGCTTAAGAGGCATTTGCTATGCTGTTGTTGTTGTTGTTGTCTCAATGGCTGTTGACTTTGACAAGCGACGATGGCGGCAACGACAACGACGACGACGACGATGAACTTCTGCGCTGCTGCTGCTGCTTATGTTGCACATGTTGCATATACATATGCGCCTACTTCAAGTTGCAAGCAGCAGCAGCTCGCACCGGCAATAACTTGCTTCAGGGCAAAAGACTACGTTTTTATGCCCTTTTTACAGCGCAAAGAATTTTTTTATTTTTTCAACAATTTGCTATAAACATTTTTTTTCTTCAGTTGCGTCCAAAGTATACAAAAAAAAAAAGCTATTTTAGACGTCGCGTCTGCAACATCATCTTGATGAATGGCAAATAATAAAAATTGTTGAGGCACATAAACACAAGAAGTGGACTTGTAGCAACAAATTCTTACTACTTCAGATTTACAAAACTCGTAAAAGTGTAAAAATATTTTAAAGAAAAATTTTCCTCTTTGACAATTTTTTTTTTTGGAAAATACCTAGCGAAAATCTTTGCATCATAAAGTCATCAAATTAAACCGTTAAGCATGCAAATTACAAATATTTCCATATTAAACGATATAGAACCAAAGCTTAGATATGCTTCATGTCTATAGGAGCTTGAAAAATTAAAAAAAAAAATGTTTGTAGCGGATTTTAAAGGTTGGAAACTGCTAAAAAATAAATAAAACAATTTTTGGAATGTCTAAAAAAGGCATAACATGAATATATCGATTAATTTCTACTATCGATATTTAAAAAAAAAAAAATATCGATACTACTTCGATATTTTTACCGCTTTAAATAAACAAAAATCTTATCAATTTGCATGATTTTTCCGATTGTCACAACAAATACCTCAAAATTTCGATACTATTCACACTTGCCATGTGAAGAGTACGCAAAACCATAAAAACATTTTCAGACACACATACACATAAAGTTATAAATATTCGTAGTATCATAAAGCTAACTTTGGCATTGACTAAGTCAAACTAAACTGAGCTGACCATGGTCCATGGTCAATGTACACACTTGGAAAGAAGTTCAACTGTAATGGCGATAAAATAATGCTGCCGCAGCGGCAATTCGAAATGCAAATGTTGCAAGTGCCGCTTTTGGTGTTTCGCTTTGTACGGCGTTCAGCGGCGGTGGCGGCGCCTTTTATAGACAGGCACAGTACGCTCTTAGCAGTTTGATCAGCAGTTCAAGGGCTTTTCACGGTATTTAAAGCATGAAAATATTTGCAAATTTGGCAAAATAGTAACCAATCGATTTGCGTGAAAGTTCATTGCGGTCGTACAGAGAGATTGTGCGATAGATACAATAAATGCGATAGGTAAAGGAACGCAAGAAAGTTAGAGTGAGAAAGAACTATGTGGATCTATTGAGCTGTTATAGAGGGTTTTCTTTCAAACTTGTAGTGGTCAGCAAAGCGGCATAAATTAAATAAAATAGTATTCGAAATATTGTTCAATTGTATTCAAAATGTGATTTGTTATTAAACCGAGTACACCGAGTATCTAAATATCATCTGTGTTGAAATTTGTGTTTTAGAAAATATATATGCCATATATACAATTCATGTGAACTGTCACACATTCTTCTGCCTATTTGTATATATATAAATCTCTTTCAACTGACCGAGTTCTACTGCGTGTTCGGATGTGAGACGTCAATAAGGGTCATGAAAAATGAACCAAACGAACCAGTTTTAGTCTTTCAACCTTTCAAGTTAACAAATATATGCTTAAACTGTTTGGGAATTATAAGATTATAAGGATTTATTTTAAATCAGTAAATCACTGATTTCGAAAATGGGATCCTGGGAGTTTGTCTTTTATTTCGTTTACGAATCGAACTTTTCGATTTTTGTTTGAGTTCACGGATTAAACTCCAAATGTATTCGGACGAAATGTTCATTGTTCGGTTTTTTTTTTTTTGGTAAGAGATGTGAATCGAATGGAAAGAGATTTCTGTAACGCTTTCAAATCGATTTTAGCTAAAAGCGTGATTTCTGTGACACTTCAGAGTGCGTTGAAAAATGCTTGCGTGCAGCACGTTCTTTCAAACGCTTATGAATTTATTAACAAACTTATATACGAGTATATTGTAATATTAACGTTTTCTTTTATTAATTAATTAATTAATAAAAGCGTGCTAAGCACAATGTTCCAACACCTGCGCACATACATATATAAAACTAACATTTGACACGCGTTTAATTGAGATACTTTTTTTTTGTATTGTTTATTTAAAATAAACACGCATTAAAAATTAACGACAAAATGTGAAAAAAAAGAAAGAAAAATATTTTAAGCTTGATGCAAACCAGAAATTTAGACAAATGCATGTGCTATCTGCTGGTCATCGACCAATCGAACCACATTGCACACATTCGGACCAAAGCTGTAGCTATTTGATAGCTTTATTTTATTTTTGGTTGATAAAATGTTAAATTCATTCAATGAAAGCGATTAAGGCGTGCGTGCTGCTATTACGACACACATAAACCGAATGCTTAAAATAAATTGCCAATGTCAAAATAAAAAGTCGACAGAAAAAATAATGAAAAAAGATTAAAAATAAAATATTGAAACATCCGCCTAAAGTAGTGTCTTTCGCTGCAGCAGCTTTAAAGCCTGTCGAACATTTAATATAAACGATCGATTTGGTTTATTTTTGCGATTTACAGAAGTGTGATGCGTTGCAAGTGAGGAGATTTTGATCTTTTTTTTAGGGTTTCGAACAGTTAAGATGTTGTTTGCTGGGTGTGGGGGAATGTGTGTGCTGACTAAACGCTTCGGCTACTGCACACGCAACCACTTTCCATTTCGTTGCACATAATTCAATGTCACACAAATCCATAAAAAGATTAATAAAAAGAAGAAAAAGTAGTGAAACAGTTAAATTTTTAAGCGTTAACGAAACTTGTATACGCTATCAAGCAATTTGATACTTTGAAAGATAGCTAATTAGCATACAAAGTCTTGCATCTGTGCAACATTGCAAAAATGCAAGAAATAAAATTCATTTAAAAAATTGTGTACTACTTTGCTTGAGAGTAAATAGCGCTCATTTGGAATCAACAGTAAAAAATAAAAACAAAGCCTTAAACAGCTGATGGAGCAATATTGTGCAAAGTAGTACGCTCACAATTCTATTTGTGCAAAATAGCATTTTTGCATTATTACAAGACCATCTTAAACTAACAGCATTTCAGTTAAAACGCTTTTAAAATTATTATGGAGCAACATAAAGTTCGCTACAAAATTAAAAAGCTTCATTTATAAAAAAAATAAACAGGAAGCCTAGTTAAGATCTGTGTTGGCTGCGTATGCACGTAAACATTTGTATCTGTTTTGCTGTGTGTCAACACCCACAACAAAATAAACAAGAAAGAACGCTGAAGTCGAGTATGCTCGACTAGTACCCAATCTATATGTTGGTTCTATTTGAATACCATCCATCATTAAAAAATAAAAATCGGGTATATCTTTTGATTGGGTTTATACCTAAAATTTTGTTGGGCCCACCCATATTGGTCTATTTCATTGGGACTATCATAGACATAATTTATACTAAATTCAAATTTTCTAGAATAAAAAGCAAACTTTTTATAAAAGCCCAATTTTTCGGGGTAAAATTATTATACTAAACTGCTTCATTGGTCCCAACCATATTGGGATATTTTATTGGGACTATCATAGACATAATTTTTACTTAATTTGAACTTCCTAGAATAAAAAACAATGACGTTTTTATGCAAAAACCCAAAATTTTGTGTTGGCTGCGTACCCCTTAAAGGTAAAAAACCGTTTGGAAGTGCACACTTGACGGCCTAGGAGAGTTTAAGTTTCAATTTTGAAAGCTCTACCTCTTATAGTCTCCAAAATAATCGTTTTCATACGCAAAGCTTCAGACGGACAAGACGGACGACAAACATAAAAAACTAGTTCGACTCCCTCTGATCAAGAATATATATACTTTATAGGGTCTATCTTGCCTCCTTCTGTCTGTTACATACATTCGCACAAACTTAATATACCCCTTACCCTTTGGGTACAGGGTATAAAAATATGTATTTCTTCATCTTGAATCGCATAACCTGCGTAACCTTTTTGTTTCTATATATATTTTTTTTTTTTTTGTTAATTTTACAAAATGCTATTTTTAGACACAATCAGTAGCGCGAAATCAGTTAACACTTCAAGTTGAATTTTATTTATTTATTTTTTGTGCAAACGTAAGGCGTAACTTTACAAAAAAATGTATAAGAAAAAAGTGCTCAACTTCATTTGCAGCTAATTTCGCAAGATAACTCGTCGCTGGAGACTTCAATCAAAAAAAAAAAAAAAAAAAAAAAAAAAGCTTTGGCGGTTCAGTCGCCTATGTCAGCAAAAATTACCAATTGTCAACAGCTTGTCAAGCACGGCGTCTTCATCTATAAGATGTCTGTCTGTCCGTCTGTCTGTCTGTCTGTCCATTATAATGACAACTGACAGGCGTTGAAAATTGCACAAATTTGCAGTTTTTTTTTTAATATTTTTTGTGCATTGACTCCTTTCATTTATGTGTGAATATATTAATAAACAATAATAATAATAAAAATAAATTGAATATCAAAAGCGCAAAAAAATATTGTATAGCTTATTTCATAAAGCAGATAAAGCTAAGACAGCGTAAAATTATGCGCTATTTATTTGTCACGCCAACTGACACCTGAAGCCAAATCTAAAAACAAAACACTCAAGGCGTGCATTGAATAAAATTGAAGAAAAACCAAAAAAAAAAAAGAATCTACTTGCAACGTATGAGTTATATGATCTTCTTTGCAGTCGTAAAAGGGATTTATGCAACATGCAGCATAAGGCACCACGTTAATAACTTAACTGAACCAAACTAAACTAGAAACAAGACAACAAATGGCACTGAAAATGAAACCGCATTACAAGAGATTCTGCTTGACACTCTGACACTTTGGTTTAGATTGGGCGTCTTCTCTTTGTCATAACATTTTTAGTTGCGGTTGTGGGAGTTGAAGTTGAAGTTTGGTTTGGTTTGGTTTTTCTTTAGATGTGCCAGTTGAAATTCTGACACAGATAAACAGCGTAAATGCGATACGCTGAGAAGTTGACATTAGATTTATTGAATATGCATATTGTTGTATAATGTAACGAGGGTAAATCAATAAGTTTTTTAATAGAAAATTTAAAATTTTTATTCATTTGTCACTCAGAATTTGTACACTCTAACTCCAGCAATTAAGTCATGGTGCAATTATACAAGGTGACATTAAGCGCTCTTTCTCTCTCAATATATTTTGTACCAACGCTAGTCATATTTGAAAACGAAAAAACGAAAGCAAAGCGAAGCAAATAAAATAAATTTAAATCTATCTCCTTTGCACTCGCAAGACTAAATTAAAAATATAGAGCATTCATCTTACTCTTTCTCTCTCATACGTCTGCATTGTAAGGTACCAACGTTCTGCTTGACATTACCTTTTATAATTGCACCATGTTCTGTCTCATCTTCCCTACAGAATGTACACAGTATCTGCGTACAATTGTATTAAGTTCATCTATATTAGCCTTAAGATAATATTCCAATCTGCCTTAAATTGAGCAAATTTTTTACTCCAAGTTTAGAATTTTTTAAATATTTTTTTTATTACTTATATAAGGAAGCTCAATAAATCTGAGATTTATATAAGGGTTTGTTTTCGGGTATGCTGTCATCTTTTACACTTGTTCCGCGGTTCCTTTGTATTCCGGTGTACCGCTGCCAGCTTTAATCAACAATTTTGCCAATAAAAATTGTCAATCATCAAGAAACTCCTTATACAACATAAAATGATTTCAAAGTATTGATTTTTATTATTCATAAAGTTAAGATTAAAGATTAAATATTAACGAAACTATTACAAATAGAACCCGTTTATATCGAGTTATAAAATTTTTAAAGTATCATTTTGTCGCTGGAACTGTTGCACTTCATTTTGTAAACACAAATTGAAATTTCACATACCTACTAAAAACAAAACGTTTTTTTTAATGAACAATTTCGCAATTAATTTTGCAAAAGTGATAAACCCAATTTCCTAGATATTTGCAACAAACGTACTCATCTGTTGCTGCTGCCAACTTAAACTTGGCAATTTCATCAACTTTCTGCAATGTGCATGAGAAACCTGTCGCATATAGTTTAACTATAAAAAAAAAAATGGAAAAAAAAACTGGGTCAACATAGAGTTACATGCACTTCAGATACATTTTAAGTATGTTTGTATGCATCGGGAGAGTGGCTGTAGCAGCAGCATCCTCATACTTTGTTGATTTGTGCCCACGCGCATGTTTTGCGTGTAATAATCTTAACGAAACTGAATGATAGCAAATTAAATGCATAAATCGTGTTATTTGCCGAAGTCATTTAGTTACTACTTCTTCTGCTTCTTCTCGTATAGATCTCATCAGTACGTTTTGTATGTCCATCTATCTAACTGGGAGTCTGCCTATCTACCATACATATCTATTGGTACGAGTACGAGTGAGAGCGAAGAGGCGTGTCCGCAATGCCAGCTAATTGTTACTCGTACTCGTAGATTTTTCTAAATTTCGCTGTAAATGAGTTAAACCGAGTGTGGCGGCAGCCATATATACTGTACTGTACTGTACTGACATTTGCAGTCACCATGGAATCGGATCCTCGCCTATCTTAAATTGCATGCAAGTTGCTACTAGCTTTTCAATTTGTGTTGCTGCTGCTGCGCTGCTCTTGCTGTTGCTGTTGTTGATGATGGCGGCAACGTTTGGAAACGACACAGTTTTCAAATTAGAAAAGTGGCCCGTCGGCTACTGTTTTTACGTTGGCCAAATTTCTGCGACGCCTTAGACTAGACATACTGACTATGCTGACAGCTACGTAATTGTGTCTTGCAATTTGGTTAAAAAAATTAAAAAGCTGTAACTTTTAAAATGAAGTTTATTACCTTCTAAAAATGCATCTAAAAATGCTAACAACTTTAGGCTATTTCTTAGATAAGATACACAATATCTTATAAAGATGTCCAGATGAAATGCTGAAGGTCATATAGAGACTGCACTGCTGAAAACCAGATTCCAATGAGTGCCAGTACCGTTCGTTTGCAGTCATAAAATGTGAAATTCTCTCATTTTGCAGCGCTCTATACTCCAAGTGTTCTCGAAGAATACATTTTGGAAGTTATAAATTCTTTCTATAAGTATCAAAATTTTAAATAATGACTGCCACAACAAATAATTTTAGTTTTTTTTTTTTGTATCCTTTAAAGTCACATTTTTTTTTTTCCAATTTAACTTTTCCAACTGAACTCACTCATTACGTATGCCTCATTCGCTTGGTTGCATCATATAGTATATAATTTATTTCATTTGACTATGTTATATGGCAGAGGCAACAACATTCAACATGTATATTGATGCCGATAATGTTATTAAATCCGCAGTTGTGAGTGGTTTTGATTAATTGAACTATTTGTGCGGAATGATGAGCAACGATATACAACAACAGAACTGAATGCAATTCGTATTGCTTCATCGTTCATCTAAATGCTGACCACAGAGTCTAGCTTTTTCTCTGAATTGCTACGTTGGCATATCAATTCTCATGTCAGTACATGGCAAACAGTCGTCGGACAGACGAACGAACGGACAGATAGCCAAGCAGACAGGCAACCTACTTATTTATGCAGCCAGCTACAGCAAAGTCCATTCATGTTACATACCTGCCCTCAGTTCTATATGAGAATCGCATGGCATGTTTTGCAGAACACGTTCTTCTATTCTTGCGATACAACAATCCCGAGGCAAAACAACTCAATACATCAACAACAACATAAAAGTTGCTGGTGTGACTGGTGTGCAAGCGCTTTGCTTACAACAATCTTTTAGCATAAATCTGTACGCAAGAAAATTATGGCAAATATCACGAAATTATGTGCTTAAACATATCAACGCCGTCGTCGCCATGAAATAGTTAGACTGATGAACTGACGCATTGAGTGAGCGAATGATTGACAGTTTATCAAAAGGCTGGCAGCTATGAAATTCCTGCATGCAAAAGAATTGCACTAACACACACACACACACATTGCAAGTCATAATCAAATTGAACAAGACCCCAACACATTCCACGTACCAAAGAAAAGTGTAATCCAGATAATTTTTGTTAACAAAAAAAAAACAAACATTGACTTTAATTGAGTAGGTTCACTTGTTAATAATCTGAGAGCCATTAACAACATTTGATTGGAGTTATTATGGAAATGAAGTCAACATTTCTAGAAGGCACACTGGAAGGCTAGCTGAACGACCTTTTTTTTATTTTCCTTGAAAAAAAAGAGTCTGAACTAAAATTCTTCAACTAAAATTTATTCTATTTACAGGTAGTTCCACTGAATTGGCACCTTCGCTGCTGGGCATCTATGACACCCTGACGAGCAGTTTGGCTGCCAATCACACAAATTCCAGTAACAGCAGCAACAGCAATAGCAACAACAACTTTAATAAGAGCAACCAAAATAACGGCAACGAGTCAACTTCAACGCGCAGCACTGCAAGCAGTCGCCAGTCAAGTTTCAGCGCCGACGAACAGCAAACAGGCAACAACAGGAACAACAGCAACAGCAGCTCCAACTCAACTCCACTGCAACAACTTCAGCTACATTCGAGAGCAAGCAGCTACGACGAGAACGACGTCGACGTTAATTACGACAGTGGCAGCGGCGGCGGCGGCGGCGCAGGTGGTGGTGCTGTTGATGCTGTTTATGGTTTTGACGTTTACGATGGAGCACAGCATTCGCGACAAAAACGACACTCAACAACAGTAGCAACACAACACGAAGCGAGAGGAAACCCTGCAGCTTGTTCCACACCAAAGAGCAACACATTTGCACATATACACAGTTTCAACGGAGGCGGCAGTACACGCAGTCTAGCTAGCATCAGCAGCAACGCTAGCAACGCTAGCAGTCATAGCTCAACGAGGCATCGCAACAATATACGTATACTCTCCGCCAACGTGCAGCGTATTATCACGCATTCGGATGCAGTACCAGTGGATGCGGTTGACATTGATGCACTTCAGCAGCAACAGCAACAGCAGCAACAACCTACGCCATCACATCTAAAGAGCCCCGAGCAAAGTCCGCTGTCACAGCATCGTTACATCAAAAAATCCTCACCTGCGCCAACGGGAAGCAGCAGCAGCAGTACACATCGGCCTAAGCTGTCACATATACCGCTCTCGAGAAATACTGGAAAACTGACGCAATGTGGCAGCGAACTCGTGCAGACTTTTGACTCGAGCAATGAGTACTTGAATTCGGTCAGTTTTGCGCAGACGGAACGTGCGCTCAAAAAGCCGAAGTCACCACCAACGCCAGCGGTTGTGCATATACCTGGCGTGGATGCTGAGAAGACACCAACGAATAATGTCGGTTCACCGTTTAATTTTGATTGCGTGTTAAGTAAGCCGCGCAAACTGACACTGCCAAAGTACGATTCACAAGCGAGCATTAAACTGATTGAAATGGAACAACTGGCAGCGACTACGCAGCTTTTGAATGCAACTTCAAACATGAAGCCAGCGACACCTACTACCAACAACATTAACAACAACAACAACCACAATAGTGACACGAATCACAGCAATCAAAATGTTGCTGCCTTACCCATACGTGCTAAGGAATTTGTTGTTGCTACAGAGCCACTCAGTCCCGTGGATAATGATAGCATCGAGGCTATCAATTTCGAATTGATAACACAGCATATCGAACAGCTAACAATGTGCGATGATCTAGAAGAGTCGGGACTCAAATCCACCGATAATTCATACACTAGCGAAGAACTAATCGAGGCCATTAACAAACCATTGATCTCCAAACCACTTGTGCGTAGCTCCTCTGCGGCTTCTGCTACTACAGTATCCGGCTCACCGTTGCTTACGTATGCACGTTCAAAAAGTTTGGCTGCAGCCAAAGCGAATACTTTGGGTAGCGCATTGCCAACTAAATTGCCTACGGCCGAACAGCTTGCCGAACTGGAGGAGGCAAATAAATTCTCCGCAGAGAGTCTTGATCGTCTAACCGACATCAAGTCGAAATTTTCGCCAAAAGAAACACGCAAGATGTCCGCGCTCAAACACCGTCCGCTATCGTCTTCTTCGATTTGTTCGACTTCATCTAGTTCCAGCTCTGGTTCCGATCAACTGAACAGCAAGCTGGCAACTTCATATTTGGCGAGTGTCGAAAGCTTAGCCGAGAGTGAGAATGAACACTCCGGTTTGAGTGTTTTCGAGCGTGCCTGTCTAGAAATTGTTGACTCTGAGCGCAGCTATGTCGAGGATCTGGGACAGGTAATACGCGGGTAAGTGTACACATAAGAAGTATAATAAATGAAATGATGTATTAAAATTGTTTTTAACCTTCTCCCCTGCAGTTATCTACAAGATTGGAAGGAACGCGCATGTTTAAGGATTGACGAATTGAATATACTCTTCTCAAATATTGAAGAGATTTATGAATTCAATTCGACGCTGCTTAAACAACTTATCAACTCGACAATGGATCCGTTAAAGATTGCCAAATGTTTTATAGATTTGCGTGAACGTTTCGATGTGTATACAATTTATTGGTGAGTTAAAAAAAAAAAAATTAAATAAATAAAAAACTGAATTCCAAACTGCAAAATTGACCGAATTCTTAACAATTTAAAAAAAAATGAAAATGCTTTGCGTGTTCATTTGTTCCCATCTGATCATATTTGATGTATATGAATAAGCGTTGCCAAGAACGGTATCGAATATAAAACAATACAAAACTTGAGTTGAACCGAAGCTTTAATACCTATCAGCATACATTTAAAGAGGTTTAAGTTAGACATGTGCGCGCAACTAAATATTGGATTCCTATTTCGTTCATTACGCTCCATAATTTGTTTTGCCAGCATCCATTTATTAAAAATTATCCCGTGGTCCCAGGGGTCTCATAATTTTTTTAATCTTTAATTGGTGAAGATTTGTTATACCCTGAACTAAAGGGCTAAAAGGATCGCAGGTCTCGATTTCGCCATCCCGGTGAACAATTGTTTACGCATATTGGGTTTATTAAAAATGGTACATCCATTGGGAACCCGACTTTTTTTAATCTTTTTTTGGTAAATATTTTTTATGCCCTGCATCAAGCGTAGAAGGGTCGCTGTTCCCATGAGTTGCGTTCGCCCTCCTACATTTTTTTAGAGTTACATGTCTTACGTCAAACTAATAATACCCGTTTCCCAACATGTATGATGTGCATTAAAAAATAAATAGACTTCATGAGCAAAATGATCTTGATTTGAAAACAAAAACAACAACAACAACATTTTGACTTTGGTCAAAACACGCTATGTTCCATTTGAAATGTTGGCATTTAGCTGAATCGGTGATTCGGTTCTCTTTACTTTGTGGTATTGAAAAAAATATATATATTTGTGTTCGCCGACTTTTGTTGTTGTTTTTTTTTTTTTTTTTTTTTGTGGAGTTTGATTTGTCGCCAACGCTGACGTTGAAGTAAATCATGCCATGATATATAACTACGTACAAGTCGAAGTATGTACATCGTTTTCCAATGATATATGTATTACTACTCATTGGCGTTTTGTATTTGTATTTGGCATTTGGCTGCAGTTGATAACTGATTTTAAATTCAAATAAGCGCTACGGCGACATTTTGCAATTTTTGTGGCATCTTCGTTGCATTGCGTTGCCCTAATGAAGTTACTTGTTAGCGAAGATTGTAGCTGTTGTGTGTGTACTTTACTGGATTGTGCCATTAAAATAAATCACAATGCGATTTATTTATACTTTATATGCATACATGTCTTGAGAGTAACCATTTATTTATTTATTTATTTTTTTTTTTTGTTTACAGCACAAGTTACCCGGAAGCCATATCGCTGTTGACCAAATTGCTACAGGCAACGCATACAAACATTTTACTTGCATCGACACAGAAAATGTTGCAGCATACGCTGCCGCTGGGTTCATACTTGTTGAAGCCGGTACAGCGTATACTCAAATATCATCTGCTCTTGGATGTAAGTTTTCAAAAATATTTTTGTATACAAATCTGAAATAAACAAAAAATACTTTTTTTCAGAATCTGCGTAAACACTGCGATGTCAAAGAGGTCATACAGGCCTATGAGATAATGCGTCAGGTGGCACGTCACATTGATCAGGTTAAACGCAAATTAGAGCAACAAAGTCGCGTTAAGGAATTATCTGGCATATTAGATGGTTGGCTAGGACCAGGTATAGATATATATGTGCCCTGTTCACGAGGTCTAGCATATGTGCATAAGAGAATTAGTGCAATCTTTTGCACTTATTCTTTTATGCACTCATGCTAGACTTCGTGAACAGCACAATAGTAATTTTTTAGCAACTTTTAACTTTAATATTTTTTTGAATATTTTGTAGAACTGACTGTGCTCGGTGAGCTGCGTCAGGAGGGTTTACTCGTAGAGCATAATAAACCAAGACTGGTATTTCTATTTGCGACAATGTTGATTATTACCAAACAGAAGGAGGATGGACGCCTACAGTTCAAAAGTTATATACATGTAAATTTTACAATAATGTTTTTTTGTTTTTTTTAATAAACTAAATTAAATTATTTTATTTTTTTAATTTTTGCAGCAAAATAATCTGATGCTTAGCGAACATTTACCCGGTGAGCCGACAAGCTTTTATGTAATACCCTACGATGAGCCGCGCAATCAAATCAAGTTGACGGCTAGAAATCGTGACCAGAAACGTCTCTGGGCGCAACACATTAAAGGAGTCATACTTGAGAAGTTCGACAACATACCAAAGCGCGCCAAGGAGCTTGTCTATCAACTTGGCGACGAGGAAGGTAAGCAAAATTTTTGTTAAGTGTTTGGCAGCTTGTTCACCTAGTGCTAACAGCTTCGATAGTCAGTCTGTCGGTCTGTCTGTCTGTCTGTCAGTCAGTCTGTATGACCAATGCTATCCTTTCTGTTAGTTTGTCTTTAGTTATGTTTGTCGTTATTAAAAAAAAAAATAAATAAATAAATAAATGTGGCAGCTTGCAAAGACACAAACACACACAAAAACTCATTGTAACACTTAGCAAAACATGAAATACATAAATTTTTTTTTTCTGTTTTTTTTTGCATATGCATTTTTGCTACTTACTAGTTTCATATATGTACAACATTTTCCCCCCGCACCTTCCAAACTTCTTCTTCGGTCGACTACCAATTTATTTTGACATGCTAAACTTTGAGCTTCCGCCATAATGCAAAGTAAAAATCGTGCAAATTTATTTGACGCCTCAGACGTGAAAAAGTGATTTATGTGTTGATTTTTCCATGCATTTTAATTGAAAAAAAAAAAAAAATAAAAATATTTAATGAAAATTGTTTTTCTCGTTGACAAAGTTGTTATTATGTTGCCAGTTTTTGTGTCAGTTTAAAACTTTTGAAGAAAAAAAAAAAAACAGATCGTTTAGAAAACTTTGTTCTAAAAGTTTTGTCCGTCTGTCTGTTTGTATACTTTGAGCTCTGAAATTATAAAAGCCAGATACATGTGTTTTAGAGAACTAAAAAACGTTTCCAAAACGATTAAATCGAATGCACCTAGTATAAACAACTTGATTCGATTTGCTTGAGTATGATCGGACCGATTCAAATAGTTTAAGTGATATTCGGTATGATTCTGTAATATTCGATCGATGAGATAATCGAACGATACGATCAGTTTCGGTGGAATAACCGAATCTTCCGATTAATTGTTTCAGAGTTTATCGCTTAATCGAATGAATAAATAAATAAGCTGCATTTTTTTCCAAAATTTTTTCCAATTACTTCACCCCCTATTTTTTTGTGATGAGTGTTTTGTGTGTCTGTGTTTTAATGTTTTATGTATTTAATAATTTTTTTCTTAATAATTAATTGTTTTATTACAATACTAACACTTTAAATTTTAAACTTATATTTCTTTCTATTCTTTTATATTATGCGCCTAACCAAATGAATCCAACTTTAACCACTTTTATTATTTTACTATTATCTATAAAAAAAAATATATATATGGTATACCTATGTATTATATATAATATTTTAAGTGGCTTAAAAAGTTGTGACACTTAATAAAAAAGAGAAAAAAATAGGTTCAAGGCGTTTTAAGGCTAACACCAGAGACTGATAATTGCGCTTATCCACGAGAATACCTAAATAATAAAATTAATTAATTTAAAATAAAAAAAATGTTAAGTTTAACTAATTAATTAGTACTAAAATTGGTTTTAGAGGCCATAGAAAAATATAGAAAAAATGTTTTGATTTGTAAGTACTATGAACCTTTTATTTGTTGAATTGGAATTTGGCTTTGGTTATGTCGCGCACGCATTTAAAAACAGTAACAAACATTGACATTGGACTGTTTACACTATACACTTTAAGATAGTTCATGTTAAATTTAAACAATTAAATTTTGTACAGTTGTAATGTGCATGTGTGCGAGAGCGAGACAAGTGTATGTAACATATTACAATAATTAATCAAAAATGATGTGAACTATCTAATTTTTTCATATATGCATACTAACAAGCATTTTATGAAAAAATCATATTCTTTTTTTACCCGTCGCACATATAGTGTGAACGGGTATTATCATTTTGTCCGAAAGTTTGCAACGCATGGAAGGAGACATCGGAGACCCTATAAAGTATATATATTCTTGGTCAGCTCGATGAGACGAATCGATTTAGCCATGTCCGTCTGTCTGTCCGTCTGTCTGTCCGTCTGTCTGTCCGTCTGTCTGTCTGTCTGTTGCGATGGCTGTTACCCCCGAAAGTTTTAAAGATATTGACCTGAAATTTTAAACTTAAGCTTTTTGTGCTCCTAGTTAATTTTGGTTCACAAGAACCAAGGGGCCACGCCCATTTTTAGATATAGCCCCCATACAAACTTACCACTTTTTTTTTATAATTATAAAAATTTTAAATTTTTTTTTTATAAATGCTTTTCCTACAATATAGGGTAAAAACACTTCTAATGGCATCCAATATCAAAAGAATGTTGCCACGCCCATTTTCAGATATAGCCCCCCATACAAACTTACGGTTTTTTTTTCGGATTTTTCTATGAAAATAGCTATTATTTATGAATGTAGTCACCCCAAGTTGGGTAAAAATACTTCTAATGTCATCCAATGTCAAACCCAAGCTGCCACGCCTATTTTTAGCTTTATAGCCCCTATACAAATTTACCGCCCATTTTCGAATTTTTGTATTAAAATAGGTATTATTTATGAAACTATTCACTCAAATTTGGGTAAAAACACTTCTAAGGACATCCAATATCAAAACCAAGGTGCCACGCCCATTTTTAAATAAAGCCCCCATACAAACTTAACGCCCATTTTCAAATTTTTGTATTAAAATAGGTATTATTTATGAAACTATTCACTCAAATTTGGGTAAAAACACTTCTAATGACATCCAATATGAAAACCAAGGTGCCACACCCATTTTTAGCTATAGCACCCTTACAAATTTATTGATTATTTTTGAACATCTATATGAAAAAGTAATTATTTCCAAATTTATATTTATAAATGTATATAAGCCACTTATGATCACACATAAACTATTCAAAGATTCGTGTGACGGGTATTTAAGCTTCGGTTCCACCGAAGTTAACGTTTTTCCTTGTTTTTTTTTTAATTCAGCAATGAGAGCATGGTGTCATTTTTTAAAAAAAATATTATTTTTTATGTACACGTCTTCAGGTTGAAATAGCTTAGAAGCTGTAGTAATTTGTTGTTATATCTTATCTATTTTGCTGCCATAAGTTATGTGCATCTTGCTCTTTCGTTCTAAAGCGCTAAGCTGTTTAAAATTTATGGCATCAAATAGAAGCGGAATACTATACCTTGTTAAACATTTCAACATGTTCGTCTCTTTCTTCTTTCTTTTTTTTGTCGGCATATATTAAATCATAAATTTCTTACTTTTAACATCGATATCAGTCAAACATACAAGCTTTATATTATTATACAATATTTTTATCAGGCTTTAGACGCTTACATAGCATAAAAAGGGATACTAACTCCACAAAAAACTTGACACTGCATGTGCTTTATTTATTGTAATATTAAAGAAAAAATGTTGTTCATTACTAATCTTTTGGTTAAGTGCACTCAAACACCGAATTTTCAGCATTACTTTATGGTTTCGTTTGTTGATTCTACTTATTGTCTTCAGTTGCTACCATAAAGATTTCACAAACGCTTTCTAAGCACATTCAGTAAACAAATTTTAAAACCTGTTTTTTTATTAAAATTTTCTTCATTCCCACATTCACAGATCGTACACCTGATCGTAGCACCTGGAAATGGAGTCTGCATTCCAATTCGAATTCAACGCCGGTCTATCTGGAGCGACGCAATCAATGTCGCCGCAGCGAAATACGCAATCGTTCAAAGTTTAAACGTAAAACCGTTACCAATTCCAGTTCCTTCGATAGCTTCAATGAGTCGGTTGAGCAAATTGCCAAAGAGCAAACGTCAAGTGAAACGCCAAAACCGTCTAAGCCACTTACACGTATAAATAGCATGGATGATAATATGTTGCCAGCATTGCAGAAATTTGCGGATGCAATGCGTAGTCGCAGCAGTAAACGTAAATCCACGGCGGCCAACGAATCCGTTGCAGCTGTTGTTTCTCATAACAATACCGACCAAGCCGCTGATAAATCAGTAGAAAAGTTAGCAAAAGCAAATGTTTGCAAATGTCCGGAAACGGAGCCGCATTGTTTGTGCATTTTACGTGATGATAGTCATGTCATTGCTAGTACCAAGTCGCCAGTGTTCAGTTATAAAGCGCTGAAAGAGCGTAGTAAATCTGTACCACGCATTGGCTACGGCGCTGAAGATTTAGAGGAGGAGAGTGCTTCACTGCGTGGCAGCAAAACCAATCTGGACGAGCGCAAATCGAAGGGTAAGGGTATCATGGAGGTGAAGCAATACAATCATAAGACTATGCCGAAGCGCATTGCTAATATTAAAAAGCAGCGTCAAAGCAAAAAGGAAACATCCAAGTTTTACATGGATCTCAGTGAATTCGATAGCGTAACAACGTCTGCAACTGTTTTAAAGATTACAGAGTCATCTGAAAATCTAATTGAGCAACAACAAAAACAACAAAAGATTGATGTAGAGAGTGTGTCTAATGAACGGGTCACTTTACCGGATGTTGTGGATCAGTATTATGCAACACAAACAGCAGAAGAACAGCAGAAACTATGATGCATTGTCGCCGATGGAAAAGTCAAAGCGTGATGCACAGATAATACTGGATCTGTTGAAGAATAATAAGGAATTTGAAAGAATTTATAATAAGCAACACAAACGTCGCGAATCGAATTCAACCAGTCCACTTAGTCCGTTGAGTCCAACGCAAGAGAAATTACCACCGCGTCCACCTTCAAGATCGCCACCACCGTTGGATACAGAGCAAGAAGAGATTAGCGTAACAAAATCAACGGAAACACTTAAGCAGCGACAAAACTATGATTTAGTTGAGGAAGAACCTATTTATGAATCGTTGTTGCGCAATGTGCATGTTCCATACAAGTTTTCGCCTATAATGGCACGCGCCAAGTCGACACAGTATTATAGGCCACGCGAAAAGAAGTCACAGCAAACGCCACCACGTCCTGAATCCGATTATGTTACATTGTTCTATTCACCAGAAGGTGTGCTACAGAAAGTGGGCGAAGATCTCGTAAATGAAGAAACTGCACAGTTGCGGCCACGCACAAGTATCGATGAGTATCGGCGTGAGAGTTCCGACTCAAATACATCCTCCTCGTCGTCTACAGTTAAGCGTGAAAGTCAGACGACTGTGCTACATTTTGAATGTAATTCACAAACCAATTTATCGCAAGCATCGTCCTCGGATACACAGACAAATCATGCAGCCAACACAGCGTCGTCGTCTTCTTCCTCCTCCTCGTCCTCTGGTGCCAATGTTAACGATGAACCGCTCTATGCACGTCCCATACCAAAGAATTTAATGAAACGTTTGCTCAGCAGTAGTCACAGCAGCCAAAGCAGCGGCAGTAAATCATCCTTGGAAAATGTTTCCAATTCGGAAATGTCGTTACTGCCGCGTGCACTAAAGTCCATTGATAATATTACACTCGCCTTTGGGCGTTCCAATCGTCCACCGGAGCGACGTGTTTCCGATGTCACGGAGATGTGTCGCAAAAGTATTTTACATCGCCAGGGCAGTGAAGCGGTTGGTGAGCGTATGGCACATGTCGACTATGCCGATCCGCGTACTCTGCTCTTCAGTGCAAACGTAAACGGTGGCAATTCGGAGGCGTCACTGCAACGTGATTCTGTCTTTTCGCTGACCTCATCCAGCGATAGTGTCTGCGAACAACAACGCAAACGTTCCAACGCAGAGTTACCAACGAATTTCGAGTACGAACAAGATGTCGAAGAGTGTTTGGAGAAAGACTTTCGTGATTCGGCTATCTATAGCGATGATAATGAGAAGCGTGGTGACATCGAGTTAACCAAACGGCCATCAAGTCCGCCACCACTGCCACCACCTTCTGCCAGAAATTTACCGCAAATTCCTCCAAAGCCAACTATTGTACCACCTCCAGCAAGAATGTCAGTTTTAAAGGAGCATCGAAGTACAACAGCAGCGGATGTCTCCACTGAAAGTTTCTTCAGTCCAGGTGTAATACTATGTCCACCACATATGAGTCAAACCGCTTCTCGTAGTTGGGTTTTAAAGCAAATCGAGAATTTTAATAAGTAAAAAAAAGGTGACCAATGTTGTCACTAAAATGTTGCCATTTTTCGCAAACTTTGCAATGCTGTTTTAATTATTAAGTCAAGCCTATTTCCATTTAATTGTTAATTTAGTTTTGTAATTATGAATATTTTATTATAAATAAATTTAAAAAAAATTATTATACATATTTATTGAATTTTTATTTTGTTTAACTTCAAACACAAAAGGAATACTTTCTGCTCAATTCGATCGCATTTCAACATTAATGATAGTCGGACGATCATTAGGACGTTCAGACAGATAAAGATGTAAAACGGGCGTCCGCTAAAGTTTTACAAGATCGGGCACAACCGTCATGAAGCCACACAGGCCAAAATAGCGTCGCCACTTCAGCATAACCAACCAAAATTGCACTCCCACGATGACCATAGCAGATGACCACGAACTGATGAACAATTTCGGTATTTGATAAGTCTGGTATTTTGACACCGTTGCTGGCATTTTGAAGAGGCATGACCATCGCACATGACCATATCTGAGACACACCCTGTGACTAAAAGGTTCATTGAATTTTAAAATAAATAAAAAATTACACATTAATCAGACACAACAAAAAAGATATTTCAATTTATGAATACTCACAGGAAGAATTAACATCTGTTGAAGTGATTTGAATAGAGCATTATTTTGTTTTTTTTAGAAAAAGGTCAAAATTTAGATAGATAAGATGCTTTACAGCCATGCAATCTTGCGTTGAGTAAACTAAAGTATATAGTAAGAATAAAAAGTTATTGGTATTCACCGATGCTATAGTAACGCTCACTGAAACAAATTGAGTCCAAAGCAATATTTTAGGAAGCACTCAGGCGTGTGCTTGTCGACGCAATGCTTGCTTACAGCTTAGTTTTCATTGCGTTGGCGTTGTTTTTGGCCAAAATAAGAATGGCTACGACATTTGCTGAAAAGGCTAATTTAAATTAGTAGCGACCACAACTTGGTTTCTGTATATTGAGGTTGGACGGTTCACTTAACTTGGTCGCTAAATGTTTTCAACACAGTCAGCTGCACAGATGACGAAAGGTCAGTCAAAAGTGATTTTTTTATTTGTTGCTAAATACGAGAGTTGTTCTAGAAGCCTTTGATTTTTATACTTATACTGAGACGATTCGATACATTCATCTGTCAAATTGGATGAAAACACTTTTAAGGTCAACCCATGTTTACACTACTGATCTGATTTGGATCGAATCCGAATATGCCTCCAAACGACCCTTTCCAAGATAATTTTTTTGTATTTTTGTATTTATGTCAGGATATGAATATGTTTCTTGAAAGAACCTCATCATAGGTTCTCAAAAAGTGTTATTTCGAATAAATTTCGAAAACATTATCGACGCTTCAGATGATCAGATGGAAGCTATTTTAAGTTTTTATTGTTACTATTTATAGTAATTATTTTTTATTTAAATTTCTTGTGCCTCTTATAAAGATGTTATTAACATTTTACGGAACAGTTTTCTAAAACACAAACATAAAGTTTGCTGATAAACATAATTAGAAAAAGGCGGGTGTATATTGTATACAAAACATGGTATTGACTCTCTAATCCGCCCGCATTTTTTTTTCTCCTTTCAGCTTTTGTTATTGGTCAATCATAAAAACCAGAGTTTCTAGTCAAGCGTAAAAAAGCTGCAAGGTTATCGTCGTCGAATTATACTCATGGAAGTTAATTTGTGAAGACTACTTTTAAATAATTATTATTATTTTTGTTTTTCATTTGCAAATATGTAAGTATAAATGCCATCGTTTTGATTTACCCGTTTAAATGCAATTTAAAAAAATATTTATTATGCTGCATTTTGTGCATATTTATTATTTATGTTCATGCAATTTTATGCAACGCTGCTGCAATTGCAATCATCTGTCAAAATATTTATCAAACATGCACAGCCCACCACACATCGCATCGCAGTGCATCTTTTTTTTTGCTAGCAAATCACGCAAAGTGGCATGTAGGCAGCGTGCGGTAATCAAAACGTCAAATGTTATTCGTAACTGCGGAAAATATATGAAATGAAAATGAAAAGTTTTTCATAGAAGAAGACGAAGACGAAAATAAAATGACTCAGCTTCGAAACCTTCATCTCATCTTAGACAGCTGTTGTAGTTGTTTCTTTCATACAAGTAAATCGTTTAGTAAATAATGTGCCTAAATTAGTATGAAATAAACTTAAAAACAGCCCAAAATGATGGACTTACTTCAAACCGTTTGCTAATTGCATTAAATTGCCAAATAGTCAAATTGAAGAAAGAATTGTTAAAGTCTTTCTCTCTCAGACAATATTGCCATCTGGCATCTTAACTGTTTTTTAATTAAATCATTTAAGCTTTATTTCTTTTGGCTATTGTACTACTTGACACAGGCTCTCTGACATTAAAGTGAGACTTCCAGAAAATATATTTGCAGCTGTGGCTGCTGTTGTTATTAGTCTTGCTGCTGCTGGACAGCATCAGTCAGCCAATGCCAGTCAAGGTTGATCTACAGACAACCTTCGGGTGAAAGGCACCCACACTTAAAACTTTTTTTTTTTTTTTTATAGGTTAAAGTGAAAACTTGTATTGTATTGCCAAAGGTTTAATAAAAATTTGGTTTATGCCGAAGTGATAGTAAGCAAAAACGCTGAAGTCGAGTGTATACAACTGCGCGATACCCTCTAAAAAAATGTAAATTTTTGTGCCGCTATGTTATGGTACCAATTTTGAAACTGACAGCAATGAACAAGGAAAACGCATTACATATTTTTTTTTTTTTTTTTTTTTTGCTTAATTAATTTATTTAGTTTATTGGACGCTAAAGTTACATTCACAACGAAGAATTAAGCCAGTTAAAAATTATATTGAGGGGGAACCCCATTTTCCAAACACACAATTCGCATATGAATGCCGTTTTACTAATTTACATAATCATATGCAAAGTTTGATAGAATCCATCTACACACCTTTTTTAAACTAAAAAAAAAAAACAATAAAAATAATTAAAAAATAGTAAAAACAATAATAATAATAAAATTTAGTGTTCAATGAAATCCTGAAGATTTCAATGCTAGATATGAACTGGTTGCATTTAAATCTTCATAGCTAATATTATTTTTTAAATAATTCATTATTATTTTAAATAAAAAAATAAAAAATTAAATACATTACCCTATGCTTTTAAGTTTGCCCTTGTCTACATGTGCAAAAGCATCATTTACATTTAATTTCTTTCTTAGGGAGCGAGCTCTGACTTCAACATCATAATCAATTTCCTCATCATCATCGTCATCATCATAATTGTTGTCGTCGTCAATTTCTATTCTACCTTTTGAGTTTTTTACTGGCGACGAATATGTTATAAACACATTTTCATAATTATCTGCCTAAAAAAAAAAAATAGATACTTTTTGGAATTAGAACAATAACAAAAAATAATGAAGAAGTATTTCCACTTTTAAATTTATAACAATTAATCAACGAGTTACCTCTAATTTACTCAACATGTCTTCATAACGTTCTCCATTTATAACGAACACATTTTTAGGCACTGGCTGTATGCATTTAAAAAAATATTAAACAAGTGTGAACGAATTTATAATCTATTCTAAATTTATATAAAAAATGAATAAATAATGCAATTTTTACCTTTGGTTGGGAATATGAAAATAGTAGAAGCGCATAAAAAAAATACCTAAAGTACAACATTTTGACTGCAGCGTTCTCGCTGATAGAAAATCAAAAATGTCACAAAAATTAAAACAATGCCATGCATAAATAATATTTTTTCCACAAGACCGAAACAAATGTTTAATAATCTGAGATGCTACGCTAATTTAAAATAGCGTTGATCTATAGTATTTTTTTCTAACAAAGCGACTACGAAATCTGCCATGGATTGGCTGCTGTAATAGTGAAAATATTAGCAATACGTTTTTTTTTTTTTAAATTATTATAAATATTTTTATTTGTTTGTTTATTTTCATTTTGTCAGAGAGTTTGTAACGCATTAAAGGAGGCATCGTAGATCCCATAAAGTATATATATTCTTGATCAGCACGACGAGACAAGAAGATCTAGCCATGTCCGTCTGTCTGTCAGTCTGTCTTTCTGTCCGTCTGTCTGTCTGTATCTATGCGATTCATTCGCTTAGTTTTAAAGATATTAACCTATTGAAACTCTGAACTTAAGCTTTTCTCAGTCCTAAGCAGTTCAAGTGTTAAAATTAAGGCCCCCCCCAACAAATATACCGTTTTTTTCTGATTTTTGTATGAAAATAGCTATTATTTATGAATGTAGTCACTCCAAGTTGGGTAAAAATACTTCCAACGTCATTCAATGTCAAATTCAAGCTGCCACGCCCATTTTTAGCTATAGCCCTCATACAAACTTACCGCCCACTTTCGAATTTTGTTTAAAAATAGGTATTATTTATGAAACTATTCACTCAAATTTGGGTAAAAACACTTCTAAAGACATCCAATATCAAAACCAGGGTTGCCACGCCCATTTTTATTTATTATTTTCGAAAATTTGTAAGAAAAAGTTATTATTATCAAATATATATTTATAAATGTATATAAGCCACTGATGATCACACATAAACTAATCAAAGAATCGCGTGACGGGTATTTAAGCTTCGATTACACCAAAGTTAACGTTTTTCCTTGTTTTTTTTAAATGGTTACTAATGACTCTTTTAAAAAGGCAATGATATTTATTCCATCAAAAATAAACTAATTTATCAAAAAAAAAAAAAAATCCCTAATGACAGGAATAAAAAATGAGCAGACATATTTTTTTTTTTATTTTAAATAATTTTCATTTCTTTATTTTTTAACTAGCTGCGAAATTTGTATAAACTGCAACTGCGGGTATAAAATTAAGTGCTAAGAAAAGTATAAAACTTAAGCATTTGCTTTCTAAAATAATAAATAAAACTACTAGACTAGAGATGAAATGCCACAATTAAAAGTTTCACGCGTTGCTATTTGTTGAAATCTCACGCTGTGCCACAAATATTAACCCTAGAGCAAACTGATCTGACCCAACGCAACACAACAAGAAATTATTATAATATGGCGCCATAGTCATGCCTCCGAAATAAATACTTTGATTTTTTTTTCGTTGCCTTTCTTTTATAAAAAAAAAAAATTTTTTTTGTAGCTTAAAAGTGAAAAAAAAAATTAACATGAATCTAATTATACACTACGCATATTTAGAAAAGTATATTGGTTTTGTTTCGGCATTCACAAAACGAGCCTAGCTACTAATTTTAGTAAAATTTCGAAGCATTTTTCTGGAATTTCCTATTTTAAATATTAATTTCTTTTTATAAGGTGCTTCTGTTCTAAGTATTTGTAAAATAAAAATGTGTTTAGTATTAAAACTTCGATTCGAAAATTAACCTTTTGTCTTGTATTTTTTGTTTAAGAAGTTACTGACTCCACCGTCTTTTTTTTGTTTGTAACTCATCTTTTGTTTTATAGGCAAATGCGTTTTTATCTAAAAAACTACGAACTTGCATAAAACACTTTAACAGAGAGTAGTCTTAGGAGTTTTTTTTTTTATTAGTAAGATAAATGATAAAAACTTTGAGAGTTTTCCCAAATTATTGTTATAATTTTTATTGTTATTTTTTTTGTTTCAGCTTCAAAAAAAGATATTTTACTTGATTATGACCGACATTTTATGACTTTTTAATGGAAATTAGTGGCTTTTCATTTGATGATACTTTTTGTTTGTTTTTATTTTTTTTTTTATTGTTTCATTTCGTATTATTCACTTCATTCAATGCAAATGAAAACAAAAGACTTAGGACACGAACTTGCCACTGTTGTTGGCTGCTGTTGTTTAAAAAAATATTGTAGCTTGTTAAACAACTTACATAAGCAGTGCTCATCTTTAAATTAATATCTTCAAAGCAAATGCTTCCATTTGCCCCTTTCCATTCCAACGCGTTTATAAACAGTTCAGCCAACAGTGTAGGTGGAGAAATTATGTTGACATCATCACAAGCTCGCGCCAATGGAAAAAAAATATTATTAAAATGGAAAGAAGTTGAAATGAAATACAAATAAAAGTTAAATAAATTAACAAAAAACTACAACATAAAATAAAATTAATTTTACTTTCATTTTCGCCAGCATGAGATCTTGTTTATTTGTCTTGTTTCCGTTTTTAGTTTATTATACTCTGCTCCTATGGCATATGTTGTCTAGTATATTAATTTTAATAACAAGATTGCAATATGCTAAAAGAAATGCTTAATGGTATGAAGTATATTGAAATATAGCAGGGAGCCACTGCATATAAAGACATTTTATACACTATATAGTACATCTTCCATTTTTATAACTGACCTCATCATTTGAGCCTCATATTTGCTGTTAAAATTCTATAAAGTTTAAAAATCGATCCATAATGCTGCAGCGTATTCAAAATGTCTGCACATGCATCAAATTTACAGCTTCCCTTTTGCAAGATTTTTGCTTACGCCAAAAAATATCGAATATTGTGGTTACTATTTCCACAATCGGAACTGATAAACCGCAAAATCCAAAAATAGACTTAAAAGTTTTCGCTAGAAATTGTTTTTTATATATTAAAAATTTATTACTTTTTATTATAAAACTATTTTCATCGAATGCTGTTGTTGACACACATTTTTACTGTCAAAGCGGAACAATTGTGTAAACTTTTGCCATTCACTTTGTCAATTTGATAAAATTATTTAATTTTAATTAAAAAAATTTTCTACGCCACTGTAACTACGTTTCTACTTGCAGCATTCAACAATGAAAAGTGTGCTACACCAATTTAATTTAATATTTTTATTCCGTAATTTAAACAGATTCGAGATGCTGCCTTAGCCCAACTTACTAACTTCCAAATCAATGAAAAAAGATAAGTATTGAAAGAGCATCATTATCCATTGATGTAACTAAACACGTTGGAATTTAATTCCATACTTTAATATTGTTGCAATGATGAACTGAACCTACTGAAATGCAATATTTATGATTGAGCAATTGATGCTATAATTGAGTGAGTGAGTGAGTTACTCAGTGATTGAGTGTACGAGTGAATGTTTTTTTGATCTCGTAATGTAGAAAATGTTTTCTAAAATTAAAATTTAAATCAATGCTTTTGCTTTAATTTAAAAAAAAAAAATATAAATTAATCAATTTCCGGTTTTGTTTTCTTTAATTAATTTGAAACAGTTACATTTAAATGGGGCATAAACTATTTTAATTTATTTATCATATTTTTTTCTCTTTTCAAGCCTGACTGGCACACAAACTTGTAACTACTTGCGCTGCGCTGCTTGTGTACGAAAAAAGTTGCACCAAATAAAAAATTTTAAATTTTTCCAAACTAATTGAAAGTACTCACTTACAGCTTAATATATAATATCTCATATTGAGTTGCACATAATGATTAAAAAGTAACAGCGTCGAATGTAGTGCAGAATTAGCACATATTTTTATAATTGGCTTAGCCAGTAAACCTTCGAAATATGATTATTTGTGTCAAAAGTTTTTTTTTAAACAAAGAAAACTCTTTAATTCGACTTGTACCAAATTTTTGCCAATTATTATTATTTTGCTGTTTTGCTTATGAAACAAATACAAAATGTGTAATAGGCAACATGTGACATATTTATTTATTTCGTATACAATTTTCTAGGTCAGCCAATAGAAAAATTAAGCATGCGCAGCATTTTAAATATGCGCAAAGGTGCGCACATGTAACTGCTTTAAATATGGGGTAGGCATATATTTTATAACAAAAAAAAAAAATTACTATTTGCAATATTTGTATTTTCCAAAACAACTCAATTACAATTACAAAATACAAAAGAAAAAAAATATAAAACTTAAAACTTGAAATAAGTGCAAAGCGTTTGTTTGTTTTAATTCAATTAGGGAAGGCATTCACTCAAGCGTTGTAAACCTCAAAAAGTGTCGTTTCGGCACGTTGGGAACTTTGACTGGGTTTGCAATGCGTACAACTGTGACAATAACTGAAATGCAGCTTAATAATTGTATTGTTTTTTTTTTTTTTATTTGGCTATGGATAATAATGATATATATTTAGGACCCAAAGTTAATAAATTATCTTGTTAAACGATTTAAACAGCGCAACTTTACTATAAAAGAAATGCCTAATAGCTGAAAATTAAGAAATTTATAGTTTTTTTTTTTGTATAAATTTTATAGTTTTTGGTAATACAAATTTATTTAATGTCTTTTTGCAGTTTGCATTGTGTATATATCTTTTCAGTGTTGCATGCGTATTGTAAAGATACAAATAAATTATATGCAGACAAAGCAGCCAAAGCATTTAAGTAAAGAAAAAAAACAATAAATTACAAAAAAAAAAAAAAAATAAAAAAATATTGAAAATAAAAACAACCGAAATAATGTCTACTTTAATAAAAAAAGAAAGAAAAAAGTGTGCAAGCGTCTCCAAGACAATTGTATAATTAGCCAAAAGAGTCAAAGACAACAACAACAAAAGCAACAACAATAAAAAAAAATGTTATAATTTAACAATATTTCAAAAATCTAAACGGCTTTTAAGCTTTTATGTGGCACATGTATCGCTGCCAAACGAATTAATAACGCAACAACGCCTTTGAATAGAAAGGAATGTAGTAAGCGCCTCAAAAACACAGCCGCATCTAATCCGAAAAAGGCGTCGCTTGTTAATTTCAATATTTGGTCATAATAAAAAAAAAAAAAAAAAAAAAAACCTAAAAAAAAAAAAAACAACTTAAAGTTGTAACAGCTGTGAACGGAGTTCCCAGTTAATTTGAAAAAGTGATTAAATTATTTATACCACATTTTTTTCTGATGTTGTATTTTGAAGAAATTTTTAAAAAGGCTTTTTAATACTCTAACAAGTGGGAAAATGTACCAAGTTTATACTTTATGGAAATACTCTAAAAAAATTATTGAAAAGACAAATAAAGAATTCTGGACAAATCGACAAATTCGAGCAAATTCATGGGTTAAAATGATAAAATTTGTCTTTGAAATATGTTGAAGATTTTATTTTATTATTTTTATTTCAAAATTTTAAAATTTTTTTTTTTAGTTTTTAATAGTTTAAATTATTTTTAATATAAAAATATCTATTCCAGATGTGCGAACTATTTTTTATTTGCATAATTATATTAACTAAACTCGTACAAGGCGCGTGTGTTTTATCAAATTTGCTTTTATTTTTAATAGAAAAAAATATTTAAAGAAAAAAAAATTAAATAAGACATTGCTAATAAATTATTTAATTTGAGTCTTTGTGCTAAATTAATTCTAAATGGAAAATTTTGGTCTGATTTTAATATTTTTGAAATATTACAATTTAAGTTCAAATTTCTAAGAATTAAATTGTTTATTCAAACAAAAATATTTTTATTTAAAATATTATTAATTAATTTTAAGCAAGCATGTTAATGTTAAATAATTCGAAAAGCGTGCACAGAAAATTTAGATGTCGCGCGAAGAATTGGAGTTCAGTTTGTGCAAAACAAAAGACTTAAGACACGAACTTGTTAATTAGAATATTATTCAAATTTTGTGAATGTTTGAAAAACAATTTTTTTTTTGATATGCATTTTTTTGTTAAAGAAATTAGTACAGAAAGTTTAGAATATGCTTAGAGATGTGCTGATACCAGTTAATTTTGCTGGGTACTTAATAACTGAATTATTTTGTTTGTAAAAAATTTTGAGCGAATTCCATTTTTTTTTTTGGTTGGTAATACTGAATTTTTTAAAACGATACTTTTAAAAATATTAAAATATCGATACTTTTGAAAAGTATCGATATTGCGCTATTTTAAAATTTAACTGAAAGCTAAGTATTTTAAAACACTTTTCTTAAGTTTAAATACTACTTTCAAATGAAAATTATTTAAAACCATTAAAAAAAACAAAAAAAATTAAGGAAGTTCCACAATAAAAATACGCAGCATGTCATAAGTTCAGAGCAAAGATGCCAAAATAGACAGCAGCTGTAGGATTATAATTATAATTTGCATTTATTGTCAATGAGTGAAAAATATTGCAGCTGCTGTGCAAGTAAAAAAAAAAAAAAAAAAATCGAACTAAATAAAATTTACAAAAAAAAAAAAAAAATACTGCAAACTAAAGCTTACAGTTGCCGTTGGGGCGCAACGAGGCCGATGTGATGTGATTATTGCGTTGTTGCTGCTGTGCCTGCTAATGTTGTTGCTGGTTAAGTGTTGCTGATTATGACGATGATGATTTTGCTGTTGCTGTTGTTGATGATGGTCAGGCTCACTCACTCACTCACTCGCTCACTCAACTTAGCTTCGTCCAGTCTTGTTGCTCACTTCACCTTACTTCACCTCACTCGTTCACTTCGGTTCGTTTCAGTTTGGTTTGCTTTGCTCAGCTCAGCTCAGCTCAAGTGGCGCACAGGCGGTAGTCCATTATATCACTTTTAAGTGAAAGTGATGATGGCATTCATGCGCCCGGCCACTGTAGATTTTATTTCTCGGTTGTGTTTATTTTTATACAAAATAGGTTTTTTTTTTCTTTTCATTTGCTGCATGATGTTGCTTCTCTTTTTTGTTGTTGTTGTTGCTGTTGGTTGGTTTGGTTTTTACTGCAACATTTTATTTGCAATATCGTAAATAGTCATAAAAAAAGGATACATAAAGTGGAGATAATCAAAGTTTTATACACTTCATGTGTGTAAAGCTTATGAATATGGTGGATGGAGTTTGGATGGAGTTTGGAGTACCAAACTGTCCCAACATTGCATTAGAAATAAATAGTTTGGCATAAACTCAGCAAGTCTTTTTAAGAAAATCGTTTTAATCTCCTACTATTACTAATACTTCGTTTGAATGTTACAAATATAAAAACAAAACTAATATACTATAACACAATTTTTTTCTAGAGTGTAAACAAAAAACAACTACAATGACAGCTAAAATATTACGCCTGTCGTTTGCATGAAATGTTTACAACGTTTGCCAAATCGCTTTTCCCCCAGTTTCCATATGCGTGCTTTTCAACTTCAATTGGCGATATCAGAAGATGGTTATGGATGAAGCAGAAAAAAAAGAGAAGACGAAGAAGATAGCGAAGATGACGACGACAATGTAATTTTATGTGCACGTTTTTTTTTCTCGGTTCGCTAAAATACATATTTGCATGAAAGAAAATGAAAAATTATCGTCGATAATGTTTGAGTTCAGCATTTAGGTGTGCAGCGAAAAATCATTTCCTCATTGCTGAAGCGTTGGGAAAATGTGTGACAGTGCCTGTGTCAAATATTGATTTATGCTCTTTGATGTTTTGTTAAATGCAGAAATGGAGTTCCTTATTTGCATTTTTTTTTTTTTTGTTTTTTTTTTGTGTTATTTGAAAAAGTTTGGGCTTTCTTCAAGATTTTTATGTTCGCTGAGTTTGACACTAAAATTCATTGCATCACACATTGTCAGGTTTTTAACAAAATTCAGAAATGTTAATCCATCAAATTTTGTTGCGAGATTTTGTGCATGAAACATATTTTTAAGCTTTGAACTCTGCAAAAGAACTTTTATTAGTAAAACTGTGTCTGTCGAACAACATGTGCAGGACGGACAGACAGACAGACATAGCTTTATCGTCTAGTTTTTCAATGCTGATTTTTTTATTTTGGATGCTTTTTAAGAATTATTGTAAATAACAAAATTTAAAAATCAGAGATCAATTCCGAATTCAAGGTTTAGTTCAAGTTGAAACACGAAAAAAAAAAAAATATTTTTGGATTTTCTTTATAATCGAATTAACATAAAATCGAGGGAGTGAAACTAAAAACAAAAAAAAATGTCAAATCTGCTACGAAAAAAAAATGAAACGCTTGATAAATTGTACAAAAAAAAAATATAATGTATATATAAATATGAATATTCATAATTACTATTTAAAGCGTTGATATTGTGTCAGAAATAAAAGAAAAAAATGTACAAAAAGATATCCGAAAGCTATGTAAGCAAACAACAAAATATGACAACAAAAAAATTAAGAGCAATTGCTACTCGACTTGCGATTTACTATTTGCGATTTGCCGCACTGTGCTGTTTGCAAATATTTGCCACAAAACCCGCAAGCAAGCATTTCAAGCACTTTCAAACGGTGAACGGATCGGAACGGAACGGCAAGTCAGGCACCCGCGCGTACGCTCTTTATGCTCCACTTTGCTGCCGCAATTGAAGCTGTTGCAAAGAAAGACAAAAAAAAAAAAAAAAAAAAAAAAAAAAAAACAATGTTGCTCCTTTCACTTTCAATTGATAAACCAAATGAAACGAGAGCAAAACGGACGCAAACACTAGAAAGGCTCAACGCAAAGCAACGTACAAAGCGCTACGAATAAAATAAATAAATTCATAAAAAGAAATAAAATAAATAAATGCAAGACTGCTTTAAAATATTAAGTATATTTTTTTTCCATTTTATAAATTCGATGAATCATCAAAGCTTTTGCGGATGCTGCTGCTACTGATTTTGTATTTAAAATGCTGCGGACAGACATATCGAAAGACAGATGATTTGGTAGTCTGCAGCTGGTTTTCCAAAGGCCGCACACACACACATATGTGAACTGCTGCCGCACATGAAATACGTATCTATTTGTTCGCATCTGACTTTGGCTTTTTTTCTGTTGGGAGTTTCCATAAAAACTAAACAAAAATAAAGTCGAACTCTTTGTAAGATCAAGGCTCATGCATAGCCTTGACGTTGAATTGTATCGAATTTAAGTTCGTCGTTTGTTATTTCGCATTTAAGATTGCACTGGGCGTTCAAATTAGCAAATGTCATTTGATAATGAACAAAGTGATGATGCGTCTTAAATGATCGCTTTATTCATTTAAAATATAATTTGCAGCAATTAGCGCAAAAGTTATGTCAAGTGTCTGACAAAGACGTTCCAAGCTCAATGAGAAATATTAAAAATAAAAATATTATCATGAACCAGCAACCTTCGCACAACAATAGAAAACTAATTATTATCTCAAAAAGCTTTAAAAATCATGGAAGTTATTTAGGAAGTTTCTATACGTGCTGTAAAAATATCAGATTATATATTTTGTTAAGTTGAGGCCTTGTTCGGTTTTCACTTTCAGGATAATTCAATGAAAGAAAACGTAAGATGCATAACGAACACATAAACTGATGAAAAATTTCAGTGTGCCTTTTTTCAAAAAGCACTCAAAAAAGTCTTACGTACTTTCAACTTCATATTAAATTATTGTAATATTTTGTTGTGGCGTTACGTATCTTACAATTTCTGTTGTTTTAGTAACGTCCATGACAATTTATAGCATGCTTTGAGTTTGCTAAAGTCAAATAGTTTTTTTTTTTTTTTTAAACCTAAACTATATGATTCTAATTATGTTTTATTTTTATTTTTAAATAGTTTGTAGCTATGCCTAAAAATTATGTTTTTGCTGACCATGACGACCAATGATGCTTTACGATTTCATGGTGCAATTAACTTTTAATCTTTTTTTTATTATTATTAAATTTATGTTATTTCATCTTGACTTTATGACGTCGAATTTGATTTTTTTTTTGTATAGTAATATCAGATGGAGTTAGGCATTAGTGTTAGGCAATAATTCGTTGTTGTTGTGTTTGTACAATATGGTGGCTATTATTATTATTATTGTTGTTGTTGTTGTTTTTTTTTTTACAAATAATAATATTATTGTTGTTGTTTATTTGTTATATTGCCTAATCGCAGTTAAAACATCGACAGCTGTTTTCTTGCTATCTCTTTTGTCTTTCTTTTTCTTTTTTGTTATATTTTTTTATTATTTTTTTTTGTTTTGCAACTTCATCTTTATTTTTTCATGCATTTCATCAAAACAATGAAAAACTAAAGAAAATTGTAATTTTATTAAAGCCAAAGTTTTTATGCTTTACACAGTCACAGTGCTATAAATATTTTTTTAAAATAATAAATTAAAATTATAAAATTATTTACGGTAGTATTCCGAACAGCTTGTGTATTGGTGACCCTGGATGTCAAACAACAGCTGTGCGCCGAATTGTCACATTTATCCCAAATTAGTGCTGGAATCTTATCTCGTTTGTTTTTAGAAGATTTAAAAGTATTTTCTAAAATTGAATTCGAGAAAAAACTACATTTAAAAGTCATTCATTTGTCTCGAACGGTTTACATAAATTTAAATACTCTTCACATTATGTATGCAGCGTATTAAAAAAAGAAAAGAAAAAGTTTAACACCAAACGCCAGCATAAAAACGTTAACAAAAAGCTTCATACATCGTTGGGCTGCTTACGTTTTTTTTTTTTTCTTTTCATTTAGCTTATTCGCTTACTCAGCTAATACGGTTCGTTACTGCTCGGCATATTTCGTAGCTGTATTCGTTTGGCATAGCTTGGCATAGCTTTTTGCGCCTGCGCATGCGTTCAGACTTCTTTGAGATACAACTCAAGAAGGTCGTGTTTACTTTTGTTTGTCTTATCGTGTTCGTCTTACGTTCGGCTTAATTTCTTGCTGCGTTAATTCGTGCGTTTCCTTCGGATTTACCGTTATTCGTTTAAATATCACGGAACAGTGTAAGCGCGTGCGCATTTTAAACGTTTTTGCTTGTGCGTTGTGCTGTTAACGTTTTTATTTACGCATGCGTATAGAGTGTAAGTGTTCAAGCAAGGATAATAATGTCAATAAAGGACATACAAAAAAAAAAAAAAATAAATAAAATAAAATAAAACGCAATAAAAAAAAAAAAAAAAACGAAATCAAATTTAATACGCATACAAACGTTACAATAGTTCAAGATACTCATATCTTTTCTTCACAAGATATAAACTAAAAATCACCACTTTAAATTGAAACAATTTCGTGATCTGTGAGCCATGATTAAACGCATCCAAATGAAATGCTTTGCAATTGCAGCTTAAATTAAAGTTGAAATCGTTTGAACAGCAGAAAAAAAAAATACAATATCTTTGCCTGATGTTCGTTATTTTCTTTCTTAAGTTTATTTTGTATTATTTTTTTTTTCTTGTTGTTTATACAATTGTGGGCTGTAATTTCTTTGCTGCAATTGCTGCTCCTGCTGCTATACAGATACAAATGTATCTACAATGTTCGCTTACTACTAGCTACATCGTCGTTATTCGTCGCTTACTTTACGATTTTTTTTTGTATGTAGTATCGCTCCGCGGCAGCTGACAGTGAAAGTGATTTGATTTTGCAATTGGAGTCGTAAGCGAACGACTTTTAACAATATTTTTTTTTTTTTAGTTTTAGTTTTTCGCAATCTTTGTGGCTTTTTATTATTATTAGTAGTATTTTATTTCACTCTTTTGCTCCCTCGTTACACTGGGTGCTTTGTGTGTGTACAACAACAACAACAACAAAATATTTAATAAATAAATAATAAAAAAAAAATCCAAAAAAAAAAAAAATTGCAATAAAAACCAAAATGAAATCGCTCGAGAAAATAATGCATTCAAATTCAGTTAATTTATAGTCTTGTGTATGAAAATCATTTTAATGTGTTTCTATTTATTATTTGTGTGTTTTTTCATTTTATATTTATAGCCTGCAACATACAACGTACATATGTATCCATGTTGTACATAATAAACTGAAATTGTTGCAATAAATTAAATAAAACGCAAATTCGAAAAATACCGAAAAAAAAAAGAATAAAAAACTTTACCGGAATTATTTTTAAAACACAATATATGCTTGTATTGTACATAAATAGGTAAGTGGAATTTAGTTTTTGTATAAGAAAATTTAAGGCTATGTTCGGACAGTCAAATTATTTAAACAAATTTGCACAATTTTTATTTACATTTTTAATTTTCTATAAGTTTGCTATTATTTATTTGGTGGCTACTCTTAAAAATTTAAAACTTATTTCAATGCAATATGATAAAAACTACAAAAAAAAAAAAAATAAAAACTAAATAAATAAAAAATAAATAAATAATTGTAATTAAAATTTTGTCAAATAATTTGCGCCTTTAAGTTTATTCAAAATTTTATCAAATAAATAATGACATAAAATAAAATAATGACGTTTATGACATTTTGACCATCATTTTAGTAACAAAAATGCTTGGGAAAATGTTTTCTTATTATTATTTTTAAAATTGAGATACATTCTTGTGTTGGGAATCCGAAAGATTGGAATCCGGAACTGGTATTGAGTAGCATTGTAACATTCCAGCTGGGCTAGTACCCTAAGTGATCCTCAGGCTTATAAAAAGCTGTAATGGGTAGACATATATTTATAAATATATTTTATTCAAATATTTCTTTTATCAGTTTAATCCATACGCATATATTCAAAATAAGTTTTAAAAGGAACGTCGACTGAGACTTCAATCTACTCGTCTGTTAATTCATCTGTCACTCAGTTCTATTAGAGACTTTTATATTATAGTGACTATTTCGGATACTATGAAAGTTATAGCCAGCAAAGTTGAAACTTTGATTATTTTTCTAGCTCTTTTTTTAAGAATGAAATTTTATGAAAAACCACACTCAAATTTTTACTCTTTCCATGAAAAATTCTTACCGGTTCTAGTCCCAATAGAATTAACTAATTAAAATCAGATCAAACAGTTTTTAGGTATGACATTGTATACGAAGCACAGCTTTTGCACAAGGGTATCAGCTAGTCAAGCTTTCTCTACAGCAGCATTGAATCTTGTTAATTTTCTGTAAGTAATAAAAAAAAAAATAAACTTATATAAAAACGTTCTACGCACTGTCCGTCTGTCTGTCTGTCTGTCTGTTTTAAAGATAATAAATATCAAAAGTTGAACGCCTGTTTAAATTCATAGACAGTGCGTGCCACATGCCATTTAGACTTATATGAGTAATAATAATATTTCAACACAAATCATTTATATATATAAAAAAAAAAAAAAAGATTCATAAAATTTAATTAACGATTCATTAACTAAAACAATTAAATCAGTTGGAATATTGCTAAACAAAACTGTTATAAAACGAACTCAAAAGCGAAGAAAAAAATTAAATACTTCAATTCATGAGATTATCTAAGAAATCAAAATTGAAACGAAGCATGTGATTGAGTGCTAAAAAGCCATTTTATAAAAATATAAAACAATCAATAAATACAATATACGAGTGCTATATAAAGAAAATAAAATACATACATACATGGTATATATTATGTATAACATTTTAATTTTTGAGAAATAATGATTACATAATAAACGTTTACCATGTGCAGTAGACTGAAATCTGATAGCAGACAAAAATATAAATAACCAAAAAAAAAAACAAGAAATCGTAAAAGTATGTCAGCCTAAAAGGAAATGCAAAAACACACACAATAAAAAACAAAAAACAATTTCCAAGTTATATTAAAAAAAAAAGGGCAAATGAGGAAGCGACAAAAAGATGAAAAAAAAGCAATAGCGTCGAAATGTTTAACCTCAATTTTTTATTTGGCAACGGTTTTATTGCTGTCGAAAATAAAGCAACGCCAACGTCTCTGATGAGTGCGTCTTGAACTTCATCATTATCAAAAAAATGAAAACGTCAACGCCAGCGTCAAAAGCAAAGCAAAGCGAAGCGAATGCAAAGACGCTGACAAAAGAAATATTTGTAGTTTTTTTTTTCGAGTACCCTACACATTTAGTTTGATAAGAGTGTAATACTTTCATAATAAAGTTTGTAGCATAAGTAAAAGAAAAGGGTTAAAGCATAACGTTGCATTTTTTTGCATAATTTTTTAATTTTTTATTATTTTTTTTTTTTTTTTTTATACAAAAGACTTAAGACACAAACTTAAGAACTTACTTTAAACAAAAAAATCGTTTATATTCAAAATAAATAAATAAAAATATTTTCAGTAAAAAAATAACTTAAATTATTTCAGTTAACCTCAAAATCCGGTTACCTTATTTCATTTACCCAGCTACAAGTGACCCTTTGGGCTTTAGTAATCATGCAATAAACTCAAAGTGGTTGCTTATACAAAAAAAAAAAAAAAAAAAAAAACTCGAATACATAATATGAAATAATAAGATATAAAGTAAAAACAAAGAAGAAAGAAGTGTGTTAATAAAGAAGAAGAAGAAGAAGTAGAAAACAAAAAAGTTCCAAGATATTGTGACCGTGGCCATGGATTTCTTTATAGTTACACTACTGCATAATTTTCTTATGGCTGAAAACGTTGCTGCTGCTGGCTTATTTCACTGTTTCAGTTAATTTAAATTTTCTTTTGTAGGCGTTACTTGTACTACTACAGTATTTGTTTTAGTTATTACATAAAACACAACAACAAACAATACATAATATAAAAATATAGCAGCAATACCATATATAGTGCTATGAAAATTAATTCGTAACTGATTGCCCAATATATTTGCTTAATCATTTTATGTCGTTTTGATTCATCGATTATGCATGCATTTGGTTCGACGCTAATTGTTATATGACGTAAATTGGTATCTGGAAGATTTAAAACAGCGTGAACAGCTTAAATAAAGAAGCTTTTTACAATGCTACTGTTTATTTTTTATTTCTTCATATTTTAAGCGTTGCCTTTTTAGTCGTTTTGTTTTATCTTTTTTTATCTTTTTTATATATTTATATACATTTTTTTTAACTTAATAGGTTTTTGATTACAAGTTGATTACTTCGTAGTAATATTTTTTAAGATCTTTTTTTTATTTTTTTGCTACTTTAATCTTAAATAGCTTAAATACACTAACTGTTTCGGCACATATGTAGATATATTCTTTTTATCTTTTAAGTATATTTTTACCTTTTAAGTACACAAGTACATTCACATATGATACTTTTTTCGCATGGCCGCTTTAGAGTTTTTTCCAGTGTTGAGCAGTTCAACACACAAAAATGAGTAGCTTTATTTTTTTATCTCTGCCTCGACAAAACTTTATATAAAGTTTTAGTGTTCAATAATGTTTTCAGTATTTTCAGACCAACATGAATTAATTAAGCATTGCTTATAGTTCATATTACACGACTAGATTATTAAAAATTAAAATATTGAAGCATAATAAATGGTAACCAATGCACTCTGAATATAAAAATATGTAAAGTGTATAAAAAAATTATGAAATTAAAATCAAAATGAAGTAATATAACGCATACGCCAAGTAATTTTAATTATATAATCAACAATCGATACATTGTGGCTGTTTTCGTTGTTGTTGCTATTATTGAAGCATGATTTGCATGTCGACTAGCAAATATTGTTGCTTTTATTCGCTACTTCTAAACAGTTTTTTTTTCTTTATTTACTTTTATTCGCAAACTTTTAATACACTTCATGTTTAGTATTTGTGGTGCATTAAATTTTTCATAAAATTTGTTACAATACAAAAAGTGCAAATATTAAAAAATCTTAAAAGCATAAAATTTGATCTGGCAATGCTTTGAGCAAAACTTTGCAAAGATTAGCTTATAAGAGGGAATAAAATAAGATATGGCAATGTTTTGAGCAAAACTTTGCAAAGATCAGTAAACGAGCAGCTAATATGAAAGCTAAGACCCAAGTAACCCTTCAACCTATTTTTTAACTCAATCAAAGTTTCCACAACAAAAGTATTGCCAAATCTATTTGAACTGTATTAAAAATTTCAGTAAAACCGACTCTTTTAAATATATTTTTTTTTGTTTTTGTTTGCTTATTAGTTAACGCATTCGTAACAACAATTGCAAAGATATACAATATAATAGAAATGGACAAGTTTTGAATGCTAATAGGCAAAAGTTTACCGTGTACTCTATGATTTATTGCTTTTCTTGTTGTTGTTGTTGTATACAATATTATGTGGTCAGACTGGTACTTTATGTTTTTTTTTTCCCATAAGTATGTTTTGTCATCTTTATTGGCACTTACCTTACTCAATAGTTTTTTTTACTATAAAATTTTATTTGAGCGTTTTAAAATGTTTCTCTTTCTTTTTTTTTTTTACTCTTTCTAACTTAATGAGTATTATGCGTATTTTTTATTTTTTTTTTTTTTACTACATCGGAAGCATCGACAACGTAATTGCCTTGCGGCATTTGTTGCGTTATTAGTTTTTGTGTGTGTTTGTTTTTTTTTAGTGTACTACATTAAAAAAAAATAAAAAATATGCCAATGGCATGACACCAATTACTTTCGATTTTACTATACAATATGAGTTCAATGTATTGCGTTGTTTTTAATAGATTTTGATTTTCTTTTTGCAATTTATTGCATCGCACATTTGACCCAGTTGAGCAACACAAACAAATGCCAAAACAGTTAAAACATTGCTGCGGGATTTTCTGCACAAATATAGCATTTAGATTTTCTGCAGTTGCTTCACTGTAAACGCTTTTACCTTTACATGCCGCTTTTGAAATGCGGTATCTGTGCGCTATGCCATGCATTGTCAACAGTGTTGGGGTATTGTATTTTATTTATTTTATTATTTTTACATTTTTACATTGTTAAAGTTTTAAAAATATAAAGATATTTTTATTATATAAATATAAAATATATAATAAATTTTAAACAAAGCAGACAGACAGACGTGCAAAAAGATATTTTTCCACATTTATTTTATTATTTTAAAGTTTCACAAAATATCTTAACTGAATATTTAAATTGTAAAATGTAAGCCATATAAGAGTTTTTTTTTTTTTTTGCATTATTTTTAAACAATTTTGTGCATATAAAACAATAAACCAAATAATGAGACATACAAAAAGATGCAAAACTGAACTTTCACTGAATTAAAATATAAAATTATCAGACAAGCGCGTATTTTAGTATTGCAAAAAGTATATTTTTTTTTTGTTAATTAAAACAAATAAACTTAAAAAAAAAAAAAAAAAAAAACAAAAACAAAAACAAAAACAAAACAAAATTATGCGCATACGTAATAAGTGTAAAGGTGTGAAATAAAATTAATATAATGAAAAAAAAAAAGAGATGTAATGAAAGTTAAAAAAAAAAAAAAGTGAGAAACAAAACATGTAAAAGAAAACAAAAATCCAGTTTCCGGCGTCCTTCACTCAAGGCCGTTGCATAAAACAATTCACAACAAAAACAACAACAACAACAATGATGTGTGAAATAAATTCAAAAGCAAAATTAATTTTTTTTTCATAATTTGTAAAAGTTTTTGAAAGATGTAAAATTAAATTTACATAACTTCACATGACACAAATTCAAAAAAAAATCTTTAATTAATTAAAAGCATATTTTTTTATACAAATTAAAAAATAAAAATTTGATTTGTTTAAGCATTTGAATAGATTACAAGTTTATAATAATTTATTAAATAAATAAATACTTTTACATATTAACATAGAAAAAAGTCTATTAGTAGTTAAAGATGTGTTGATATTTGAATATATCGATACTCAAACTCCAAAAGTATCGATGCTATGTGTATAAGTATGAGTATTTCTAAAGTAGGTACTTATGAAGACTTTCTTCTGTTTTTAAATATATTTTTATATATAATAAATACGTAAATATGTTTAACCAAAAAATAAATTGGGAGATCAACGAAATTTCTCAATATTTACGGAGAATATTTTGAAAATCAATAAACTTAAATGCTGTTTTCAAAAAAATATTACTTGAGCCATTTGAGCCTGAATTTTAGCAAATTTATTTTTGCTGTTTTATTTTACAAAAAAAAAAAAAAAAATTTTTATTTATTTTTAAAAAGTCTTTAATTTATTATTTTTTTTTTTATCATGTATTTCCCAAGGCTAATTATGTTTAATCTTGTACATATTTTCTGCACACACACACATGCTTCAGGTGTCAATCAAAGTCACCATTCGGGTGGACAGCTGCCGTCAGCTTGCGTTATGCCGTGGAAAACTTGCTATGTAACATTTTTCTCAAAAAAAAATTGTATTTAATTTAATTTTTATTGTAAAAAGTGAAATAATTACGAAACCACAAATCAAGTTGCTGTCTTGTAGCAAACAGAAAAAAAAATTAATTTTCAATGGCAAGATCAAGATAGGAGGAAGTAGCTGTCGAATATATTTTTTTAGATAAAAAAAACAACTTTAGTGAAAATCATTTCCGGGTTCGTGATCCCAAAATGTTGTTTACATCATTCGTTAGTGGTTTCCACATTTTTTCTTCTTCTATTTTTAAAGATGTTTGCTTGCTTTGTTTCCTTTTGCACCTTTCCTTTTGAAATAAAGAAAAAAATTAAATTAAATTGAAAAAAAAATATCATTGCCAAATTCAAGTTCAAAGTATCAAGTTTGGTAATACAACAGTGAAAATGCTAACTAAAAATATACAAAGAGAGTAAGAAGGAGTGAGAAAATTAACGAAAAAACGAGTAGTTTAGCTGTTTTAGCCAATTATGCTATTCACGGTCGCTTAAATTGGCAACTCCTCCACACAGGAAGTTTAAATTTCATTAACATTTTCTTGTTTCTTTTTTCATTATTGTTGTTGTTGTTGCTGAATTTTCTTTCAAGCGTTTCATTTAGCCATTGCAATTTTTAAACGAAAAAAAAAAAAAAAAACGACAACAGCAACAACAAAAACAAAAACAATGGCAACATATGTGCTTGAACTCAAAATGAAAGTGAAACTGGACGCTGACTGTGCAGCAAAAGTAAGCAACAGCTCAGCACTGCACAGCTGAGCTGTGCTGAGCAGCAGCATCACATGGAAAAGCTCTTACTTTCAAAGTGGCTTGAATGCAACAAAATTGACTGCGTGAATGTATCTGTATCTGTACTAGTATCTTTTCTTATACATAAATATCTTGCTCTGCTATTTTGTTATTGTTGTTACTACTTTTGCTCATTTATTCATTTCCTTCTATCATAAAAACAAAAACAAACAAAAAAAAAGAGACGTAAAAGCCAACTACAAAAATGAAGTTACTTTTATTTTTACAAGTTTTGAGTTTTCTGTAACGAGTTTTATTACATTTTTTAAGTTTTTTTTTTCTTTTTTTTTGCCAACTTCAGTGACCGAGGAAATGCTGCTGCTGCTGCAGCTATTATGCGCGTGCTCACAAGTTTTTCTTGTTGTGCAGTTTTTCTTGATTTATTTGTATATATTTTGATGTTTTTGTTGTTGTCGGTTTTATCTTGCGCTTTTTCATCTGAAGCGTGAATTGACGATTTATAATGAATTTGTTGGGATTAATGTTCACTTAATGTGCTAAAAGAAATTCCACGAAATTATTCACGAATACAATTTCATTGGCGTAGATCAGCTGACAGGCATAATAAATGTGAATTATTTTTATACAATGGAGTGTGTCAAATATTATTTTATTTTATTTGATTTATTCGAAATTAGTTTTTTAGATGATTATAATAATTCTACAGTATTGTTTATTATTAAACAGTTTAATAGTATTAACAAAAACGATTGTAGAACAATGTTTTTATTTGATTACCGATTCAACAATTTAATTAGTATTTTAAGTAAGGTGTGATCTAATTGATTTTGCGGAATAGTCTCTATATTTAAGCTGCTTAAAAGATCAGAACACAACTTCAACTAAGAGAAGTCAGGTGATTATGTTGGCTCGAATTTAGAGCCTCGAATGTAAGAAAAATGTTTAAAAATTTTGATGCATAGTAGATAATGATTGAAGCTTTTGAACATATGTTTGAACACATAGATGGCGCTCTTAGTAGCTGAGATATGGTTCGTGTCTTGGATATTATTTGACACACTCTAGAGATATGCAATCTATGAACTGTCTTTTGGAAAATAGAGAACTCAAGAGTCGATATTTTGCTATTATTTATTTTGTTTTAGAATTTAAAAAATAAAAAATAAATAAGTAAAATCGAAACAATTATCTAAACTTTAAATGAAACATATTTTGTTTTTTTTTTTATTTGCTCAATGAACGAAATAAAATCAAACTAATGCAACAAAACCCGTTTTTATTGTGTTTATCTTTTGCAGGCAATTAAGGAAGTAATTTGTGGCAATAGTTGTTGCTGTTGTTGTTGGCGATGACGATGATATTTACGAGTGGTAACCACAGCAACAACTACGACAACAACAACAACATCAACAAAAGCATTATCGTTTGAGTGAGACGCCTTCGATCAACACAGAAGCCTGGCGCCACTCACGCGAAAGCTACGCAACAAAAATATTAACAATAAAAAAACGAAAAATAACAACAACAACAACAACAAAAACCATTTAGAGAGGGAAGTGAGGCACAAAAACTGATTTTTATGTGTATGTGCTGTGCTACCAAGTAAAACATTTAATGTGAAGCATGCATCAGCAGCAGCAACAAAAGCAGCAGCAACACAAAACGAAACGTCAACAGCAATTGCCATAATTGCCATTGGACCAAAACATACAATAAGAAACAACAACAACAACAATAAGCATATACACGCTCAAGCGAAGGAGTCCAATAACCGCATACGTATACGCTGCAGCACTAAGCCTAAGCTGAGAGTTAACCAAGCTGAGTTCCCTTAACTTGCAACATTTAGTAGCAGTGGCAGGCAGCAATTGAAACTCGCTATACGAGATATCCGAGGCAGGTACAAATCGAAGCGAATTCAATTGAACCGAATCAGTGCAGCGATTGAAACGCGCCGGAAAATCCCAACAACAACAACAACAATAGCAACTAACTTCAAGAGCAACGAACTACGTTGCAGTTGCACATGAGGCACGCAGCAGTTGCAGCTTAAAGTTGAAAGCAAAAACGTTTGTTTTTTTCTTTATTGTTTTTTTTTATTTTTTTTTAAATTTAGCGGCACAAGTTCAAGCGCCAATCAAACGCTTAAGACAAAAAAACAAAAACAACAAAAACTGTAAAACATCTCAAGAGAGTCAGTGAGCAAATTGTGTGTGTGTGTGTGTGTGTGTGTACGCGTCGAGCAACCCTGAGCAGGAAGTTGCAACGTGCTGCACCTTAATTGCGTTGCGAACGGCCAATTATCAGCTCGTTAAATCGTAAGCGACGAACAGGAGCAACAACAACAAAAACAAAAAAAAGAATACATTGACAACTCCCAAGAAATCCGAACCACTCCACTCCAGTTGCGATTCCACGCATACACGCTCCATGTAAAATGTTAGTATCCAATCGAAGGCTTTCATTACTTACCACACTGCTTACCGGTCTCTCGCTTGCACATGCCTATGCGAACCAACGACCACAACAGTGTCCACTGCACTACTCACTGGACACCAATTACCGCCATGGTTGACGTCGACATCCACGGCAACTACGTTCCCAGCTCTATCTACCAGCGCCACGATAGCAAGCATCGAGAGAAATGCGCGTAATCTGTATGCGCCCTATCAGACATTTAGTAAAAAGGACGATATTAGCTTTAAGGATGTGCGACAGCGTGCTGACGGCACATTCGTACAGTCATTTGGTTCCTATCGCACAGCAGCGCAGCAAACAGCGCGCAATGGCAAAGCATTGAACACAGCGCAACGTCGCTCAGATGCAAATGTGGAAATTGTAGCAGCACCTTCTGTGGAGCTGCCCGGCAGCGAACTGATAACGATACCAAAGCAAGTAGTGCCCACAACACCGGAGAATGTAACACGCATGGGACGCAAGCGAAATTATGTTTATATACCGCTGGATCAGGATACGAATGCACAAACGCTGCTGCAATTGCGTCCAACATTAAATAAGTCATTGGCGCAATTGGGCCCGCCACAAGATGGCGTTGCTGCTGTTAACGAAGAGTTCGGTGATGAATTGATGCCGGAGCGTACGGAACGCAGTGATATAATGCTACCGTCGGCTTCGACAAATGATTTTGTAGCAGCTACAGCAACGGCAACAGCTGCAGCAGCAGCGGAGGAGGAAAAACACCAGTAGACGCGTTGGCTTTCAATTTCCCAGTTACAGCTTAAAGCCGGCCAGTCCATTCTATCCGCAAGCCTATCGCGAGGATAATCCTATTTTTAGCGAAAGCAGTGCCTACGAGCAACCATTCAGTGATGATGCCAATCCAACACAGTACGAGCAGGATACGCGACATACGCGTCAATTGGTTTTTGACAACGAAGCTGCATCGATTTCTCATGGCTTTGAGTTTCCCGGCGTAGTTGCCAACACCAAACCGCACACGCTGAACTCCGCAGTAGCTGCGGGCAAGATCTATCGCGAAGAAGTCACTAAGTTTGGAGATATAAATGGACCGATAACGGCACTGCCACAACGACCACAGCGTGGCATTTTCTTTGGTGATACCGAATTCCGCACGGGTCCACCATTGCGTCAATACAGTCCACAGAAGAACTTTAACGAATATGTGGGACCCAATGACTATCAGGGTTCAAGAAAGAGTCGATATTTTCCATACAAATCGTCACGCAGTCCGCGTGTAGTTTTTCCAACGAACGATAACATCGGCACTACTGGTGCAAGTGCAGCATCGGGACCCTCCGGTACTGGTGTATATTTCAGCGATAATCTGGCTTTTAGGTGAGTTGATTGAATACCTTTTGTTGTTTTTGCTCAATTATAAGCCTCACACATTGCGTCTTTATAGAGATCAAAATTTTGGCATAAACGAATTGGCTGCCATACAGGATGTGCGCAATGAGTATAGTCTGCAGGATTTAGACAGCGCTTCGGATGCTACGGGTACTGCACAATCGGCAAACACATTCAAAGAGAAAGGTTGGTAAAATTCTCTTAAATTTTTCGAGTAGTAAATTAAATATTTTACTAATTGGCTTAAAAGCACAAACACACCTGGTGTCTCCCTTGCTACCCCAAAAGTAGTCATGGGGCTTTAGCTTTTTATGCAAATACAAAATCTAACAGCAGGCAGGCTTATAACGCTTTCGTTTCGCTGCTCACGCGCTGCTGTCTTCTGCTCACTTTAACGTCACATATCGCTTATTCAAGCAATCAATCAATCAAACAATTAATCAATCAATCAATATTCAAAACACTCTTGTCTTGTTCTATCCATTCTATTGCATACATACTCTCGTACATACTCTCAAATTCATTACCCGACAGTCGACATCAACACCGACTTGGAGTGTCAGCATCGAGGTGGCACTTGTGAATTTTTTTCTCAGTTGCTGGATCTCGGGCGGCCTTATACAGGGCACCTGCAATGGCCTATTGCGTGGCTGTTGTCATCGCACTGCGAAATCAGCTAATCTACGCACATCGGACTATGTAGGCAACGGCAACACAATTGATCTGACTGATCTACCGCAAAAAGAACTACGGACCGGTACACAATGATCCCAGTGAGTCCATAGCAAACACGCAACAAAAAAAACGAATATAATTCTGCATGCGCATCAAAGCATGCAACATTTTGGATCGGTTTAAAGGTTGAGATTGGTGCTACACAAAAAACAACTAGCTTTGTGGTTGAACTTTGGTGTGAATTCGGTTGCTTGCGCTCTCATTAAAAAAAATTAAAAAAAAAAATAGAAAGTATTTTGCTATTAATTTGCATGAAATTACTTATTTCTTTTCTTTTTGTAGTTTTTAGTTCTGCACAATTTTTGAGTACCTTCTCTTTTTTCTTAATATGCAATTACTTTTTAATTATTTTTGAGAAAAAAAAAAAAGACACACGCACTAAAACTTTTTTTACTAAATTTTAAAAAAATTAAAAAAAATCTATTATAAATTAAACTTAGCATGCGCATGTACCTAGACTATTGTATTATTTTTTTTGGTTTTTCTTCTCTAGAAACCAAACACCTCATAAAGACTGCGTTTCAGAAAAAAAAAACTAAACTACAAAAGTTTAACCACAGCTAAAGGTCAAAACATATCAAACTGTGAAACACATTCGATACGCATGCACCAAAGTTAATGTTACTCATATCAATACAGGTATCGATACCGGTATCGATATCGGTATCGATACAGGCAAAAAATACTGCTTAAAATTTTGTCTTGTTTAGTTCGGAGGTTTAATTTACAGTTTGATATGTTAGGATCTTAAGATAACAGCTAACAAAAACTTTTAACCGATGCCAATGACAGCACCGTACCGGTTTTTGCGGCAGATCAGACAAGGATCAATCGCGTTGGTTTCTTGAAGTTTGCTTAAATTGTTTTTACTTTTTTTCACAACTAATAAAAAAACTTTTAATTATTTTACTGTTTTGGGTTTTTTTGTTAGAAAATTTTTGTATTTTACTAATTACTTTTTTTTTTATTTTATTTTACTGCTACGCTTCTATGAATAGTTTTTTTAATATTAAAAAATTATTTAACAAAAATAATTTTTGTATAACTATTTTGCAGGTTGTGGTATTTCGTTGGCCAAGCAGACTGCACAGCGTAGAATTGTTGGTGGCGATGATGCAGGCTTTGGTTCTTTTCCATGGCAGGCGTACATACGAATTGGATCATCAAGGTAAGACGAGAATTAGGACTGAGAGAAATATCGATATCATAACTATATTTTTTAATAGTGATGCGTAGATATCGATATTTTTTTTTTTTTTTATATTCTTTTTTTTTTTTTTTTAAAAAAACGAAATAAAAAAGTTAAAACACTGCCCACTCTAGCTGCAAAGAGTGTTAAAAAACCCCAAAAAAAAAAAACAAAAAATTGTCAACATGAAATTTCTCCAATCAATTTTGCACTTTGAAAACAAGTTACTATGTATTTGCATACTTGTCGATTGCATAACGATTTGCACAAACAAGTGACATGCACTTCCTTCTATCAAGACCCTCGTGACAGGTTTTGTGTGCCGGTTAAGCGCGGCGTATGCGCAATCTTAGCTTTGCATCATTATTTCATCTGTTTGCCACACGCCGCATAATACTGTTGCGTCGTTATCATTGAATTTCATCTGAAGTGAAGCACTTGCTGCACTTACATTTCCTGGCAAACATTTCGCAATTTATATTTATTTATTTTTCATTTATTATCTTTTTTTTTCCATTACAGATGCGGTGGATCATTGGTCTCGCGTCGGCATGTCGTTACCGCTGGCCACTGTGTGGCACGCGCTACGCCGCGACAGGTGCACGTTACACTTGGCGATTATGTAATCAATTCAGCAGTTGAACCGCTGCCGGCATACACATTCGGTGTGCGTCGTATCGATGTGCATCCCTATTTTAAGTTTACGCCACAAGCAGATCGTTTCGATGTTTCAGTGTTGACGCTGGAGCGTACTGTGCACTTTATGCCGCATATTGGTAATATTTTTTTTTTTAATATTTAATATTTAGTTTTTTTTTTTTTAATTTATTGCTTTTTTTTTTTTTTTTTTTTGTAGCACCTGTTTGTCTGCCTGAAAAAAATGAGGATTTCCTTGGAAAATTTGGCTGGGCCGCAGGTTGGGGTGCACTCAATCCTGGTTCGCGTTTGCGTCCAAAAACGCTGCAAGCTGTCGATGTGCCTGTTATTGAGAATCGTATCTGCGAACGTTGGCATCGACAGAATGGCATAAATGTTGTCATCTATCCAGAGATGATGTGCGCTGGTTATCGCAATGGTGGCAAAGATTCATGTCAGGGTGATTCCGGTGGTCCACTGATGCACGAGAAAAATGGTCGCTGGTATTTAATTGGTAAGTGATTTTTTTTGTATGTTTTTCTTTGTAGAAATTTATATTGAGTTCTTTTCATTCTGTCCTTTAGGTGTGGTCTCAGCTGGTTACTCATGCGCCTCACGCGGACAGCCGGGCATATATCATCGTGTACCCTATACAGTCGATTGGATATCTTACGTTGTCGGCTTAACGACAAATATCTAAGCTTAACTATGTATTTTCGCAAATTTCTATATTTATATTCTTTGTATGTAGGCAAACACATTTATTTATTTTTTATAGCCGCCGCCGTTGCTGTTCTCAAAAGTACACAAAAAAAAAAAAAAAAAAAAACACTCTTGAAATGGCTAAAACATTTTGTAAATAATTTATTTAAATTGAAATCTATTTTTTTATTTGGTTTGCACTCATTTCACGCCGCTTCTTATTTATTTAGAAATTAGCACAACACTGCTTCAGCTCGTCTTTATAGCTATGAGCTGCTCAAGTACAATCTTTAAGTTCTACTTTATGGTATATAATATATACGATATGAAATATCTATATAAATATTATATATATAAATATAAAATAAAATCGTATTTGTAATAATTTGTATAATATATAATAACGAATAATTTAGTCATATGTGCTGTTATGTAATTGTAAACTATTTATGATATAATAACGTGTAAATAAATTAAGTTAATTGCATTATAAATACAAATCGTGCTTTGAATTATTTCATATTCGGGGCTTAGCTCTATTCGAAAATAAGACATCTGTGTGATTAGTGTGCGAGGAATGGCGATGAATAAGAAGAATAATAAAACAGTTTCAGATATTCGGCACAATTCCGTTAATAAATGTTCTTTCGAACCATAATCCAAGTATATATATGGGTGGTGCCTAACAAATGCTTGACTAGTCTTGTAAAAATAAGCTAGAATTAAAATTAATTATGCCATCGATTTGTCATTTTCATTTGCTAAATACTCACAAAAATATTTCAACAAATATTTTCGAAATTATTTCGTTCTTAAACAAATCACGACATGCATTAAAAGTTGTCATATCCGGTTTGAAGTTTAGTTTGAAGTTCAGTTATTGCGACGCTCATATGTATACGTGGCTTCTGTTAAACAATATAATTGATATGTATTTCTTGTTTTTGTAGTTCCATGATCTTAAAGAGTGAGAAGACTTCTTGATACATCTTGAAATATATTACTATGGAAAAATCAATTCAGTTAACTCTTGAAATACAAACACCTCAAAATTTATATACATACCCATGATCAAGCCGAAGACTAATAGACAGAGTATAAAGCTGGATAGATCAATGAAGAAACCAACTGTCAGATAAAATAGACCTACATAGAGCGCAACGCCAAAGAGGACACCATAGAAAAGCAACCATGGACATAGTAATGCATTGTTTTTCTAGAAATTTAGTACCAATATTTTCTCCATAAATAGAAAATTTTAGTTCGAATAAAATGCATACTTACACGCGTCACACCAATCACAAGCAGCAAGCAAACGATGGTATTGATCAGCGATAGCGCATACATTATGGAACTAAAGACGGACAACACTACGGCAATATTTTCCGGATCTTATTTTAAGCAAAATTAAATATTTTTTTTTTTTTTTTTATACTCACAATTTATTAGCAACTGCTGCTGTTGCGCTGATACACTCTTCAGTAGTAGCAACTTGAACAGCTCTTCGATTTCCGGTTGCATTTTTATGGTCAACAATGTTGTCATCAGTACTGAACACGAGATGATTACACCCAACCAGCCAATGATTAGCACATTGTATTGCATATTCTTACATTGAATAAATGTTATGGCCGATAGTGTTGCTTTAGGTGTTCCAATTGTTGTCGCATCTTGTTGATTTCCCTTGCGGGCGGCTAGTTTATCTGTTGCCAAAGTCATTGTTGCCGCTGTCGTTCGTTTGGTTAGCGTTTATTTTTGTAACATTAATTTATTTACAATAAAAATTTTGTTAAATGTGTTTTATTGGATTTATTATTTTATTTATTTATTTTTTTTTTGATGTTATGTCTTAGTTTGCAATTGAGAAATCGGTGATGCAGCTTTGAACATGCTGTTCGGAACGATTCTCGTTTGCTGCAAATATTTTTTATCTTATTTTTATTTTGTTTTATTGTTGTTGTCTTTGGATGTGAATGTGTTGAATGTTTTTAATAAAATGAAATAAAATTTTGAAAAATATTAAATGAACAGAAATGTAATGGATAACTTTGTTCGAAGCGAAAAATGAAAAATTTGACAAACTTTCAAAATTTTTAAAATGATTTTTCTTTAGATAATATCTTATTTCCACGTAATTTTGAAGCGATTCATAATATATAAATTTCTTATTTAAAATCTTTAGAAAGTATAACAGATTATCTTATCTTATATTTTTTAGGGTTAATTGTTTTTCTCACTCATAACGCGAAATCATATTTATAGATGCATTTATATGCCACAGTTGTACACTATTTCTCAACAATTATGCCGCATTAACTAATTAACGAAGCGACTTGGGAAACATTTCCTGTTGTGCAGCGTAATATATACGAAGCGTGTTGCAGAGTGAGAGAGAAAGAGAAAGAGAGAGAGACAGAGATACAATGTGACAATAGAAAAGAATTGCATGCAAAGCGTTGTTGCGTTTCGTAATAATTTGTTCATTAAGCAAAAAAACAACAACAACTGCTAACAACAATAACAACAACAACAAAAAGAATATCTAACAATAAAGTAACACGCTCCCGTTGCTGTTATTGTTGTTGTTGTTGCTGAAGATGCTGCGATAGCAACCTGTCGCACTTCTTTCTAAGCCGACTTATTTATTTATTTATTTTTTTTTTTTTTGCGTGTGTATGGGTGAGAAAGAATGGTTGGCATCAAATGCCAGCACCAAATGTTGCGCTCAATCTATGCGCAGAAGCAGTTGGATTCTTGCGTTCGACGCGTACGGTTGTCTACAGTTTGAGATACTTTGCCGAGTTTGAGATACATTTCTAAATTGTGCATTAAATTTTTTTATTTAAGCTTGCTGCAACTGTTCGAGATGTGAGATATTTTTTTTTAAATCAAAATTCATTTAAAGTGCTACGAATTTCTGAATTATACTTTTTGATCTAATAGGAAACATCATTAAAATGTATGTCAGCTGCTGCTATATAAAAAATAATAAAAATAATAAGTAGAATTTTTATGATACTATATGTCTTACCAATTATAGTAACTTCTGCTTCAATTAATTGCGAACATTTTTTCTTGTGCGTAATATGCTGTGTGCTTGTAACCCATTTATGCGGTCTAAGCGCGTTTTTAGAAGCTAAAGTGAAAATGAGCACAGCTGATGCGGCGACGAGACTAAGCAAGTTTTTTTTTTTTTTTTTTAAACTTTTTTATAGAGTATCTGAATGTGTTGTGCTCAGTTAATACTATAATAAAAGATACAAGTATGCATGTGTATCTCCGCGGATGCTGAATGATAGAGTTCATTCAACTTAGTGTAGGTTATATTTTATAGTTTAATGTTGCGTGATTTGCTAAGGGAATAAATGCTTACAGTGTACCAATTAAAGAAATATCTTAATCTAATATTTTTTATGAAAAGTAATTTAATAGTGTACAAATTTTATATGAACTGTGTTTCTAATATATTTTTATTTCTATCGCAATTTCGGAAAATAAACAAAAAAAAAAAAAAAGAGAAAATAAATAAATAAATAAATAAATAATAATCTATTAAACTAAATACAATTTTAAAAGCTTTGTTCATAGTTTTACCTCTGAAAAATTTGATCGTAAGTGCAAATAATAAATAGGTACTAGTCCGTCTGTCTACAAATGGGTTAGTCCGAATGTATCTCTAAATTAAATAAGACAACTATTTCAAATGAAAAGTCCTTGTCGCCTTTTTTTTTTTTTTTTACTTTTTTTGCTAATTAAATCATTTTTTGTTTTGGTTTTTCTTCTTGAAATGTCAAAATGCCCGGCCTTGCTCGGATGACACAGAAAACTTTTTTTAAATTTTTTTCCAAAGAGTCGCTCCACACATCATTTCAATGATCCTAAAGTTTTATTCCTGCAGCTTAAATACTTGCATAAAATGAAAACGCTCATCGAGATTTAAACTTAGACTCTTTTGAGCTGAGTCAAAGGGTGGCTTAAGCATCATTTTAAGAGTTACCCCATTTAAACTTTATCCAAAATTTTTAGAATTTGCTTGTAAACTTCTTAGGTTCATAATCTGGAAATTTCATTTAGGTTAAGATCAAATAAATCTAAACAAATGTGGACCAACTTTTGGACTTTTTTGCCTCTTATTTTTTTTATGCAATGCACAACATAACTTCTGAATTTAGTTCACATGGCACCTCTATAACTTATAGCTCCCATACAGTTATCCCTTAGTTTTAATATTTTATGAAATATTTCCAAATATTTGATAAAAAAAAAATTTAAAATAATAAAATAGTATCAAGAAAGAATATAATTTTTATAATTAACAAAGAAAACAACTGAAAGATCGCCAAAAAAATGTAGTACTCATCATAATTTCTAATGCTAAAAAGTACAAATCTAATTGTAAGCTGCTTTCAAATACAATAAAAAAAATTCATTAAAGATACACTTAGCGCCCCACGCCCAAGCTAAACGCGTTACGAAGATACTAAATGTCAACATGAAAAGTAGAGCAAAAATGAAAAGATTTAAAGCCACAATTTGCTGTAAGTCAACAGCAATAATATAAACTTGAATTACAAGAGCACCGAAGCGTCGATACGCTTAACATTTGCTTGGAAAGCTAAAACAATGGCATTCGTAGTTGAAATAACTTTTGAATGCAGAGAGTTGAGTTTAATATGTGCACAGGCTGACCCTCTTTCTTCGATTACTACAAGCTTAATGCCAAAATTAAAATATTCGTAATATGCTTTGCGTGTGAAGTGTACAAAAAAACCAAAAACAAAACAACAAACTCATTAAATGAATTTGTGTGAGTGACTTTTAAAATAAAATTAAATAAAAAAAGTAAATAGATATTGTCAAGAAGATGCGCAACAAAAGCCATTAACAAGAAACTTACTTGAAGTAATTTTCATGCTTTCATTTCATGACAAGCGTAGCGACTCGATCTCAACTCTGCTCGTCTCGTCTCGTCAACAATGCTAAACAGAAAAGCGAAAAGCAAACGTAGAACATGATTTGCACGCTTCTTTATTTAAAAGGCTTATAATGTTTTTGTTGTTTTATTGTTATTATTTGCAGCAACAAACAGTAACAAGATGCGCTAAACGTACGCTAAATGTGTACGTGACACACCCACAGCAAAAAAATAGAGCAAAAATCTTTTGAATTATTGAATGGGAAATCACAATGCGCCAATTATGGAAGCTTATTGCGTTACTTATCGGATTACAGATCAGCTCAAAATCGTTTATAGTTGATGGTAGTAAGTACACTTAGCGATGGCAGAGAAGTGAAGAGAATTTTTTAATGAATTTCTTACCCTTAGGCATTTTAAACACTTTACTTGGTGTACCTTCGGAATGTGTACATCAGAACGGTATTTGGCCATGTAAACTGTCATTCTCATGCTGGCTGCAGGGTGGCAAACATGCCAAAGGTTGCGGCACTAACAAATGGTTATTCTCATGCTGCGTTGCGGAGCAGAATGTTTCACCGCTGGAGAATTTGGTCGGTGGCGCCATTACTGAATACAATAAACTGAAAAAGCATGCGCTACCGAAGCGTGTAATGCTGCGTAGACGTGATGACAATGAGCTATACGGCATGGTAAGTGAAATACGCTTTGATAAAATTTGCAGCAATATGTATCCTTTTATTACAGCCCGAATGCGGCATACCACGCACATTTGAAAATACGCTACAAAAACGCATCATCGGTGGACGTCCAGCACAATTTGCCGAATATCCTTGGCAGGCGCATATACGCATTTCGGAATTTCAATGCGGCGGCGTTTTAATTTCAGCAAATATTGTTGCCACAGCAGCACATTGCATACAACAAGCGCGACTGCCAGAAATCACGGTTTATCTGGGTGAGCTGGATACGCAAAATATTGGTAATGCACATGAACCGTTGCCAGTGGAGAAGCACAGCGTTTTGCAAAAGATTATACATCCACGTTTTAATTTTCGCATAACGCAACCGGATCGTTTTGATTTGGCATTGCTTAAGCTGGCTAAGCCGACAGGATTTAGGTAAAAAAAAAAAAAAAATGCAAATAAAAAAAAAAATAATAATAATAAATAAAAAATAATTTAATTAACGCTTAGTGAGCATATCTTACCAATTTGCCTGCCACAATATCCGATACGTTTGATAGGACGCAAAGGCATTGTAGCTGGTTGGGGTAAAACTGAAGCCAATTTGGGTCATGCGGGCACTAATATGCTGCAAGTGGCCAGTGTGCCAATAATAAGTAAGTTCATATACCGAAATATAAATATAAATAAGTGCGCACGATTTTATTATTCTAGCCACATTGGAATGCATACGCTGGCACGAAAGTAAACAGATTAATGTTGAGCTTTATAGCGAAATGTTTTGCGCAGGACATTCAGATGGACATCAGGATGCATGTTTAGGTAATGCGTAATGTTAAATGAGAAATTTCAAGCGAATGGTTTGAAAACAAAACGTTTGGCATATTTTAAAAATAAAATTAACAAAATAAATTGCATACTTTTAGGCGCTTTAACTAATTTAGTCTTGTTTCATTTCAATTTTCTTTTACCATTTTAATGTGTAACAAAATAAAATTTATAATTCAGGTGATTCTGGTGGTCCTCTTGTTATCAAAGAACGCGGACGCTTTGTCTTGGTTGGCATTACCAGTGCTGGTTTTGGTTGCGGCGTCGATCATCAGCCTGGCATCTATCTTAATGTACAAAAAACCGTCAAATGGATACAAGATGTCGTAGCACACAATGAATAGCATACTTAAACGCATATAAAATATTTATTGCTAACATTTAGTTGTTTAGTCTTAATTTAGTTACAAATCTATACAGTCAAATATCTCATTAGTTAGTTGGTAAAAGTAGTGCAGCTTAAGTCTTAATTAAGGCCATTCGTTAAATGCAAATATGTAATAAATATGTGCAATCATTTAGCTCTAATATTATTTATGTGAATTTATGTAATATAAAAAATAAATATTTGCTTAAATATAAATTTTGACTTGACCAATATTAATTGGCACAACAAAATGTAACTCGAATTTTAGAAGAGTTAGTAGAATGTGTGTTTCAAGAGAAATATGATAGCTGACGATCCGCCGGCTATATTTCTTTTGAAAGTAATGCTTCTTTCTATCTGCAGCAACTAAAAATTATGTAAAAAAAAAAAAAAAAATAACTATTTCAGCTGACCTTGACATGTCTATAAACAAAATTGGCACTATGGCCTATAGCCAAATTTGTACCTATTCGAACCTATTCACAATGTTCGACAAATTTAGTAAAACGATTGCCAAATTTAAAGACACAAAAAAGCTTAACTAAATTGTAGCATGCTAATGTGGCAACAATTACGCACTTTTGCAATACTTATAAAATACAAAGACAACGAAAGCACCCACTAACTTCTCATAGCATTACTCATAAACACGATTATTAAAAACAAACGACAAAGAAAACACGTACAGGTGAAAAAAAAAAAAGATTCAAAAGAAAAATACAAAATACAAACCGAAAGAAATAAATAAAAAAAATTATAAATAAATAGAGAAACACTTTAACACTTTTTTGGTTTGTTATGTCATTTTTCATTTAGTATTTGGCCTCTTTACTGCAGCCAAGTTTGGAAATGGGTTAAATGGCACAATAATCTTTTGTCAACATACTTTAAAACTTAACAGCAACAACAACGAAAACAACAACAAGAAAAATAATTATAATAATAATAATAATGATAAGAAAATTTATAATTTGTAAAATTAAATACATTAAGTTGTTAAAAAACTAAATAATGCTGAACGCCATTGTCGTGTAGTGCCTAAAGACCCGCTTAAAAAAAAAAAAAAAAAAAAAAAAAAAAATTGTGCAATTCACTTAAATTTTGTTACGCAGTGCACTTTTACGTATTTATCTTTTATTTTATTTTTTATTTTGTGGTATAACTGCCAACTTTGACTGTCCCTAATTTTTTATTGTCAAAAAAAAAAAAAAAAAAAAAAAAAGGTTTTTGTGTCAGTTTTGATTCATGAAATTTGTTTGCTTTATTTATTTTTTATATTTTCAATGAAATCAGTTTACTCGGTTTGTTGTTGTGGTTTAAAATAAATTTATGATTGAAATTCCTTATAAACAATATGAAGTAATCCGGATTGTTCTACAAAATTATTGTTTTTGCTTATTAATTTCTATCTTTCTTGCCTTGTAAATAAATGAAACTTAACTTAACTCCAAGACAAGTACACCAAAACACATTGTTAAACGTTTAATTATTGCAATAGTAGCACTTAAATGACCTCGTTCATTATCAAAATATTTTTTTGTTCGTTTTGCGTACAATAATAAAACAATTATAACATCAAATCATTTCAATGCAATGAACTTGTCAATTGATACTAGTGATACGCCTACACGCTTATAAATCGAATACAAACAATTTTTATTCAACAAAAAAAATAATGAAAATATTTTTTTCTGTAGCGCTTCGCTTGAGAAACTTTAAAAGTAATAATTTTTTTTTTTCAAAACGGCTCTTTCGTTGTATTGCATTTCGCTTGAGTGCCTATTGCAGGTTTTTCCTGCTGCTAGATGACAGCAATTTGTTTTACACGCATTAATTTGCGTGTTTTTTTTTTTTGTTTGCTTATATTTCATTTTTTTTAAATTTAGCTTTCGAATTCGTTTCAATATGAAAAACGCATGCTGAATGCAGCGGCAAAATACACAAATTAAATATTTCTGTTTAAGTAATAATTAAAATAAAAAAAAAAACAAATAATAATAAAAAATAAAATAAAAAAAATGTGTAATTAAAAACGAAAAAAATTTTAAGTTTTAATTTAATAAAATTTAAAAATTTGAGGAAATTGTTTATTTGTGCCAATAAAATCATGAAATAAAACTGTTTAATTAGCAAGTTCCTTGCTTAAGTCTTTTGTTTTTAAAACATTTTTTTTATATTTTGGTGAGGAAGTTTACCGCTTTAAATAAAAGCTTTTATTTTTATTTTAGTGCATTTTAGCGAGCAATGAGTCAGCGTAAAATTTTAAGCTTACTTTTTATGCTGCAGTTGACAACTTTAAAAAGAAATGCTTCAATGGGTTTTGTTTTGTTTTTCTTTCTTTCTTTTTTTTGCATTTTGAATTTATATGATTTTTTAAAGACTCTCACATTGTCGTAGTCTCACAAAGCATTGTTAGTGTAGCACATAGATACATACACTAACACATATGCAAACATTTCACTTTCGATTTCGTTCATGCATGCGTATTTGTGTCTTTATCTTTGTATATCTTCGACGCTGACTCTCTGTAAAGCGTTCATACATTGTGTTTGTGGTTGTTGTTGTTGTTGTTTTTGTCGTCATAGTCATCGACAACATCGTCCCACACAAACCATGGTCTTGCATTCAGTTGCGAGTTTGCGAGTTTTGACGCTTATTACTCAATACTAAATATCTTTTGCCATGATTTGTATCTATGTGAGCTTATTTATATGCATATGTATGTGTGTGTGTGTGTGTGAGTGTGTTTGTGTGTACATATGTTAGCTTGTTGCGTATTTATGGCTTTTTGATTTAAAATTTGTCTGTCGTCTGTTTATTAAGTATTTTGACGTTAAAGCAAACTGTTTCATCGCATTAAACAGTTCGATTGTCGGACTAAGTGCGCGAATGTGTACGAATTTCGAGCGAAAATAAAAAAAAAAACAAATTTGAACGCATGAGTGCAACGTGTTATACAAAATCAGAGACAAAGTTTTTTTTTAATGCATCAAAGAGAAATGTTTAATCTAAAAACGCTTAATAAAGTTACAAATATTTCAAAAAAAAAAAAAATAAAATCAAAAAATAGAATAGTAAAAATTAAAAAATTAAATTTTTGTGATTTATTTATTTAATTAAATTATTTAAAATTTTTTAAATTATTTCAATGCAAGCATCAAAATTAGTGTTTGTGTAAAATGAGCGTGCCTACAGCTTAGTAAAAAAAAAAAAAAAAAAAAAAAAATAAATAAAGAAATAAAATAATTTAATGAAAATATTCAAGTGTGCAAAATAAAAATTGTGAAAAAAAGGAAAAAAAAAATAAAAGTAATTTTTTTTTTTTGTACTTTGTACAAAAACAAAACGAAAGTTTTGCAATATGTTGCTTTTGTTGACAGTTCGACCATTGCTGCCTAATGCTGAAAAAACGATACAATTACTTTTTGCTATTTTGTTGTTGTTTTGTATCTGCGCCGGCGCAGAGCAGAGTGTAAAATTAAATTATAATAAAGTTTACAATGAGAAAATTACGCCGGCACTAAAGCAGGCCATACAAAAGGATTTACCCAAACAAGCAAAATTTTTTGACGATTTGGATTGTAAGTAAAAAAAAAACTTAAAGAAGAGACGCAATTTTTTTTTTTATTTAATTCACAATGATTCTGGAAAATAGTTTATCTGATAGGAACCTACTATATATAGGACATCTATCTTATAGGACATCTGCTTTTTAGTAATACATCGACATCTTTAACCGGAAATAGTATAGAGATATATTCAATTACGACTATGCATGAGCCATATGACCTTATTATGATCTTATGTGTTACAACTTGAACTATTTTGTCTGTATTCAGACAGTCAAGCAGCACCAAGGTCAAAGTCACTTGACACTTGTATATTCAAACTTATGAGACACAACATTCAAAAAAATATTTTCATAGTTTGGGCGCTTTTTATCGAACAGATACATCAGTAGTTGTAGAATTTACAGATATTAAGTGCCTTTGTTATTTGAAATGGTTGTCATCACTTGACTTATGTATTGATGTGTGCGCTTAACCTAGACAATCTGTTAAAAGAAATATGCATAGTGTTTTTAGGTGTTGTGAAAAATTTGAAAATTTTTATATTTTTAACTCATTAAACCTTGCAGCAAATTAATAATAAATGCAAAAATTGATAGAGCAGTCGTCTCATACACGCTTCATTTCGAAAATATGTTAAATATTTGCTTAAATTTATTAAATTATTACAAAACTGATAAAAAAAAATAATAAACTGTGATAATGTGTCACACAATATAACCTTGATCTTCAATATATATTTTTTTTTTTTTTTTAAATTTCGGTCATGGCAAATTTGATTAGGTTAACTATGAGTCATGTCTTTCTATAATAGCTAAGATTGATTAATATCATTTAAAATTAATTAAATAAATTATTTCTAGCGAAAGTCTCTTTCCAAATTCTTTTAAAAAAAAAAAATCATTAACCAAAAAAAAAAAAAAACATATCAGAAAGAAAACAGGAAAACACAAAATGTTGCAACTTTTGGTGTGCCTCTTTCTTAAAATATCTTTCACTGTTGTACCTAATTTGACTTTCGAATTGTTTACAAGTGATTAAATTACAAAAAAGAAAAAAAAATGTTAACAGCAAACTAATTAAATTTAAGACCAACGGACAACAATTTTACTAAGGTTTTGTTGTTGTTGTTGTTAGTAACTGAATAATTTATTGAGATTTGTACAACGATAGCAACATATTCTACAGAAATTGAGGTAGCACAACTTTTAAGTGGAAAAAATAATTTTTTGGTTTGAAGTTTCGTAAATTTTATTTAAAAATAAAATGCTGAGCTTCTATTTCTTAGAAAGGAACAACAGTTTTGGCTTCAATTACGCAATAAAATGCAAATTCTTAACCCAATCGAAAAGTTTTTGTTGCAACAAAAGCAAACTCTATTCAATATGCTGCATATACATATGTATGCGTATGTTCATAAATTGTTTCAGTCTATGTCTGCATGTGTTGCTGTAATCAAGGAAAAATAATTGCACAAGTTCAATGGCATGCAACATGAAAATATCTTGCAAAGCAAGATCAGCAACAAAAAAAAAAAAAAATTATATAAAAATCAGTTTAAAAAAAGACGTATTACAGGAAAAAAGACAGATATTTTGCTTATAGCAAACTCGGCAGATAGAAAAAAAAAACACAGCAACAATCAATAAAATCGACAAAAACAGTTTACAAGTGTCAACAACAGTTGCACAATTTTATATTTTATTTTTATTTTTATTATTATTATTTCGTTTCCGTCTTGTCTGTCTCGTTTTGTGCTGGTGACAAGCAGCAACATACAAGAAACAACAACAAAAACACGCACAAAAATTGTTTCAATAATTACAATTGTTGTCGCAAGTAACAAACAAAACAAAAAAAAAAAATAAAACAAAATAAAAGCTTGGCGCCAAATCATTCAAAAAATGTTGCTGCAACATATTGCAGCAACATTGTTGCAAGAGCCTGTATACAAAGTCAGTTCTACTGTATTTCTGATATCAAGAGAGAAAGAAAAGGAGTGTGGAAATGAGATAGAAATATATAAAGCATTGCTGCTTTTTTTTGACAATTTCAAAAAGAGGATCTATTTTTTTTATTTTCTTTGAATAAGAATAGTAAGCCCCCATTACCTTACATTACCATACATTAGGAAGAAATAGTAGGTTCGTTGCATTAAATGGAAATTATGATGCCGGAAAGTAATGAAACGTTAAATGATCTCTGAGATCCATTTAATTTTTTTTTTTTTTTTTTGTTGTCAAATTTTCCATAACTTCCTTTAAAAACAGTCTTCGAGCAACAAAAGAGCAACATTTCACATTGAATTTCTCTTTTAAAAATTTTTCGTAGCAAATTCAATACGCTGCAGCTTGGCTCAGCTTGAAGTCTTCAAACTCAACGCTCAAAGCTAAAGCATAAAAGAAATGGCGAAATGGCGAAGCAAGCAAGAAGAGCTACTTTGTTGCGCTTTATAACTCGTCTCTTCACTTTGGCTGCTTTGCTCTTAAACTTTAAAGTTTTTCTTTTTTGTTTTTGTTTCATTGCATCTTTTGTGGGCCAAGTTTTGTGTTTTAGCCACGAACCACGATTTAGTTCTGATTTGTTTTTTACGTCGTGCGGTTGTCTTCAAACAAAACAAGCGCAACAAAACCGAATTCAAAAAAAAAGAAAAGTGAAAAAAAGAAGAAAATTATATTGAAATTGAAATTAAAAAAAAATTTTCTTTTCGTGCGCGTAGCGCCGTGAAAAAATTTTTAATCTTGCTCATGCATAACTTTGATGAATGCAAAGTTTTATTATAAAATAATACAAAAAAGAGAAATAAAAGTGAAATCCTGTAAAAAATAAAATAATTTATTGTGTTTTTAAAAAGGATTTTTTTAAGTTTAATTAAAATTTAATTGTTTAAAATTATTTTACAAAATAAGAAAAGAAAGTGTAACGCGAAGCGCGCACGCATTAAGCACTGAAAGTGAAAGTCCTCAAAAGGAGACAACAACTTCTCGCGCAACAAGTGCAACAAATTATTTATTATTATTTTTCTTTTTTGTTTTTGTTTTATTGTTTTACGTGTTGCATGCATTGATCTTGCAACAGGTTCAAACCGAAGTGCTTATTAGTGTATTGCGCAGTGAGAAATTATAAATAAAAAAAATAAATAAAAACAATAAAAATGTCAAATATCAAAAGAAGACATTCACTCAAAAAGGATACTTGGCTTAGATTGGCACTTGTGTGTTTTTGCCTTTTAAGCGTTAAACAATTGTACGGCATTGATGCACTTGGATACCCTACAGCACAACAGGAGCATGATATGCTCATTTTAGATGCACTTTCACGACGTAGCGGCACTGGATATTATGGCGAAAATTCTGTCATGGAAATGCTAGCAAGAAGTATTTTGAAATATTTTTTTAAACAAAATTTTATTCAAAGAAATTTATTTGTTGGGCTTTTAAGACTTAACAATTAAATTATGCAATAAGAAAAAAAAACAAAGAAGTTAAAAAAAATAATAAAAAATAAGTATTTTGAAAACTGAAAGAAAACATTTCAAAAAAAATAGCTCGTGATTGCAATAATGTTTACCTGAGTTTGTCAGATAAAAAAATGGATGGACATAGATTCTTTCGTCACAATTGCATTGATTAAAGACACATATTTGTAGGATGCCTGACAGCTCAAAATCTGTAACAAAATTATATTGTCGCTTATTAAAGTATGCCCTTCATTGCTCGGACGTTATTCTTTTTTGAAGGTTGGACTGGTGAAAAACTGGAGATACGGGTCACATTGTCGCAATTTTTATACTAACCGAAATATCCTGGGTGATCCAAAAGTTATTCTCAGATATTTTTCGTGTAACCTCTCTTTCAAAAATTTGCATTAATATTACGAACCATGTCCATTTCCTGCAGTTAAATATATTTAACTATTGCTTTAAGACTTTGTTGATACGTCGAGGATACAGTGCAATATTTTCGTAATTGTTTCTGACTCAAAATTTTGGCCAGTAAAATCAGGGATTACTATGTATTAAGAATTTTAATAAAGTTTGCTTCATATAAGTTTGGCTCATACACATTGAAATAATATTCGACATATATGTGTGTACATTGGGGTGGATCAAATCTCTTCTCTAGCTTTTAGCCAGCAAGAAATGTTTGAAAAATTCGTATAAAAAATTGCTCAAGGAACAATAGGTCTAAAGTCAAGTCTGACACCCTGCATTTAAAGGAAAACCCCCTCCACGCAGAATATATCATATTTTAATACCAAGATAGCATTTACAAAGTTTTTAGGTGTTCTAATGTAAAAATAGTTCACATCAAAACAACAACAAATATTTAAATGCTTTCCTATACTTTACATTTTCCTTGCAGTGATACCACAATCGTGTCGCTTTCGTGGACATAAATTTGAATGCGGTCTATCAATTTCCTGCGTTTTGGGTGGTGGCAAACCACTTGATCTTTGCTCGGGCGGCATGATTTGGTCATGCTGCGTAGACAAAGATCTCGAATCAGAGGACAGTGTGGGCAGTGGACATGCGGCGCCAGTTAATAATACAAGTGAGTATAAAACACTGAGGCGGAACTTAAAAAAAAAAAAAAGGCTCAGCGCAGCAACATGCATAACATGCAACTTCAAACTCATTATTATTCTAGGGCGCACTTTTACAGTTACAGACCAAACATTTTATTTTTATATACATTATTATTATTCAAGCAAATGATATCATTGCTTCTTTTTCTTTTGTTTTTACAACAAATTGCAGCAGACGATTATGTAATGTGGCATAATAGCGCAATAAATAAGTTCACATTTCGAAAATGATAAAAAAAATTGCATCGTGCTGCAGCCTAGAAAGCTAAAGTTTTTTTTTAAGAGTTGTAAAGCAGATGGTTCCAATGCAGTTTTTTTTTTTTTGCGAAGTTGCTCTTTACACAACATTTTATTTTTTTATTTTATTTTATTTTTGGTCAATACGTACCATGCCTTGCGGCACGAGCATTTCATGTGCACAATTCCGTAATTATTTCTAATCAAATAAAACAACAACTTAAAAAAAAGAAGAAGAAATAAAATAAAACAAGAAATACCTTCGGTTGTGCTCTGTTTAATTTTTTAGTATTTAAAAAAATTAAATTAAAAAAAAACTTTTAGTGTTTTTGGTTTTTTTGTGGGTCTGCGTATTTAACTATTTTTTTATTCAAGCCAATTTTTCAATAACAAATTACGGCTTTAGACAAGCTGCTTAACGATTATATAAATCCTAAACTTTGTATAGAACTCTTCTCACATTTTTTATGAAGCGCATAAAAAAAAATTAGAATTAAATAATTTCAAAACCCATTTTTTTTTTTTTGTCTTTCGCTTTAAAGTTTTTTTAAATTCAAAATTTTGAACTTTTCATTTATATTCTAAATGTAAACTTTTGCTTTTTTTTATAAAGCTTATGAAGCGCTCAGTGGTGAAAATTGTTACAACAATGACAAAGAAAACAAAAAACCAAAAATTCCCAAGGAAGTAAAAAGCCCCAAAAAAGCAAACAGCTAGCAACAACTTAAAAAAAATACTCACCGCAACCCAAATAATAAAATTATTGTAATGTGAAAAAATAAAAGCGTTGCGGAAATAAACGAAGGTGAACGTTTTTGCATTTAAAAGTGAAATTTCTTTCAATTCAATGTAATCTTTTAGTTTTATATCTTCTATTTTGCATTTTCCCTGATACACAAAGTTTTATACACTTCTTTGCAAGCTGTCAGGAATATTTGTTTATTGGAATTAAGTCTCTGAGAAAATTTCTGTACAACAGCGGAAGAATGAGAACAACTTCCATACTATTGCCATATAATCAATATATTATATATAAAATAGTAAAAATGTTTCTATGTCCGCTCTTTACGTTGAAACCGTCCAACCGATGATCCCCAAAACGGTTACATTTGAAAGAAAATAGTGCAAGTAACTTAAAATTGCACTAAAACAATGCCTAATGCATATTCAATTCATACAAAAATGTTTTGCTTTTTTATTATAAACAAAAAACCAAAATAAAAAATAACTGATTGCAGGTTTTTCCAATTCATTTTGGGTAAGATAAAAAAAGCGGTATGTTTTAGTATATTTTTATACAAACAAAAAAAAAAAAAGAGCAAATAGTAATAATACCATCAAGAAGTACTGAAATTGCACAAAACAAAAAAGATCCGAAACGGAAAAGAGCTGAAGGAGCAGCCGAAACGCCCGTACAACTTAGTAGCACGCGCCAGGTATCTGCTAGTAAGGCATAAAATAGATCGAAAGCTTCATAAGCAACCCAAATAAATAATTTAATCTAACCACGTGCAGCGTATTTAATAACTGTGCAACTCGACTATAGCTTTTACTTGTTTTTTTTTTTTTTTTTTTTTTAGAAATCCCAGACAAAGTTACAGCATTTCTTTTAGTTTTTCTTTTCTTTTTTGCTTTCTGCACTTTCCATTCTGCGTCATTTTCAATGTGAAAAATCAGCCATGTCGTCCATGAAAGTGTTAATGAAGGTCTCGCGTTCTGTGTTTGTTTTATTTTTTGAATTACGTGCGAAAAAAAAGTAAATAAATAAAGATATAAGCCAACATTATCTCATAGTTTGCATGGCCCAGTGCCTGCACGAAAACTGGTCAAATTGTTCAACTTGTGACATAACCAAAGTCGTGAAATTTTATTTTATTGTTTTAAAGGAAAAAGTATTTTTTTTATCGTTTAGGTGAAATGTGTTTTTAGTAATTAAATTTAAATTTGCTGTGACATAAAAAATGAACTGATTTCACTTAAAAATATTAGATTTATACGAACACATGTATATAAGCTTGCTTAGACATAAAAAAAAATGTGTAACATAAATGCTTGCAACTTAATCATTCTCAAACAGGCGACATAATACACTTGCACGATATATATCCTGATTTGGCAAACAATTTGAATAAGCATTACATTGGTGCTGGCGGCGGACTTTCCGCTGCAGCAGCAGCATCGGCAACCACTTCAACGAATGCGCATTCATCACGCCCACCGCTGCATCATTATGCAACAAATACAAATACAAATATTAATAATAATCATCATCAATATCATATAACCTCAACAATTTATACGACAAAGCGACCACCACATTTTAGCAATATTAATACGTATAAGCCAACATCATCGCATCGACCAGCTTCAGCGTCAACGTCAAGTCTGAATAGTTGGGAACATGAATCGAATCATTTGGGTGCTGGTGTTGGCGGCTTAAATGGCGTTACCGATCATTTGGATAGTTTCTTCGATGTGGAGCATCATGGACACACTGTAGAGGATCGACCACCACCACCGTCACATGAATTACTGCCGAATGCGCAACCGTTTGCTGTTGGCAATGTGCTTGATTTAAATGCTGGCGAAGCAGCACATGAGTACGCAAGTGGTGGACAGTTCAATGACGGCAGCTATCGACCAGTGCCGGGTATATGCAACATACTACATATCTCACTCACTCACTCACTCAATTCACTGCAACTTCTCTTCTTCTCTTTTATTTTTCTATACACTTTCTTTTTGTTTTTTGTTTTTTTACTCACATTTTTCTTGTAGTTTAAGCTTGGTTGCACAATTTTTCAGTTTTAATCTTTTGTACACAATTTTTTCTTTGCATAATTTTGAAACTTTTGATATACAAAAAAATTAACTCTTTTTATTTTTGATGTTTTTAAAACTCCACAGGCTGCGGTGAGATCTTTACGCGTTCCAATCGCATTGTTGGTGGCCATTCGTCTGGTTTTGGTTCGCATCCCTGGCAGGTGGCGCTCATCAAAAGTGGATTTCTATCACGAAAATTAAGTTGCGGTGGTGCACTAATTTCAAATCGCTGGGTGGTCACAGCTGCGCATTGTGTTGCAACGTAAGTGAATGAACGTAAGCAAACGATAGACTTAAGCAACAAACTTAACATAACTTTTTTTGTATTGCAGCACTACCAACTCAAATATGAAGATACGCCTCGGTGAATGGGATGTACGCGGTCAAGAGGAGCGTCTCAATCACGAAGAATACGCCATTGAACGCAAAGAAGTGCATCCGCATTATAATCCTGCTGATTTCAAGAACGACGTTGCACTCATACGTCTCGATCGTAATGTCATCTACAAGCAACACATCATTCCAGTCTGTTTGCCACCGCCTGCCACAAAGCTTATTGGTAAAATGGCTACTGTTGCCGGTTGGGGACGCACACGTCATGGACAGAGCACTGTGCCCTCGGTGCTGCAGGAGGTTGATGTTGAGGTCATTTCAAATGATCGCTGTCAGCGTTGGTTCCGCGCCGCGGGTAGACGTGAAGCCATACATGATGTATTTCTTTGCGCTGGCTATAAAGAGGGCGGTCGTGATTCTTGTCAGGGTGATTCTGGTGGTCCGCTGACCCTCACATTGGATGGACGCAAAACATTGATTGGCTTAGTCTCATGGGGCATTGGCTGTGGTCGTGAGCATCTGCCTGGAGTCTATACAAACATTCAAAAGTTTGTACCTTGGATGAATAAAGTGATGGCAAATGACAATAATGCGTAGTACCTATTTAGTAATTAAAAAAAAACGGAAAGTTTGAAGCTGGAAATGGAGCACAGCAATTGACAGTGTCACTTTTGTTTGTTGTTGCTTTCCTTTCCTTTGCGTCAGTCAGTTGTAGGGAGCCTGGCCATGTGATTCCTCTACCACTCGGGGTTGTTAGTGTTTAAGTTTATGAATTTTAAACTTTAATATTTATTTAACGATTTTCACTAATTTAACATTAAACATTTTGCATATTTATTTGTCTACTCTTTTTGCATCTTTATGAATCGAATTAATGTTTGAGTTCGAAATTTAATTTATCGTATTTGTAATTATTATTTTATTGTACTGATTTAAGAAAGTTGAACGAAATAAACTATTTTTAAGATATTTTATATGATTTTTTGAACAGTAAAACTAATGAAATTTACTCAGGTCATAATAATATAAGAGAGTTGGAAAAACATTTCTTAGAAGGCGTATCAAAACAAATTTGAGCAGTCAACGTTGAAGAAAATCCAAAGAAACTGTTACAACGTAGAAAATGTAAACTTTAGGTATCGGAATGGAACAAATTCTTTTAAAAATTGATCTTCAGATAGTTGGGTACAAAAACATGTTCACTTTTAAATGTAATCTACAGAGAAGTATAGATTTTCTTATATTTGTAAAGACTAACAAAGATTCGTTTCAAATAAAGAGAAAATGTAGCATACTTTTTGGCATATCTAGTCAAATCTAGCAGAGATTCAAACCAAGCTCTAAATAAATAAAGCCAAATGGTTTGGTCATGTGCTTGTTATGCGATTATATTGTAGCGACACATATAATACAAAAGAATAATAAGCATAAATGTAACTCAAATATTTACAAAACAATATATTTGTTTACTGCATTCCAAAAAAAAAAAAAAAAAAAGAAAATTAAAGAAGATTTTATAAAAATGAAAACAACTAAAATGATAACTCACAAAATCGTGATTATTTTCTTATCTAAACATATAAAAAAATGTAACTTCATAAAAAACTGAACAATTTATACAATTAAGAGCACATTTCTTGACAAAAGAGAAACAACTGAAAATACATTTAGCACCTTAGAGACTTTAATTGTTGCAAGATGAAGTGCAGGCACATTCAGATACGCAGGCAGCAGCATTAAGCGTGTTTGGAATATTTAATCAAAGCATTTCCGCTTTTCTTACAATGTTTACGAAGCAAGTGAAAAAAGATAACAGATAAAAATAGTTAGTAGAGAGTGTAAAGTAAATGTAGCTGCAGTGAAGCTATACAAATATTTAATTTATTTAATTTAAAATATTTTTAAAAATTACAGAGTATAAAAATATGTGTTTCATGTTTCTTTTTTTAATTAAAACGCGCTACACAAACGCATTTCTCATAAAAAAATCAATCATTGTGAATTTCTTTGATAATTTACGCTATCAGCCAATTAGTTTGCAAATTTAAAATGAAGCAAAAGGAAACCAGTTTCTCTTAAACTAACAAACGCGTTTCTCTTAGCATTCGGAGTATTAAGCTGCAAAGCGTATAATATTTTGTTTGTATTTGTAAATTAGCTCTTATTGCCAACAACAATACATCTTGCAGATACATCATCATACAACTAATAATAATACACCAATGTGTTCTTTAGCTGTGTACTTCTTTTCTTTGCTTTGCTTTCTGTATGCGCTGTGCAGCGTTGCGCTGCGCTGTAATTGACCAAAGAACTTGCTACAACTTGTTGTTTGATTTCAGTTGGTGAGGAGACTCACCAGTGTCAAGGTCTCTCAAGTTCAAAATCGGATCATTCGTTCATTTGATCGTTTTTTTTTTCTGTCTGTTTATTTTTTTTTTTCCTCGATTCTCATCTGAAAGATGTTTGCGAAGTGTAGTGACGCGTTTTCGGTTTTAAAGTTATAATCATTAGTCTATTTTTCCTTTTTGACTCTGATGTGATTTGATCATTTATTTAACGAGTTTATTAATGATTTAACATCCATAACCAAAAAAAAAAAAAAAAAAAAATATTCGAAACAACGAAAATATTTGGGCAGCTTTTCTAAATAAAAAAAAAAAATGTGTGTAAATTAATGTAAAAATTATTAAATTATAATTTAAAAAATAAATAAATGTATTTCTGAAGAGACTATACAATAGTTTTTCGGTGAAAAATGTTTAAAATTAAAAAGTTATAATTTACTGCATAAAGAAAATTTAAATAAAAACAACAAAGTGAAAAATCAAATAAATATAAAAAAAATTGTAGAATATGACGTATTAAAATTTTATAAAGCTCAATACATCTGTTTTCAAGATAACTACTCTTTTTGAATTTAACTCCAAAAATGCATTTAATATTTTTTTTAAATTCAAAATTAAAAAAAAAAAAAAAGTTCGTTTCCTCAGTTTTTCGTTTTTTTTTTTTTTTGGTTTCACATTAAATTTAACCAAATATCCTGTCAAATTTTTTTTAAAAATTCTTATCAGAAATCAACTTGAAATTAAGAAGAAATAAATAATGAAATAAAATAAAAATGAAAGATAACAAAAAGCTTGTTGGCTTTCTTTCCTTTTTATACGTTAACCTGAAGACGTGCATAAATTATAAACCAAACAAAAGCAACAAAACAAACTGCTACAAGAAAAAAAACAGCAACAAAAACAAGAACAACAACAAAATCGCACAAACAGCAGCAAACCAACAAACTTCAAAAAAAAAAAAAAAAAAAAGGGGAAAGATAGATAGAAAGAATGATAAAGAATAAATAAAATAAAATAAAAGAAAATAGTTAATAAGAGAACGTTAGCAAACGTAAGAATATACAAAAGCTAAACTCATTTGCGCCACAAAATAATAAGAAGAAGAACAAAGTACTAAAAAAAAATGTTTAACAAAAAAAAAAAAATGATATGGAAATACAAAAAATAAATAAAAGAAATATTTTTAATGTGAAAGCTAACCCCAAACGCAGCAATAACAACAACAATAACCTAGGAACACACTAACCATGGCACCCCGCACATGTTCTGTTTGTGTCTGTGTGTGTGTGTGTGTGTGTGTGTTGTATGTAAATAGAAACCCAATCAGCTGAGCGAGTAAAGCATAGAAGAAAAGAAAAAAAAATAACGCAAAAACGAAGAAACCCGAAGCGAAATGAACCGCAAACTTTTAACGGTTTGTACAATAAGACAGGTGAAGAGTGTGTGTATGTGGAAGAGAGTGCGTGGATTTCAAGTGAGCGAATGCTTCTTCATTTGAATACGAAGCTGTGACTATATTTTGTTGTTGCTGTGTTGCTGTTATTCTTGTACAATGTGTGTTGGCCTTAATGTAAACCGTTATGCGCGTAGCTGCCAATGTTCAAATACCAAACGCAGCAGCTGCTGCTACTGCTACTATTGCTGCGACTGCGCTGTTAACTTTGCAGCTAACTTCTTCTGCTGCTTTATATTCTTTTTCTACGCATGCGCGTCTTTCACTGAACCGACCAACTCAGTGTAACAGTGGCAGATTTATAAAAAATAGCGCCTAAAATCTTCGATACTATATATTTGGCTTTTTATTTTCTTCTGACTTCAAGAAGCGTTAGTATGCTTTCACAAAATATTGATACTTTTCGAAACTCTAAAAATATTAAAAAATATTTAAATATTATTTCGGTTCATAAACTGGGTTTTAAACTGAATTGAACCATGGTTCGGTGTGGATCAAGCGGTTTAATTAACTTAAGATCGATTTATCGAATATATTTCTTGTATCATCTCTGGCCTATAAATTTCGCTTCAGTAACGCTAAATAAGAATATTGATTCATTAACTGATTTTATTAACTACATCGAGGAATCTCTGCATGAAATGCTGGAATATCTGATTCATATTTATCTTATAGAAAAAGTTTTCTAGCTGAAAGATAAAATAAATTAAATATGAATTGTTGTGTAAATTAGTTCGCCTCTTTAAGCTGCTATGCGCCTTATTTGTTCGAACATAAAACCGCTACTGCTCAGAGAGTATCATTTTGTGTGCTTGTGTTTCTTAGTTGCTTTTATCACTTGTAATGTGTGTGTACAAATTTCTTTTGCCATCTTGTTGTTGTTGTTGTTGTATTTTTGCTTATTCATGTTGCTGCTGCTGGCTGTTGCCTTTGCTGTTGCCGTCGACGCTGTCTCTGACGCTCTGCCACATTTAACGCTTTAGCGAAATCTCAGTAACAGCTTTTTGACTCGGCTTTGCTTGGTTTTCATTCACTTCAGTTCAGTACAAAGTCGCGTCACTCACGGTTCACAACTTGCTTAAAGCTTGTGGCTGTCTGTCTGTCTGCTTGTTTGTTTGTTCGTTCGTTCGTTCATCAGCCTGACCAACGCGCGACGGTCAGTCACTGTTGCTTCTACTTCTTTGATTGTTGCTGCTTTTAGCATTCATTTATTGAGTATTTGAACTTCAGTTGCTGTTATAATTTCCGTTCGCTCTGACAAATATGTTCAGGCGCGCTTAAGTGCAAAAAAAAAAAAAAGGTGTTTAAGCTTAAAAAAAAGTGTTTTTTTGTGTTTATAATTCATAAATGTGAAATTAAATAAATTGAAAGCTATAGCAACATGAAAATAATGAAAATCGTAAAAAAAATCCTAAACTAAAATAAAAATCTAAAACAACACTAAAAAAAAGAAAACTTCAGTGCAACACTAAATAAAAATAAAAAATAAATAAATAGAAGAATTATATATAATTTTTTAAAACTTATTTTTATAATATCTTATTTAAAACAAGGCATTAAATTAAACCAAAAAAAAAATGTTTTATAATTTTAGTGTTATTTACAAGAAATAAATTAAAGAAATAACATAAAATAAAGAGTTACAAGCAATAAAAAAAAAAAATAATTAGCTGGATTTGACGACTACATGAAATTTTATGGATCATAAATGATATAAAAAAATTCTTAAAAATCGTATAAAATTGTGTTCAAATAAAACAGAAAATAAAAATTAAACGCATTCGTAAGATACACCGGCTGTGTTGCTGCGCTTGCGAGTCTTTTGCACCATTCTCTAAATTTCTTTTGGTTCTGTGTAGGTACAAAAAATGATATTATTTATTTTTTTCTTTTTTATTATTTATTTTATGCATTAAATTTTTATTTTGTATGCATCTTTTACGTATTTAATTTTTCCTCTTGGCTTATAGTCTGGCAATTGGCATATGACACTCTTACTTACTTTTGGCTGCCAAACTTTCTACGAATACAAACAAGTCAATTAAGCATGGCAGACGCATGCCAAAAACTCAAAAAAAAAAAAAAAAAATTCAACACAAATAACGAAGCAACGATTACAAAATTCAACAAAAAAAAAAAATCTCAAGTTACGGCGAAATACAAAATATATTTCTATGTATTCATACGTATCGTGGCGCAAATGTATATGTTCAAGCAAACTGCAACTAACTGCACTGTATTCTGCTAAAAAAATGAAACATAAGCTACAACAAAAACAAGAGCAACAAGTTCAAACGGCAGCAACAACGAACTGATTTTATCAGCAAATAAGTTTGGAACGAAAGACCAAATCAAAGGCAACAGTTGGCTTCCTACTTTAGCTGCGCTCTTCTGTTCTTTTTTTTTGCAATTTTATTGAAATTCCTGCAACAGCAAAGTACTTACTACAAGTGTATCAATCGTTCTCTTGCTTCAACTGCTTTTGATAGACCGGCGCTGCTGCATGCAGCTTCCTCAGATTTGTGCCCACAGTTATTTGCAACAAGAGACAAACAAAAAAAAAAAAAAAACTGAAATAAAATAAAATAAAAAATAAGAACTGGTTCGAAATATCTGCAACTTGACTTTGGTCTAAACTAAACTTACTTAAGTCGATACAACTTGGCTCAATTTCAGTGGTAGACAAGTTGCTTTGCATATCTTGCAGGCACCGCGCCTTCTGTTGCATTTGCATTTCATTTTGTTGTTGTTATTATTATTATTATTGTTGCTGCTGTGGTTGCATGCAGCAGCAGCAGCAGCACGCTTGCGGCTATTTGTAGAACGTATGTATTTGTATACAGGTTTCTTTCTTTCTTTGCATCATTATCTTTGTTGAGTTAAGCTTTTCCAGCTGCAATCAGCATGTCGTGAGTTCTTTACTGCTTCTATCTCTCTCTCTCTCTCTCTTTCTATTTTAGTTGCAGTTGCAGTTGCTGAGGGCGTTAGTCGTTTGTTTAATGATAATTATTATAATTTTTATTTTATTTAAGCTTGGCATACAAGCCTGACATTTGATTTATTTCAAATTGAGTAATTGGCGTTGAGTTTTGTGACAAGCTTAATTATAGTTGATGCTATATGTCGCTTGTTGATTTAAAAAAAAAAAAGGAAATAATATATTGAGACTATATTCCTCCATATATGTCATTTTCATTAGAATCTTACGCACTAAAGCATAAAGCATAAAATCAACCTCCAAATTTGCTAATGGCAAATGCGCTTTGTATGTAATCAGCAGCATCCGCTAATTAAATTAAATGAAATTTTCATTCATGTAGCTACAATGCCGCACATAAATCATGTTTCAATTAATATGCTTGAAAACATTTCCAGAAAAGTTCGCTGCTTAAGTCTATTGTTTGCAAATATTTTTATATTGCATATAATTCAAGTTTGTGCCTTAAGTCTTTTGTTTTAATTAAAAACGAAATAAAAAAGCAATAATATTTTTAATGTTTCTAGTTTGTACTACTTTATTTAGTACAAAATTTGGTTGCTTTCTATTAATTACTTGAAGCATCAACTTTTGAACTCAAGCAGCAAGTGACGATGTGCGTCTAACAACTTTTCTGTGCAAGTTCTGCTTTATTTAATTTAATTTGAATGGCAAAAGCAGTTAGAAGAAAAAAAAAAAACGAAAAGAAAAGAAAAAAAAAAAAAAAAGGAGAGCAATCAGAAAGCGCTAAGACAAAACAAAAAAAATTTCACCAAACCGTTTTTGGTAAGCAGAAATGTTTAAAAGAAAGCAAGCAGAAACTTGATACGCAACAACTGCTTGACTCTTCGCTTCCCTATTTGATTTTTTTAAAACTTATGACATTTCTCTTTCTCTTTTTTTTTTTTTTTTTTTTTTGACTGCAAATGGCATAATTCTTTTGTTCAGCCGGCATTTCAAATTTGGTCTGAGACATTTTTTTTTAAATTTTTTTTTTGACTAATTTTAAATTAAAATTTTTACTTTCAGCTTTTGTATGTTATTTTTTTTTTTTTTTATATTTCATAGTTTTCACTTTTCATTAAAGTAAATATTAAAAAAAATAATAATAAAAATAATATTATTATAATAACAAAATAATAATAAAACCCATTCCCTGTTGTTTTTGTTGTTGTTGTCGTCGGCGCTGAGTGCTTGAATAATATCATCAAGAAGCGCATTGCACAAGCTTTCGCTTTTATTTTGGTTGTTAACAAGTTTAAAAGTTTAAAAGGAAAAAAAAAACTGTAACAAAAAATCAAACAAATACTTAATGCCCATTTATATAAATGAGCTCTTAATTTCACTTTTCATATAGTATTTTTTTTCTTTTTTATACAAAATTTTTTTATTGAAAAGATTTGTATTGAAATTTGAAATTACTTAATTGCTACATTTTGACTCACTTGCTTCAGAGTTAGAGAAAATTGAAAGAAAAAATTCAATCTTAAAAAAAAAAAGCAGCAATAATTAAAAATCAATTTATATGCAAATTATATATTTCGCGATTGACCTACTTACAAGTAAAAAAATATTCTGAGAACCGGCGTTTGCTCACGTGCTGCCTGGCACATTTACATATATTGTACAGCGTCTGCGATTTATCAAGCTTGTTAATCGTACAACGCTTCTGAAATTTTGGTTATTATTAAATTGTTGCAAACAGAAGCTGTTTTATAAATAAATAACATAAAAAGAAATTGTGTTAATTTGTAAATTGAATCGATAGAACGTGACCTAAATCGGAAATAAAATAAAAAAATGTGTGCTAAATAGTAAAAAAATAAATTGCAATAAAATTTTTTCAAGCGTATAATTTGATAGATTTACACAATAAAAGACATGCAGCAGCTTTGACTGTTAAGATTAATTTGTATATTAAATTTTTTAGTCATAAATGAAAATATTTACATTAGCTGATGGATTTTTAATATTCGACATCATTTATCAAACAGAATCTAGATAAACTTTTGAAATTATTAAGCTAAAACTTGTACAAATAAACAACTCGATTTTTCTTTCTTTTTTTTTTTAAATAAGAAAAACTGTTTTATTTAACAAGCGATTATCTTTTTAGCTTAGCACGCTTTATAATTAATAATAGCAAAGTTAGTTTTTCTTTTTTCTTTTTTTGTAAAATTTTCACCCACCGATGCTCTTTATAGGCCAAACATGTATCTTTGTTTTGTAGCTGTTTAGATATGACAAATTTGTTTTTTTTTTTTTTAGTTAGAGCTGTTTTTAAATAAGTTAGAGCTCTAACTTCGAGACCAAGCTTAAATACACTTCAGACGAAAATTTGAACAGCTTATGTATGTTAGTAAGTTAGCATAGGAACTATGTCTAAAAATAAGCTTGGAGCCTTGTATAAATTACCAAGGATCAAAAAAAGCATAAATTCAAGTTAATACCTATGGTGTCTGGTGTCTGTTCAACACTACATGTCTTTCTGCTGTAATCTACTCGAGTTCACAAGCATAAAAAAAAAATTATAAAAACCAATAAAATCAACTTACTTCTTCACAATTTCTTTATTATTAATAAAGCTAAACATTATTATAGTTTTTCTAATTTAAGTTCAAATAAAAAAATTCTCAGACACATAATTTGCAGTTTATGCAAACAGATTATGTAGTTACTCAAATAGACAATTAAAGAAGAAGATCATAAACATAAACAGTAAACTTTAGAGAATGGCATATAAATTACACTTAATTATAGCAAAGAACAACTAAGAAGCAACTAAAACAGTTGGTATGCAGCTATGATACAACACATGCGAGTCAAATAGCACGGAGGGAAAAAAATGACTTTCCAAGCTTTTATAGAATTTAAATATCTTAACTTTTCGCTTTGACACTTTACACTTACTATAACTGTCATAGCAAAAGTACTTTGTATATAAAAGCAACCAAAAAAAAAAAAAAAATAAAATAAAGAAAAATATAAATTATGTAGCTACTACAAATAGCAAGAAAAACTACAAAAATATAGAAAGGCACGGTTAGCGATTTCAACTGTTCTTGTTCTTGTTCTGCTTCTTCTTCTACTTCTTCTTGTACACTCAGTTATGATGTTGGTGACCACAAATTGCCGTCAACTTAAATGTTAAAGACGCCAAAGACAAAGTCAATGACCGTATTACGCAACAATTCAGTTGGCTTCACTCTCTGTCACACGCACGGAAGATTCTTACAGAAAAAAAAAACATGAATAAGAGCAACTAAACACTAAACACAACACAAAAAAAAAAAAAAATAGTAGAAGAACGTTATACAGAAAGAAATTCTAAACGCAGCTGCCGCCACAAAAGCAAAAAAGAAAAGATTCTCATAACAGCAAAGTATCTCATAAATACAAAGATACAACTAAAGCAACACCAAACTGGAAGTAACGCTTTTAGCATTTCACTGCTGTTACTTTTTTCATTGCTGCTGCTTTTGCTGTCACCTTTCTCCGTCGGCTGCATTTAGTTCTAATAGAATGTATCGCAGTTGTCGCTTTATTTTAGATCAATGAAAGCAGTAATTGCAACTACAAAAAAAAGTAGACAGTAAATTAACGTAATTCATGAACGCTGTTGCCACTTCAGTTTGGTCATTGTTACTTTTTTTTTTGTCATATTTTTCTTTGAAAAACTTGAAGAAAGCAACAACAATGAATGCTACAATCAAATAAGTTCGATTACGAGTTACTCATTTACGTTGTAGCAAATTTGACAAAAAAAAGAAAATCTATTTCAGTTTTTTTATGTTTGAAACCTGATTTTTTACTTTAGCTGTCTACGCGCTATTATATAATAAACCAAACACAAATGATTTAATTGAAACAAACCTATTTAAGCTAACTAATTGCTTATTTGAAAAAAAAAATATTATGCCAAAACTAAAGCCAAACGAAAAATACAAATGCACACACGTGTTAAAAACTTTCTATGAACTTGCTTTATGCGTATATAAAGGTCTTTAAGTAATCAACACTTTTGATTTTCATTGTGCTAAAAATTGTTTGCTTGTGACTAAACAAATATAAACTAAACGGAGACATTTAAATATTCCGTATACGACATGTTAAAGAAATAATAATGTATTTATATCCGCAAAAAAAAAAAAATATTAACAAAAAAAAAAAAACAAACCCAACAAATATTTTTGCATATGAGTAGCTTAAAAATTTTGTATTTTGTAACTTTCACCTAATTGAGTCATCCAAATACTTGTCGGGTGATTTTATTTTTATTTTTCAAAACAAATCTGTAATAATCAAAATGCGCATATAATCATATCATTGTAATCTGTAATAATTTGAATGACTCATTTATGTTGCAGTTTTATTATTATTTTTTAGATTTCTTTATTTACAGATGGGCACATTACAGCACAGTCGTCTTGGTATAGCAATGCAGAGTAAAAATTCAAAATTAAATAATAAAAAAAATTATTAACAAATCAAAGCAATCGAAAAATGCAAGCTTTATACTTTTTCTCAACGTTGCAACATCAACAAAAAGCACAGCAGCAATCAAGACAAAACCAATTACAAAACAATAAAAAAAGAAGTCAACAAATATATCAACAAGTTTATAGCATGCTACCGCTTTGTGTTCTAATTGCATTATGCAGCCTAATGCAGACAGTGCACACAAATCCGATATTTGTGGATAATCCCAGCTTAGCGCAATGTAAGTACTTTTGTTATTTTACGTGTAATGATTTTTAGACATAAGATACAATTGTTTAATGAAGTAAAGAGTGTAGTACTGAGAAGTGAGAAGTGACACAACAATAAAGATAACAGAAGTCCTATCTGAATTTCGATGTGAGCACTTAGATTTTGGTAACTACGTAACAGATAGCGCAACTATACATGATTGTAAAGAATTTTGTACAATTATATTGTAAGTTAAAATCATCTTTTGTTTGTCTTGCATGAAATCGTGCAAGACATGTCATGCATGAAATCGTGCAAGACTGAAATGTGCAACACTTGTCATCCCTTGTGTGTGTCGTAAGACTTGTCATACAAGACATTTGTATGATATTGTCGTCAACGACTAGTATGGGGCTGTCGTCGGTATGCTCTCGAAGAAAGAGACTAGTTATCAAAGCAGCATTGATACCTTTTCCTCTGGGATGTAACAAAAAGTGTTTCAGAATGTTTAAAATTCAACAAAATCTGGCAGATACATTATTCATATTTAAGATATTTTTTGTAACGATTTGAGAGTTTGCCAGTTTATATGTTTTTCATTTTTAGAATTTTTTTTTGAATTTTTTTCAATAAATGTAAAGATTTCGACTTGATCGTATTCATTAATTTAGGTTGAAAAACATTTATAATTAACTTACTCCACTTTAAGAAAACTAATAATAATTAAATTCTAATAGTTCTAGTTGCCAGCATACATTTCACTTATTAAAAGCTATAAAATTATGCATAAAGAAAAATCATATTTATAGCGACATTTTAATAAACGCGCTTTGTAGAGAGTGTTTCGTTATTTCTGAGTCTTGAGAAATGTAAACAGTGAAATCCACATTTATACAAGTTGACACGATGCTATGCGACACATGCTTTTCACTTGTTGCTGCTTTTTATTTTTTATCTTAATGAAGCACATGACAACGAGTTTGTTGTGCGTAGTTATAAGTGTTGACTTGTGTCAGTCAGATGTACTGAACTGATTGACTGACTGACGGACTGAGTGACGCGTTTCTTAGAAGTTAAACACTTTCTCTCACGTAATTTTTTCGAAATACAAATTCAAACTTAACAAAACTCTGTCAAGAAAATAGCACAACAATAAAAATTATATATCTTCAATAATTTGCAATACACACACCCTGTTTCTTTTTAATAAAAAATACATTTCTAACGAAAACATAAACATAAAACAATCAAATTAGTCTAAAAAATTAATTAGGTCAAAGCAGTTAAGAATTTAATTTACACGCTGTTACCACTTCCTTATAACAGACAGACAGACGGACGGACAGACAGATTGCTTAACAGCTTCCAAAGCAATCAAAGTGCTGCCAATTTGTCTAAAAACAAAAAAGATAGTTTTAAACAAAAACAAAAACTTGGAGAAAGAAGTAACAACAATTTTTTTAAAGGTGAATTACAATAAAAAAAAAAATACAAAAAAACAAAAAAGAAACAAATAAGCTGAAAATAAAAACTATAAAACTTTCTTATATGCAAGAGCAATAAGAAAACAACAGCAGCAGCAGCCAGTTTAGTTTAGAGATTGTTCCGATGACGACAAGCAGCAGCAGCAATTGAGGTCAGCTATCAAAGAATGTTACCATAAAAATGAGCGCGGCATGCGGTGATAAACGGCAGCAAAGACGTGAAGGGCAACGGCGTCGGTGTTAAAAATTTCATTTTTAACGATTGGACCAAAAAAAAAAAAATAAAATAAATAACAAGAAAGAAAGAATATTTATAAATAAAAGATACAATTTAAAAATATGTTAAGTAAGAAAAAAAAATCTTAAAGAAGAAAGTAAATTGAAGTGAAAGGGAAACAAATAAAAAAATAAATAAAAAAAAACAACAAAAATAATGTGGGTTTTTTTTCTCATAGACTCTGAGAAACTTGTTAATATCAGGAAGTAACTGCTAAATAATAAAATATGAATGGCCACTCTAATGTTGTAAGCAATTCGTTTGCAAACTTGGCACAGCGACCTACTTAAAAGGCTCACCCAACTCTATAAATAATAACAGCAACAATCGAAATGGAAATGCATAAATAAATTTAAAAAAAAAAAAAAAAAAAAACAAAAATAATGAAAGAACGAAAGAAAGAAAGAAATGTTGTCAACATGTATGATGTGTATTCCAGAAACCGCTTTTGCATACTAAAAAAAAAAATCATAGCAAAATGTATGCAGTTGCGGGTACCCTAAAAACAATTTGTTAGTTCTTAGTCTCTCTCTCTCTCGCTCTGTCAGCCTTTCTTTATTATTATTTTTGTTTTCACACATCCAGCTTTTATACACATATCTACTGTGTATGCTAAACACACGCTGACCTAAAAAGCGCAAACTAAATGCAAACAAAACTAGTAAAACTTCATGCGCACCCGCGCTGCTGTTGCTGCTTATGCTGCTGGTTTTGGTGAACAACAAAAAGACGCCACTGAAACGTGATAAAGTTTTTTTTTTCATCTTTTTTTCTTAAAACATTAACCAAGCTGCTAAATATTGTAGCTTTTATTTGTATACTCATACTAACGAGGGTGACACTGTAGTTTTTTTGACATAAAAATATTTTCTTTGAATTTTTTTTTAAGTTTTACAAAACTTCTGTACTCATATAGCTCATTTATGCTTGGGAACCATATTTTTTATACAATATAATAATTTTTTATGTCTTCGTAAAATTTCAGTGTTACAAAAAATTCCATAAAATATCAAAGTCACCCTAAGAAGTTTTGTTTCCGATACAACAATTTGTTGAATTTAATGTCTAATTTGCAAAAAATTCTTTTCAGCGTTTCTTTTTTGTTGGTTTTTTTTTTATTTTTTATTTGAAACTCGTTACCGCTTAAAAAAGAAAAAAAATACTTTATGCTGTCAGAATATTTCATGCGACTCATGAAGTTTCAAATAATTTATTTGTATTTAATTGGCTTCTTTCTCTTATTTTATTATATATTTTTTTCACAAATTAAATAATTTTGCTAATAGCAGCAAGTCAAAATTTAGTTGTTCATGTCAAGTTCGTGTCTTAAGTCTTTTGTTTTGAGTGCAAATAAAATTTTAGATTTGCTTTAAATTTAAATAAATCGTGAATTTCCAATAATAATATTAATCATAATAATTCAATAAATAATCAATTGGAATAACCAAATTCTTAGAAATACTTTAAAAATTTGTACAAAATACTTACGTGCATTTTTTTTTTTGCACACATACTTTACCACGACATAAAGTACACAAAATTCGTGAATATTTAACAATAATTTATTTATAATTTTTAATTTACGAGACAAAAATGACAACAGCCACCAGGCAAATTCAAATTATGAGATTATTTAATTTATTTTTTTTTTTTTTTTTTTTTTTTTTTTTTTCGCACATCAATTCAAAAGTGTGCCAGAAAAAAACAGTTATAAAGAAAAAAAAATACTTTTTCAATAAAACTGCAGCTGTATGTGCTTTCTTAGAAGAAGTGAATGTATTCGAAAGTTTATTGATCTACTTTTTTACTAATACCCCAAACAAATTAGTTTCAATTATTCTGCATAGTTTTGATGGAAATTGTTTTATTGATGCAATTATTTTGATTGCAAATAAACACAATTCATGACAATAGCGTTAAGAAATATTGTACATGTTTCTTGCAGAACTTGAATAATAATAATAATCGAATACAGTCATATCTGACTATTTTCTTGCTATTCGATCGTCTTATAAATAGAAGATTGTGTAGTCTATAAGAAACTGATCCTCAAGCGTAGCAAGATGTATCTTCTAAATTATAATGACTACTTTCAAAAGCCAAATAACATTGAGATCGCGGAGTTCGAATTTGGTATCCATTTTAATTCATTAGATCAGTTGGAATCGATATTATTGATAAATTTGATGCATCGAAAGTATCTTTGTTATTTTATAAATTTTTTTTTTTTTTTTTTTTTATTTATTTTTTTTATTTATTTTTTTTGTTACATAACACATATTTTCTCAGATTTCAACTGAAAAAAAAAAAAAATAACAACCGAACGAAAATATTATTATTTTTATTCTTCTTCTTTTTAATAATAATAATTTTGTTACGACAACTTTCTAAAGCCTATTACAAAATTTTATTTGAAAATAGAAATGGACAAGAAGAAAAGAGAAGAAGTGTTATAAAATAAAATAAATACAATAAATCAAAGCAACAACAACAACAAAAAAATGTCAAAGTAATTTAAAAAGTCACAATGAAAACATTTCGAGTCGAAAGACCATCTTCAGCTTCACCAGAGCAACATATTAGCAATCATTCTAAGAAGAAGAAGAAAAGAAGAAGAAGTAGAAGTAGAAGTCAAGCGTCATTTGCTCTTGCTTTTTCAATCTTGCCTTCCGGCATGCCATGCCATGTTGCCACTCCACTTGCCGCCATACCTGTTACTTTTGTTGTTGTTGTTGTTGCTGCTTCATTTTCACTTATGCTAACTGTTAGACTAACGGTATAAAACAGCTCAAATTGGCGTACAAATTGAAGGCGTTAATGCGAGTATATATGTATGTGTGTATGTTTGTATGTTTGTATATAGAAGAAGAAGAATAAAAAGAAGTGACAGCACGACAAGAAGCTAAAGCGAAACGGAAATGAGAGAAAATAAATTTAAAAAAAAAATGAAGAATAGAATTAAATGCGTATAAATGCGACAGTGCGAGGGTAAACTAAAACATTGCAGAAATCAGAATTTAATTTATTTTTATGTTAACTTTTTTTTTTAAATAATTACCTAATAAATAATTTTCTTAAATATTTTTTTCAGTTCAATCTGGACGCAATATACGCCATTTGCCATGCATTGTGCGAAAATCAGGACGCTCAGGTGTCTGCATGTTTGCAATTGATTGCATAAAACAAAATGGTACACATTTGGGTACCTGCATTGATCGTTTTTATTTTGGATCATGCTGTCAGTTGAAGGTATTTAATTTAATATTTACAATTATATATTTTTTTTTATTTTAAATACTTTCTCCATTTTCTTTTTTATATTTAGGATGACTCATCGCTGTTTACGCACGAAATAAGCGATAATAGCATTGATCAAAATACGATATCACACTTTGTACATGAATCCACAACGCTGCCAACAAGTTCACACTTTAAGTTAACTACCGAGAGTAGTAGTAGCAGTGGCAGCAGCAGTTCTATAGATGCGCATATTACAAGCAGCAGCAGCAGCAGCGGCAGCAGTGGTCATTTAAAAAATGTTACACAAAGTTATCTAAGTACAAATCGTTTAGAGACAACGCCTAGTGTCAGTACAGCAGCTAAACCTATAAAAACAGTGAGCAGCAGTAATTCAACAGCAACAACAACAACAACAACGACAATTACAACTAGACGTCCACCCATAGCGCATACGACACACAAGCATTCACAATTTGTGATACGCACCACAGTGAAACCGACTACAGCACACATTAAACCGTTGAGCAATTTAAGTGGTAAACCTGTCAAAGTGAATATAACAACAACAACGGCAAACACAATAAAACCACCGCGAAGACGTACAACCACCTCAAAACCGGTGTTAACAACATCAACAACAGCAACAGTGGAGCAGCGAGTTGAAAGTACAACGGCGCCAACGAAATTTGTAACATTTCAAATTGTCGAAACAACAACACCAACAGCAACGGATGCAACAAATTTGGATGAATTGATTACAACAACAGCACCGAAACGTACAACAAAACCAACAAAAATACGCACACCACAACCGCAGACAGTGACGACAAATAACAGAAGAACAACAACAACAACTACAACTTCAACGACAACAAACGCGCCTTCCAAAAAAACTAGCAGCAGCAGAGTACACCACGTCCAACACCACCACTGCGCACTACGGTAGCACCAGTAACAACAACAACAGCTGCAAATGTATCAAGTACAAATTTGAACAACACTACGCCACATAAATACAAGCCACAACAAGGAACTCGCGTTCCAGCAACAACAAAGAAGCCAGCAGCAACTAAACCACGGCCTGCAATAATAAAACCACCAACAAGAAAACCTGCTGAAAGTTACAACAACACGAATAATGTTGTTGCTACAACGCTTCCAGTATCTAGACCAACTCCCGTAATTATTCATGATGAAAATTATGCTGGCTTCAATGCAACGAAACCAATTGAGCGTCCAACACATGCGCCACGTCCGAGACCAAAGCCAACAGCTGAGGTTGTAAAGGTTCCAGCACTTTTGGCTGATTTCAATGCAACGGAAACGTTTGTAAGTTCAGCGACAACGACAACAACAACAACAACGAAAGTAACTAAGAAACCAACTACAACAACAATAAAAACAACAACTACAACAACTGAGCGACCGACAAGTGGCAGCACAAAACCTACACAAAAAACTACTACAACAGCTTCCACCTTATCGTCTACAACAACAACAACTGTTAATGTCAACGAAGCACAAAAGTTTGACGCCACCATATCTGGCATCACTTCGACCACAGACATTCCCGGCATAATAATTTGGACCGATGCAAATGCAGAGCCCACAGTAAATGCAACCATTGCTAGCGATTGGCAACCTGCATTAGCTGCAGCCGATTGGGTTCCAGTACCAACAGTGACACCAGATATTGCCAATAAGACGACGAGCGAAAATAACGGTAAGTGTGAAATTTATATTACTACTCCCCAAAAAAAAAAAAAAACAACAACAACAAAAGAAAAGAAATTAAAACACAAAACTAATTACAAAACTCATTTCACCTTTCACTCAGCACTGCACACAACAGCAACTGTTGCAAGTACAACAGAGAAAACTATTGTATCTGTAGCAACAAGCATTAGTTCAAGTGCAGGAGTAAAACCTGAGCCAACAACAACAACAACAACAACTGTTACTAGCACAAGTTCCGCACAGAATATTAGTAGCACAGCAACGACAGCAACAACAACTACAAAGGCACCGAAACCCACGAAAATAGCAGCACCAACAACAACAACAAGTACAACTACAACAACACCAAGACCAACTACAACAACAACTATTAAACCAATACAATCTTCTACTACATCTACAACTACAACAACAGAACCCAACAGCATTGAATCGGTTGAAGTTGAATCCTCAACAACAGCTTCAGGTGAATTTGGTACAGATAATTTCTTCGGCTCTAGCACTTCAGATTACAGCAGCGGTGGCGGCAGCAGCGAGGAATACAATGCAACTCTTGATGCAGGCTCAGCGACAACAGCAACACCAGCAAACTCATTGGAAGGTCTCGACTACAGAGATGGTAAGTCTAAGTTAAGTTGACGATGAGGACAACAACAACAGCAACGAAACGACAACAACAACAACTTGATTCCTTTTTCTCTTAAAGCGCACACAAACTTCTTTTACACAAACTTTTCTTATTGTCTCGGATTGTGGCAAAACTTGTTCCTGCCACAACCAAATCTATTAATACACCACATTGACTGCACGTTTCAGGCACTTTGGTCAATTGCCGTTGCAGAAGTTGCGTTTCTTCAACGCTTCACTGCGGATGCCTTTTAAAAAATTCAATTCGATTCGAAGGCTAAACGTTGGCCTTGGCATGAACTTTGCGTTAATGGCAAAGTCATAAATAGCACATTTAAGTTGAGCTTTTCGGGTTGTAATTCTTTAAAAGGATTTTCAATCGGAATTAGTTGCAATTTGAATTGAGATTTTAGTTTCAAAAAAAATTTAAAATTTAATTTTAAAATATTTTTTAAGTTGTTCGCAAACTATTGCATTAGTGCAAAATGGCAACATTACACAAATGTCATTGTGAACGCACTGCTGAAAAATTGTAGACTGCATAATTGGCTGTTTGCTTTGGGTTTTTTTCTTAAATTATTATACATTATACATTATCGTCATTTGCACAACAGAGCACCTAAATTCAGGGGCAACATTTGCAAAACGCGGCCAGAAGAATTTAAAAATAACTGACAGCATTTGAGCAACTTAGGGCATTATTTGGGGGACATCAAGAGCTCCAGAATGATCTATGCCTTTAATATTGTTATGAACTAAATTAGTGTATGTGTGTTCCCTTACTGGGTTCAGTCGACGCAATCTAAACTAATTTAATAGAACTTGATTTTTTGTTACTGTGCATCTTTATACATATATAATTTCAAAAGCAGACATTGAAGTTTTACACTTCTGCTAGTTTATGCTGTTCTAAATATTGCTAAATTTTATCTAAGCCAAAAGCTTAACACCAAAATGCCAAGCGCGTGATTTTCATGCCAAAACAATGCATTGATTGTCTTCGTCGATTGTCTTCATCGACAGACAAATCGCAGACATGATTATCTGTGCCAATTTTCGATTCTTTCGATACTTATGTATGTGTGTGCATTGTCCAAAACGTTTTCCATTGCAATAATTTACAATAATGATGCCGGTCATTGTGCCTTATGGGTCACGTTTAAGTCTGAGAAACTGCGAAGCTAAAGTTGTGAAGTTGAGCTTATCTCTTGCAGTAAAAGCATATAAAAAACAATGAAGCAAACAGACAGCGAGCATGTTACAACAAATGAGTCACTGTTAAATGGTACAGCACGAAAGCGCCGCAGGATGATGATGACTGGCAAAGGAAGCTAACAATAAGCTAGCTAGCATAAGGCTTAGCCAGAGAGTCATGTAGTCAGTTAGTCAGTCAGCGAGTCAGTCAGGCATGCGCAGCGCACGCCTGTTGACCGATTTGTGTTTTCAGGTTAAAATCTTGATGCACGAGCAATGTCGAAACGAAAATTGCAGTTGAAAGCAGCAGCAAAAGACGATATTGCCGTTGAGTTGCCGTTGCCAACATATGTTGAAACCTGTGCGCACGAGGCATGCAGCAAAGTAGGACGTTGACTGCAGACTGTAGTATTCAAGCTGAAATTTTTTATGCCGCATTGCCACTGCAACTCAAAGTCAAGGTTTATGCGGTCGATTGCTGCAGTTTTAAATAAAAAAAATTAAATAAAAAAACGAAGCCAAAGCATGCCACTGCGATTTGCAGAGGAAAAAGCAAGCCAAATTAACCGAACGAACGATCGAGCGAACCAATCGACAAAGTTATTAAATTTTTTGTTGTTTTTTTTTTTTAGAGCCTTTACGGGTCATTATATTAATTGAAGGACTTGCGTAGCAGTTGAAATTTTTGAACAATTAATTTTTTTTGCAGTTTGTGGACGTCGCATGTTTCCAGAGCCAAGAATTGTTGGCGGTGCAAATGCTGCATTTGGACGCTGGCCATGGCAGATCTCATTGCGTCAGTGGCGCACCTCAACGTATCTGCATAAATGCGGTGCAGCGTTACTCAATGAAAACTGGGCGATAACAGCGGCGCATTGCGTTGATAAGTGAGTTCGACAAGCAAACGACAAAGAGTCAGAATGATTTTATTTATGAATAAAAAAAAAAATAAATAAACTTTTAGCGTACCTCCATCCGATTTGCTGCTGCGTCTAGGCGAATATGATCTTGCTGAGGAAGAAGAACCCTATGGCTATCAAGAGCGTCGTGTACAGATTGTCGCTTCACATCCACAATTCGATCCACGCACCTTCGAATACGATTTGGCACTTTTAAGGTACATTTTGCAATAAAAACTTAACTGCATTACAAGGCATAAATTCAACAACAAAAAATAAAACCTTTTTTTTTTTTTTCGTTTTATAGATTTTACGAACCCGTTGTATTTCAACCGAATATCATACCCGTCTGCGTGCCCGAAAACGATGAGAACTTTATTGGTCAGACAGCATTCGTCACCGGCTGGGGTCGTCTCTATGAGGACGGACCACTGCCAAGCGTGTTGCAGGAAGTCGCTGTGCCTGTCATCAATAATACAATCTGTGAGTCTATGTATCGCACCGCAGGCTATATTGAACACATACCACACATATTCATCTGTGCGGGCTGGAAGAAAGGCGGCTACGATTCGTGTGAAGGTGAGTTACACGCTACACATTTAATGCTAAACACTTCATTAATAATTCTGTTTAATTTAATTTTGAATTTATTTTCAGGCGATTCTGGCGGTCCTATGGTGCTGCAACGTGAAAAGGATAAACGCTTTCAATTGGGCGGTGTCATTTCGTGGGGCATTGGCTGCGCGGAGGCTAATCAACCGGGCGTCTATACGCGCATCTCCGAATTTCGAGACTGGATCAATCAGATCTTACAGTTTTAGTTTAATGTGCGCCAGCGTTTATGTATTATTTTATTTTATTTATTTTCATTCTTGGTTTTTACGCTTAGAAATACCTACTTTATTTATTTTTAGTTGTAGTAAATGTTTTTTTTATATTTTCGGTTTTTGGTATTTGACAACTTAACTCGTGCTTCGGTTATCAACAAGAATTCATGCATTTTCCAATTGCATAACCCAAGCAACGATTTTAGTTAAAAAAAATACAACTTTGCCGCTTTTTGTTTCTCAACAACAACACTTTTTTTGCAATATTTTTTAGTTTAATTTTTAAGTTAGTGATTGATGTGATTCAAGCGCATGTTAAACAAAAAAAAAAAAAAGAAATTATATAAATAATAATAATGATACATTTGAGAAACACATTACACATACACTTTACAATTTTGCTGTAAATAATATCAAAATTATTGCATAACATTTCATAGTCTTAAGTACAATAAATACATTAATTATATAAATAAACAAAATTAATTGATTTGAATTAAGTTTAAGTTGCATACTACAATTAATTAATGTAATTAATATTTATAAAAAAAAAATTAAAAAAAAAAAAAACATTTAATGTAATTATTTATTTAAAATTAAAAAAAAAATATTTAATCAAATAAAAATGTTAAAAGAAAATAAACACAAAATAAACGATCAATTTATTTGAAGCGACAAAAAAAATTATTTTGTTTGCAGCTGGCAATGCTATTATATTTTCATAGATTTTTTTGCTAGAGATTTGGCAAAAAATAATTTTACGTTGGCATTTTTATTTGGTGGAATCAATTGAATTAATTTATAAAAGAATAAAGATTTCAACCAAATCTCTAGCAAAATATGTGGGAGATTTGAAACCAAATCAAATGAGTTTCTGTGACACCTCGAAATTTATTTCAGTTCGTCGCAATTTATGTGACAGCCCTGATAAAAGGATTAGGTTTGATATTAATGCAATACAAAACTGGTTAAGGAACATTATTTCAATTTCCAGTTAAGCACTAACTGACAATTACTTCATATATATTTAACTTCTAGTTAATGCTTAACTCTATATTGAAAAAAATGGAAATTATAAGTTTAATGAGTAATAATTTAATATAACTTTATGTAGGTATATAGTTTTTTAGGTATATTTCAGCCAGATCACTTTTGCTTACGCATGACCACATGTTATACATACAAACTACTGCATACTTTTAGGCTGTATCGCTAGAAAAAATGCTGCCTTAGAGTGAGCAATACATTTTACCAATTCTAAATTGAGCACCCTGTTTAGTTTACAAACACCCTGTTGTTAAAGCACACTTTTAGGCGTCTGATTATGTGGAATGTATACAAAACTGTTGAAAAAAATCTACATGAAAAGTTTTTTTGGGCGTTTGATCGAAATATGATTTAATTGCATCACAAATACAACAGAGAAATAAAACTTAAAAGCAAGAAAAGTACTCCAATTACTGCTACTTCACCATACCTTATTCCCAAACTACCGTTGTGCTATAAGGTGTGTAGTATTCTGACTCTCTCTTCTTCTATTTAACTTTTTCTATTTTCCTAAATGGAGTTACAAAAATTGTTTGATAAAATCTTGAGAATTGCAACATGGTCTGCCTTCTGGAATCTCCCGAATCGGGTTTTCCTTTAGGAAAACTAGCAGACCGAACAGATATAGCTACTTCAAGTCAATGAAAATTATCATTGTTTTGTTTTTTTTTTTTTCTTCTAAACTTCAGGTATCATCTTCTGCTTTCATTTCGGCGTTTCAAAGTAAACAAAGTAATAAAACACGCACGCAATTCATACATAAACGCACTTTTCCAACAATTATTTTCGCAAACGTTTCAAGTAATTTGAAGTCAATTTGCAAGCTGTACAAAGGCCGAATAACTTTCTATGTAAGAGCGCACTTAAAGTAAAGAAATGATTAACATTTACATTAATGCATACATTTTTTCCACACTTCAAACTCGTATCGGAATAAAATGGAATAGCATTAAATAGGCGCAATAATGATTACGCATTATAAAAAGGCGATTGACAAAGAATCATGACATCAGCATTTAAATGTCAAACGAGCATAAATAAATGCCGGATTTAAAAAAAAACGCAAACCCACCTATGTACTAGCTTAATGTAATTATTTTTCAAATACTTTAAATACAAAATCATTGAAAGCGCTAAATCATTGAGCTGGAATGGCATCTAATTGTCATCCTGTGTCAATACTCAGGCGCAGTAGTATCTCATCAACGGCAACGCCTGCGTTTAAGTAAAAAATTAAATACTTTATAATTAAATGAAAATCTGCTGATCATGAGAAGAAGAAGAAGAAGAAGAAAAATTTGTGCTTCGATGAAAATGCAACGGACAGACAGTTAGGCTGGTCAGTGGGTTGTTCATTTTTCTCGATAGTTTACTTCATTGAATGGTTTAGCAGGGAAACATATAATTATGAGTGGGTAACTTTAATGCCACTCTACCCTACTCCTCTGTTACAACTTTTGCTCTCACCTTTTGAATGACGTTTTCAAGAGTCAAGACTCTAGGAATCATCAACAACAACAATATTTCCACTATAAACTTTCGCTTTCAGTAAAAAGTATAAAAAAAATAAAATAAAAAATATTAAATCGGAAAGTGACCATTTGCATATGATATTCTTCTGTTTTTTTTTTTTTTTTTTTTTCAACTTGAAGTTTTCGTGACAAACTGGTGAAAATTATCATTCGAAAACTTCATGTCAAGGGAATGATTGTTGTACATAAAAGCAAGTGCATATCACGAAATTGAAGACAATCGATTTAATGGCCAACAACAACAACAACAAAAACAACATCAAAAGCTATGCATAATTTGTATAGATATCACGATTTTATATTTCTTTTTTTTTTCTTTTTATTATGATTCACTGTAGTAGTGCAACTTCTTCAATCCTTTTTTTTATTTTTTTGTTGCTGCACAGTAATCGATCATCAAAGTTCACTCTCAAAGTTTGTTGGCATTTGGTTTGGTCAAATTAGCAATAATTCAAGTGGTTAACTTTGCGTTTAGACAAAAAGAAGAAAAAATCAAACACTTTCACATTACATATTTTTTTTCAAAGTTGCATTACAGTGAAGTAGATGCTTGAGGAGTTCATGCATTGATAATAATCTAAATGAGTGAATGAGTCTGTCTATGTGGGAGCAAAATGTTATGTAGTGAATGTTTCGGACGTTACAAACGTATCTAGATCTAAAATGTAAATGTATTAAAACAATCATGCAATGCTATGATAAAAAGATATATTATATTAAGCTTAAGGTATACCCTAAACAAATTATTGATCGAGGGTAACAAATAGTGAAGTCATTAGGGATGACTACTGTGTGCATCTTTGGCTTGAATTGTTTAACTCTTGGCGGCTCATATAAAATGTATTTGTCTTGTTAAGCTGGAGAGCAAATAAAACGAATAAAAAAAGTGGTTCTTCAAAAAATATTTAGCGTTGCTTTTGTTTCCTTTATTGTCTGGGAACAAGATTTTTAAGTATGTATTTCAAAAACAATTCAAGAGCGCACTTGCAGCAATTTGACTTGCAAGTGGAACTTTCGTTTTTCTTTTCAAAACAACTTACTACTTCTTTTACTTGAAGTTTATTCAAGTGTTTATATTTCCTATAAATCTTTTGTAAAATCCGAAAAAAGAATAAACAATTTTCATTGTATTTTTTTTTTTTTTTTTTGTTTGGAAAGTGTTTTTCAAGTCATTATACATTCGAGACACATTTTTTTGGGGTTTTTGTTATACAAATGCGTTATTCCGTCAGCCAAGTTTGTCAGCAAAGTACATATTTCGCTTTTCAATTTTGGAATAAACACATTTGTAATAATTCTTTAATAATAATGCTTTGAAGTTTTTAATTTTTTATTTGCTTTTTGTTTTTTTTTTTTTTTCTTGTTAAGATGACGCCAAAGATACATACACTTGACTTGTTACTTCATCGCTTTCGTTTTCCTTTATGTCCGTGGGAAGTATTTACGATAACAACCTACAAGATACATGCACGTATCTTTTTTTTTTTGTATTTGTTGAAAGTAGAAGTTTTTTTTTTTTCTCTTCAAGGGTGTCATTTATGGCATATTTTTATGTTAATGCTTTTACTTTTAAGCGAATCTTATTATTTAACAAAAAAAAAAATTCAGTTAGTTAAATGTTTAGTTTTGCATTTTATGTGTTAGTTTAGCACTATTTTAAAAATTTAAAATCTTACATAAAAAATCTATAAAGTTTCACTTTTAGTTTTAAAATTTAAAAAAATTAGTGGCATCACCTTTCAAAAATTGCCATAAATAATTTTATCGAACATATAAATAACCAAATTTGCCAAATATCTTAATTTATGATTTGATGAAATCGTCAAAATTGGAAAGAGTTAAAATAAATTTTACGCGCATTCATCAAAGATTGATTGTAAATTGTTGCACCGCATTTTTTTTTTTGGTGCCAATAAACAATTTCACCTTTGAATAATTCTGCAATTTATATGCTTTGCAAATATATTGAAAAAATTTATGAACCAGAAAATAATATGTAAGAGTTTTTAAATGGAAAAAGAAATCTTAAAACTACAAGATACATTTTACACACAACTGAATCCTGTATTAGAAACGGTAAGGGCTGCGTAGATACTTGAAGGAATCGTTATTTGTACACATACTCAAATGAAAAGTTTTTCCCCTTCTTATATTAAACTTTCATTAATTCTGAGACACAATTCACATCTTGCGTTGATACTGGGAAACCCTATCGAAACAAAAATACAAGTAAACTAGGCTAGCTGAGTGGTATGACTTTCGTTGGGGCTCTCGATTTGTTTACTTCAAAAAGAAGCATAACACTTTTTTTTTTGGTTTACCATATTCGCATATTCTGTACAATAAATGTTGTACAGATGAGTATTTTTGGTAATGATAATATCGATATTTATCGAATATGAGCATCGATGACAAAAGAGTATGGTATCGAGTATGTACTTGTTTCTAAACATTTCCAGAAACGTTTTCATTGACGGAAATTACTGGTTTTCTCCGAGGCAGTTATTGTGAGCAGATTAAATTTGGAAGGAATAGATCGAAGTGACTATGGGACAGTCCCCAAACAAGCGCCATTTTGATGTTGGAAGGGGTAATCAGGTTATAAATTTAATTAATGGAGACTGCCGCGCTTTCTATATTTCTGTCGCTCTGTAAACCGCTTTGTGATTTAAGTAATTTCAAAATCTTCCAAGCTTGAAACATAATTTATTACATTACATTATTTAACTTATCCCATTTTAAGGGATAGTGCCAAAATTTAAATAATTTTTCTAAATTTATGAATGCGTATTTTTTTTATTTTTTTTTTAATTTCGCTAGGCTCTCAGTCTAGCAACAACAACGACAAAAATTTTAGCAAGGTCAATATTTTTTAATTTTTCTTGTTTTATGTTTTCTTTATCTATTTTTATTTATTATTATTTTTTATGCCTACAAGTCATGTGTAAAGCTGTAAAAGCAACACATATATCCAAATCACAACATTGATTAAAATTAAGCCTACTGCTTTCATCAACAATCTTTCTACACAATTATCTCTTTCTATAAGATTTTTATGTCTTTTTTGTTTTGTTTTATCGATTATCATAATAAAAAAAAAGTAACCTTTACCGAAAAACTAAATTGAATTTAAAAATCAAAAGTGAAGGTAGTCAATTTCAAACCACAAATCAAAATAATTACGCAGCTTCCCAGCAGCCAAGAAAAAGTGAAAAAATGTTAAAGTTTTATATTTGCAAAACTGAGAGAAAAACGATAATAAAAATAAGTTTTCTAAATTCAGTTTTACTTTCTACTTTTTTTTCCTAATTAATTGCACGACACACCTTCGCAAAAATAAGAAAATTATGAAATTATTTTTCTAAAAAGTGAAATAGCAACAAAAAAAAAAAAAAATATTTTATTTAAAGCAAAAATTAAAAAATTTTTTTTTTTTTTTGCTAAAATTTTAATTTTTGCCAATTAGGCGCACCAAATACCGAAACTGATGACTTTATGCGCAGCAAAAACCCAACAAATGTCCGGTAATGACCAAAATAAGAGAAGACTTGTCTCAATAGAAATTCTGCTGCTGCTGTGCTGCAAGGGAAAGGTGTAAAAATATTCAAGGAAAAGTACAAATAAACTTCAAACAAACAAACAAAAAAAAAAATCGCATATAGCCAGACTCAATGAAGTTGAAAGTTTTCGCTTTTATAAAAATGTAAGAAAAAAAAAGTTATTGTGCAATTAGTTTTCTAATAAACCGACAAATTTTTTTTTTAATAAATAAATAAATTTACTTTTCTTTAGATTTTTTAATTATTCATTTGTTACGCTAACTAATTTCGCTTTTTTTGTCATCGATGGCACGATTTTTCAAGTGATTTTTGCGTAAGTTTTTATTATTATTATTATTGTTGTTGTATTTATTGTTGTTGTTGTCAAAACAAAACAAAAAATTAATAATTGCTTTTCGTGTCGTTTATGGATTTATTTAATAAAGATTCGCATAACTAGGCTTAGCCTCATTTTTTTTCTTTAGTTTTGTTTAAGCACAAAAAACACAATCTTCATTGCTTGCATTTTAGTTTTGAGACACGTGCTAATTGAAATAGTAATTTGCAAATTTAATTTAATGTTTACACTCAATTGTACATTTTTGGGGTATATGCGAATAACGTCTGCGCTATATATAAACGGTCAAAAGTAAACTAAGAAGAGTCAAGCAAGTGTTAAAGTCAAAATGTTGTATGTAAGTGTTACGATAGGTTTGTTCTGGAAGACAAAGACCGTAAAGGTCACAAAAAGTTTAAAAATGAAGAATTATAGGCATAACACGATGAAGACCAGTGGCAAACCCAAATGAACTTGCTGATTCATTAGAAGGTAGGTAAACAAGCAATCGTTTTCATTAGTTTGGAATCCCTGGGAATGACCGAACAACCAGTGCAATTGAACGCCGTGCGAATTGAAAGCGAGAGACGTTGACTGGCGATTTCTCACCTTGGAACAGCTGCTTGAACTGCAGAAATGGAAGGGTTTTTTTTGCATCGAATTGTGACTGGCGATGAAAAGTTAATCGATAACAACAACCCCAAGCGAAAAAATCGAACATTAAGACCAGCGAACCATCACTATCGCAGGCAAAGAGAAATACCTATGGAGCTCGTGCTCTGTGTTTGTTGGAACCAACGCATTGTGATTTATTAGGAACTGTTAAAACCGAATGAAATGATAAGGATGAAGCGTTACCGAACTCTATTGATGCATTTGAGATGAGCACTTAAGGAAAAATGGCCGAAATAAGCCGATTGACACTTGAAAGTATTTTTTCAACACGATAATGCTCGTCTACACGTCGCAAAACTAGTCCAAACGTGCGCCAAGCCCGGCATATTTTCAGATATTGCTTTTGCTGACTACCCTACATGCGAATGATTGATGGCCTACCCTAGTAAAGATTGCCAAGACAAGCTTGCCAAAAATGATGAGAAAAAACAGGAACTAGGGATGGACAATAATTTGAATAATCCATTTATGCATCCCAGTAGAAAAAACTTGACTGAAACACATTTTTTAATGGCCTTAAAGAACATGTAACAAAAATATATAGAACGAGTTGTACTTGTATCACAAAATGTATATACATATATCAAGAATTAAATATAATTATATCAAGATCGAACTTCAACTTGCATCAAGAACGAACTTGAACTTGTATTAAGAACGAACTGGAACTTGCATCAAGAACGAACTTGAACTATGCATCAAGAACGAACTTGAACTTGTATCAAGAACAGATTTTGCTTATATCAACAACAAATTGTAGTTGTATTAAGAAAACAAATTGTACTTGTCTATAGAACGAATTGTATTTATATCAAGAACGAATTGTTCTTGTATCAAGATCGAACTTGAACTTGTATGAAAAACGAATTGCTCTAGTACCAGGAGGGAATGGTACTAATATTAGAAACAAATTGTTCTTGTATTAAGAACGAATTGTATTTGTCTCAAGAACGAATGGTTCTAGCTGTTCTTTATTTAAAAGAGCACTTTACTCTCTGTGTTTATTGTGTACAGGGTATATCGTAGTGAAGTTTATTCAACTGTAAAGTTTTTTTCTTTCTTTTTAATATTATTTTATATAGTTTTATTTTTCATTTTATTTATTTATTTATTTTATTTTTTTTTTTTGTCTGTGTTTGATTTTCTTGTTGTAAATAGTAATAATGTCCGCTTTTATATTAAAAAAATTTGTTAAACTAATACAAAAAGTAGTCAAAGCACTTTTGTTAAACACTTTCATTTTGAATACGCTACCAAATTTTACTCAATGAAAAAAAAAAAAAAAATGAGGTACACACATATTTTTTATTAAGTAATGTAAACATGTTAAAAACTTGCTAAAAGTGAAATTATTATTATTATTATTATTGTTGTGAAGAAGAAGAGCTGAGCTGTTAACTAACAAACAAATTGTTATGCTAGTATGTATCATAATACTAAAACATTTTTAAGATAGGCACATATCATACATTTAAATGCAATATGAAGTTTAAAGGTTGAAAAACTAATTAATAAATCATTAAAACTCGAAAATATCAAATAAACTTCGTCGCATAAGATTTTCATTTCAAACAAAACTATACATTTTTTTTTTTTTTTTTTTGTTGTTAATCAATCAAAATGCGCAACTTAATTTTGAAACGAATAAATCAAAGCAAGAGCATCAAAGTGATTAATTATACAAAAAAAGATACTACAAAAAGCCGACAACAATTTGAGATACATAATATGCGAATGACCAATCAAGCATTTTATGCTCAACAAAGTAAAAAAAAAACTTTCATTTTCAAACGAAATAAAATGTAATAAAAATAAAATATTGCAAAAATCAAAACAAAATAAAAATAGTTTATTAATTTTGGATGTAAACTAAAGAAGAAATCTTCTTCAAACAGTTAAACCGAACGCCTGAAGTAGATACATATTTATTTTTTTTTTTTTTGGAAGTAATAAAAAATCCACAGCGCTTAATTTTAATGTGAAACAATTTTCGATTTGTTAGACAAGAAGATGCGTTGCGTTCGATGAGTTTGCTTGAAATATAATTTCTCACACTTGTCGCTTAAGACTTTACATGGGGCATCATGTTGTGTTTTGGAATAAAGTATCTTAACAAGTGCCAGACGCCACAGTTGATTATGATCGATTATCAAAATCGTTTTTAAATTTTTTTTTTTTATTGAAATTGTGCAAAAAAATATTTTTTTAATGGCTTCAATTGAAAGCGAAACGTTAATTCGTAATTATTGTTTGGTTTTCGGTTATTCTTAAAATCAGTTACTGTAAATTTAATTAAAATTTTCTCCTTAATGCAACAATTTTTTCAAAAAACAAAATTTTAAATTGAAATATTAAAAAATTATTTTAACGGTTTCCAAAAAGCTTTTCTATTCATTTCATTTAGTAATTAAAATCATAAATAAAAACTACTAAAAATCGAATTAACAAAAAACTTTTATTTTACTTTTGTGAAATTTCAATTTAAATTAAATTTATTTGATTTTGCTTATTGAATTTCTTTATGTTTTTTTTTTTTTTTTTAAGACTTAACATAATTTCTTATGCGTATCTTTGTATCTGATGCGGTTTGTAGCTTTACAGTTATTATATAATTTAACAAAATAAAAGGAAATAGAAGTAAGACAAAGCGTTTGCGTCTCGTGCAAAGAATGGCGTGGCATTTTTTATTAAGCTATTTTTTTTTTTTTTTATAACAAATTCAAAGTATTTTTTTTTTTTTTTTGTGCTCTTCAACTTCTTTTTCTACTTTTGTTTCTATTTATATTTTTTTTTTTTTTCTACTTTTTTTATATACGGATTTGATCAGTGAAAGTGTTTCGATTTAAATTCATTTGTCTTTGTTTCTTTAGTTTTTGTTCATAAATTTAAGTTAAAAATTTTTTTTATGATTTTCAAAGCTTTTAATTTCAATGTTCCCAGTTTTAAACGAGTTATTTCGTAATAGTTTAGCTATTGAGTGTAACTAAAGTTAATTTACTTGTAAGACTTTAAACGAAAATTGCTTTTAATTAAATGTACAGCATCTTTAGTTCATGAGAAACAGTCATTTTGGTTATTAAACTGTTTAAGTGTTCAAGAAAGTCATTAAGCATGTATTTGTATATATTTTTTTTTTTTTTTTGGCAAAAAGTTGATGCCACCTCTAGAAAATAGCGCTGCAATCTAGTGTCCGAATTAACATAAGTTATGTTTTCACTAACGTTCGTGTTTGCGTTAGCGTAAAACTGTTGCTGTACGAAAGTTTATATGAATAGAATTTGTCTACACTAGGCGCTGCTTCAAAAGCAACAGGTTAACGCAAACGCTTATGTCAGTGGAAACATAAAATTAGCCTTGCATTAAACTCGATTTAAGTAGAAGTTAAATTGATCACTTGCCTAGCAGTTCACTTAGCAATTGCTTTAGTCGAATATAGGATTCTCCGATTATGTTTACACAAAAATACTTCATGCACCTCTTCGATGTAAATAAACTTCTTCAGATTTTTATCTGTCGCATTAAAAATACACCAAAAAACAAAAAAGATTTCTACGCTGCACGTGCTTTGTATTCAAAATGAAAATGAAATTCCCACAGAAGAAAACGAAATGTCGTTTTTCATTTTAAGCAAAAAAAAAAAGAAAAAAACAAGTAAACATTTCAATAGCTTGATTTTTTTTTTTTTTTTTTTTTTTTCTGTTGACCACAATGACGCTGAACGTAAGACGAAAGTGAAATTCTATGCGCATACCTAGCAAGCAGCACAAACCCAAAACCCGGTATGCCAAGGGAATATTTTCGCTGGCTGGGCTACTAAGTAAAACGCTTTTGTGTTGCGTTAACTTCACGTCACGTCACAAAAAAGCGCTTTGGGGCTCCATGCCACGCTTGACCAAGCGAACAAGTGGCGTTTATGGTAATTTGCTGTCGTCGTCGTTGTCTTTGTGGTCGTTCTTGTGTCTGTTGTACTAACTAAAATTTTCCAACAAGTTACTTGCAGCAGCGGCCGCGGCAGTTAACAATGACGAAAGCGAAAATAAACAAAAAAAAAAAAAAAACAAAGCCTTTGGTCTAGCGCCAAGTGAAATTTGGGTCAAGGAAATGGCAAATAACCGATTTATGCGATTCATGCGACAAACTAAAAGATTGCCACAAGTTGCACAAAATTGCAGTCTTTTCGAAGTTGCAATAACTTGTTGATGTGATAATTGTTGTTGGTGTTGCTGCTGTTGCTTTTGTGGTAACTTCAAAATTCGCAAAAAAAAAAAAAAAAGTTGTGAAAATTAAAATGTTAAATATAATTGTGACAAGTTAGTAAGCAAGCAAGTATGTATCTTGTATCTTTTGTTTCCGTTGGCAATTTACGAATAGGCGTCATACACAATATTTTACTTGTTCAAAGATAAATTCGCTGCCTGACTGCCTGACTAAAGTTGTTTGATTTTCAATGTTGATTGAGTCGTTTAATATGCTTCGCATATCTTCGTTGCATGTAAATTGCGCATACGCCGCGTTGTCAAAAGTGTTGACTTTTGTTTTATTGTTGTTGTTATTAGTATTATTATTACTTTTGTTGTTGTTGTTGTTGTTGCTACCGGTGTACCACCACCAAAATTGTTAGTTTTGCTTAAAATTTTTGCTGTTTTGCTTTATTATTGGCATCGTCAGTGGTCGTCGTCAGGCAATAGAAAGTTAAGAAAGTGCTTTTGCTGTTATTAAATATTTTGTTATTGTATTTATATTTATTGTATTTGAAAAACTATTATAACCCTATTTAAATTGTTTAAGTTAATTTTTGTCTTACATTTGTATGAAATTCATTGCATGTACCTTTTTATATTATAAACTGAAGCTTTTTAATAAAATAAAAATTAAATTTAAAATAAACCAAATATTTATTTGATTTCAATTTACTCGAGCTGAATGATGAGTTACCTAGCTAAACTTTAAACTTTTCTATAGTTGTCATGGCTTCTTTTGGAGTATTTAGATTTTAATTGCAGTTTCTATGATTGGAATAAAATGAATTAAGAATAGAGCACAGGCAAAGAATCAAAACAGACGATATGCCGGACAGACATTGCTATAGCCTAGCTCCAGATTTAGCTATGCGCTACGAAGTTGTAGAGCAATTAATCGCATTTTCCGAATTGAATTGTTGACATTTGATCTGAAAATGCGCGGAATAGCCTCAGTGTTCACTTAAAAACGTTAAATTAAGAATATTCTTAACAGTCTCCGTGATTTAAATATTTCAAAAATAATGTTAAAAATATAACTCGTGTCGAATAAGTTTTTTTTATTAAAAAATGTTCAATTCTGATTTGTAGCTTATTGAAAAGACTTTCAAATTTTGAAGCCTTTTATTGTTAAAATTATTTCTTGACATTGTCTATTTATATTCCTTTTTTTTCATACAAAAAGTTGGAAGTGAAAGCAACTGTCATTGCGTTGAGAAGTTTAAGGAGAAGATACTTTACAATTGATACAATTGATATGAACATGCATTAGATAATGATAGACGATATGCTATGCTGCGTGTTACTCAGACAGACAGACGACTGTTATGCACACATACACACATATATGTACATAAAAAAACACATATAGAAACAGGTGCTGTAATTTTTTTTATTGAATGAACTCAAGTCAGCGCTAAATAGATTCATAACTTATTTTACAACTAAAGCTTAAATGCACATCATCAATTTTTAAGCATCTTAAACGAACAAACAACCACTTACAAATCAGCTGAAGCGCATGCGCAGTTTACAGTGACACAACAGCGAAGTAACAGTTAGGCTCACGGCGAACAGACTTAACCCGAAACACAAGTTGTAAACCGATTCAGTTGAGTTTGAAACGCGCATGCGCACGGTTATCAAAAAACGCGTTGCGCTACATCAAAAGCAAACGTTTCTCTAAAGAAAAAACTAAACAAAAATACAGAAAGAAAGTAAGCAAAGTTAAAGCCAACAGCAAAACATTCCAAACTTGTAGATACACAGAAGCGCGTCTCAATAATAAAAAAAAAAAAACAGAAACAAAAAAAAAAAAAAAAGCATAAATACTCACACGTTCGCTCCAAGTAGTAAAGCTCAAAGTAGCAGCAGCGGTAGACAGACATCGGCTGTAAAAGACCGAAAGAAGAAGTCTTTGCTGATGCGCTCACTTTGCTATACGCTCGCTCGACTCGACTCGACTCGACGCGCTCACACAGCTGCTAAAGTGAAAGTTTATACAAAAGTGGCGAAGGTCCGTTATCTTTAAGCTCAGACACACGTTGAGCGTTCAGTTGACCGGACGCATGCGCGGACACAACAAACAACAAACTAAATCGAGAAACTTGTGTGAATTATTTGAATGTTGCTCCGTTTTGAGCAATGTTCTTGCGGTATTTTTTTAATTAAAACAAAAAATAAAAAAAATAAAAATTAAATAAACATAAAAAAAAAAAGAAGAACTGCAAAGTGAACAGTTAACGAAAAGTGTTTATAAAAATATTTTAATTATTTTTATTTAAATAAAACAAAATTTTAATATTTCTTTTCAAGTTTGTTGCTTAAGTCTTTCGTTTGTGCGCGAACAAAAAAAAAATTTTAAATAAATTAATAAAAAAAAAAAGGAATTATATGCATAAAAATTTAAAAAAAAAAATTATATAAAAAAAAAATTTAAACTAGATTTAGCACAACTTAAAAATTTTTGTGCCAACAACAATAAAACGCATTGGAAGAAAAAAAATTAAAATAACGCACAAATAACTTAAAACATGTTTAAGTGGGTTACGCCGGCGTCGACAGCGGTGACGTTGCGGTCATTCTTTGCGACAAATACAACAACAAGAACGACAATGAGTGAAAAACTACAACATCCACAACAACGACTTTATTCTACGAAAAAAGCAGCAGCAGCAACAACAAAAACAACAACGAGCAAAATTAGAAAAACAACGACAACAACAACTTTAGTCAATTTAACACTAACAACAACACTATTAATAATAATCGCATTATGCGCACAAACAACAAATGGATTTAGATCAATTGAAACAAATGGCAGCGGTAAGCTTTATGACAAAAATAAATAAATAAATAAAAAGATAAAAAAATAAGTTAATAAATAAAAATAAATTGTATCTCATAAATAAAAAAGTATCTGAATGAAGCAACGCATGCATGAATGAGTGTATTGTATAAATAAATAGTATAATGCCTTAGAAGAGTAACGTTTTATGTCGAAATGAAAGAATTAAAATATTTCAGATTATGGATTATACTATTTATTTCACTATTCTTATTGACTTAACCTAAACTCCAGTTACTTACCTAAGCAGCAGATCATAATTATTATGAAGCTAATTCAGTGTTATTCGTTAAGAATTCGTTGTTTACACCGCTGCTGCTAAACTGTGAATCTGCTGTTGTGTCAAGTACCATAAACGTTTTTTTTTTTTTTTTTTTGTTTAGTCATGGCAGTAGACTAAAATTTGTTGCTTATGATGTAACAATTTAATCAGGTTCAATTATCTTCTAACGAATTTTCACGCCTAATGTGTTTAGATATATCTCCAAATTATCGAAATCTCTATAGTGACTTTAGTACTTTTTTTTGAATATATTTTTTTAGAAATTCACAAATTGTTTCATATTTCATGGATAGTTTCAAAGTATTTTCATCTATTCAAATATAAATATTTTTTAGTATGTCACAAATTATTTAAAAAAAATTTTTTAAACACAAAATAATGATTTTCTTTTCATTCAAAAAAAAAAAAAAAGAAATAATTTTAGTACTAATAAAACGTATTGTTCGTATTCTTATTGTTAATGTTTACAAATATTTTCATTTTTGCTGTCAATACGAGTGAAAGCCAATGACAATGACAATCAAAACGTATAAATTGCAAACCTTTGTGTTGCGCGTTCAATAAAAATAGTTTTTTTTTTTTCTTCATTGTTGCTCGACAAATGATGATGTTGATGGTGTGTAGTACTTTCCTCATAAACGCATTTTGCACTTAGTGCTAAATAAAAGTAGCGTATTTAGTTCATTTGACGCTAGATTAACTTGGCTTTTTCTTTCTTTACTACCTTAAAAAATGTTTTTTTTTTTTTATTTTTTTTTTTTTTTTTTTTTTTTTGTATGCTTCATATTGTATATGTACGAACGGTCTTTTAGTTTATAGCAAAAATACCATTTAGTAACGCGCTAAAAAGAAATTCAACGCAACAAAAGTGGCAAAAAACTTTCTTGTCTATTTCTATTTAGTATCTTTATGACACAATGCCACACATGTGTATAGTATGTATGTATCTAGATACTTTTCATTGTGTTAATTATTGTCTTTTAGATTTGTGATTTCATTTTTTGTGCGTTTTTATTTTTTTAGAAATAAAGCGAAAAAAAGTGAAATAAACGCAATTTGTGTTACTTATTTTTTTGCACAAAGAAATGTCACTTGATTGAGCGTGAAAATAGTTCAGGTCAACGAGTTTGAGTGTGTTAAAAATATAAAAAAAATATAGCAAGCCTTTTAATGAGTGTTGTATAGTATATAGTGCACGGTGTTGTATGATTCTTGGATAAAGTTAAATGAGCCTAAGAATTATGTAAAAAATATATACAAGAAAAAGTGTGTAGTTTGGTAAAGAAGGGTTTCGAACAGATTTCACAGATAAAATCAAAAGACTTTTCTCAAATTTTTAGTTAGATACATTTTACTAGCGGATATCCGGCGTTTGACTATAGAAATTCTGAATAAGTTCCAAAAAAAGTCAAGTTCCAAACGGTTGCACTTAAAATATAAAATACAAACCTTTGAGACCTACCCACTCTGAAACATTACTTGGTCGCATTTTAACACAAACCTGGCACAATATTTTTATTATGCGACATGAAAACTTCTTTATTACATAATTTAGCTACACCAAAATTTGGTGGAGATTTTACCTATGTTAGTCCCTATGTTGTAAATTTCTGTTCTAAATAAAAAATAAATTAATAATTATGTAAATACAATTTTTAGTCATGTTAATCAAAAAACTTTTGAATAACAACATCAGATGAGCTTCTGTTTGCTTCAAACGCTTACAAAGCACTTTTCGGATTAAAAATTTATTTCTGCTGCTGCCACTCAAAGTGCTCTGACGTCAATGCACACAGAATGAACTAAATAATAATAAAAAAAAAAAAAAACAAATCGATAGCTGCAGCACTTTTCAATTCTATCAAAACTATCCAGCAATAAAATACAATTTTCAATTTCTATTTAATTCTTAGCAAGCAAGCACGTTGCACTTTACTCGTTTTCCGTGCGCTTTAAAGCGCGCCAAGTACAACAAGAAGAAAAAAAAAACTATCTTTTCATTGTTGCAAAAGTCAGCGTGCATTGAAAATGCTACTTTAAACTAAATAGAAAGAAAAAAATATATATATATGTAAGTAAAATAGATAGTTAGAATACATTGAAGCCAATGAATGCACATGCAGCAGTCGATTGTGCTAGTTTAAAGTATCTACTTGCGTCTATGAGAGAAAGAGATTGCGAGAGGAAGTGCAAATGCAGCTGAAGCAACAATAAAAACAACAACAACAATAATCAAAGCTTGCTACAATAGCAACAACAGCTTCAATCTGGACAACGTCAATAATTTCTAAATCACGTTTTTACCGCTTTGCTAGCAAACAGCAAATGCTGCAACCGCTTCCAGTTGTATTACTGCTCTGTTGCTGCTTTTGCTGCTGCTGTTGTTGATGTTGCAGTCGCTGCCAATCACAGCTTGTCATTAAAGCAAATACTTGTTGTTGTTACTGTTGCTGTAGTAGCTGCAACATTTGAAAACTGTGCTGCATTTTATGTAGATTTAAACTGATTTCAATCACATCACATTGAATTGCTGCTATTGCTTTTGGCAAATTGTCTGACTGGTTGCAATTCAAAGCAAAAAAAAAAAAAAAAACAACAACAACAAAAAAAAGTTTTATTTTTGAAGTTTTTTTTTTTTCTTTTTAACACTACCGGCTGACCTAGAGGCCATTTGATTGACTGATTTTTTGTTGAGCGGTATTTAATTTTCTATATTTACTACGAGTGCTGTTTGAAGCGTATTTAAAATTTTTGAAAAATTTCTAAAATTAAATTTTATTTTCATTGCATTTAATTATTGCGCACAATTTATTATTATTATTTTTTTTTAACAATAGAAATCAGTCATTATAAAATAAATATTTTGATTTATGCAAATACATTGCCATGAGGCGAACGCTTCTAATTGCTTCATATTGGCACACACACACTCGTGTGAAAGTGTGTTGACTTTCTTTGATAATTTTTCCCACCAAGCTCAGCTTTAGATCTCAATCAGTCAACTGATTTTATAATTACATTTTATACACTTCATAAACTTAATTCAAACACCGTGAAAGACAGTAGTTCATGATTTAAAAAAAAAAAAAAAAACAAAACTATAAAAAAAAAAAAAACTGTGACAAGTGTCTAATATCATTAAAGCTGTTTGTTGAACACCAAACGCAGCATTTAGTTCGCTTGAAAAGATGTAAACGCTATGCTTATAAGCGATTGAAAAATTTGCTGCACTTCCTACGCTCTGCTTTGTAACTAAATATCTGTCCGTCTGTCCGTCGTTCGTCTGTCTGCCTGTGTGTCTTCTAACTCGTTTTTTGTCTTCTTCTGTTGCTCTGTGATGATGGCGATGATGATGATTTAAACGTATCATTAAACCGATACAATACCAAACAGTAAGAGTATCATTGATGTTACTATTTAACAATTACTGCATGAGTTCGGTTTGAGTAAATTTATCTTTTAAGCTCATCAGGCATTGTTTCAAGGGCTTACTTTTTTGGCAGAAGCAGCAGCAGCAGCAACAAATTAACGCCTGTCAGCAACTGCAGCACAATAAATGAGCAGCAACACACTCGAAATTAGTCTAACAAATCACAAAAAAAAAAAATAAATAAATAAAAACATTAGCGTCTGTATTGGCATGAATGAATGAATGAATGAATGAATGAGCGAATGAATGAGTCAAACAGTGAACTAGTGTCATATCAAAGAGGAAATGGCAACTCAAAACCAAACGACTAAGAAAAGCAACAACAAAAAAAAAACATTCATATGACTTTTTTTTTTGTTTTGACATTTTGCGGTGAAAGTGAAATTCTGCGGCAAAGTTAGCGTCGTCACCATTGCTTCCGCTCTTTTCACATGCATCTGAAAGCTAATACAGTCATAACTTGTACAAGAAGTACCTAAAAAAGATACGAGGTTTGCTAAAAAATTATATACGCGGCATAAAATTGTGTGCTATTATTATTATTTTTTTTTTTTTTTCCATTTTTAATTTCAAATTATTTTAATTTTTTAAATTTATTAAATCATTTCTATTATAAAGTTATATTCGATTAATGTTTCAACAAACCTCTTTATGCGTCATTTACTTTTGAGTTTCTTTGAAACAAAAGTTTTTTTTTATACTAAGAAGTTTTCAGTTTTTATTTTTTTAACTGCATTCGCAAAAGTTTAAAAAAAATTATTCGCTTAGGTTCAATAATTTTTTTGTTTTTATGTTTTGTGTTTTTATTGATTTTGATTCTTTGTCTTCATTGATGTAGTCATTGAAAATCGTGCATGCATGATATCTTTCTAACTTTTTATTCGTTTATTTATAACTTTCACTAACAAAAAAAAAAAAAAAAAACTTCAAGCTTCCGTCACAATATACGCTGAATGCAAATTAATTGCTATCGATATTTAGAATTCGCAATATACAAACAATACAAATATTTACACTTTCATTTGTCACCTGATGCGCATGCAAAAGATACATTTACTAACTCAATGACAGATACAATTCATATGATATACAAATTAAAAAATTTCTAAAACCATTTTTTTTTTAAAGTTTAATGTTGTTTTTACACGACAGTCGTTTTATAATACTAATAATAAATTTGTTGTCTTTGATTCTGATGATGATGCATTCATATCGAACGAAACTTACGCTTATTTACATAAATCTTATTTTATGTTTCCACTAGCATCAGCGTTAACGTTAGTGTTTACCGGTTGCTCTCAAAGATATCAATTACAATAGACAAATAAATTTCATACATAAATTACTGGGAATTAATAAGAAACAGTACATTTGTGTACGTATTTAAGAGTTTAACGCTAAAGCAAACGCTAGTGGAAACATGAAACAAATTAGTAAAAAAACTATGCCGATTACCAAAAAAAATATAAGAATTGATATCCCCGCCATGTATGCACCTGTGACTAGGGCTGTGTGATTGTTGGAAATAATCGATTGTTGATGATTGTAAAAAAAAATTTATTGTTGCTGATTAATCATGATAACCACATCGTATTTTGTTATATAAGTTTTTGATAATATTATTATGTTTGCTGATCTTAGTTCAAATTAAAAAAGTTAATAAATAAAGACCTTTTTTTTTTTTTTTTTGCTTCTCACTTTTCTATTAGGCTTGCTAATTCTGCTTATGCTGCTATTGTCCTCTACTAAAACTACTTGACTATTGATTGTTGCTTAGTAAAATATTGATTCTTGAACAAATCAAACAATTGATTACACAAAATAATCGATTGCTCCTTGATAAATCACACAGTCCTAACTGCGAGCATATTTTCTTTTTTACCAATAATCGATATCAAACATGTCTTTCAATTGTTGAATATTTTAAATTTGGTGTACATTACTTTTACGATAAAATTATCAAAATTGCTCGAGACGAACTATAAAATTTAGACCTAACAAAATTGCTTTTTTTATAGAGCATCTCGAAGTTGAAGCTATTCGACTGCCGCGATGCTCTTATCACTTTAATTAGCCTTTAGTGCAGACTTCCTTGTTACATTTTACAACACTTTGTGACTAATTAAAGAGAGTATTCGATTAAAATATGTCTATGAAGAGTATCTATTAAATGATAAGCAATATTGTCATAAAAAACAACAACAACAACAACGTAAATGCAACGCACTTGTTGTTGTGTTGAAGTTGTGTTGGTTATAATCTTTTTTGTTGTTGTTGTTGTTTTTTGCAGTCACTATCATTGGCTTTCTTTGCATTTGCAAGACAACTTTAAACATGTCCATTCTGGTTCTTCTGAAAACATGCGTGTTTACGCCTTCTTTCTCAACTTAACATTAATAGTCTATCTCATTCCTACGCACTTACATGTAATGTTGATGTTATTTTACCGGCTTTTTTGTTTTTATTCTGTCGTCGTAGTCGTCGTCGTCGTTCGTTGTCGTTGGACAACGTTTTATGCCAAAATAACAAAAACAACTTTACAGATTTAGGTCACTGTTACAATTTACACTGACACTGAAACAGCTGCTGCTGCTGTTACTGTTGCTGCTGTTGGTTTTGGTGCTGCTTTAAACTCGATTAACTTAGTTACTCTCTGCTGCGCCGCTGGCACCAAAAACAAAAAAACTATGGAAGCTGTGCGTCGCGCATCTATATATTGTATTTCTATCTCGTTCTAACATATAGCGGTAGTTCTTATTTTATTTTGTTTGCATGTTGACATGTGGTGAAAGAGAAAGAAAAATTAAAATAAAATAAATAAATAAAAAAAAAACAACCCAAGAACTGTAAACGAAAAACGTTTTGCAAAAAAAAAAAAAAAAAAAAAAAAAAAAAGTTTATGCGACATAAATATATGCATACATGCATACACACACACACATACATGCACATGTATAATGCAATACAACAAAAATGAAATGTTTAAGAGGCAAGTTGCATGCATTCAATGAAATGCAATTTTATGTAATTTAAGTGTTACTCAAACATACAAACAAACAAACATGCCGTATGTATGTATTGTATTGTATAAAAAAAAAATATAGTTTATAACTTCTTTCTCTTTCACTCTTGTGCAACAAAAACAAAAAAAAAAATATGTCGAGTTGCTTGCTTGCTTGCGTGCTGTGCTTTGCGCTTTAACATAAATTCAGTTCATGACACAGTCCAATTCTCAATGAGTATAGTCGAACACCATGTATCGTGGTACAACTTCTTGTATCTAGATACAAATTTGTTTTACTCAAGCGTGTCTATGATTAGTAATTGTTGTTGTTATTGTTTATAAAAAAAAAAATAATAATAATAAATAAAAAACATTTTCATTATGAAAAAAAAAAAAAAAAATTTTATAAATTTTCCTGCTGTGCATGCTAAACGTTTATTTTGTATTGCATGCTGTGCTTTCAACTTGGTTAAACATATTTATTATTTTTTAAAAAGATATTTAAAAATCAGTTGAATATCGAAAATTCAACATATTTAAGCAATCTAAAAATTGTTCATAAAAATAGTAAAAACATAATAGTAGCTTTTTAATAGCAGATAAATATGTTGTTCTAAACTAAACATGCATTACGGATGAAACAAATTCCGATAACATACTTATAAGTTATCGATATTTTTTTTGGGATAGTTATTGATAATATATTGATCGGGTGATCGGACTCTGTTTCTAAACTTTATCAGGTTTAATGATTTTGATTCAAATAAAACATATATGTAACGACAGTTCTTTTTTTTTAATTTTTATTTATTTTTGGTATATTTTTTTTTTTTTTTTTTTTTTTTTTTTATATGAGTCTGGTTTCCGTTGCATTTTTGTACGCTGAACGCGATTCTGGTGCTCAAAAGTAGGCATCACGTCATGATTTCGAGAAATGAGTTTAACAAATTTCAAGCAAAACCAATTCCTGCTTCTTATTTGGTATATTTCAAACAATTTCGCTCCAATTATTTTGAATCTTCCACTATATTAATTATTTTTCTTAAAATTATTTTTTTTTTAATATTTTAAATGCTGCCAATTTGCATATGTAATGCGAATAATTATAATAAAAATAAAAAATAAACCTTAAGGAAATATTTTAAATTAAACAGCAACTTTTTCCAAGAATATTTTTACACTTTCACAAAAGCAATCAGACCAAGCCATGCAAAACGGCAAACGATTCAACGGCAACTGTTACGCTCATAGTGCGTGTGTGTTTAAAAGAAAAAAAGATACAAGATACAAACCTCTCAGATACATTTATGTACTTAAATATAGAATATGTGTTTGCTGCGATTTTTTGCTGTTGTTGTTGTTGTTGTTGTTGCAATTTCTTTGTTGCTACTTTTCGCTTGCTCGACTAATTGATCGATAATAATTTTCCATTTTACCGTTAAATCGCCTCGTTTGTTTACATTCTTAGTCAAAAGTGTTAAAGCAGCCGCAGCAGCAGCAGAACAAGTTTCATACCAAAACGTTTAACACAAAGCAAAAAAAAAAAAAAGAAAATTATAAATAAAGCAACCTGCTTCGCTTCTGCGCAACAGATTGCTATGCAGCATATTTTAATTTTGTTATTAATTTTATACGCTCTTGAAATGATCAAGAAGTATTTACTACGAATAATCTGCATAACATGTAATGAGTAACTTTATGTGTCACATCAAGCTTATCGTTTAAGCTTCTATTTTTTTTTTATTTATGTATCTTTGTATTCATGTGTCAAGTGCAGTTAAATACCGAATTGCCCCAAGGGCTACACGCTGCTGTAGAGAATAATAAAAAAAAGAACATACAAAATCTCTCGCATGCAACAAATTCCGCTGCGCCAATTTTCGTGCTTGATTAATGAGCTTCGATTAGCCGCTTGTCCGCTGAAAGCAACAACAAAAATAAATAAAACAAGAATTTTTTTTGCTTTATAAGCAGCTGGCTTTCAGGTGTTTTACGACAAACTTGTTACGTATCTCATTTTTTTTTTTTTTTTCTTCGCATATTTCTTTAAACATTTTTTTTTCTTTTTATCTCAAAATTTTATATCTCAAAAACATATTCAGACGTTTGACACACTTTGTGTTTGTGTATGTGCATAGATATGTATTGTAAATATATATGATATACATATGTATTTATGTATCAACTTACATGCTTCTTTATGTATTTCAGCGATGCTGTAACCTATTTGCAAATGACTGAATTTCGTAGGCAAACATTTGATACTCTTCAGCAAAAAATTATTTTCGATTTTATTACATTTAGATACTGAAGGAGTCAAGGATAAGCTTCATCAATCCGTTCGTCTGTCTATCTGTCCGTTAGGCGCTCATTGAGCTTCCGTTTTAACAAAGTTTAAGCTTTCTCTCTTGTTTTTGTTCAAATTGGAAATCAATCATAGATTAATTATAATGCAGACAGCTCGCACTTATGGTCAGGTAAATTATGTTATTAAATTAGCATACTGCAACTTGAATCTAACAAGTTTAATTGTGGATAACTTGCAGCTGCATGCAAAATGATAATTTCTTTATCTTTATTCTATGACACACGCCAACGCGTATTCACTGAAAGCAAAATTGATTTAGAATAAAAAGGAAAAAAAAAAAAAAAATAAAAAGTTTTTACGCCAAAAACTACGACAACCGTTTACATTGCATGCATCAGGAATGACCAATGCAGATGGCTACATCTGAAAATGGTACTAAACAAATATTTTAGAGCTCAGTAAAATCTAAAGTTCAAGTTGAATGTCTGACTTATCTAATGATTTCTGATAATAGCCAGAAGAACGGATGTACATATAACGACATAAATGGACAGACGGACATATCAATATAGACTTGGCTTTAAATAATGCTCAAGAATACAATATGTATGAGATTTTCAGCGCTTCTATACCCCTTTTCTGTTATATATCTTTGCACTACATGTAGAGTATTCAAAAACCGTAAGAGCTTAATTTGAGTCACGCGTTGAGATCTTAAGTTTTTTATAAAAATTTAAAAAAAACTTCTGCGGTCAAAGCGTTGGTGTTGTTATTTTTACTTTTTTTTTTTTTTTTAAATGCGGCTAAAGTGTTTAAAAGCAGCGCGTGTATACATTCTTTGCATACTTTATATATAGATACATATATATGCGAGTATTCTAAAGTCTGTTTTATGTCGGTTTTGCGTTGGCCGCTTTTGCGGTTTTATGGTTTTATTCCGAAAGCAAAATTTTATCTTCTATCTTAATCAGATACATTTTTACGTTCTGTAAAATGAAAAGTGCTCAAGACAGAATACAGAAATTTCTTTGTCAAGGTCAAGAAAAAAAAAATATCATTGTAATTTTAAACTTTGTGGAGTTTAAACTGTTTAGGAGTTATTTATTTTACAAGAAGAGATATAGTTCTGAAAAATACATTTTTTTTTTTTAATTTAAATTGAAGATGACACTAGAATTCCTAATAATCCTAGTGAAAGTAAATTATTTGTCTAAATTTTATTTGCTGTTAAAGCACTTTAAAATCACTGTTAACAAACTGTAAATACGCTGCTTGCAGCTCGCCTTCGGTTACAAAATGTTATATGCCAGCGGCATTTTCTCACAATTTAACGATTTACGGAAGAACACTTAAGCGCACTTGTACAACTATGAGCATGCGGATAAGCAACAAAAAGGAAAATACAAAAATAAAATGATAAAAAAAAACTAGATAATATCATTCAAATAGAAAAAATAAGGTGCTTGAAAAAATCACTATCACTTTTGTATAATTATTTCGTTTATTTCTTCTATTTTATTTTCAATTATTTTGAAGTACTTTGCGGTCTATTTTAATTTGTATCTTTTTTTTCATCTATATGCTCTATTAGTCAGACAGTTAGCTAGACTAATTGAAGTTTTTTATGCGGTGTTAAATTTGTTTTGTTGATATTTGTTGAGATACAATTGTATCTGAATATTTGTAAAAGTAGAATTTTTAAAAACAAAGATACAAAATGTTTTGCTAAGATACTTTTGCGCTTGCATATTTTGTTTTAAATACTTTCACTTAAATATTTCACTTAGTATTTGCATTGTTGCAGCTTTATATAAAAAAAAAAGTATCTTATTGATTACCCGATTTTAATTTCGTTATCTTTTGATTTTCATATAATTAACATAAAGCTAATTAATAAAGGAAACTATACGGTACCATAATACAACAATAATAAAGTAAAAGCAATGTGAGATTTTATTTTTTATATAAAGAATGTTTTGTCCTAAATTTCATATAACATTGACACAGTCTAAAGTTGTTCAGCATGTGCTAAGAATGGGCACAATCTATACTATATATGTATGACAGCTTAAAAGCTGGGCCAAGTAGAGCACGCAGCACCGCAGCAGCCGCAGCAGCATTCGCAGCAGCATTCGCAGCGTGTTAATTGAACGCGTAAACTTAGCTTTTAAATTAAAAGTGGCGCAAAGAGTGTATGTGTTCAATTAAATCGAAACATAACAAGTTGCCAAGCATATTTATGCTTTGATTTATAAGAAATAACTAAGAAACTAGTTTCAAAGCTCTTAGATAAATTTTAATAAAAGTCAAATAATTTAAGTAAAATTGTTATTTTAAATTTTAACAAAATTAATTGCGGCATTGCTAACGACAACAATCAAAATCGTAATTTGTTTTCATTGTGTAAAAGGTTAAATTTGGCAAGATTTGAATTACACAAAATGAAAAGTATCTGCTTTATGCGCTTCAGTATATTTGTCGCATGAAATGCGTTCTGAACTTTGACATATTTTCAAAATCAACCTAGTGAAGTGCTACACATGGTCTGAGTAAGAGCAAAATGTAAAAAAAATAAAATTAAAATAAAAAAAAAAAAAAAAAAATTTTACTTTCACTCAACTTTGTAGAAAATGTCAGTTGCAGAGCAACGCATAACAAACAAACAAACAAACCAACGAACAAGCCAAAGTTTTTTATGTTAATTGAGTTTTCTATTGTAAATTCGACATTGTCTTTGCCATTGTCATAATTTACATTGAAAAATGCAATTAAAATTCAGAAGAAAAAAAACCAGCAACTTAAAATAGCAATGAGCTTGGCTGTCACTTTCATGCAAAACAATTAAAACCAAAAAAACAATTAAAAAAATACTCAAAAGGGAAAAACGCATAAAATTAAGTTGACGCTAAAGCATTTCTTTAAAATATATTTTTTTTAAGCATTTAATTAACAAAGATTGAATAGCAACATATGTAAATAAATATGCTGTCTACTACAACAATACAGCTTAAACTTAAAATAAATAAAATACTAAAATAATTTCTTTAATTTTTCTCCCTTCCCGCCTACGCACAAACACACACACAGCTGGACGCAAATTATTTGGTGGCTATCGCATAACTCCAAAACATTGTCGCGCTACAAAAACGCTTCCTGTCTCAGATCCACGCTCCAACGGACCGACAATTTGCATGTTTAATCATGAATGCGCACAGCGTGGTGGCGAAGTGGTTGGCGCCTGTATGGATGGTTTCCTTTTCGGTGCATGCTGTCAGATACCGCATACACATGAACTGGCTAGCACGCTGATCAATGAGGCACAAAACGCATACTTCCAACAACATCAGCAGCAGCAGCAACAGCAACAACAAAAATTGCAATTGCAACAGTCGCTCTCAAATGCAGCGGCTGCACAATCTTATGAAAATTATGCAGAGAATCAGCAACAGTTGCAACAAGAGAGTCAATCGCAAGAGCAACAAAAGTACACCACAGCACAGAAACCGGCACAAGATGAACTAACGCTGAGCACTTATCAATCATCAAGTTCAACGTCATCATTGCCAGAGCAGCAGCAGCAGCATGTTGATATCTATGATCAGCAGAATATAAATAAGGTTTATCAGCAATTGGAGAGCAGCAGCAGCAGCAGCTCATATGGTGTGCCACCGATAGCGAATACGCCGAGCACGGTGCATGTTAGCAATAATTATGAGGCCACTGAAGATGCTATCAATAATAGCGCACAGGATAATGCTGGCTATACACAGTCACAAAATCAAGAGGATAGCGCAGCACAGGAGCAGTACAATTCCAGCACCGAAGCAGCACAATCGAATAGTTTAGAAGTCGATAATGAAGCAGCTGCATCACAAGCTGACAATAATATTAACGCTGAACCACAACAACAACCAACGACATCAACCGCATCCTTCCATGTGCACAAACATTCTGTAAAAATTTCGTCACCATCATCGCCGCCACAGAATGATGATTTTGTTATGCAAGTGCTGAGCACTTTAACGCCGGACCAAGCTAATGGCATGGTAACCTTTACCACAGAAATTCCAAATAGAATATCAAGCAGTATTAGTGAACAGACCAGCTCCGAGTCGAACTCATTCGAGGAGTCGGAAACGGAGAAACCAATTAAAAGCAAGCCAACAAAGCAGCCACTGAAAACGAAACCGAAGCCGAAACCACAAAGACCACAAACACAATCACAACCAGAAGAGCATGCGAATGTACATCATCACAATCATTTGCTACTCGACGGTGCACAGTTTACGCATAGCGACATAACACATCCGGGCGCTGATGCTGATCTTGTCGAGGATGATTTACAGTTCTCCACTGGCTATGGGCCTCAACCGGTCTATGTGGCACCACCTAAAGCAGCAGCTGACAACACCGCTGACTATGTAGCATCCGGCACTAATCAGGTTTCCACAGTGCCCGCATCTGCCTCGGCGGAAGATAAATATGTGCTGGTGCAGACAATTAGCAACGAGAAGCGTCCTTCAACAGTTAACAGCGCCACAACAGCATCATCGATTACAACACATGTCGACTCGATTGAATCGATTATATTGCAATTGAATAATACCAGCCATGGACCCAGTTACAATGTCGTCAGTCAACAGACTCCATCGTACAATAACTATGAAAATGCGCATACATCAGCACAAAATGCTTATGCTGAAGTGACATCTACGTCGCCAGCGACCTACTATCAGGAAATCGAAACGAAACGTCCGGAAAATGTCTATGCACAAACACAGGAGTCGGAGACTGAGCCGGAGCAAAATTATGGCATGACCACAAACGCAAATGCAAATATTGCACAGGAATTGAGCTATGATAAACAGAGCAGCGAACAGTCAAATGATTATGAAGCACTCAAGTCAACTGCTCGTCCACCTCCAAGTTATACAGCTGAGGATAATTCCTTAGCGCAGGATGATCATACAATGCCTGCAAATGGTTATAATGATATTGCCGCCGGAGCTGGAGCAGGAGCAGCGTTACATACATCGGAGTTTAACAAAATGCCTGCTGTTGGTGAAGCATATCCAGTGGAAATGTCATACATAGAAGCCGAGGAACAGCCCGCGTATGCTGCAGCAGCAGCAGCAAGTACCGAGAGCAGCTATCAGAAAATCGGCGCAGCTCAGACAGAACAGCCTGCAGCATCGTACAGCAGCAAACCAGTTGCCTCATACATTGGCATGGTAACAATGCAGAATTACAATCAACAAACTCAAACACCCGTTTACAATCAAGTGCCACAAGAGGTTTCAGTTTCATCGCATGCCACATCGGTGCAGTCCGATTACAATACACAAACTGAGAAATTAACTAGTAGCACCTATGATGAAAGACCATCCACTTATATTCCTTCAACTTCAACCAAACCCGTAGCGTCACGTCCGCAATACGGTGATGCTGATGGTTCCTCTGAAAGACCGGTGCTTGTAACTGCCAGCCCAAAACCACGTCCGAAACCACACAGAAAGCGTCCAGCAGCGAACAGCAGCAACACAAAGAAGACAACTAAGCCCGGTAGTCAGGTGCATAAGAACAATTACAATCAGCCAATAAATAATTATAATCAGCCCTCGTCCGATGCATACCAAAAAGTTGATGCTAATACACGTAAACCCGTAGCACAACCTGCTAACAGTTATAATGATGATGCTGCTGCTGCTACGAAGAGGCCCACATCAAACTACAACAAGGAGGAAGAGGTTTCAAATTCGTATACACAACAACTAACGCAGCAGCAAGTGCCACAGCCGATAAACAATTACAACAGTGATGTGCAAGCGTCCAATATCGAAGCCGATTACAAGCAGCCAGTGCAGCCTTCGTTAACCTATAATCAGGATCAACAGGTTGTCAGTTCGCCCACAAAACGTCCTGGTACACAGAAACCCAGCAGTAAGAGGCCCGCATCGACTAGTTATGTAACCGGTCCGAGCACGCCGCGTCCTGCAGTTACAATCGATTACCACTATGACAAAGTACCACCACTAATCGTTGCCGATGACAAGCTGGACGCATTCATACAGAGTACCGCACAAAACTTACTCGGATCGACACCAAGCAATTATCAAGCGCCCGTCTATGCTACATCAGCTACGCCCATACATATACACGCACCGCAAGATACCAGCTACGGAGCCAGTAGCAGCAGCAGTAGCAGCAGTAACAGCCATAAACGTAAGCCCGGCTTTGTAAAAATCAGTTCCACTTCGAAACCATCAACGCAAACGGTGCTCATTACGCCCAAACCCACAGTCAACAATCTAGTCACAACAAATTATTATACACAACAGCAGCAGCAGTTAACTGATAGCAATAAACAGCAAGATATTTCGTCTTATGCACAAACTACATCGCTGCCCACCTATGGAAGTAGTTCGTACGTTTATCAACCGACTATAACGCGACGTCCAAGCGGCCAGCAAGCGGACAGCACATCCGAGTACGCCAGTATTCCACCAGTTGTTTCCAATGATTTTGATGATCCTGGATACTTCACTGCACAGAGCATGACACATCCTACGTATGCACAATCGACAACAGAGCAAGTTTACGGCATACCATCCGATGATAAGCCTGCATTCCCCGGCTATTATGGCCCAACGCCAACCTATCCTGCCTTCTCAGTACCAGGCGAGAAGCTGGGCAGCAACATCGAAACCGAAACATTTACATCGCAAAATGATCTTGTCAACTTCCCACCTGTACGCAATCCCAATCTGAATATGTCAGCAGCATCGAGTGCAGTAACAACTGATCTGGAATTGTCTACTCCTGCTTTTGTCGAAGATATTATACTAAAGGATAAAATGAATACCTTGGTGAATAAATTGGTTGCTTCACTGCAAGGCAATTTCGAGGCGCTGGCTGATATGATCGATGAGGCCAACAATACAGCACCAGTATCGAGTTATTCCACGGGAATAGCAGCTACAGGCAGCACCACTGGCACACGCAAGCCAACACGTAAACCGACACGTATTGCAAGCACCAGCAAACCTAAAGCCACAACCAAAAAACCAGTGACACGTGTATCTACTAAAGCACCCACTAGAAAATCCACTATAACTACGCGACGTCCCGGCACAACACGTCGCCCGACGGCCACTTCAACACGTAAACCCACCACACGAAAGCCAACACGACGCATTGCAACGACAACGACCACAACCACTGTTAGCTCCGCACGTCCCGCACATGATGTTCCCGATGATGTAGAGGATGAAGAGGACACCAATCCGATTGATAATGAGATCGATCAAGACGATACGTTAAGTTCTTACGGTGCCAGCGGACGCAAAATACGTAAGTTTTAATCGGATTTCGAACACTATTTCGTAACATATTTTGCCAAGCATAGACCCGAAACAAAAGTTTCTCTTTTCTCTTATTCTTAATTTTTCACGCACATACACTAATCGCAAAACGTAATCCAAAAACTATCTTAACCGATCCATATCCATTATATTCAACCATATCCATATTAGCGCGTCCCAAACGTCGTCCAGCGCATAGGCATTAAAATGAATGAAAAATCCAATCTTGCTTCTACACAATCACATATTTCGCTCCTCACCACTCAATTCCATTCCATTTTTTATTACAATCCATTATACAATTCCATCAATCCATGCTATTACTCCAGACAAGCATAAACTTTATCCGGTCTAAACAAAAAATCCCCGAAAAAACAATTTAAAAAAAAAAAAGAAAAGAACACAGAATACACAAATAGCTACGCTTCTTATGCTCTCTTTCTCTCACACTCTTTAACTTGCGCTCACTTTATCTGTGTCTATGTCTCGCTTTCTCTCTCTCTCTCTATCTCTCTTTCTCTCTCTCTCTCTCTCTCTCTGAACACTCCCCACTCCTAACCTCACATTTCACTCCCCATCTACAGAATGCGGCGTACGTCCACACGTTAAATCCGGTCGTATTGTTGGCGGCAAAGGTTCAACATTTGGTGCCTATCCCTGGCAAGTTTTGGTACGTGAATCAACCTGGCTGGGTCTCTTTACAAAGAACAAATGCGGTGGTGTTCTTATAACAAATAAATATGTTATTACAGCAGCGCATTGTCAACCTGGGTAAGTAATTGCTCCATGATTCATGCTTTTGTTTAGACAATAAGACAAATTTTAATCGTTTTTTTTTAGCAGCTTTCTGGCCTCTTTAGTTGCTGTCATGGGTGAATTTGATATTTCCGGTGATTTGGAAAGTAAACGTCCAGTCGCTAAGAATGTTAAACGTGTCATTGTACATCGTCAGTATGATCCGGCAACGTTTGAAAATGATTTGGCGCTACTCGAACTTGAAAGTCCTGTACAATTTGATACGCATATAGGTGAGTTTCTTGTTACAAAAGTTCGACACGTTCAATTCGTAAACGGTATTAAAAACAACTACTGATCCAGAATTATCTTATGGGAATGGTACTCCTCATTGTTATTAGTATTTTTTTATTTTTTTAAATTTTATTCAATGTATGAAATATAATATATGACCAATGCGAAATATTAATTTGAATTCAAAATTCGACAGGCTTTGGGAAAGGATCCGGTCTCCAGTTAGCTCCCTCAGAAACTGCCTGAAATGATGACAAATTGAACGGATTTCATTTAGGTTTCAAACACTGTCACAAACTAAATGACATACATATAATCCATTTAGAAATCCAGTTTTTTACCGGTGTTGGGTATTATCAGTTTGTCAGAAAGTTTGCATTAAATAAGACATCGTAGATCCCATAAAGTATATATATTCTTGATCAGCTCACTGAGACGAGTCCGTCCGGGCTATGTCCGTCTGTCCGTAAGTTTGCTTTTAAAGCCTCAAGTTTTTCTTAGCCCTAAGCAATTTACATGTTAAAGCCAAAATGGCTCGTCCAATTTTAGGTAAAGCTTCCATAAAAATCTTCACCCCTCTTTAGAGTTTTTTCCTACTTCTTCCATGAATTTGTTTAAATTTAAAGACATTTTTCATGTTGTTTAGTGTAATATATTTTAAAAATACACATGGCTTTGCTATAATTTTTGAAGTACGTAAAAAAAAAAAAAAAAAAATTATGCGACGCCCACAAGTTTGTTCACAAAAGTTTATGACCTTGAGCCTTTTGTGCTTGTACGCCCTTTTAATCGCACCAACAATGTTTTATGTTGACTGGCAACAATTTCTCTTCTATTTTTTTGTCCTTGTTTGTGAATGAACGCTTGTTTGAATTTCTATGTAAATATTGACATATTAAATTCAAAGGTATAAATATGTTAAATACCTTGGAAAAAGCAAAATAGGTACATAAATTAAATGGCAAATATGTCAACAAGATGTCTATAAATACTTTTCTAAGAAGATACGCTATTATATTACCTCATTATAATTCCTGTACAGTTGATTGCTGCCTAATGATGCATAAGGATAATTAATAAGAAATATAAATATATATTTTCATCTACTACAATATTTATTTCAGTGCCCATTTGCATGCCAAATGACAATGCTGACTTCACTGGACGCATGGCAACGGTAACGGGCTGGGGACGCCTCAAGTATAATGGCGGTGTACCTGCAGTTTTGCAAGAAGTACAGGTATGTAACCAGTCGAAACTCTGCAAATCAAACGAGTAAATATTTCATTTCTTTTCAAAATTATTTATAGGTGCCTGTTATTGAGAATAGCGTTTGTCAGGAAATGTTTATTACAGCAGGACATCGAAAGAAAATATTAAATTCATTCTTATGTGCTGGCTATGCGAATGGTCAAAAGGATTCGTGTGAAGTATGTGTCTGCTTTAAATTATAAAAAAATAAAGTAAATAAAATATAATTTTTTTTTCAGGGTGACAGTGGCGGTCCTTTAGTGTTGCAACGTCCTGATGGACGCTATGAATTAGCTGGCACCGTTTCGCATGGTATTAAATGTGCAGCGCCGTATCTGCCTGGTGTCTATATGCGTACAACATTCTATAAGCCGTGGTTACGTAGCATAACAAATGTTAATTAAACTAAAACGCAAACAAACGATCAAACAGTCCAATCATTACAAAAAAAAAATGCATCTGTAGATAACACAAAAATACACCCAACTTAGCTAATATAACAACAACTAAAGCACCGCAACCATACACACACACACACTCACATACACTTCATTTGTTATTTTTAAAATATCTTCTTTTTTTTCTTCATCATAAAAGTAGAATTTATTTTAGAAAAAAAAAACATAGAAACATTTAATTTAATTTAAACTTTTTTATGCTTTGCTTTGCGTCATTATTTAATAAGTTAGCAATTTTCTTATTTCTTTCAACTTTGCAATATTTCACGCTGCGTATACGTAATATTTTTTTTTTTATTTTCTGGCGCACAATCTTAGAACTCTTTTATTATTTTTATTTTTTATTATTTTCATTTGAATTAAATCTTTTATATTTGTTAATAATTTATTTAAAAAAAAATATTTAAATATTTCTAAAAAAAAAAATAATTTATAAATATTTTACTTGTGCCTAAGTAGTCTGAATGATTTTTTTATATATAAATATATTATATTTATTTATTTATGTAATATTTAAAATGTAATATTAATGTTCAACGTATGAAAAAATTAGTTAAAATTTCTATTTATTTTAGTTTGTAATTTAAATATTTTTATTGCTTAATTTATTTATTGAACAACTTTTTTTTTTTTTATTATTTTGATTTAACTAAAAGCACTGAAAAATTATTGTTGCTCTGTCGCAAGAGAATACGTTTTAATGAAATTAAGTATAATAGTTGTGCTTAGTTTTTAGCAAAAAAATCTGTTATTGAAATGTTTTTAGTTCAATTGAATTTATTAAAATTTAATATAAATAATTTATTTTGTATAACTTGAATAAAGATATTTATTATATTTGTTAGAGCTAAAAAGCGTATGCAAATAAATAAATCAAAAAAATGTTTTTAAGCGAAAATTTTAAGTTATTTTTTTATATTATAGTAAAAGTAAAATTCTTTTGAAACGACCAAAGTCAATAGAAATAGTAAGATGCGTAACGATATTGCATCGGACCAGATACTTCATCGAACCACTTTGCAAATTATTATGTAGAACACTGATGATCATAAATAAACTATTTAAAGATTCGTATAAGCATTTTTCTTCATTGATTCGTCAATGTGCTTGCCAATTCTTTAATTTTTTTATGTCTTAGGTCGTCGCTTTCTTTTTTTAAATTTTGCAATTGTGCATCCTAATTGGGTACGCTCTCTCTCTCTCTTTCCCCCTCTCTTTCTCTCTCTCTATCTAATTTACAAATTAGAAAATATATCAATATTGCACAAGGTAAATAGTTAAAAAATCATTGCTCCGTATACAAAGCTACAAGCTTAACATAAAGCTTCAAACCACAGCGTTACAGCAATAGATTTCCCATTTTAGCATTTGCCAAATTGATACCATTTGCTATTTTGATTACACAAAACTTTCTGCAGCTTAAGTGCAGTGTAACCAAAATGAAAAGTGAACATTCGAAATGAAAACAAGGATAAATTTTAGCTTCATTGAAACCGAAGCTTTTATACACAACTCAGATTAAAGAAATATTTACATCATTACGTCTTTCTTGTTCCAAACAGATTTATACTAAAAAGGCAATAAGTTTCATTTGCCAAATAGAAAAAAATTTTTTTTTTTTTTAATATATCTTCAACATCCTTGAAACTAGTTCAGCTAACTTATCAAGCTGAAAGAAAGAATCACAATTTTTTCAAGAAAATAAAAATACCCACTTTATATTGAAAGTGTGAAGCGTACACAAATTGCTGGTGTTTCTTTCCACTTTTTATTTTAACGTAAAAGTTTCAAAGTTGTTTTAAACGTGCAGCATCATCTGTTTGCAACATATTCTGAACAGCAAAAGCGCAAAATAAACTTAAATCCAAAACTACTTTAGTGCACATTGAACTTTTGTTGCATGAATGACAGAAAATTGTTTTACATATACACATATACATACATACATATATGGTATGTATAAGCATCCACACAACTTATTTAGAAGCTTTAAATAGAATGGAACTTGAAGTTTTACGAAACATAAACTGGCTAATAGAATTTATAGAAATAAACAAATGAACGGAAGAATATTATTGGATCGAGTTGTCTGGTGTTATGGTGTCCACGATGTCTGCTTTAATTCGTTGCAGTCTTCTTTAAATGTTACAAACGTTTTTACGAATTAAATATGCTATTCACATATTTAGGATAATATTATGACATACAACTAACCTTTGCTCATATCAGTGTCAATGTCAGTGCCATGATAATGTTGTCTGGCTTGAAGCTTACTTAGAGCATAAATAATAACGTAAATAGTTCTCTAAAACAAACTTTAATTTAATTATTTTTATTTATTTTATTTGCTTCATTTATTTATTTATTTTTATTTATTATCATTAAAAACTTCATTGAGCATTGTATTATAATTTCGAAATGATAATCTTAACAAATTCAAACGTCTGTCCAGAGCTGCGTACTTTATTCAATTAGTTTAAAAGTATTTTGAGCTGTCCGCGCAAAAAAAAAAAAAGTTAAAAACTTTTTCTACCTAAAAATAATTGTAAATATTTCGTTTAATCTATTTAATTGTTAGCTGACATTTATCATTTTAAGTTGTTACACTTGAGAGTTGCTGTACAAAATAAACCAACCAATTCAGTCATGACTAAATTTCTTAAATAATTTATTTCAAGTTTCGCTGTTAAACGTTTGTAAAGTTTAAGTAATGAATTTTAATTAAATTTCTTGACATAGAAAAAACAATTTGCTTTTAAGTTGCTTAATATACTATTCTGTAAGAACAGAAAATGCTTAAATTAAAGTCGCATTTTTAAATAAAATAAACACGTTGAAATTATTATGCCAGCGCTTCATTTACAACTTTTTCAAATTTTTCATTTAGTACAATTTTATTTTGTTGCTAAACAAAAATTTAATAAAATAAACAAGCTCTTTGAACTTCTATGTCTGCTAATGAATAATATAAACAAAAGAAAAACTTTGTTTTACCCTGCAATAATACCATAAGACGCAATATTATTGTAAAATTATTTAAATTACCATTAAGCTGTTTCTAACTACAAAAAAAAAGCAGGAACAATGCTGCAATTAAGTATGCACGACTGAGAGATACCCTACAAATAGACAAACAGGCATAGATAGATGGTTAGATAGTCTGCTTTCAATGCTGTTCAAGTATATATCATGCCTTTTTTTGCCAGAAACTTAATATACCCTTTTAAAATTCGGGCATTGCTTATCAAAACACAACTTTGGTTGAAAACTTTGCGAAATTTTTGTAAGGTACAAAATGCTAAAACGCTTAAGGCAATGACGTCAGCAAAGTATATATTCGCGTTTATATATATTGTATCCAATTTGAAAGCTACTTCTTGCAAAAATGTAACTACAACTTGCTCTACGCAACAACAACAACCACAAAAAAGTTGACAATTTAAACAACAATTTTAAACATTAAAAACCTTCATCTTGCGTACTTATAAAGTTTCAACTGAAAACAGAAACAGGAGTTAAAATATACAATAAAAAAATATATTTAAAACAAAGTGGTAAGTTGAAACATTTATAAAAGGAGTAGCAAAAATGTATAGAAATGTTAAACCACAGCGTTTGTCACTTAAAATGGGAAATTGCTTGAAACCCTTCTTTATCGACGCTCTTTAAGAAAAAAAAAAACGTAAGCTTTTACAATTTAATTCATGAAAGTACAAATGCGTTGAAAGCTCTCAAAGGCGACGTAAAGCTCTGAACTTGGCGGCAACGTTATGCTTCGCCTGAAAAAAAAAAAACATAAACTTTTTCCGACAGGTGTTAGTCGGTCAAAGGACTTGCTCGATAAAGGTACGTTTTCACTTAAAACAGCGGCAGTGGTAAAAAGGAAAAAGTGCTGACAGTAAAATTTCGTCGCATTTATATCTAAGAAAAATATAGGCGTGTGTTTGTGTGCTCGAATGTGTGTTTTTGAAAAAAATTATGACAAAGTTCGTTTTTCAAAAGTAGTAAATAGCGAATTTTCTATACTATATGTATGTGTATAGCGAACTAAATAAGTGAACAAGAAGTGCAAATTTTATAAATTCTTGAGTGAGCTCAACGTACAAGCTACAATGCCCTTTGCACATTAATGGAATTTCGCAAAACGTGCTACAACAACAAAATGCACTATTATTTGCACCTTCTCTGAGAATTGGAGAAAATAATTATCGAGCTACAAGACGCGCGTTCGAACAATCCTCCGAAATATCTTGTGGCATTTAACGCTTAATTAGTTCAAACATTATAATTGAAATAATTATCCTTTTTTTTCTCACAAATCTAGAATCTATTTTTATTATCAAAATTAAATGTTGTGCAATTAAAAAATAGTTATAGTTGAATGCATTCAGTGTTAGTCAAGAAAATATTGCGAAAATGCAACTAACAAGTATTTAAAGGACATTTTATATAAATAAGAAATACAAAAACTTTTATGCAAGATGATACGTAAATTTCTTGCATATTCTTGAGCTGAAAAATTCAATTTTTTTAATAAAATAATAAAACATTTTATGCGATTATTTATGTATTTAATATATTTCTCTTTTTTTTTTATTTTATTTTTTTTTTTTATTTGAATTTTTATTTTTAACTATATAACTCTTGATCTTAAAATTTCGTAATAAACATAATGTTTCATAATGATAAACCCTTTATGACATTTATTGCGATCATCGATATTCATTGCATACTTTTAGGTGCATTTGATAACTAACAAAAACTTATGTAATGTTTACAGCGTGTTTACAGTGACTTCTGGACGGCTCTACAAAATCTTAATAAAATCAAGCATAAATAAGTTACAAAAATATTAGATGTTCTGTTCAAAATTAAAGGCTATAAAACTTACTCTCAAACCTGCCCCAACATCGGTAATTATCACTTTACCTGTAGCCTAAGAATAAAATTAAAGTTAGTCACAGACCCTATAAAGTTTATATATTTTCATCAATATGAACGGAGCGTCGTTCTTACTATGTCTGTCCTTCGATCTGTTTTGCTCTCCGCTGTATGAAAACGTTTATCTCGGAGATTATATGAGATAGGGCTACTCATATTTAAAACTTAGACTTTCCTAAGTCGTCAAGTGGTCTTTTACAAATTTTATGGGGCTAGCCCCATACAAATCAGCTTCAAAATAAAATAAAAGCCTTTTTTGTTGCTTATTCTAGGAACTCTCAATTTAGTATAAATTAAGCCAAAGACAGTCTCAATGAAATATCCCAAAATGGCAAGGACCAAAAATATTATATAAATTTACCCCAGTTTTTTAGGTTTTTTTTTTTTTTTTTTTTTAATAATGATGCACAGCTTTGCTGTAAGAATGGAGCAGCCCGCTGTTTGGATGAACGTTTAAGCAATTAAAAAAGTGTAGCACACTTTTGGGGTTAAGCCATTGCAATTTGGCTTGCAGTGATTTAATTTAAAGAGAAATAAAGCTTCGTTTTCATATAAATGCCAATTAAATACTTCCTTTATATGTACATAGCTACTTACATGCTTACAGTTCGTCACCAATGCCTACTAATGACTTGCGAAGGCGTTTTTTTTTTCATATTTCATGTTTTTGTGTGCTTTGTAAGTTGTGGCTACTGAAATAGAAATTAACGCTTATCACTCTGCACAACACACTGTGTCAACAATATAAATGTTCACCGCTACCCGTTTATTTATAGACATTCATTAATATTTTAAAACGTACGGGTGTGTACAGTAGTGGTACGTAGTACGTAAAGTTCAGCAGAGCAACAGTTTATGCCGTGCGAAAATACAATATACAATATCCTTGACAAGCGTGAAAATGACGCGCCATAAAAGTAATTAAGAACATTTTTTTATGGTAAAATTAAATGAAAATATATTGCAAATGTAGGATTTTGCATAGATGATTTTATTAAACATGATGATGAGTGCACAAATAATTTCCAAAGTTATAAAAAAATATACGTACTACTACTACTACTATTCACAAACAAACACAGACATCATATATGGCAAGTCAAAATATACAATAAGCTTGTCATGAAAGTCAAATCGGAGAAAGAGTGGCAAGTCAGAGATTACAGCGACAGAATTTCAGATTACTTGCGAAATACTGCAGGCAATGGTGCCTTTTTCTCATGCAACAATTCAGTATAGCCTAATTTACGGCGCTGTGCCGGTGGAATGAGTTTACAGTGAAGCAGTTGATGTATGTGCAGCGTACGCTCAAGTTCAAATTTACGGTCACAGAATTTGCATTGATTCGGAATAATTTGCATTGTACTGGATACTTTTCGTTTTGGATTGTAGCGCAACTGCAAATTACTTTCATGTTGCGATATACGATGTGCATCCAACAAAGATTTTATGCTGTAGCGCACACCACACAGATCACAGCCATATTTCCGGCGTACATCATTTTTGACTTTAGCAATGGCATCAGCAGCAGCAGCAGCACCGGACAAGGATGAATCGGTTTGTAGCGCACGCAATGCGCGGGGCGTTAGGCCATTACGCTGCGGCTCATCATCACTGGCAACAACTGAAAAAAAAAAAATCAAATGAGAAGCAAAATTGAAGAAGTGCAAAAAAAAAAAAAATATTTGAAATTTGCTTACCAATTTTTCGAGTACGCCTAACACGTCCCGTTGTTTTGGTTTGACGTCTTGGCGGATATGTTACATATTTATTATCAGATACATCCTCTGTTAGAATACGTTTCAATGACTTTTTGGCCTCGTTCATATCGTAACCAGCGATTTTCTGCAAGCTTGTCGATTCAATGGATTTTCTGTATCTATTCATGTTAATTATTTTTTTAAACAATTATTTCTTTTTTGTTTTTTTTTTTCGTTTAAAAAAATATTTGAATTGTTTAAAAGCTTTAAGATATTACAAGCATATATGTCAATAATGATGCAAGTAAAAGCCAACTATGTTTATGAAAAATTAAGGAAAAAATTGAGTTTTTGCATTTTAAGCTTTCAAAACTAAAAAAATTGACCTAACTGCTTTCCCGAGAAAATGTAAAGAGAAGTTTGGTACAATTTTATTTCCCAAAAAAAAAATTTGAAACGTTTTTTTCTCCTTTTTCACTTATTTTGCAATATCTTAGTGAACTGCGAGTCGAAATTTATTTTTGTAGCAGTTTTGAAAAGAAAAAAATTAGACCTTTCGACCAATATATATAATATTATAACATTTGAGCTCGTAACTGTGTATTTTTTTCAAGGCAAACGTTTTAATTTTTCACGATGTTGAAATTTGTCGATTTCGATTAGCGAATTGAAAGTACTAAAAATGATGTGTAAAACAAATGCTTTTTGGGAAAAATTCTACACAATTCAAGCTCAGTTTGCACTTGTTGCTACTTTTGTATTATATATTCTAATACCAACGTTTCACAATTTCTTCTCTAGCAACAATCCATATGTGGTCCACCAAAGTGTAAACATATTGCAGCGCCATGAAATCAATGTGGATCTGTGCTGGTTTGACATTCTGTACAATATTACTGCTGCTCGAAGGCAACACTGTGGACGCTTGGAATCGTCAAATATTCAATCGGTACTCACGCAATTTACTAACGCGCAATGGCAGAGTTACCGGAACAGGAGCTACAGCAGCAGCGGCATCAGCAAACTCAGTAAGCAACTTTGGTCAAATAAGTTTTGCTGAGCCAGATATGCCCAACACAGTCTATCATGACTATAGCACACTGGCTGCGTTGGGTAATGCAATACATATGGGCCAACAGGTGAGTGTGTGAGTGTTGGCGTCATTTTTTAATTTTAATTAAATGCGCAAACAAAAAGTAATTAAAAACGATAGAAAAAACGAAATAAATAAATAAAGAAAAATCGATTAACACTGCAAAAAGGTCAAAATAAAGTTAAAAGAAAATGAAAACTTAATTTATTAAAAAAGTTAAGAAGCAATAAAAAACAGTAGGAAGCTAGAAATTGTAACTCAAAAAAAAAAAAATGTACGCAAAATGAGTTTATAACGTCCAATTTTTTAATTCTTAGAACAACTCGTAAAGTTTTAGTCCATCAAAGATGCAATGAAACTTTTTTAATTGATTTTCTCTTTCATTTTATTTTGTTGACCTTATACATCACAAACAGATGAAAGTTCAAAGTTGATGCATTTTCATTTTGCAGAAAATGCAATTACCAACTGAATTGACTTTTAATCACTTCGGCACTTCGTCACTTCAACACTTCAACTCTTCATGCAGTTTTTTTTTTTTTTTGTTTGTTGACACTTTGCAATTAACGCACAAAACTGAACTTTATTGATAACAGCAGCGAGCATTGCGAAAACTGATTTAAGTCTGAAAAAAAAAAAAAAAATAGAAGACAATCATTTCATTAGCTCTGAGCTGTTTGCTATGAATTTTTGTTCCATGTATAAAAAGTAAAGAAGAGAAACCTTATAGCGTACATGGAGCATTCTTTGAAAAAAATTGCATAAGGTTTTAGTACTAAAACCTTCGAAAATATATTTACTTCGAAATGAGAGAAAAAATAAAATTAAAAAAAGAAAAGAAAGAACGCTGAAGTCGAGAATGCTTGACTGCGAAATATCCAAAATTTTGAGCTAGATTTGTATGGGGAGTTCCTCTTAAAATGGGGTTAGAGAAAAATCTTAACGGTTTAGAAGAGTCTACGTTTCAAATATGGAAACTCTATCTCTCATTGAATCCGACATAATCGTTTTCAAACGGCTGACAGCATGACGAACAGACAGACGGACAGACAGACATAGCTAGTTCGACCCACTTTTAATCTGATCAAGTATAACATAAACTTTATATGGTCTATCTAGCCTCCATCTGTCTACCCTTTGGGTAATGGGTATACAAAATTCAACGAATTCGATTTAAAAAATGTTTAACGCATGTTTTTTGAGGTCGCTGAGTTCGAATTTGGTGTCCAATTTCTATCAAGCCTTTCTCTAAGAGGTACCCACATACAAACCAACTCAAAATTTGGAGTTAAATTTTGAAAACTTTTTGTTGCGTAATCTTTGCTCAGTTAATTTCTACAAAAGTCTAATTTAATAAAAATGTTTCTATGTCCGCGTTGGTCTTTGAAACAATTTAACCGATAAGTTCCAAACCGTTTTCATTTGAAGAGCAACAACGCAATTAATTAAAATTCACTTAAAAAATTGCATTAGGCAAATTCAGTTCATTCAAAAAGTCGATTTTCTAACTTTCCCACAAAAAAATGTTTAGCTTTTTTATATATTACTTTTATTATATTAGCCCCAACATATTTTGGGCACGCTGCAATCAAAACACTGGTATTTTTTAGTATGATTTGAATCAAAAAAAAAAATTCTTTTACTCAAATACAAAAGACACAGCCACAAGCTGTACCAGCACAATGGGAACCAGAAGTTTATGGTATCGTGGAGCCGCTAATTGAGGATACGCCATGTGCAGATCGTGCCTGCAATTTTAATTCTGACTGTTGTCCGACAGGCGTTTGTGTTAATACTTATGGAGGTAAGAGAAATTTTTTTGCTTGTTGATAAAAAATTATACTCACGCTAAAGCATAGCCTACATATTTAAGAGTATATGGGGCACTATAACAAAGTAACTTGCCCATAATTTTATATTTTTTTACTTTTTCAGAAGGTAAATGCGTTTATGTCTTTGGACGTCAACAGGATATGTGCCAGCATAATGGTGACTGCGAACCGGACAGCTTCTGTGCAAAGGATTTCGTTAGCGGCATCTGGATGTGTAAGAAGGATACAGTATTAGAGTCAAGTTTCAAACTAAAACAATTGGGCGACGAATGCATTACCACAGCGGACTGTGCTGTTGCTAAGTATGCCAAACATTTTAAAAATATTTACAACTTTTTTTAAACTTCAAATTTTTATTTAAATTCTCAGAGGAATGTGCTGTCAGCTGCTGCGCAGTCATCATCGTACTTTGCCAAAGAAATTGTGCACATATTTTCATGATCCCTTCGACTGTATCGACATAATACGTGACAGGGAGAAGGAGGTAAGTTTATAATAGCATAAAATGCACTTTTTATGTAAATTGAAGATTTGTTTTATCTTGTTACAAATTTTTATTTATTTTTTGTTTCTAAATCTTTTACTTGCCTCAAGGACTTGCGTGTTGCTCATTTTCTGACAAACTTTGGCAGAGTACAGCGCAAGTAAATTTCAAGCTGATATCTTGACAACTGATTAAATCGGAAACTAATGCACTTAAAGTAACTGAAACATATCAAATAAACAAATTTATAAAAGAAAAAAAATTTCTAATTAATTTAAACCAATCAATTTTTTAATAAAAATATTTTATCAAATCAAAATGAATTCAAATTAATATTTTAAATAAAAAAAAAAGAAAGAAAATTATCAAAATTTTAGATGTTAACTTAAATGTATATATTTGTGCAAAAAATCTGAACAATTGTACTGGCTGAGGCATCAATTTAAACAAGTATTACAAACATGAATATTATTAATAATATTATTAAATCTATTAAATGTATAAATCAAATTCAAAATTCTAAAAATTGCATGTTAATTGTTTATTGTGATTTACATAGTCAAATTAAATAAATAATTGCAAATCAATGCTTTTGAAACATAAAAAAAAAAAAAAAAGAAATATGCCACATGAGAACTGTTTTCAGATATTCTATTTGATTTTATTTAAAAAATATGTAAAATGTATTAAAAAATAAATAAAATATAAAATAAAATAAATGCACAAAAAGTGCAAATGGCTAAAGATTATATTTTTTTTCTTTTAAGATCAGAAAAATCGTACGCATTTTTTTTTTTTTTTTATATCGTGTCAGTTTAAATACTTTTAACATTTTGTAGTTTTCTTGACATTTCGGGTATATATAAAGTTCAGCCTTCAGCTTAGGCTGTAGACATACTCCACACAAATAAGAAACTCATTAGCATGGCGTCAGGCTTACCATAAACTAATTTCTACCATAAGTCGAGCATTTCTTTTGTAAAGGGAAACTCTTTCATTTAAGAAAACACAAAAAGAAAGAAAGAAAAAAGTGTTTCAGAATAATTCATTAAAATTTTATTGAAAAAGACAGAGAGACAGACAGACTGGCTTGTCTTTAGATAATAAAACATTTGTTTACCCAATTCATGCGCCTACTGAAAGCGGAAGTGTTGCACGACAGCACTTTTGTCCTTTTTTTTACGAGTATGTGCAGTGCACTTGTTGCGCACACCTTCGATTTATTAGGATAAACAGGAACACGCAGGTAAAGAAAAGCAACAATTTTTTATTGCTCTAATCTGTATGTAGACATAATGCTGATATTAAAGTTGATGTCTAACTAAGGAGCAGGTGGGATAGAGCCGTGAGACAAATTGAGTGAGATTTTAAAGAAGCTCTTTGTAAATACTGTGTACTATTTCCACCTATTCCTGGAAGTCTACTGGAATTATTCATGATTCATGCTGCAAAAACCAAACTACCACTCATGATGTATGTAATAATACTAGTTGATGTATTCGGCCACTGTCTCTTTCTAATTTAGTAACATATTTTGTTGACTATGCATGTTATGGTGAATTTATATAATTTACCCTAACCAATGTCAATTTTTCTGCTTCTTGATTTTGAAATTCAACAATTTGAATTTTTTCTTTACTACTGCGTTTTTAAATTGTAAAGTATTTAACTAAAACTGTAAGTATGTTCTGGTTAACGCTTAATTTAAAAGTGATTATTTTAACTTTGTCGGAAATTTTGTATCGCATTAAAGAAAGCATCGGAGACTTCATAAAGTTTATATATTATTTTTGAATGATCATACCTAAATTATTCACTATTTCGGGTGGCGAGTATTTGAGCTTCAGTTCAAGAGACGTTAACATGTTTCCTTGTCTTTAAACTTGGCTTTCCGGGCTATGCCTTTCCACAAAATCCAAGGCGTTTAATGTTGTTGTAATAAAATAAAACGAAATCATTTAAAATATTTTTTAAGAATTATTTTTTTATAACCTAAGGCTTAATAAATGATTTATAAATAATATGCAACCAGATTACTCAGACTTAACAATAGACGAACAAATGAGTAACCGTGTTGAACTGTTAATCACTTTTCAAATGGATAAAAATTCTTTGTGGCTTTCTCAGCGCATAAATATAAAATCGGATAAAAGAATAATGCATGTATTAATTATGTATGTATTACCCTACAACGCTATGACACTCTCGCTGACGTTTTGGACCATGCCTCCCCTAAAAACTACACGGAGCAGTTTTTAAAGAATCGTTCTCTCGAACGCTGACATGTACGACTCTGATATATATAGTGGCTTACTATGTATTCAATGGCAGACCCTTTAAACTATTGTTTCAATGCAATCTATTCCTTTAAACTTCGAATACAGTGAATAAAAATTTTATTCTTGTGGATGCGAGTAATTCGCCGAAATTCCTAATGAGTCAAGTATTTTTTATATACGTCATTTTGCAAAAGCAATGCGTTTTAATTTATGCATAAATAATATATTTCATTTAAGTGCCCAGCGTTGGCGTGGTTGGTTGTGTTTTAATTTGTTTTAAAGTAATAGTTTTAATAATTAAAATAAAATTGAATTTAATTTAATATTTTAAAATGAAGCCAATTATTTTAATATTTTCTATTATACAAATTTTGTGCACATTTTGTGATGCTTTCAATTTGGCCAAACAACCGAATTTAATTTTTGAAATGCCAAAACCTCTGAGACCACTAAAAACACAAGAACGCAGTTCATATTTTGGATATTCGTTAAACGTGCGTGACAAAAGGTAAATTAATTTAAAATATTTTTTTAGTTTTAAATATGATAAGCCTTTCGAATTTTTTGTTAGCATTATGATTGGAGCACCTCGCGCTCAATCAACGCTCCAAACGCAGAAGAATATCAACGAACCGGGTGCCATTTATAAATGCTCATACCAAAATCAAAAATGTGCACCCTTTATTTTGGAACCTAACGGCAATATACATTTAAAATATGATATAAATTTCTTAAATGAAAAACGTGATTATCAATTTCTCGGTGCTGTTATGGATGGTGGCACCAAAGAAACGGATAAACTTCTGATTTGTGCGCCGCACTTTATTTCACCAAATGAAAATTATAATTATTTAAATGGCATTTGCTATTTAACAAAAGAACACCTCAGGCGAAAAAGCGTATAATTTCGAGAAAACAAAATCCGTTGAATTATGTCATCAAAAATTTGTACATAATAAAAAATTCCAAAGATGTACAATTGGACAGGAAGGGTTCAGTGCGCATATATTGGATAACAAAATGGAATTCATTATCGGATCACCTGGCGTTAATTATTGGTTAGGTGCTGTTGTTCATTATAAATGGTCTAATGAATACTCCAAATTTTTTGGAAGTCTTGCTACGTTTGAGTATATATGGCTTACAGTCTCTTTCATACTTTGGCTATGCTCTTGCATCCGGTTATTTCGATAACAAAAATACTAAACGTTTATTCTATATCGCAAGTGCGCCACGGACTGAATATGGTATTGGCGTTGCATACATTTACGAAATGAAGCTAAATAAAAATTCGAAATATTATAATAAAATTACAACTTTGGAAGGCAATCAACATGGCGAGTACTTTGGCTATTCAATTCTTGTAGAGGATCTCAATGGTGACGGCTTGAGTGATATAATTATTTCAGCGCCTCAATACAATTTTATGGATTCAAATGACAATGGAGCGATCTATATATTTATTAACCGTGGCAATGTAAGTAAATTGTTACCCATTATAAAAATTTTTTTTCTCAACTATATTTATAAATATTTTGCAATAGTTTATTTTTCAGAAAATACAGATTACATCACCAATAAAGGGAATGGCACGATTTGGTACAACCCTAACAAGTCTCGGTGATATTAATCATGACGGCTACAATGGTAAAAACGAAAGAGTTATTTTAAGATTTTTTTTTTTTAATGCTTATAAAATTTAAACAGACATAGCAGTTGGTGCACCCTTTGCTGCGAATGGTTCCGTATTCATATATTTAGGTGATAAGCATGGCATACGTAGGCAGCCAAGTCAACGTTTGAACTCTCCAGAAAGCGTTAAAACTAATTATGGAACGCATATGTACGGACATGGCTTATCGAAAGCGACCGATATCGATAAAAATGGTTTTAATGATCTTGCAATTGGAGCGCCTAATGCTGAAATGGTTTTTCTATATCGTGCATATCCAACATTAAAAATTTTTCCAACGATTAAACTGCAAACAAATGAGAATCAGCATTGAGCAGCATAATTTTAATGTTTCATTTTGCTTTAGAATTGAAACAACATCGACATCGATGCAGCAGCATGATCTAAACATAAACGCAATTGTCGATGCTCAAATGAATCGTGTCAAATTCTTAAACACTCAAACAAACGAGTACAGTTTCATCAGAAGTGCGGGAACGGTGGAACAATGTGAAAACGTTGAATGTTCTTTAGAGTACAACATAAAAAAAGCTAGCAAGCCAATTAAACTGGAAATGCATTATAAAGTTGCCAATCCAATACCAGATTCTACGGGTAAAAAATATGAAAACAAGATAAAAATTATTTAAAACAAAAATTCAACTCTTTTTTTTTCATTTTTAGATTTTTGTAATAATTGCGTCGCAGTGGATCCAAATGATGAAAATCAGTTATCGAAAAATATTATCATTAGTACAGGCTGTGCAACACAGATTTGTATAGCAGATCTTAAGCTGAAAAGCAATAATTTTTCAGCTGACTTTACATTGGGTAGCAGTAAAGTGTTCAGAATTAAATATGAAATTTCAAATAATGGCGAGAATGCACATCTACCGCAACTAAATGTAACCACAGCGAATTTCATAAATTTTGCACAAGTTCCACCGAATTGCAAAATATTGGAAACATATACAATGCTTTGCAACCTAAACTATGGGCAGCCTATGTTCACGAACAGCAAAGTCGAAATTGATATACATTTCGATATGAGCAGCATAGCAGCACACGATACAAGCATGACCATCTATGCGGAAGTAATTAGCTTTGGTAACGAATCAAATGTGGAAGATAATAAGATTGTCGATATTATTCAGCTTCAGCGAAATGCAGAAATTCATTTAACTGGGTAAGTTTTTATAATATTTTTTTTTACATTCCTTTTAGGTGTCACAAACTTTTCGAAGAATTGATTACAGCATTAATACTGTAAGATTTGAAATAAATAATATTTTTAATACTGCCTTTAGCTGATAATAAATAAATTTTTCTGGAATTAAAATAAAAAATACCATACATATCATTTTTAGCACATGGCTTCAGCTCTGTAGCTTCCCCAACACCAGTTCTTAACCCTACACTTTAGACTAATACTATTCTAGTAGTCTCGGCTAAAAATTGAGCTAATTTTTAATATATTTTTACTTTTTCTAGACCACAAATAAATGAACAAATCATTATCGAAGAAAATGTGGACTCAACATTAATTCAAAATATTTACGAAATTGAAAATATCGGACCCTGTACTATAAATGATTTTGAAATTAATATGCATATACCAGTTGCATATAAAAATGCCGATAACTTTGCACAAATAATTAATGTCACAGATGTAAGAATAAAAGCAGCACATAAAGAAATTATAATGAATCTACAAGTATCAGATGCACTGAATGTAACCGAGACAGCTACTGTGCCGATAAAATATATTCAAACTCAGAACGGCAACGTCGTGTTCTAGAAAAAACAGCAAAGGAAGTACCCAGTGACGATTTGAATGGGAAATTACCATTAAATCGTACCATTGTATTCAATTGCAATAATTCAGACAAGACGAAATGTGTGCATGGTGCAGCGCGAATTCCTGTTCTGGAACCAAAGAGCTCAATTATTTTACATTTTAATTATACATTAAAGCTGTCAGTGGTAAAAGATATTTTAGTTAAACCCATGGAGTTCTTTGCCATATTTATCGATTTGAAATTTGATAAACCAATTAATTTCGAAAATGGTTCATTTAAAATTATTAATAAAATTCAGCCGAATATTATAAAACAAAATCATGTCTATGACAGCAGCACGCCTTTATGGATAATTATAGTTTCGGCAATTGTTGGTTTGTTAGTATTGGCTGCTATCACATTTGGAATAAGCAAGGTATGCGAATTTTTTCTTTATTTTCTTTCAATTTATTTGCTCAAATACATTTTTAATAAAATTCATATTTACAGTTTGGCTTCTTTAAGCGCCCAGTACATGAAGAACTACAAGAGCTAAAAATGCAGGATCAAACAGAATTACAGAATTTTAATGAAGCAGATGAAACGAATAAAGAAGAAGAAGCAAGTGTAGTGCAGGTTGATTAAATAATGCAAATTTGTATAGAATAAAAAAAATAAAATAAGATATTATTTACATACACAAACAGATAAAAAATATTTAAATTGAAAAATTATTTCCAATTACTCAAAAACAATATGTATAACCAACTACGAGATACATTCTAGAGATTTGAATTCGTCGTGATATGGCGAAATCGGTAAACTTAAAAAATTTGAGAAATTTTTAAGAATTTCTTGACTATACCAAAATTATATGAAAATCATCCTCCACAAAAAAATAAAGCATTAACCTGGCGCCAGGCTTACCATAAACTAATTTCTACCATAAGTCGAGCACTTCTTTTGTAAAGGAAACTCTTTCATTTCAGGAAACATAAAAAGAAAGAAAAAGTGTTTCAGAATAATTCATTTAAATTTTTGGTGAAAGACAGACAGACAGACTAACTGGCGAGTCATCAGATAATAAAATATTTGTTTACCCAATTTATGAGACTAATGAAAGCGGAAGTGTTGCACGATAGCACATTTGTACTTTTTTATGAGCAGTGCACTTATTGTATTGTAAATTATTGCGCAGGTAAAGAGGCAACAATTTTTTTATTGCTCTAATCTCTACGCGCATATTTAGGAGCATATTTTCTTTATATTTAAATCAGGCTATTTTTGCGTTAGCTCCTTTGAAATGTGAGCAGCATACTAATTTATAAACATGAATGCCCAAATTGCAATCAAATGCGTCGATCATCATCACTACTTAAATTGAAATTTTCATGTCTATCATTATTTTCTAGATAATGTTCACAATGATTCAACAATAAAAAAGTTTCAAGCCTTACAATTTTTATACAAAGTATCAAAAGCTACATTGAGTTTGGTAGAACATGAGTCCATGTTGTCTTGAAGCCCTGAGAGGGCAATAACCTAAATTACAATGGATAAATTTTCTACATTTAGCCAAGAATCGCTAAGTAAATGTTTCATATAAAAAAAATATATTAAAATTTGTTGATGGTAAGTACTTTCGGATCCTTGGGGTTAAATCGAGCGACTGGGAAATGGCTTTACTGCATTTTCAAGATTGTGTTAATCGGATTTCCAATAATACCGAGAATTTTTGATTCACAAAATTAATTTCTCGTGTGCTACTGATGTTGATCCGGGTCCATTATTAATGCATATTTGCAATGGATCCGTTAAATTAAACTTTATTACATGAAATTCGATCAAAAATGTTGCAATCGGATTTTTCTTCTTGAAAATTCACTGACGCTATACAAACATAAAATTTATCGGCCTTTGTTCTCAATTCCATTTCCACAAAATTTGATCAAATGTAGAAATTTTAAAACTTATTATTACCAAATAATAGTGTCCGTTAAATTCGATATTAGTCACCCATTTCCCCGATGTCCGGTGCAACCACATTATTAATCAGAGGTCTCACAGTTTGATTATTAAAGACAACACCAAAATTTTACCAGATTTTGTTCCAAGCTTAGAAAAGATTTGGGCTACCGATGTTCTCTCACATTGTAGCTATATTTTATCTAAGATTATTTTTTATTACTTACAACTCAAAGTATTAATATCTGGCAGCACCTTAAATGGGTTAATTGCAAACTGGTTTTCACTTTTCTATGCCGAAAATATGGCAACATCTTCGATTGACAGTTCTACAACGCAGTTTACCTTTAAGCAGCAGCAACAGCAATGATCGTTTCGTAGCGTTTATTTTAAATCCGAACGCCGGTGTGTGAAGACGTCTTACGGTGAAATAAAAAGAAAGTTAATAAAAAAAAAACATAAACAAAAGATATACTTCAAAACCAATTCAATTTTTAAAGTGTTAAAAAAAAAAAAAAATTGTGTCTTTAAATAAAGTTTCAATGAAATATTTTTCAAAATGTTTTCAATATATTTTTGGAAATTTTTCTGCGCATTTCAACTGTTTTACACGCATTGCAATGCATTTAATTTTGCGAAACAACCAAATTATAAAATAAAGAAACCAGATCATCTGAATTTTGTTAAGCCCCAAACACGTAGCTCGTATTTTGGATTTACGCTTATACTACGTGAAACAAGGTTTGTTGGTTTTGTTTTGTTTTGTTTATTTATTTTGAAATAAAAACATGTGTAGTATCTAAATGGTTATTTTGGAAAAAAAAAGCATAAAATTCCAAATAAATATCTTTAACTCATGACGAATACAATTTGCTAAGCTGTTTTGAATTGAAGTTATTTAAAATTCGACTGTGTAAATATAAATGAAAAAATTTTAAACTAAATGATTTGTTTTGTTTTAATTTAAAATAACTAAAAACCAAAACAAGTAGAATAATCTAATACATTATACCCAGCACAATATTGCGTAACATATTTGGAAGAAGAAAAACTCACAGAATACTTTTTCTGTATTTAAATATATTTTCGAATTTTTACAAACATGATATTCCCTACCCATAAATATTTCCGCAATAACTTCAAATTGTTATAAATTTCAATCTCTTCAGATCTACGCACTTAAGATCAACAATTGATTATTTCCTTTGTGATATTTTTTTTAATGAACTTTCGCGCGAACTATTTTTTATTTTTAGATAATTAAAAACTTTCAATCATTTCTTTTTATCTTTTCAAACTGTTTCATGGTCAACGGGTTAACAATTGGGTTACAGCTACACCTACATGACTCATATCTTAATTTTTGTTTGTAACCCGCATTTTTTCTTGGCAGCCTACTACGCGCTTTACTTTGACCATTTATGGCATTGCCGCATTAAAGCAAATTAAACTTTAATTTTATGGCTGGACACTTTTTTATTTTTTTATTATTTTTGATTTTATTATATTTGCAAAAATATATTTTTTTATCATTTGTCATCATTGTAAATGAGTTTTGCTTTGGATTTTTATATTTAATGTATCTGAATGTACTTGAACGCTTTCACTATAAATTTTTTTGTGTCTTATAGCCTTTGTATAAAAAAAAAGAAATATTTAAAAAGCTTATGCAAACAGACGTAGGCATATCAGACTCGCCCAATCCGTCTGACAGTCTTATGAAATAAACAATCTACGGAAATTTGTTTTATCATAATGTTTCCAATAAGATTTTGAAAATAAAAACAGACAGGAAAATTTAAAAATATATACATTAAATCCTATTCTAATTTTAAATTTAAAAAACTTTTTATATTAAATCTTTCTATTTTTTTTTAATAAAATAAAAAAAATGTATATTACATAGCACTTATGTATTTTATGTTGTTCAGATTTATGTTCGGTCTTGCTGCATTGCATTCACAGCAGTCATTCAAAATTCGATTAGGAACTTAATTATATAAATTTAATTTAATTATATAAAGAGATATATAGTAAGAAATCATTCATAAATAAATTTCTTTATCATTGAAAGCAATTCGAGCAATGACCCTAATCAAATATTTTTTATCATTGCATTAATGAGCACATGAAGCATTGCGATGAATAGTCAGACAGACACGTACATAAATCTTTTAAACTAGTATTTATCAGCGCAGATCCAGAATGTTCACTAAAAAACAAACTCTACTTAGCATAAGATTTGTATGGGAACTGCATGCTATAGTGATCCCAACTCAATCATGGGTCCTTCTCTAGACATAGGTTACTATTAGAATTTTTTTACCTCATTTGACGTAAATCGTTTTAAAACAAACCATTTCTAATTTCTTTCTAGAATAAACCAACATTTTAGGATAGATTTGTATGGGGGCTATACCTAACATATCTTTGGTCCTACACATATTGGTCTATTTTATCGGGACTATCATAGAGATAATTTATACTAAATTTAGACTTTCTATAATAAAAAACAATGACGTTTTTATGCAAAAACTTAAAATATATAGAACTAGCACACAATATACGGCTTAGGAGAGTCTAAGTTTCAAATATGATAGCTCTATCTATCAGAGTCTCCGAGATAATCGAACGAACGGGTCTATCTAGCTTCTGTCTGTTATAAACATTCTCACAAACTTAACATACCCTTTTACCCTTTGTGAACATGGCATAAAAACAAAAAATTAAAATGGAGTGACATTCTAGTTTTAACACTTTAACTGCTAAAATTTTAAATTTCAGATCAATATCTTCAAAACTGAGCGAATGAAACGTGTAACTACAGGCAGAGGGACAAACAGATTTTTAGATCAACTAGTCAAGCTGATCAAGAATATATACTTAATGGGGCTAAGATGTCTCCTTTAATACATTACAAACTTGTCGATTAACTGATAAGACCTGTTCACACTATGTGAGACGGCGATAAAAATCTGTTATGTACCCAATTTATAACCGAATTTCGTCTTGCTCTGAAGCGCTATGAAAATATAAAAACTTTTAAATATTTTCATACAGAAATATAAAAATGTGACAGTGTCTATACGGCCCTTAGATCGCGATAAGCGCAGATCATATGCAATCAGACAATAGCTTTGTATGCATTTTCATGACTTATAAACTTAATAAAAAAAAAAAAAATAAAACAAATATCTACAAAAAAAAAGCTTACATCGCTCAGAAAATATTTGAATAGAATTTCAAGAATGAGTCACCAGTTAAGTGATAAGCTACAAAAAAATAAGTCTCTCAGCTAAAGCTCCTCTTACGATTTTATAAAAAAAGTCGAACATCAAAAGATGCTATTCAGTTTAATTTAAACGCTCGTCGCTTTCAGTTGTGCGGTTACAAACTTTTTAGATAAATATTTAATTTAAAAAAACAAAAAATAAAGTAAAAATGTTGCGTTTAGTTTGGTTTGAAAATTTTACGGTTTTGATGTTGCTATTAAATTCGTTTACAGTTTTTGCATATAATTTATCGCCATTGCCCAATAATATATTCCAAGATCCACAATTAAGTACGCAGCTGCCAAAAGATCGTGCGTCATATTTCGGTTATAGTTTAAATTTGCGACCTCAGAGGTAGGAGAGTCAATCTTAACAATTATATTACAAATTATTCAAAGTAAATCGATCATACAGATCAGTTGAATCATCTCAAACGAAGTGAATTAAAGCAGCAAATTCGAACTTTTTCGATTAAAGCAGTGAATAGTGCCTTAAAATATTTTTATACATAAATATTCAATTATTATTTTTTTTTTCTTATAAATAGTTTAATAGTTGGCGCACCTCGCGCACAATCCACACTTGAAAGTCAACGAAATGTTGCTGAACCGGGCGCCATCTATAAGTGCACACTCAAGTCTGACTCATGCTATCCGTATATATTTGAAGACCATGGCAATCGCATAATAGAACAATCGGAATTTTTACTTGAATCGGAAAAGCGTGATTATCAATGGCTTGGCGCCGCTATGGATGGTGGCACAAAGGATACGGATAAATTGTTGGTCTGTGCACCACGTTTCATAGCGCCAACATTATCGGATTATCATCTGCATGGCATATGTTATTGGATTAACGATACCTTAAGTGAGGAACCAAATCGTGTTACAAAAATATCACCATTATTGCTGCGTCGTGAACAAGTTACCGAGGATAAAGGTCGTTGGTATTATAATTATATACTCGGTGAGCAGGGTTTGAGTGCACATGTGACCGATGACAATGAACAGTTTCTGCTCGGTGCGCCCGGTATACGTACGTGGAAAGGTTCGGTTATACGTTATCGTCGTGAAGAACTTTTTGACAATCCAATTGCAAGTCGACGCGATACTAACAGCTGGGAACGTCAAATACGCAATACAGATAATGTAGTACATCGAACGAATATAAAATATAAAAGTGATGTATTAAAACCCGAATTATGGAATCAACCAGATGATTCATATTTTGGTTATGCTGTCAGCTCAGGCTATTTTGATAGCCGCGATCGTACGAAATTACTTTATATTGCGACTGCGCCACAAGCTGCAGAGCAATCTGGTGAGGCGTATCTCTTCGATATACGCGGTTCTACAATTATTAAATATTTTGTATTTCGTGGACAACAATTTGGTGAATATTTTGGTTATTCAGTTTTGGTCGAAGATCTCAATGGAGATGGTTTAAGTGATGTCATTATATCGGCACCGCTCTACGGCTTGAAAGAATCGCATGATAATGGTGCTATATATGTGTACATTAATCTTGGAAATGTAAGTTGAAAAAATTTGTCATCAGTTCAGATAGGAAATGAATCATTGCGAGTATTTTTTTTTTTTTAGTTTAATTTTGAGCGCAAAATTTTAAAATCACCAATAAGCGAGTTGGCACGTTTTGGCACAACACTGGCACGCTTAGGAGATATTAATCATGATGGCTATAATGGTGAGCTATTATCTAAATTAAATATTGTATGCAAATATTTACTAAAAATTTGTATTTTTTTACAGACATTGCTGTTGGCGCACCCTTTGCCAATAATGGTTCAGTATTTATTTATCTCGGTGATGAGAAAGGTATACGCGAGCAGCATAGTCAACGTCTAAACTCACCACTGACAACGCCAACAAAGTATGGCGTGCATATGTTTGGACATGGTTTATCTAAGGGCTCAGATATCGATTTTAATGGCTTTAATGATCTTGCTGTGGGTGCACCAAATGCCGAGGCCGTATTTCTATATCGTGCGTATCCTGTAATCAAAATTATTGCCACTGTGAAGCCACAAACACGTGAAATTAGTCCAGACCAATCCAAAGTTAAGATCTCTGCATGCTACAGTATTGAGACAAAATCGACCGCTATAAAGCAGCAGGATTTGGCCATACGCATTGTGGCTGATCCTCAGGTGAAACGTGTTAAGTTCTCGCAGACGCAAAACAATGAATTAAGTTTCACTGCCAGTGCTGGCACTACACAACAATGTCGCGAACTTGAGTGTGATGTAGAGTATAGTGCCGCAGATATTTTTAAGCCTATCGAATTTGAAATGTACTACAAAGTTGTGAACGAGGTGCCAGACTCTGAGGGTAAGTGCAATGAATGTTTACAAAAGAAAAATTTTTTTAACTATTAATTTTTTTAGTTTTTTGTGAAACTTGTGCCGCAGTGGATCCAGCTGATCCCAAAGTATTTACGGAAAAAATTATCTTCAGCACTGGTTGCGCTTCCGATATTTGCATTGCAGATCTTAAGCTCTCCAATAACGATATCAGCGCCGACTTCATCTTGGGCAGCAGTAAAACTTTAAGAATTAACTATGAAATTTCGAATAATGGCGAAACAGCGTATTTGCCACAGCTCAATGTGACCTCAACGAATCGCATGAATTTTGCACAGATACCATCGAATTGTAAGCTAATCGATGATGTTGCAATGCTCTGCGATCTGAATCGTGGCCAACCCATGGCCAAGGGCGCAAAAGATGCGATCAGTGTTAGCTTCGATGTGAGCAGCATTTCAGGGCATAGCATGACAATCATAGCGGAAGTATTTAGCACTGGAAAAGAGTTGAATCCAATTGATAATTTGCGTCGTGATGTGATTGCTTTAAAGAAATTCACCGAAGTTGAGGCAACTGGGTAAGTTGTTTAGTCAAAATATTATAAACTAAATAAAATTAACAATTCCATTTTTTTTTTTGTAGCTCCCAAGCCAATGAACCCATTGATTTGGATCACTACAAAAACACTGCACAAATTATTAATACGTACGAGGTCAAGAGCAATGGTCCAAGTACCTTGGATGCGTTGGAAGTAATCTTTTATATGCCAGTCGCATTTAAAGTTGCTGATATTACAATACCAATTATTGATGTATCCAATATAACAATGCAAGCGGTTTACGATGGCCAATTGGTGGGCATTGATCTTATTGATGCAAATAATACGCAAATACTCATGGATACCGTTGAAATCGAGACCAGTAATAATGAACCAAATCAGGCGCAAACCACTTTTGTTGCACAAAATACTTCGGAAACAGATGTGTACGCCAATGTGCCTTTAGTGACGCGACGTCGTCGAAATATTAAACGCCGTGAACTGCTCGCGTCAACTGCCATCAAGGAGCAATATATGCAAATAGCTGAAACGCGTGTTGCCAGTTTTTACAATGAAGATTTTATGGGTAAATTGCCAATAAATCGTACAATTGTATTCGATTGCCGTGATAACGAGATGACTACGTGTGTGCGTGCTGTGCTACGTGTGCACAACTTTAAACCGGAGAAATCGATTTCGATACGTTTGCAATATAACATTGATCTGAATGAGATCAATCAGATACTGAGTGCACCATTTGAGTTTTTTGTCATTCTAATCGATTTAAGCATTAGCAATGGTGTTGCACAAGCAACAGAAACGAATTCATTGGTCGTCGCCAGACACATTGAGCCGAATGTTATATCCAAACATCGCGCATATAGCACGCCATTTTGGATATTACTACTTGCAATACTTGGTGGCTTGTTGCTATTGGCTGTGATAACATATGGCATGTATAAGGTTGGTTTGCTTTTATATATTTTAAGGTCAAAAACTTTTTCTAATTATAAAATTTTATCTATTTTTTTTTTATAGCTTGGTTTCTTCAGGCGCACTAAAAAGGAAGAATTGGATAAATTGGTGCAACAAAATGAAAATTAATTTAAACAAGCAAAACTTTAAAATTTATTGTGATATTTAAAAACAGTATTTGCTATATGTATGTGTATAGCAGTTACTTAATAATTTTATTGACTAAATTTAAGACTAGAAAACTATTTTTAACATAGTTTAATAATAATAATAATATTTAACATTTATGCAGTTAGGTGTTAGGTATATTTTACCAAAGATACTACGATTTTTTTTATTTATTTTATACTAAATATATAAATAATAATTAATAAAGTTAAATATTTGTGATTTTTAAATTTCAAACTTCTTACGTTTTATTACGTTTTTACACGTAATCGTTTGTGTCAACAGATGGCGCGCACAATGTAGAAAATTTTGTTTATAACCGATTCGAACGCTCTTCTGCACTGCGCCCTCTTTTGTTAAATGAAAGTTAAGTGAAGTACCATGTTTTCTTAAAAAACACCCTGTGTTTTTCTGTATATTTTTTTTTTATAATAGCTTCAAACCCAAAAAAGATGATATATGGCAGCTATAGAAAATTCTGGACTATATCTACTGAAACCTTGTTAGTCGTTTTAAGGGTTTAAAAAATTTGCGTAAAAATCAAAATTGGGCTAAATATCAAAATATTTTGTATTTATACCAAAAATATGACAGCAAAGAGCTGCGGAATAATACACCTTTATTTATGTTATTTAACCATGATATAAATCAGATATAGTCACTGAGAGTGAAATTAAATATAATAGCAGAAAACTTTGTATATATTAAAAAAAAAAAAGCTTTAATGCAAAAACTCAAAATATCCAGAGACGATTGAATGGGGGCTTACACTCAAAATGGGAGCTAGAATAAAACTGGCTATAAGTGCTCACTTAGTGACTCAGGAGAAACAACGTCATAGTCTGCAAGATAATCCGATCCGGAACGAATGGACGGGTTGACAGACTGACAGACATAACTAGATTGACTCTGCCCAAGGGTGATCAAAAATGTATATTCTTTATAAATCTGTTCTTTGGGCTATTAGCCTCATAGCTACTTTTAATCTTCAGATGCAGGGTATAAAAAATGTAAAAAATAATTTTTTTTTTATCATTTGTAAATTCTTAAATAAATGACAATTTAATATCTGATAAAATAAATATCAATGCATAAATCCAGCCTAGACAACTAGTTACTACTTAAACGTCACAAAAGTTCACATTTCACAGCTGTCGTCCATTGTAACGCACACAATTTGCGTATCAATTTTGCCTGATTTGAATAGCAATTAGATTATCATGCAACATGCAATCACAAAAAAAAAAAAAAAAACAAAAATGAAAAATGTTTAATTTCAATTACGCATTCACATTTTCCATTGCAAATGAGCAATAAAATTAACAGTCTACAGATCGTTTGAGCACTTTATGACAGGAACGTGCTATATGACTTCAACTAACGAAGGGATCGGAATGGATCGGATCGAAGTGATAAAGATAAACTGAAAATAGCAGAACAACTAAGTAGAGGGGTTCCCCTTTTCAATATTAATTTTTAAGATTTAAATATCTTTTTGAAAACTAAATATAATAAATTTGTTTATCCACAAATTGTATTAATATTGATTGTAGAGATAATATCAACCAATTGCTGTCTACATCACTGATCCCACAATAAAAAAGACTTTAATGGAAACTTTATAAAAATAAATTGGATAGAAAAATATGTGAAATGTTTTGAATTGCATAATTCAATTTCATTCTAATTAATTCGAGTTCTGTGTTAAAATAAACTTTTAGATTGTATCTTGTATTACTCTTTGCTCAATCAACATTGAAGTACGAGTTTGTCATTTGATTGTAAATCAGAGCATATCGTATTCTGCTCATAAAGTAAGCAAAAGATATATACGATTACTGCAGGTGACGAGTAATCTAAACTTTTTGTGTTAGCATTTGTCAGTTAGATTAGATTTCAATCTGGTCAAACGGTTGCAAATTTCATCTTTGACATAATTATGCAAAATCAAAAGTATTTAAATCAAATTAATTCTATTTTGCATATTGTAAGACTGAAATGGTTTATAAATAGAGTTTTCATTGATAGCTTTTAACCTGGAGTTTGTTTTTATAGCAACGCGCAAAAGAACCAGATACTAGCCTTGCTGCTGCTCTTTTAGGTATCGACTTTATTATTACCGGCGCTTACCAAGAATATTTGTCCATTTTGTTTAACAGGAAATTCAGTTTGTTATTTTTGACTGCTTAGCTGCCAAAACAAACAAAAAAATGCATTAAGGGTTGTGACTTGAGCTTACTTAAAAAGTGGGGTCGCAATTATTCAAGACACTAAATACGCAGAAATGAGTTTTAAATTTTTATATGCAGGTACGCCACACTACAATATTCCAGCCAACTCAATGTTGATGGGTTGCATGATTCATTTGATTTGCATGCACGTTGATAGTTCATTGAAATTTAAAATATAATGCAAAAATATAGTAAATTTGATACGCCCGCCTGGCGTCATAGCCAACGAGCTTCATTGTTTGAATTATAACAACAAAAAACATAAAATACCCGCCACACGAAACTTTAATTAGTTCGTGTTTGATAATCATTGACGGAGATTATATTCCGCAAAGGGGTTGGGTGGTGACAACTTAAGTTTAGGACCAAATAAGACGCTTGTTTTACAATGAAGACATACAAACTGCCTAGGACCAAAGAAGGTGCACGGAATAGTCGGGACATTTGAGAAAAATGCCGTTATGGACGAAATCGGGCAGCACTTAATATTTGACGGACTGGATGGGATATTTGTCTTATTCCGATATTCTCGGAAATACTAGAGTAATATAAATTTTTGGATTTATGCAGCACATTTGATTTTTCCAAAGGGTTCGATATTATAAAAAATATACGAAAATCGTTGGGACCAAATGAAACAATTTTAAAAATAATCGTGAAAGGCTTAATCGGGACAAAAAATTACTTTCGGGATGGGAGAGTTTTAGATCAAATTTGTTGTTTTTGGATTTTATTAGTTTAATTTTTTTGTTTTAAAAAAATATATATTCACTTGACACCCCTTCTAAAGCTGCAATAAATATAAATCTTAAAGCTATATAAAAAAAAATCGAATTATTTGTAAATAACGAACACCTGCATTGATTCAGTGGCTTCTGTTTCCGTGCTTTACACATCGCTGACTTTATCTGTTAACTTTGTAAACATGTTCAGTTCTAAGTCCAAATAAGGTAGACAATTAGATTTTAAACAGCTGCTAAGTATCCATTATAACGGAAGTACGTCCAAAACAATTGTGCATATTTATTACATTTTAAAAGTGAAAATCTAGAAAATTTTATTGAATATTTAATTGATAAACATTTATGTATGTGCAACGACAAAGCCAGCTGTTAAAACGAAAGATAACTTTTCGTTTCCTGTGAAGTGCTCTGAGACAGAGTTTATAAGCAAAGTTTATATTGCAGTTCCGATGCAGTTCTCATTAATCTTCAAATGCGTAAGCTGAGACAACACAGTGCATATTTAATAAGAAATATTAAGGGGCGCAAAAAAAAAAAAAAAAAAAAAACAGATTATTATGTTGCTGCTAATGAAGTCTGATAAAGGAATACAAGACACAACCAGCTTGCTAGAATGCTAGTGATGAGCTATGAGCCAGTTAAGCAATAATGAAAATTTCTTTGGATATTTAAGTGTTCACTAACAAAATAATTTATCGATAATGCTAAATTCCAAATTCCAAGAAATCATAAGAAAACAAAAAAATTCCGATAAGCCACACAGCTCATCCCTAAGCAAAACAGAACTCAATTCAAGGGCACTGCTGGCAAGACTAATACAATAATAATAATTATAATAAACAACTTGACTCAGAATTAAAATGATTCGAATGCAGTCCACTTCACAAGCAAAAAAAAAAAAAAAAACAACTTTGCTCCCCCAATGCAATTTCAAGGGAACAAAAAAATTCCAAAAGACATATGGAACGCAAGTTACACATAATTAAAAATGAGTTCAATTTGACAAGCGTTCGTTTCGTTGATCTTGTTGAAAATCGAAAAAATTTTCTTGTAGATAAATATAATATATGAACTTCAAATTATATCTCTCTCTCCGAGTCGCACACTCAAGGCCTCCCTCACATTGCGTATAATGCAATAAAAATGGTTCAAGTGCAGCTACAGTTACAGTAGCTACAGAAGACTCCAACTGGTGTCATGCCCCGCATATAAAGTTGAGGTTTTTTTTTTTTTTTTTTTTTTTTTTACTGTGGGGTCATGAACTCAACTTGCCTTACAAATGATTTAAGTCGCCAGGCCAACCGAATCAATGATTCGACGTGCATTTTGAGGCGGGCAATTATGCGCGCCGAACGCAATTGGTGTCGATTAGTTGCAGTTGCAGTTAGGTACTTGCCACAGCTGTCGCCGATACAAGCGTGACGTGTCGGTTGCTATGCTCAAGTGCTTTTTTATTACATTAGTCTCTCACATATATATATGTGTGTGTGTTGTTGTTGTTGCACGTAAATTGTTGTCAAAATTTACTTGCAACTTGTTGTACGCATAATTATGCGTTTCATTGCTCTAAACAATAATCATGGCAAACAAGGTCTGATTTTAAACTTTTTTTACTGCATTAAATCTATTTGTCCTAGTTTAACTTATAACTTTTAAATCACACCTTGTATTTATAAATACATTAAAAATTTTGAATGAAAATAAACTACAGCAGGGAGCAAAGAAAAAAGTTGCAGTTAAGTCTTTAATGTTTGTTGTTGTTGATGTTGCATGTTACTGCACTGTTTTGTTTTTGTTTTGGTTTTTAGTAACCCATTCTCAGCCCCCACCACTTTTTTTTTTTTTTGTTTATACAAGTGGCATTTGTTGTTGCAGTTAAATGCGTTGTTATTATTGTTGCTTTTAATGCCACAATTCCATTTGTGGTTGCCTGATTCGATTAAGCAATATTTTCTCTGTTAAGTTTTGCATTCACCTTTGTTTATTATAAAAAAAAAAAAAAATTAAAACAACAACAACAACAATTTTTTGTTTTTATTGTTAAAAGTGTGATAATTTCCATTAACTTTCACAATAAATTAAATTGAATTATTGTCGACTTGATTAATTTTTGCTTTAACTGCTGCGGTTAACATCTTTTATAGTATTTTTTCTTTTCTTATTGTCGTTTTAAATTCAATTAGAAAAAAGTCACGTTTACACAAACAAGATTTTAATAAAATTAAGTGTATAACAAATTCATCTAAATTTTATTATAAATCTAAACATATAGGCAGGCCTCCCCATTTTCGAAATCAGTAATTTACTTTTCAAAAAAATTCTTAGATTCTTATAATTCACAAACAGTTTATGCATAAGAATATAGGAGTTTCTGCGTGATCGTTAGTCTTTGTCTAAATTATATTGAAAGGAAAAAAAATTAATTTTTCATATCCCATGTGGACGTCTCACATCCGATTTGCTCTTGATCTGCTAAATTTCAGCTCTATTATACCCTTTACCCAAATGAACCACCTCTCTCTTTCTATCTCTGTCGAACACTCAAGGCAGATAGATAGACCCTATAAAGTATAAATAGTAGTCTTGATCAACATTGAAAAAAACGAACTCCGCCTGTCCATCTGTTATGTTGTCTGCAAACGATTATCTCGGAGACTTAAAGGGATGGGGCCACCATATTTCAAAAATTAGATTTTCTTAAGCCGTCAAGTGGTCACTTACAATTTTTTTTCTCTAGTCCCATTTTAAAGGGTAGCCCCCATATAAAACTACCACAAAATTTTGCATTTTTGCATAAAAACATCTTTTTTTCTTATTCCTGGAACTTTAAGTTTAAAATAAATTATGTCTATGATGGTCCCAATAAAATACCCGAATATGGGTCGAAACAAAAAAATTTTAGATATAGCCCCAACAAACTTACAACATTTTATGAGATTTTTATGAAAATTCAATACAATTAAATATGGTACTACGATAAACTTAAAATATGCTACAAAAAGTTTGGCTGCAGGGTATCTTGCAGTCGTCTAAGCTTTCTTTCTTGTTTTTAGTAATGTTTATTATAAACAAGTAGATTGTTATAACAACAGAAGAGTACAAACACTTCCGAATATTACTAGATGAACTCTTTTTTATACAAAAAATCAAGCATATAATTTATGTGATCTGTTGTAGTTTAAATATATTAGAAGCAATTATATTTTTTCTGAAGCTTGCATTTTATTATCAAAACTGCAAGTATGTATATGGCGCCGTCTGCTCCGATCATACAGTTTATTATCTATATAAAAAGTGCGTAAACTTATGTCTCAAGACATCGCGTATAAAAACATAAAAATACGCCCACATCTTACAAATGCATCAATCTGCAACTACTTGGCGCATACATATAGCATAAGTTGCCTCTTATCATCAATTTTTATATTTTTTTTCCATTTGAATGCAGTTTTATTGTTTTTCAATTGTTGCAGTTGATAAAGAGCATAATTTAATTTCAATTTGCTTTATGTCAACGAGAATGACTATGACGACGCGTTTCGTATGAGGTCTCATATGGTGGTTTAGGCTACCCAATCTGTAACTGTAAAATTACTTCTTTGTGCGTTTCTAGGCAGTGCTACTGCAATTGTTATCTGCTGCGCGCTGCATATTGACATGTGCCGTACACACACACACACACACACATACACATTGTGGTTTTAATATGTTACTACTCTAACTCACAAAAGTGTACCCTACTAAGTAGCTCGACACAATATTTGTACATAATCATCGCACGCAGTGCTGCAGAGACGGCTTTGTTGATTGAGCTAATGACCTGTTTGCCATCCGGCACTAAGTTACCCAATGTTTATTTAATAGATACATTATGTGGGGTCGATTGTCTATATCAACTATGTCAGAGTGTTATCATTATCATTAATTTTGAATGGCAGTTTAGCGTTATTTTGTTGCGGTTTGAATTTTTTTTTTTAGTGGGGTAGGTTCTTCATTTTATTTATTAAATTTTGTCTTTAAATCATTTTATGAGAACATTTTCCTTCTGCTGATAACATTTATTTTCTTACAACATCGAAACAAGTTCAATGACAGACATTATCATTTATAAATATTTAATTTATGTATTGATATGATTTCGTATATCTCAAAATTATTTGTATTTGCAAATAATGAATCAATCAAGCTGCGAAGTTCTTTGTCTTTTTTTTCAAATTTTATGTTTTACGTTTCCCATCGGGAAAAATATAAAACTTTATTTATAAACATGAATCTTTTAGTATTCATTTTATAGATACAAATTTTTTGAAACAAAAATAAATATTGCTGTAAATAAATTCTTTGCATTTCAAACTCCACAGCTGCATATTTAATTTAACTAATCTATTTTTTTAGTTATGGAAATAAGAATCAAATATTTCATATGAAATTCAATACAACAGAAATATTATTTCAAAAAAAAGATATGCGTTGATTTCGATTCGATTTTTATTGCATTTTATTGCAATTGTATCCATAAGATACGCAATAAGAGACATGATTGCGATTGCGGGTGTGCGTAGTTAAATAAAAAAAATATAAAAAGTGAAAAAAAAAGTTTATTGTTGACATACATGAATACATATACCTACACAAACACATACATAAAAATAAATATGCGACGACTGAAAGAACAACCACAGCAACAACAACAACATCAACAACAACAACGACAGCAACTATTTATTATATTAAGACAAGACACATGCAGCAAAAAAAAAAAAAACTCAAAGCTGATGTTGCCAGATTGTTTTATTTAAAAAAAAAACACGTTTTCTTAAATATTTAATGAATTTTTAAAACATTTTTTTTACAGATGAGATTCGGGCACCTAAAGCAAACATAGCCTTTATACTAACTCATTCTGTCACTTTCTGAATTTTTCAAAAAATTTTATTCAAATGTATATATTGTATCTTAGTATTCGAACACCTTCATATTATATCTAAACTTCGTGCTGTATTGCACCATTTAACGCCAACGAACCCTTCTGGAAATACTATTTACACCACTGATGTACTTATGTAAGCTATTAAAATATTCGTGGTACAGTTATTCGGTTAGGTTTTCCTTATAGAATAATTCGATTAGTTTATTCATATATATTAAATAATAAAAATGTTTCTATGTCCGCAATGAATTTTGAAACCATCCAAACGATAAGACCCGAACCGGTTTCATTCGAATGGCAGCATTGCAAGTATAATTATAAACCAATAAAACAATGCCTTAGGCACTGTAAAGTTCATTTCCCAAACACAAATGTTTGGCTTTTTTGTATGTTTTTACACTAGAACCTAAACTATTTTCTAGTAGCACACGTCGTATATCCGCTAGTACTACATAATAATAACACATATAGCACATTTTATTATAGCAGAGAAAATAAAAATAACAAATTATCTGGCAACACTGTTTCTTTGAGCTAGCTCAGGAAATGCACGCAACTAAAGCATGCGATGAGTTTATTTTGAATTCGAACGCCGGCGAGTAAAGACACGAAATATTTAAACGAGATACATGTGTCTGGAACAAAAAGTATCTGCCGTGTAAAATACGACAAGTAGAAGTGTTAATTGATACATTAAGCTACAAACAAGCAAATATAATAAAAGAAGATGTGCGTTCCGCGACAAAAGCGCGTAGACGACATGAAGCGATAACCGGCAAAATAAAAAAAATAAAAATATTTATAATTTAATTAAAGCTGAAATAACTCAAAGTGTCGTTCGTGTGTCAGCAAATTTATTTCTTAAATAAAAAAAAAACAAGTGGAAGATAGTGTATAAGATTTTGCTTACTAGCTCAACTAAGCGACTAAAGCTCAATTAATTTTAATAAATTTTCGCTATAACAACTTCAAATATATCCACACACTGCCCCCACCCCAATGAAGTGTACTGCCGCCCATGCATAAAATTGTGATTTATTAGTTTAATTTAAAAGTAAAAAAAAAAAAAATAATTCAATTATAAAAAAAAAAAAGTTGAATAATAAAAGTGAAAAATAAGAAAGAGTAAAAAATTTTAAATAATTTAAAATAAAATTTATGTGATAGTTAATTTAATTTTAATTAATTTTTAAGTCATACTTTTACTAGAAAAGCGAAAAATGTTGTTACTCTTAATACTGAATGTGTTATGTGCCTTATCACACGGTTTCAATTTTGCATCATATCCGAGCTATATAATCGAAACACCAAAGCATTTAAAATTTTTTTAAGCCACAAGTTCGCAGCTCTTATTTTGGATTTACGCTTGTCATACGTCAAACAAGGTAGAAGATACATTTTTTTTATAAAATATTTTAATGGAAAAAAAAAAACATAAATAATCAGGAATGATACCGAAAACACTTTATCCAAGAGTTTTGAGTTTTACATTTTAAATAGTTTTGAAATGTTTTATTTTCAGTTTAAAAAAAAAATTTGCTACCCTTTCATTCAATCAAAACACTCGAAGTATCTGTGTAGTGCTATAAATTTTCTAAATTTTCAAAACTCAGAGATTTCGGTGTCATCTCTGAACAATAGTTTTATATAGAATATTAGACGAACAAACTAAAAATCTCGTTACGCTAATATATACTCTATACTACATATAATATTATAAAGAGGAAATGTTTGTTTGTTTGTTTGTTTGAAATGAATAGGCTCCGAAACTACTGGACCGATTTAAAAAATTCTTTCACCGTTGGCAAGCTACACTATTCCCGAGCGACATAGGATATGTTTCATTTTCAATTTTTGACCCGGGGCCTAATGGGGGCCTTGAAACTGGAAAAATCAAATATTTGGAACAAAAAAGACTTTAAAAAATTTAATCAAGCAACAGACATTTGAACTACCAGCTGGGCCTTGAAACCGACTTGTAATTTCGTTTTTTGGAACTTGGGGGAACCTATATGACAATTTATTAGTTCAATATCTTTAAAAGTCTAAAAAAATTTATTATCGTAGACTTGAAGCGAATGAAACGTGTAATGACAGACAGGCGGACAGACGGAAATGGCTAGTTCTATTCGTCACTTAGAGCTGATAAAGAATATATACACTTTAGATACATTCTGAGGTCTATGATGTCTCCTTTCAAAAATAAATAGTAAAAATAATTTTTTTTTTTTTATAGTTAAACAATTTATTTATTTTTTTTTTTTTTGCTACTTCACCTTTTTTTTTTTTCTCTTTCTAACTTAAGCGTGTTTCGCTTCTTAAATGCTTTCAACACTAAGTCAACATTTTGCAGCTGTGGATATGTTTATTTATCTAAAATTCTGAACTGCTAAAAAGTAAAAAAAAAATTGTCAAAACAAATAAACTCTAAAAAAAAAAAGGCTTTCAAAAAAATATTTCCTACGCTGTCAATTGAGCAATCAAAGAAGTTTCTTTATTTGCCTGTCACTTACTAATTTCGATCGTAAATTTTTTATTTAACTCAATTAGCATAGAATTTTTATAGCTTTGACAGCATACATACATACATACAGTATATGTAAAATATATTTTGCATAATTCAATTTGAGCATTCATAATTTAAAAATAAAATAAATAAAAAAAGTCTTAAACGTTCTTTTCGCATGTAAATAATTATAATCTCGTCAAAAGTTATTATTAAAAAAAATTGTTTTCACATTTGACATTAATTTCTGTTGTCTTAGTACAAACGAGTACGAGTTAAGCAATCAAAATTTTAGTTCAGTTTAATCTTAAGTATCATCTCAACCCAAATAAGTAAGCTGCGCGACCGACGCAACATGACATCACACGCCTAAATCAGAGATTCCAGAAATTTATGAACAAGTTTACTTTTTTTGTCAACAATTTTTAATCATATTTATAGTACATACTTTTATATATTGTAAACAAAATTATGATTCGCAAATGCATTATACGGAAATATATTAGCCAATTTTTTCTCCATTTTTTACAACAACGCTTCACCAAAATTATGGTACTAAAATATTGAAATGCGTATTTAAAACAAAAATATAAAAAACAAGATACACAAACAAATAATAAAAATAATAAAAATAACAATTTTTTATACATTATCAATTGTGCGCTGTAATTAGAGCTAATTTCCAAAAGGAAATTACGCGGAAAATCACGACAACCGGCAATTTGACTTTACTATACTTCAATTACAAAAAAAAAATATAGTATTATTGTATCTAATTATTCAAACGTATAACATATTTCCATTTTATGACGAATTTTTAATATTTTTATTTGACGGTCAAACGGCATTTAAAAAAGGTCAATTACACTCATGAAAGATATGCTTACCAAATGCGAATCAGGGCATGATTCATGAATTTACTATGTCTGAATTGCCAGTTATGAATGAAAAGTGTCTGTATTTACAGCTCTATTAAAATTTGTAGCGTTTAAAGTAAGTTAAAAACAGATGTATTAAAAATCTTGTACCGTTGAAAGCGCGTTATAAGATTTTGGAGAGGTAGTATTCCCTAAAACTATGTGATTCTTGAACAAATGTTATTGGTTTTATTAATTATGAAAATTAAGGAATATGTTTATCTCACTCTATCATTCTACGTAGCTCAAGAACAAAGCTTACTAAGTAAAAATTATATAAACAAATTGAAGCGCAATACTACACCTCGTAGAAAAACATTTCGAGATATCGCACCTTATAAATATTTTTTCATTTTATAAATTTATTTTATTTATTTCGAAGAAATATTCGAATTCAATACGTATATCCATGGTGGAATTTAAAAGGTGGTGTTAAGCAAAACGATGGTACAATACAAACCGAGTGCGAAAGAGATAGCTTATTTTTTAATTTTTGCTCCGTTTTCCAATTGTGAATGAGAAAGAAAATTTGTGTGTTTTTTTTTTTATAACAATGAAATATGACTAACGTTGGTACGCAACACGTTGAGAGAGCAAGAGCGCTTAACATAACCTTATATTATTGAACCATGGTTATACAATTCTAAAAATATCAACTCCTTTCGATAGAATTAAAAAAGTCAACTTTATTAAAAAGTTTTGGTAGCGAGTTTTAAGTAAATTCGATACATTTTTTTAATATTCTTTTTTATTAATATTTTTAAAGATTTTTTTATGAAGCTAGAGGTTTTTTCCATTGAAAAGTTCACATCTTTTCCAATATGAATCACCGAAAAACGATTTTTTTAACGTAAGATACCTTTAAGATGATCCCATATATATCTTTGATCTGCTTGAGCACAAAATGTCGGTAATATTGTCGTTCTATTGGTCTTTCTGTCTGTCTGTCTTTTTTCAGTACTGAAATTTTCTAAGCTCTTCCTAACCTCTTCCTATTTTGGTCCCTAAATAAAAGTTTATGATCGCATTATTATTCCATATTAAACTCATTAACGACATCTTTTGAATCTTTAAAAAATTGTTTATCATTTGTCAATGTTGCAATTATTAAATTAACATCTCTCAACGTTTAAATTATTGCTGATATTTTAGCGTAAATCACTTAGACATGACAGTACTTGATGTGGTAACGCTTTCACTTGAACTTGATTACCCACATCTTCATTTTTTTTTTTTTGTATAATTTAATTGTTTGAGAAAAAATCAACGATGTGAGGTGTTGTTTTTGATGAAAGATTGCCATTTTTTTTTGTTTCAAGCAAAACTAGAAAAGTAACGCGTTTGCGCTTTGGGTCAAATCGATAAAATGAAGTAGTTCATTCATATAAATTTACTTATTTATCCCAGAAGTTCATTTGAATAGCCGGCTTTCTCATATGTGTAAAATACAATTTAATTTTTTAAGCCCACAAATTTATATATTTCTATATATGCAAATCATTAAATAAGATTTTCAATAATCCCATAAATAACTTAAAATGCTTGAAATTCACAGTGGGTAGTAACTGGTTTATTTTGTTTCTTTGATGATTTTGCAAAAAGTTCTTAACGATTTTGTACATAGAATGACCAAATAAGAGTTCATTTAACTTCAAAACTTACGACAAAAGATGCTCTTAGTCATGTTCAAAGTTTTCAACTTTAATTTATGAATCGTATCTTCCTCACAGCTGCATACCGTAAGACAAAAGAAAATGCGACAAATGCAGTTGCAGATACAAAAAAAATACAAAAAAAAATTATTTATCAGCGTCTTTTCAGAATGGATTTTACGAATGGAATACGCTTTGTTGTTGTTTTTGTTTTTGTTGCTCTTGTTTTTGACACATTCAGAAGCGATGAATCAGTAAAGAAAAGCCAATGTAATCCGAAAGAAGCAACAGCAACAACAACAAGCTTTGCACGCTTTTAAATTATTTTTTTGACCATTAAGCTTGAAAATGCTTTTGAATGCTACTGCGGTTTCTTTGTTGTTGTTGTTGTTGTTGTTTGTTGTCATGCATTACTTTGCTGACCACATTGATGAATTGACCGCAGAACAATTACTTGTGTGGCCAAATTGTCTGAATCTGAATCTTCTTTCCGCTATTGGCTTTTAGTTGTCTGTATTTCTGTCTGTCTGGGAAATAATGCAGTGAACTGTGTATTTACCATTTCAATTTTCGAATTGGCAATATGCATAAGAGAGATAGACAGAGAGTGTGTGAGAGAGAGAGAAAGAATGAGTAGCACATTCCATTGAAAATATTTGGAGTCATTTTTTTCGGGAAAGTCCGCTGCTACATTGGCATGTTTGCAGTTACTTATGCATGCACATATGCACATATTTATTTAAGTTTTAATCCAATATTTGCCTTACGCATTTACATAAGTATCCTCATGGCAAACACACATGATAAGTTTTTGAGTTTTGTAAACAAATTATGAAGCTTATATAATGTTGACAAAGGATTTTTTTAAATCTAATAACAGATTAGTTGCCGTTAAGTGTGTTTTTAGTTTGATTATAACTTTTTAAAAGTACGATAGTAGAAGTCAGTTTTAAAACATATTCCATTGAAATACGGACTACTATATACGATTCACTAAAGATTGGTGATGATACAATACCAACTGTATTGGACCAAGAGTTGGGAGAGTGGCATCGTTATCAAAGACTTGTTAAAATTATCACAATGGGTTGGATTGGAAAAAAAATTCAAAATTTGCAGATGGAATGGGATATTGGTCCATGTCGTACTTCCTGATAGATTATCATAAGTGTAATCATATCAAATTTGCACTTCCTAGGTTGAGTAACAAAACAAATTTCATACGAATTTAGGATATTAAAAATCTATTCGCAACATGCAGGTTTATTAAAGGTGAAAAAACTTGTGAACCATGGAATCACCGGAATAGGCGGTTGGGGGTCGGAAAAATCGAACATCGGTATGGACATAATTAGTATCAAATATTTAGACAAGCGCTCAACTCTAATTAAAACTACGTAAAACGAGGTATTTTAAACATTTTACGAAAAAATTGTTCTTTCACATAAAAGTGTATTTATGAAAAAAAAAAAAAATGTCAAACACTAGAAAAATTATTTGACTCAAAAAGTACATTATGTGCGGGGTATAATATACCAACAGACGACATTCGATGTAACATTCATGAACAAAAAAAAAAAAACAAATATTTTCAATCACAACGAATATGACTCATGCTAAGCTTCGCTGCACTTATAAACCGGCTACGAATCAAACTTATCGCATGCGAGAAACTTTTGTTGAACAAAAGAAAATGAGAGAACTTATCTAAAAAGTAATTCTTGCGCTCGCTCAGTCTTAGTTGCCAAAAACAGTTAAAATGCTATCAGTTAAAGCTGAATGTTTTATTGTTGTTGTTTTTGTTGCTTTCATTTATCAAACAAACGGTAGTGTGAGTATATTGACACAGAGAATGAGCGAAGCTTTTAACAAAGTACGCGATCTATGGCAGCGCACAACACCTGAGTAATCGGCTTCATTAAAAAAAAAAAAAAAATGCTAAATAAAAAAATTGGAAACTTGCGCAACTAGCTTACTCTTTGTTCTCAAACTTTTGGAATAAATCACCGTGGAACAGAATTAAAAAAAACCATTGAATATACAGAGTGACAACCGCCTCAGTTTCCATGTTTTCATACTAAAATGTAATGTTTCCCAAAATCTCTTTACCAATTTTTAGTTAAAACTATTGAAAGTTACGGGTTTAAGATAGACGCGGGTATATGGGCGACTTAGAGGGGGGGCCTCTGGTGAGATAGATTATGATACGGATCGAACACTCACCTCCCATTTTCTGATATTTTCAAGAACATTATTGTGTATATGTGTATTTTTAGCATAACATTTTATAAGTCTCGGACCATTAACCCTTAGCTATGCTACTTAGAAAGTTTATCAAAGCGTTTTAAGCACACAGCTTTGGTTCCACCGAAGTTAACCTTTTTCCTTTTTTTACGTTGTATTTATCAACTTTGCTCCACTGTATTATTCAATATTAATTCATAGGTATTTGACGTTCATTTTGTTAACAGCAAACAGTTCTCATCGTCATTCGGTTGAATTCAGACGTGTCTTGTTCATCAACTTCATGCGTTGTTGTTGTTGATCAAACAAACCGGTTGCAATAAATTATTAATAAAAGTTGTATAAAAAAACATTGTGTGCAGTTGTAGTAAAATCCAAAAAAAAAAAAAAAAAAAAAAATTACCTAAAATGGCCAATTGTATTTGGTCAAAGCGTTTAGCATTCGCGGCGTTACTTTTAGTTTCAGTTTTAACAATACTAAATGTTAATGCATATAATCTATCACCGAAACCGAATCGTATTATTAAAGATCCTCAATTGGTTACACCGTTGCAAAAAGTGCGTGCGTCATATTTTGGATTCAGTTTAAACTTACGTGCCCAAGGGTAAGTGGGAATGTGTGGGATGGGATTAATAAAGATGCGAGTGTGAATGAAGCTGTACTGATTTTCTGAAGTTATTGCGTTGATGATTCATACAATAGTCCAATATAGCCAAGTGTTTACCTATACAAAAAAAAAAAAAAAGAAAGAAAACTCTTTGACGAGCTATTTTATATAATTTAAAAACAAACAAACAAAATATACAAAAAAAATTATAGTAAAATAAAACTTAAACGATGAAGTCATAGGCTACTATCTTTGTTTAATGAAATTTTCTATCTTTTTTTACACCAAATATGAAATAAAAGCGATAAGGCACGTTTCAGTTCTTGATTTCTCAGTTATAGTTCTTAAAAAAATAACGTAGCCAATAAAAAGCATTTCTTATTTCGTGTTAATATTTTATTTTAAATAAAATATACCAAAGTTAGCTAACTATGCGTCAGTTTTAAATCGATATCACCTCGATTTCAATTGATAAGATTACAATGAATAATTCATTTATTTGTATCTGTGTAACCATTGCTCAGTTTGTGCATTTGTAGATAATTTTTTTCTATTTTGTTGTTTTTGTTTTTTTTTTATCAATATTTGACTAAGAAATATGCAAGCACTTTCTAAGAAATATTTGTACTCATAATTTTTTAATCCGAATATTTTATGACATTTTACATTTTATGTATAAACAATTTGGAAAAACTTTTATATACAGTGTCTAGAGTGTATGATATAGTACCTGATATTCACCATGATAACAATCCGTTATCATCGTATTTTATTTGTCATAGTATTGAGTAGTTGCGGTTTACGTTTATGCTCCAAGCACATCGTTTCTATTGGTCATTTGCTGTACTTTTGCTTTTTATAGATCTAAGATTTTAAATTATATTCGAAATGTTTCAATAGAAGACACACCCACGACCAACACACAAGACGCGTTTTAAGGCATGTCATGCATGAAGTCTTGTAAGACTTGTCATACATGAAGCCTTGCAAGACCCAACTGACCTAAGACAACTGCGTTAATGACTTTCCCGCAGGGACGACAAGAATCTTACTCGTTTATATATAGTTAAGACAGAACTACATATGTATTTCTATAAAAAAATGTGTCGCTTAAAATAATAAAATATTAAAAATCTTTATTGCAGCATAATCGTTGGCGCACCACGTGCACAGTCTACGATTGAGGCACAGAGAAATATTAACGAAACTGGTGCAATTTATAAATGCTCCTGGCAGAATGGCAACTGTTCACCTTATATATTCGAAAGCGGTGGCAATACTAACATCGAAGAAGAGGAATACATACTTAAGTCGGAAAAGCGTGATTTCCAATGGCTGGGCGCAGCCATGGATGGTGGCACAAAGGACACAGATAAGCTACTAGTGTGCGCACCACGTTTCATTGCACCCACAGAAAATGATTATCATTTGCTTGGCATTTGCTATTGGACCGAAAATACACTTGGTGATCAACCGGTTAATACAACTAAAATCAATCCTCTTGTTATTACACAAGAGCAAATGAAAGAGCAAAATGGTCATTGGTATTACAATTATATACTCGGCGAACAAGGTTTAAGTGCGCATGTAAGCGATAGTGGTGAGGAATTCTTTATGGGTGCACCGGGTATTTGGAACTGGAAGGGTTCTGCGATACGTTATCGCCGGAAAAAAACTGTTGATGATCCAGTTGCCAGTAGACGTGATACAACTAGCAAACGACGTGAAACACGCGCTTCGAGCTATGGCAGATATGGCAGCGAAATATTGAAACCCGAGACATGGGGTCAATCGAATGAGTCGTATTTTGGCTATGCAGTCGGTACCGGTTATTTTGATAGCGAAAATCCTAAAAAATTACTTTATGTTGCCACTGCGCCTCAGGCCAATGGACAAACAGGCGAAGCGTATCTCTTTGATATACACAGCGATACAATAACAAAGTATTTTGTGTTCCGTGGCGAAGAGTTCGGTGAATATTTTGGTTACTCACTTCTAATAGACGATTTGAATGGCGATGGCTTAAGCGATGTCATTATATCTGCGCCACAATACAGCTTTGAGGATTCGTATGATAATGGTGCCATATATGTATTCATTAATCGTGGAAATGTAAGTAAATAACCAGTATAATTTGTCATCACTTCGAAATCGGAAATGAGTAAGACAAACTAAATAAATGTCTTTCATTTACAGTTCAATTTCGATCGCAAAGTTTTGAAATCTCCAATAAGCGAGGTGGCACGATTCGGCACAACGTTAACGCGTTTAGGTGATATTAATCATGATGGCTACAATGGTGAGTTGTTTGATTATTCAATTATTTAAAGCAAATATTTACTGAAGGTGTATTTTCTTACAGATATTGCTGTTGGCGCACCCTTTGCCAATAATGGTTCAGTATTTATTTATCTCGGTGATGAGAAAGGTATACGCGAGCAGCATAGTCAACGTCTCAACTCACCACTGACAACGCCAACAAAGTATGGCGTGCATATGTTTGGACATGGTTTATCGAAAGGCTCAGATATCGATTTTAATGGCTTCAATGATCTTGCTGTGGGTGCACCAAATGCCGAGACAGTATTTCTATATCGCGCATATCCTGTAGTCAAAATTATTGCCACTGTTAAGCCACAAACACGTGAAATCAGACCAGGCCAATCCAAAGTTAAGGTCTCTGCATGCTACAGTATTGAGACAAAATCGACCGCTATAAAGCAGCAGGATTTGGCCATACGCATTGTGGCTGATCCTCAGGTGAAACGTGTCAAGTTCTCGCAGAACCAAAATAACGAATTAAGTTTCACTGCCAGTGCTGGCATTATACAACAATGTCGCGAATTGGACTGTGATGTACAATACAGCGCCGCAGACATCTTTAAGCCTATCGAATTTGAATTGCACTATAACATCGTAAACCAGGTACCAGACTCGGAGGGTAAGTGCAATGAAAGATTACAATAGAAAATTTTTTTAAACTATTAATTTTTTTTAGTATTTTGTGAAACTTGCGCCGCAGTGGATCCAGCTGATCCCAAAGTATTTACGGAAAAAATTATCTTCAGCACTGGTTGCGCTTCCGATATTTGCGTTGCAGATCTTAAGCTGTCCAATAACGATATCAGCGCCGACTTCATCTTGGGCAGCAGTAAAACTTTAAGAATTAACTATGAAATTTCGAATAACGGCGAAACAGCGTATTTGCCACAGCTCAATGTGACCTCAACGAATCGCATGAATTTTGCACAGATACCATCGAATTGTAAGCTAATCGATGATGTAGCAATGCTCTGCGATCTGAATCGTGGCCAACCCATGGCCAAGGGCGCAAAAGATGCGATCAGTGTTAGCTTCGATGTGAGCAGCATTTCAGGGCACAGCATGACAATCATAGCAGAGGTATTTAGCACTGGAAAAGAGTTGAATCCAATCGATAATTTGCGTCGCGATGTGATTGCTTTAAAGAAATTCACCGAAGTTGAGGCAACTGGGTAAGTTGTTTAGTCAAAATATTATAAACTAAATAAAATTAATCATGCATTTTGGCTTACAGATCCCAAATAAATGGACACATTGATTTGGAACACTATAAAAACACTGCACAAATTATTAATATGTATGAAGTCAAGAGTAATGGCCCAAGTACAGTGGATGCACTTGAAGTAGCCTTTCACATACCAGTCTCATATAAAGTGTCTGGCATTGCGGTTCCAATCATTGATATTGCAAATATAACAATGCAAGCGGTTTACGATGGCCAATTGGTGGGCATTGATCTTATTGATGCAAATAATACGCAAATACTCATGGATACCGTTGAAATCTCCACGAGTAACAATGGTCCAAATCACGCGCAAACAACTTTGATAACACATAATGGCATACACTATGATGCGGTAAAAAGTGGTCATGTACTTGAGGTGTCCAGCATTAATACGGATTTAGTTGCTACAGCATCCATGACGCGTCGCAGTCGTCGCGATCTTAATGCAGCCACTGCATCGAAAGCGCAATATGCGCGTATTTCAAATGCACGTTCACACGATTTACTCAGCGATGATTTTAAGGGTAAACTTCCGGTAAATCGTACAATTGTATTCAATTGCCGTGATCATGAGATGACGAATTGTGTACGCGCTGTGCTGCGTGTGCACAACTTTAAACCGGAGAAACCGATTGCCATCAGGCTGCACTATAATGTTGATCTCAATGAGGTTAATCAAATTTTAGTAGAACCATGGGAATTCTTTGTGGTACTAATTGATTTGGGCGTACATAGCATTGGCGTAACGGATAGCACCAAGTCATTGCGCGTAGTTAGTAAAATTGAACCGAATGTTATATCGAAACATCAATTGTACAGCACACCTATCTGGGTTATAATACTTGCGGTGCTTGGTGGTCTGCTGCTGCTGGCAGCGCTCACATATGGCATGTATAAGGTTTGTATAACAATAATAATATTTTGCAATAAAGATTTTTTAATTTTTTCTTCCATGCAGCTTGGCTTCTTTAAGCGCACCACAAAGGAAGAGCTTGACAAATTAGTGCACCAGGGTCAAATTGAACCTGAAGCGGAAAATTTGAACAGCGGCGACCATTAAGCAATTAAACAATTTGTGATTTACTTTATACATTTAATTTTTTTGTTTGTTTTTGTTTTTATGTAAAATCAGGCAGCATAGCGTGATTGAATTTTACTGCCAACATTGGAATGCATCACATAAAAAAATATTGTTTTTAAAAAATAATTTATATTCCATGCAATGACGATACCAAATGTTACTTCCTATTATATAATTATTATTATTATAATTATTATTATATATGTATAAACATATATATTGTATTATATAAGCATAGATGATGAGCGCATTAAATTTTAAATTTAAGAATGTGTTTTATATTTTTATAAATTTTTTATTTCATTTTTTCTTTTTTTATTTTATGATTTTTTTTTATTTATTTATTTTTTTACTTTCGATTAATTTATTGAAAGCGCTTTTCAGAAAGCTACTTTGCCATTCATTGTTAATAATTAATATGTTACAAATCAAAAAAAAAGAATACAATATAAAAACGAAACGAGAAGATTGTAAATTTTATTTATTTTAAGTAAATTTGTATAAAAAAAATATAAAAATAGAAATACGCGTGAAGAGCATTTAAGTTTATATTCTAACAAAGTTAAAGTTCACTTAAAAGACTTAAATACCGATACGCCTTTAAATATTTAAAAGTATTAAATATATATTTTTATTAAAAAAAAATGTTTTTTCCATGTTTTTTATATTTAGAAATGATTACGTCTTATGCTGCATCATGCCAAACGTATCAGGGCTGCACACTGGTTTTAAACTGAACCGATTGTTGAAGCACACCTTATTAATTTTTAAATGTTTGCTCCGAAAGAAATGCTTCTTAAAGAAAGAAAATGGTTTTGAATCACAAATCGAAACTATTAGCCGATAAAAAATGTTTCGATTCGAACCGGTTCAAAATTAGTAGTGTTTCATTTTCAAAATGTTTCTTGACATTGTATGACAAAAGCTGCTATCGGTTACAAATTTAAAATTTATCGGATTATCATTTATTTATCATTGCACTGACTCGAATGCTGCCGATTTGAAATCGAAAATATTTTACGATTTGGGATTTACGATTTGCGATAAATTGTAAAATTATTGCGATTATGACTATGGGAAAACATTCCAGTTGCCAAAGCAAACATGTTGATTGTTTAGAATCTAATCAATTAAACCGATATATAGTGCGATATTCTGCATATAAATTGAACCGAATAAATAGGTTAGATCCATTTTATTTTTATATAAATTTTACTTGAAATATGCAAAGCCATTGCAAAAACATTGCAGTGATTCAAAGTAATTGCGAATCGATGCTTTGATAATACATATGTATGTTAAGTATGTATACATACTATATATGTATGTATATATTAAAATTGCGATAAAACTTTTCAAAGCTAACATAAATCTGTTCCATGGAATTATTACTTTGCTACAGAATCGCATTATTTTTTTAGTTATTAAACTTGGCTTGTGACGGCCACACGTCTGCAGAATGTTCGGCGCAAAATATATTTTATTTTTGTTTTTTATGTATTTTTTGAATACAATAAACGCTTTTAATCTATCGCCTGTGCCATATTTAAAACATTCTATTCCAGTGGATAAAAAACTTAATTCAGATAATACATATTTTGGTTATGCGTTGGTGTTACGTGAAAATAGGTGTTGTATTTTGATATAAACTACAATATTAAAAATATATTTTATATGAAAATAATACTTTATTTCAGTTTAATAACTGGTGCTCCACGTGCCAATGTCAGCGAACAGAATAGTATACGCAATCCTGGTGCAGTTTATCAATGTCCTTTTGAGATCGATTCGTGTACACGCATGACAATCAACGATGGTCCAAATGTTGATAAGGTTAATTTCAAATTTTTATTTTACAAAAAAAAAAAAAAAAAAAAATTTTACAATGTATATTTCTTTAGGATTATAAATATAAAGCGAGTGTTAGATGGGGCGAAGATTTTTATCATTTATTGAGTGAAGATCGTAATGATCAATATTTAGGTGCAACCATGGATGGAGGACCAAAAGCTAATGATCCGTTTATTGTTTGTGCTCCTGGTTTTGGTATTGGACAACGTGGTACAAATATGCAGGGTGTTTGCTATTGGCAATTACAACCAAATAAATACTCAAATTTTACAACGAACAATAAAGGTAAATCTTGCAGAGAATTTATACTGGATTATCATCGACTTATTTATTTATGCTTGTAGATAAGCAAATAAACGTAAATATTTATGTGCACCAAATGGCTCAGCTAGGTTTCAGTGCACAAGTGCTATCGAAGGAGGATCTTATTATGGGTGCACCAGGCATAAATCAATGGAGAGGTAAAAAAAAAAAAAATACAATATAATCTATTTTTTTTTTTTTTTATTAGTTATACAAAATTTTTAAATATCTTTAATTAACTGTAACACAGGCACTGCTGTTATTCTGAAAAATCGAAAACTCAACGAAAAAACAAATTTATTACTAAAAGACGATAGTTATGGTGGCTATGCTGTAGCTGGTGGGCATTTAACTGGTACTGATGAAATATTCTATGTAGCAACAGCACCGCATGGATCTTTTGATGGCCTTGCAGATGTAAGAGGATCGGTAAGTTTATATAAAAAAAAAAAAATTATTTAAAAATCTATAAACTTTTTTTTTTTTTTTTTTTACTTTTACAGGCCATAATTTTTCAGAAGCACACAATACGCACATACGGTGCACCACTTGAGAGTGAAGCGAACAATTTCGGCGAATTCTTTGGTTATGCTGTGCTGCTAGAAGATTTCAATAATGACAAACGCGATGAGTTACTGATAGGCGCACCGTTTCACACTAAAAATACGGATGGCTTCGAAGATGGCATTGTGTACTTGTACAAAAATGCGGCTAGAAATTCAAATGCAAATGAAATTTCATTTACAAAATATTCAATAAATTCACCATTTCCAATTGGCACGAGAGCACGTTTTGGTATGAGTCTTGCTAAGCTAGGTGACATCGATTTGGACGGTTATAATGGTAAGCAACAGTTTTTGTTTTTCCTTTTCAAGACTCTAAACTTTTCTTCCAGATGTTGCTATTGGTGCACCTTTTGCTGATGGCACCGGCGCTGTTGTTATTTATTACGGCAGCCAAGATGGCATAGATCAGAGTAAAATGCAAATTATAAAACCAGCTGCGAATTATATGAATAGCATGTTTGGTTTTAGCATATCTAAAGGCGTCGATACTGATGGCAATGGCTACAATGATCTGGCTATAGGCGCACCAAATAAGGAAACTGTCTTCTTATATCGTGCATATCCCGTGGTACATGTTGTCATGAATATACGCGCCGTGAAACATTCGATTCCGGTAGATGCAACTGAATTCGAAATTCAAATTTGTTATGAATTTACAACAAAATCAAAGAAGATTACCGCCATTGAACTTAATATAAATATCGATTTGGACAAATCTCGCGAACGTTTTAAGCTAAAAGCGTATGAAAATCGGCAAATGGTGTCTGTTGGTGTTGCCAATTGTCGCAGCGTATGGGCGGAAAAAAAGTAGCTGAGCTGAATAATATTTTCGATCCCATAACTATGAATCTGACATATGAACTGGTGAACAATGGTCAAAATGCTAAGGAAGGTTTGTTTGCAACTTGCAGTTCAAATTTTAAATATTTATAAATATTTTTTTTTTTTTAGAATTTTGCGAAAACTGCGTTGTATGCGATAGAGCTGAGCGTAATAATTTAAGTTATGCTTACTTTGGACATGGATGCAATGAAATCTGTACAGTTAGTCTACACGTTGCAGCTGTCAATGTGCCGTAAGTTTGCTGCATAATAATAATTTTTATTCAAGAATGCATTTACAATATTTCGAAAACAGTTCATACTTCATCAGCGATTTAAACGAGACCATCACTGTACACTATCAGCTCACGAACAGTGGTGATCAGGCTTTTAATACTAAATTTAAAATTGAAACAAATGATGAAAATCTCAGCGTAGTACATGCCAACTCGAGCTGCACTCATTCGAAGTCAACGTTAAGTTGCGATTTTAGACATTTCGAAAAGAAAACGAATGAATCGATAAACGTAATTGTTATCTACGATGTTAGTAAATTAGCTGCGATTAAAGAATTGAAACTCAATGCCAGTGTAAGCAGTTTGGGAATTGAAGCGGATCTAAATGACAATTGGATAGAGAATGTTATACAAGTTCAACGAGTGGCGCATTTAACATTAAGCGGGTAAGTTAAGAAATTTAAACGAATCAAATCGTTTCAAATCGTAACAAATCGAATTAAATCGAATCAAATCGTATCAAATAAAAATGTTAAATTTCAAAACTTACACATAAAATTATTACAGAAAACCACAAAATAATATTGTAGCATTAAAGGATGACATCGAAACTTATGATTTTGAATATAAGTTTGAGGTAACAGTTTTTTTTTTTTTTTCAATTACGTTATTATTTATACTTAAATACTAAAATCCTTTACAGTTCTTGAACATAGGCCCAAGTAGTTTAGATGAAGTTGTGCTCTCACTAAATTTGCCCTACAAAACAAATGATTACAACTTCATTCAGTACACTGAAAGCGTATGTCTCAATAGAGACGCAAAATTTTAGTTTTACGCCCGTGGAATATACGGATTTACAAATCGATGACAAATTACGCACAGACAAGCTGAAAGAATTTGATTTAATTCAAAAACACTATAACATGAGTGAAAAGAATGCTAACTATTGGGATTGTCAGACAACGGATCAACTATATTGCGCCATGAGTAAAGTTACTATAAAGCCTGTTCTTCAATCCAATGCACCAATTACATTGCTGCTGAAGTATAAATTTAATGTAAACGATTTATTTGAGACCGATGATGAATTTTGGATTATAGCATTAAATGCTTCATTCTCAAGTCCGGATGGTATACTAAATTCAACGATTAAACTGGATCCGATTATTGTTAAACAAATCTTTAGAGCGGGTGTTTCTATTTGGATTTATATAGCATCAGTTGTGGTCGGTATACTATTGCTTCTTTTACTTACCTGGTTTTTGGCCAAGAAGAACTTCTTCAAACGTGTTAGTGCAACTGAAATGCATAATAAACTGTTGAAAGAGCAAGAACAGAATTATATGGAAGCTGAATTTCATAGAACTTTACGAGAATCGATGAGAAGAAAACCCGGAGAGAATGAAAATGATGAAAGTGATGAAAATAATGAAGCTGTGTAAAAAAAAAAAAAAAATAAAATAAAACAAAAATATTGTTACAATTTTAAGAAATTTGTGCTTTCCTAAGGTCTAAGTTTAAATAAATAATTTAGAAATACTAAAAAAGATTTTTTATTTTTTTTATTAACAATTTGTCGGAAACTCGAAATCTGTATGACTGTCTGTCTGCTGCGATGCGCTTTACTTAGAAAGTTATAAACATATTGATCTAAAATTTTTTTTTTTTTTTATTCCAGAGCCAAAATGCCATACCCATTGTTAGGCATAGCTTCCATATAAACTTACCGGATTTTTTTTTAGATTTTGTATTAAAATTCTTATTATTTCTGAACGAATTCAATTAAAATTTAGACAAACCATTTCTTATGTTCACACAAGTATAGACAAAAGATATGATAGGGAAGGGCTATTATAATACATTGTACCAGATCATTGATCCCAACGCATCCATAAGCCAGTGCTGAATATAGAAACCATTAAAAGTTTCGTTTGATGCGATTTTGAGCTTTCGTTCCAACGCAGTTATTATTTTTTCTTGTTTCTTATTATTTCTGATTATTTTTAAAGTTATTTCTTAATTTAAGACGAAGTCTTATGACGCAGTCTATAAAGAAAAAAACAGGCAATCGGAGCACTTAGTTATGATAACGCTTAGCAAACATAAAGAAAAAGTCTTTGCTTATAAAAACACAAAAGAATGCGTATATTAAATTTAAAATAAATCGGAATTCTACGTAAAAAACTTTGATAAAAACATTCCATAATTTAACATCATGCTTATTTTTATTTTTTTTATACAATAAACAATTCTGAGATGAAATAATTTTAAATTGAAGATTCAGTGTTATACCATATAATTCTGGGAATATTTGCACATTCTGGAAATTTAAGTTTCAATGGTCATAAATGTTGATAATCGTCAAAGTAAATAAACAAAGCGTTCTCAGATCCAAACTTTAAAAAACACCCAATGTATGCCAAGATTGTTAATTTAGCATTCATGGTGATTAAATTAAACAAACAAAAAATAAAATAATAAGAAAAAAAAAAAAAAATATTATGCATATTTATCGAAATATATACACAAAATAATGTTTATTTAAAAGATTTCTTTTTTTTTTTTAACATTACACATTATTATTATTATTTACGTCTAAATAAAATGCAAGAATTTTTTTTTTTTTGTTTCTAAATAAAAACCGAATTTTTTTTTTACAATGAACGATAAAATGTTTCTTAAGTTGTACATACATATCTATAATGCGATAAACGCCGATAACAATTACTTGAAAATTTCAAGTACTCAATTTATTTTATATATACAATTAATAATGTCACGACATTATTTATTTATTTATTTAGTTAAACGACACAAACATATTAAAATTCGGTCTTTTTAGTATCTATATTTCCTAATTATAATTCTATAATTAAGTACTAACAATAGTTTAAAAAGATAAAATAGTTTTGACTACAGAACAAACGTTGATATTTTTTTTTTTATCGAAACAAGTGAAATAACAATTCAATAGTTTCCAGAGCATACCAAAAATCGTAGCAAACAGAGAAACGGACAAGACTATTAAGCTGATATGTGCTCTCTGTTGGGCTTCTTTTAAAAAATCTAATAAAAAATCAATTTATAGATATGTGCACAATTGTTGCTTAAATCTTTAAGCCTTCAGATTAGAGTTAAGAAGTACAAAAAAAAAAAAAAAAAAAAAGATTTAATTACAATTTAAATATTTTTTTTTTTTTTTTTTTTTTTTTTTACAATAATAAATAATTATAAGTACAATACATAAATATATATTCTAAAAAAATACGCCATAATTGTAGTCAAAGCCCTCCAATTGTGCTAGATTTAACTGCTTTTAAATATGTATTTTTTTTTTTTTTTTTTTGCATATTTGATATGATGCATGTAAAATTTTGGTTTGACTTAATTAAATTTTAAAAATTCAATTCTTTACAATTAAAATAACATTAGCATAAATATATGCATTTCTATAAAAAATACGCCATAATTGTATTGTCAAAAGCATCCACGTTCTCATTCTAAAAATTTTGTTGCTCTATGATTTCATTTCTTTTAAATATGTATTTTTTTCTCTTTTTGTTTTTGCATATTTGATATGATGCAGTGTACAAATGTATTGGTTTGACTCATAATATCATAAATTTTAAAAATTCAATTCTTTACAATTAAAATAACTTTTAGCATAATTATTGCGTTTATGAAAAATATTAAATAAAATTAAATAAAATATAATAACATACTTAGTAGCTGACTTCTAAATAGGTATTATTTATGTTTCACCAATTGGGTAAAAACACTCTAATGACATCCAATACAAAAGATTTTAGCCTAGTCCCTATACAAACTTATCGATTATTTTCGAACAAATGTATAAAAAGTAATTATTTTCGAATATATATTTATAAATGTATTTAAGCCACTGATGATCACATATAAACTATTCAAAGATTCGTGTGACGTTTAAGCTTCGGTTCCACCGAAGTTAACGTTTTTTCTTGTTTTTTTTAAATTAAGTATAAAAAAATGTTGAGCATTTAAAACTACAAATGTACACAACAAGTAGATACTTAGTAAGTATTTATTTAAGTCAAAGAGTGTACCATATACTATGCTGTAAAACAACTGACTAGCTTCAGCATTAATAGTGTATATAACAAAGTACTCGACCCTACTCATTTGTATAAACTAACTATTTATATAAAATTTAACTTTGGACATAGCATAAAACAGTTGTACAGTGTTGACCTAGCACATGGTTTCATTATATGGCAAATCCTTATCGGATTCAGTGCTGCTCTTAATGTTCGACGAAAGCTTGGCAATTTCATCTTGTACCAAATGCGTGCTTATTTGCGGTATGGTCAGTGTACCCGAAGAAGTAGCAGTAGCTGTTGTGTGTTGTGTGCTTGTTGCAATAGTATCTCCATCCTTGGAACCATCTTCAGTACTTGAGCTGCTCTCTTTAAGTATATTCATGCCAAGTTTACTCGTAAAAGGTGGCTTTAGCGTGGAAATCAGTTTGGCCGAAACCGTTGTGGGCAAAACGTTGGCAACTGTAAAATTTTGTTGCGTTGTTGCAGTTGCATCAACAACATTTTCGGCAGATAATAATGATGCTTGTTCCGTTTTGCCTTGGTCCAAACTAAACTGTTTCTTTAGCTGTACGGAACTGCGTATTGGCAATGCTGGCGGTTGCGTTGTTACCAGCTGCTGTGCAGCTGTATTGTATTCCAATGAACTGGAACTCTCATCACGTAAACGTTTTAAATCGGTTAAAGGCTGATAACGCGATGTAACCGCAACACCACCGCTAACGCTGCCAACACTACCACCACCAACAGCCGTTGTATCCACATTAGTACTGGCGCACGCTTGTGTTAGTGATTGCGTATCGCCCGCATCAAGCGATGGTTCAGCTGTTAGTGAAGGTGTATCGATATTGTAGGAACCAGTCATAGAGGTTGTCGTATCATTTGAGCTCTGTTTTATAAAACGATATGGATGCGCTGAATAATCCGTATCTGTGCTTGAATTTTTCTGTAGACTTTCACTGGATTTCTTAAAAAGACGTCCAGTACTATCAAATGGTGGATTTAGGAACTCACTGGTGGCACGTGTCGGTATCACCGGCGATTGTAGTGTTTGCTGTTGTTCCATTGATGCATTACGTTGCCAAGGTCGTTCATTTTTCAACTGAAAAGCACCAGTAATACCAGTGTTTATAATAGGACCACAACCTCCACCACCGCCACCACCACTGCTGCTACCACCACCACCTCTAGCACCACCGCTTGTATCACTACTATCACCGCAACCAATAATACCGCCAGATGCATGCGGTTTCGAAGGTGATAACTCGATGGCAGTTTCACGGCGTAGCGGATGACGATGGCTATAGTCAACGGAAGCGCTTATCTATAAAGATAATATATATTATAATAAATTAGATATAATGCTATGTGCATTTTTGTTTTACCTCATACGAATCATCTGTGCCACCTCCAATGGAGCCACGTTCTTGAAATAGACCTTCAAGTATCATATAGTCAATTTCCTCGCATTCTTTTAAATGTTGCTTTTCTAACATGGCTGCTAATTCAGCGCGTGACATATCCGTTTTGGGCCGATCCAACGATGCTGTGAAGCAATCAAAAAATAATTTAAATTGAATTTGTGCAACGAATAAATTTTTGAGTAGCAGCAGCAAACTGGTGGCAAGTGAAGCGCTTTTATATATTTACAGCATTCGTTTTTTTTATTTATTTTTTTTAAGGATATTTTATGAGACTGACTTTATGTATTCCTGATAAATTAAAATTATGTATTTTTTAAAAGCAAAAATGGTAGAAATGCAAACTTTCAAGTTTTACATTTTCATCACGGTTAATATTTAATGTATTTGCATGTACTTATGAATGAATGAATGTATCTATGAATGTATCATATAAGCAAACATATATGTAAGTATTCTATGTTGATTTGAAAATCTTGTATTGATTAGAAAAAATATAAATAAAAATATAATAACTTGCTTGGAACAATTTTAAGAATATTGTGTGTCAATTTTTACAGTTTATGTTTGCTTCGATGCTGTCTAAAGAAACCACTCCACCACATTACGGCCTTAAGTAGGCTTTATATGTATAGATGTGTATGTATCCAATCCAATACAATCGAACCTAATAACTCACCTTTATTGCTATTCAGCGAGACAGTTGGCGATGCAATCATCGTATGGCAGACACTCTCCAATTCGTCCGTTATGGATGTATATTCGCTATGTAGTTTCAGCAATATGTTTCTGGAGGGTTTCGCATGCAAGGCTGATTTACCTAAATTGATTCAAGGTTAGGGTGCCCAAGAAAATTATTTATGCGAAATCATTCGGTTTTTTTTTTTTTTTTTTTTGGAATTTGAGTCTTGAGAAATGAAACGAAAACTACGAATTTCATGACTTTTATAACTGGGAATCACACAATACACCACCAATGGCAACAACAGCAATAACGACAATTATAATTAGAGGAATAGGATTAGGTAAAATTTAAAAGGTAGTATTAGTTTATTGCCAATAAATTTGTAGAAGAAAGGAAGTTAGCAAAAGCAAAAAAATGTTTGTCAATTAAATTTCGAAATAATAAATTTTGGAAAAATGTGGAACACGTCAAATGGTGTTGCATGTGTATTGTATGAGTACCAACTCATATATTCCTTTTAAGCAACTTCATCATTATCACTTTCAAACTCGTATGTATGTAGTACATATATGCCAATTGTGACATATTGGGTACATACCCGTATTGCCGGTTGTCGCGTCCTTTTCGCTATCAGGCTCGGATTGCGTTAGGCTCATTTGTCGACGTGATAGCGTCAACTGATTCAGACTTATATGCGAGCGATTAATGTCGCCAGCGCCAGTTATGGAACATGTCTCTGAATTGCGACGACAGAGCGAAACTGTACGTTGACGTAGCGCACGATGCCGGGCAGCTATAGACGTAGAGCAATAAATACACAATATATAGAAAAGAAGATAGAGAGAATATAGCAGCGTAGAGTGAAGTAGAGTAGTAGTAGTATTGCTAGTAGTAGTAGTTGTTTTGATGTTCAAACTCGTAAAGAAAAATTAATGCTTACGAAATTATAAATTAACGTAAAGCAACGTAACGTAACGAATGAACAATAATATAAAAATATAAGGTATAAATAAAGCAAAACAAAACGTAATGCAAAGTAGGCAGAGCACAGCAATAAAATAAATAAATTTCTTATCTGCTGCTATTATGTAAGCACATTACCCTCAAAGTTAATATCCGGCGTTGTATCGTCCGACTGTTCGCCACCGACAATTGTTTGATCGTCATCGTTATTGATGCCTTCATTGACGCCCATTGGCGTTAATGTATCTTTACTTTCAGTGCTAGCGCCAGTGTCTTGTCGCACTGTGACATAGGGTGTACCGCGTTTAACAGTCTCACAAGTCGATGGACGTTGTGATAGCGGCAAATAAATATCCGAATCAGATTCAGATTGCATTGATACCTTACGCACAACATGCTCGTTAAGTGCCTCACGTGATTTGACTACCTCATCTGGTTCCTCGGGTACTGGTACAACTTCAAAATGTGTACCCTCATCAAAGATATACGCATCGGGACGTACTTCGGTCAGAGAACGATTAAAACGTCGACGATTATTAACCTGTCAAAGTGTAGTGAAAAAATCGTAAATAAAATTATGCAAAAAAACTTGTTTACTACTCACCTGCAAATTATGCATACTGTATGCCATTGGTGCAGCAAGACCTCCAATACCACCACCAGCACCAGAACTACCACCGCCACCACCACCACCGCCGCCGCCAGGAATAGGCATAAGTCCAGGTCCGAATATTGGCAATGCTTCATTCTCTGATATTGAAACTGTACGCATACGTTGCAATTCACCGGGAATATTCGTATGTGAAGCATGCAACTCATCCGGACCCGCTGTATGCATTGACATAAAGCGATGTATAACGGCTAGATGTGAAAGGATTTGTTCTGAGGATTCTTCCATTTTACGCAAACGAAATTCGATATTCTAGAAATAAAAAAAAGTTTTATATGCAATAATAATTTCGATATGAATACAAAATATATTCGATTAATAATAGGAACCGATTAAAAAATATTCAGTCTACTTAAATCGTTTCCTGCCGTTTAACAAGGGAACCGAATTGGTTTGACTCGGTTCAAATCAATTCAAGTCTGTTCAAAAAATAAACCAAAACGATTCGAGTTTTTTAAGAGAACAAACGAATCACTTCGTAACGTTTCCGATTTTGAATAGGTCAGTTACTGTTGTCATACGGTGATACCGATGCAGTGCTCTATTTCAAATCAAACACTTACTTGTACAGTTGCTGTTTGAAGATTTTCCTTTTGATTAATATCCTCAATTTTTTGTGCCATTATTTCCACTCGATCTGTTGTATTTTTAACACGTTCATCAGTCGACTGATGCAATATGATTTCTTGTTCGTGAAAGAAACCTTCAACGCATTCCTCTTCAAAATCATACAAACGCTCCAGATCATCTTTCTCCAAAAACAATTTCAGCCCATTATCGCGTTGTACCTCCAATCCTGATTAAAAGCATTATAATCGGAAAAATAACATATTTACAGATTTAGTTGGTAAAATTTAAATATGAAGAATAATAATAATGAATATAATCACAACAGTTATTTTGGAGCAGCAAGCAATAAAATGGAACGGGATAAGATCAAAAGTTTATAAAGAGGATTTACAAACAATTACAATATTTTTTTTTTTTTAATTTATACAATTTCCATTTTGACGCGTAAATTATTTTGTTGTAAATATTAATAAAGAGAATAATGTAATAAATAGGACAATATTTATCAAAAAAAAAAATAAAATCAATTAAGGCAAGCACGTAAAAAAATGGATAAAAAAATGTACAAATATTGAAAACATTAATTTCTTGAGAATAGTTACTAGCGTTCCAATGAAAAACTCACAGGGAATAAAGCTAAACCTTCTCATCCCTCTCTCACCTTTCGCTTTACGTATGCAATACTTGAGCAGCGAATAGAAATGACAAAATGCGATAAAAGGCGGAGGTAGCACGGGTTTCTGTTGATACTCCATAACGACAGTGAAACGTTGAAACATCCAAACCTAAACAACAAAAAATGAGATGCATTAATTAAACGATTACTGACAAAGTAGAAAAAATAAGGTATTTACCTGATGCGAAACAGAATTGACCTCATTGAAGATGTTGTTGAACACGGCGATGAGTAAATTGATTAAAAGTATATTCGCAATCAACAAATACATGGACATAGTTATCGGTGTAACCCAATGACCTGTACAAATTTAATAAAGTTTATCAAAACAAACATGCTGTTGTAATTTAAATCATATTACCTGTAACGCATGCTGGTTGCCTAGGATCCTCGCCACATGGTGGGTCAATATCATCAGCAAAGACTTCACCGTATAACATAAAATACGGTTGATATGTAACCTGTGAAATAAAGAAGAAAAAAAAAACACATTTTTTTTTTTTTTTTAATCAGAAAACTAAATGACTGAACACATACTGACACAGACGCTTTAAGTATTGTAAAACATCTGAATGCATACAAAAAGGATACATAGATCAATATAGACACAAGAAGGAGCGTCACAGGTTCAGAAAGATAGCGAGATAGAGAGAAATAAAGAGACACACCGAAAGGTACAGGATACAGCTACAACAATTAATGTGACAGTATGCCAACGCAGCGCATATTTATGGTAATTGTTTGGTTTAATGTTGATAATGATGTTGCAGGCAGATAATGTCGTTTTGACACATTGACGTCAGTCCGTCTGTGAAATCAAGTAGATACATACTCGTATACATATATGATAAATATTTACTTAATATGTTTATTTGACACCAGCATGCATTCGATGATTCAGTTTACCTAACGCTTATTTATTGTACTCATCGTTGAAGCTATTTAATTTAATGTTTTACAGATACGCGTTACAACAACAAATTTGCTATCTTATGTATGAACATGCCAATGTATGTACTTTGACAGAGTTGGTCATTTGTAATTCATTAATTATAAAATTTGTAGAAAATGTTTAAAAATAATTTTATAATTATTAGAAAAAAAATTGGAATAATTTAAAAAAAAAAAAAAAATATTTTGCATAATTATAAAAGAAAACATTAATTTCGCACATAAAACGATCAGAACTTGTATACTATTCACTCAAGCCTTGATACAACTAAGTTCAGTCTTCAAACTATCAAACGATTTGATTATGTTCATCTGTTAGACTGTCTGTCTATCAGTTTGGTCCGTTTTGAAGATATAAAGCTAAATTTTAATTTTGAGATTTTCTTGTAAATGACAACTTTGTATAAAGCAAAAACTGCCATTTAAACGGTTTGGGATGCTCAGCTGAACCATATTTTGGCGTTTATTTTGTCAGCATTTACCTTAATTTTAAGGCTAAAATTTAGAGAATCGCAGAAAAAATTTTCAAAATTTCGGTTTACAGAACAATGTTTCAAGTGATGAGTTCGGAACATGAACCAAGAATTAAAAACTTTTTGAACCGACCTTCTTGGTTTAAAACTGAACTTTTTGTTATTTTAGTTTTGAAAATGTTCGGTTCAAGTTCAATTAATTTTTATGTAACAAGTACAGTTCAAGATTCAGTTTAGTATAGTAAAATTTTCAGAGTATACAGTTTCGAACCGATTCCATCAAATCTGAATTGCTAGTCTGATCTCATCCAAGTTCAAACTAAAGAATCGGCTTAATATATCCATAGGCATAAATGTAGTAAGTGTATGAGACTCAGTGGCATAGTTTTATGTTTATATAAAATATTTTAAAATGAGATTATTTCTGACAAAAAAATCGAAAGTAGGACTCGTGTTTTTTTAATATGGCTCTATAAAGCGGTGACCTATTCCTACTAATCAAACCCCTTCATAAACATCATTCCTCCGTCTATATTGCCACATTTAAAGCGTTTTAAACTTTCCAACAAATCCATTACTCCTTATGCCTGTAAAAAAACTATAAAGAATATTCTGCTTGTAAGCAAAAATTTTGTTAACTTTCTAAATTTGAATATTTTCGGAAAATGTAAAAATTCATGTAAAAAATTTTGACTATTTTTTCGTTTCACAAACGATGTCAAAAACGAAATATTAAATTTTTTTAAAACCAAAAAAAAAAAAAAAAAAAAAATTTTTATAATACAAAATGAGTAGAGCAAGCAATTTCTTTGTTGTAACAAAATTGAAAAAAATGTGTAGTCAGGTGAATAAAAATCAAAGTACAATCAAGTTTGTATTTTACATAAAAAAATTCATAATTCAAAGAGAGAGTACACACATTTACTTAAATACAATTTACATTTTATGTACAAGAATATTTCATGCAAAATGTTTACGTTTAAAAAAAAAATGAAGAAATATAAAATACAGCATTTCTGTATACAGAAAGTAAACACGTATTAAAGGACGCCTAAGATAGAAAACTGAAATTTAAAGTTATCAAAAAAAAAAAAAAAGAATAGGGACAAAGAATAAATTGCCGCTTACACTAGCAATTTTGAACAGTTTCTTTGAACACTGCTCAACACTAAATAATCAAAAAATGAATGATTAAATGATAATGTAAGCGAACTACAATTAAAATAGTAGAACAGAGTAAGATAATAATCAGGTAGAAATAGTTTTATCTAAAATAAGATAATTCTGAAGCTTTTTCCAATGAAACTATTTCTTTAAAGTAAAAATATCAGAAAATATTTTAAAGAAAAAAATTGTTTTAAACATTCTTACAACATCAATAACGTTGTTATTTAAGATCAAAACACAATCATTTTCAAAATGCATATTGCGAATTTCAGCAGAGTTGAAACTTGAGAATTACTTTGCTATTATTATGATAATTCGCACGATAGGAAAAGCTATGTTTCATTTCCAAACCGTTTCTCTTCATTGTATATGTCTGCTATCGGTAACAAATTCAAAGTTTATCGGTCTTATCAAATCACAAATAGGAGCAACAAAATATGTGATTTGAAAAGTAAATCGTAAAATGTTTACGATTGCGGTTACGAAAGCATGGCTGTGTAATATATTCGCAATATGCAGTTTGCTGTTTGCTTAGATCTTTAGTTGCAGCTATGATTTTTTTGTATATTATAAAACTAAATATTTTTTTTAGATAGATTTTTGTATTGCATACAAACTAAAATGCATGGCAATTCTAAAGTTTTATTTTATCTATTTGTAGGTAGGTATACATATCAAACCAATCAATTTAGAATTGTGATTATAGTTTACATTTGTCAGATTGCCGCTTAATAAGTTATATAAATCAGAATCGGATTTCTGTGGTGTCGCTGTTGCTGACGTTGTATTAGTTGCTGATGCTGCTGCTGCTGCTGTTGCTGTTGCTGCGGCCACTGTTGCTGCTGCTGCAGTTGGGCTCATTGTGGATGTTGACGTTGTCGTCGTCGCTTGTGTATGTGTGCGATGATGATAATGATGACCACCAAAGGAATGTGGCCCAAAGCCAGCAACGCGTGCATTATGGGAACGACTATTATGACTGAGACCACCTGGAAAACCAGGGGCAACAACGGCGCCAGCGATGACCTGAATTTTTTTGTATTTATATTTAACGAAAATTCGACGTTCGAGGGGAATTGTGCATTGAATAAACGTTAGCGTGAGCGTGAGAGTGCGCAAGGCGTGTCGTGTCGTATCGTGTCAATTGTTTTTTTTTTTTTTTTTTTTTTTTATTGATAAAAGTGTGCACGTGAGTGAAAATTCATGTCATAATTAAGTCATTTTTGTTGTTAAAATTTAAGTTTTATTTTTTTTTTTTTATGAATTTTAATTGTGTACATTGTGGGTTTTTGTTTCGATAAAAGAACAGAAGAAAAGAGTACAAAAGTAGTCGTAATTTTAGATAGATAAATAGTTAGATAATTTATTTTATAAATTTAACAATCTATAATTACATATGTATGTATGTGTAGATATGTATTTCAATAACTACTTTCAATAACAAAGTCAAAATTACCTACATTATATGAAGAAAAAAAAAAAAACAAATTTTATGATTTCAAGTAAATGTATGTACTCTACTTTTAATTAAGAAAAAAACTTTATAAATTGAAAATTTATCTATTTCTTTCTTTAAATATTTTATTTTTGCATCATTTAGCTGTAAAAGAATTTTTAATTTTAAATACATAATAATTTAAAAAAAAAAAACAACAAATAGTTTAATACAATAACACACACGCAAACGTAGGCATCTTTCCGCACATATACAATTATATATTAAAATTGTAAGGTTAGAGAGAGCCACAGCTATGACAAAAACAGGAATTGACTCACTGGATCTGGAGCTATACGTTCTTAAGGTTCGTAACAATAACGTTTTCGAACTCAAAAATTTTGAGTCGGGGAATCTCTTAAAAATGAGACTTGAAAGAAAACGTTTATAAGAAACATGTGGACAAATTTGGGGGCACTATTTTGCATAATAATGACAAGGGATACTCTCCTGCGTATTAAAAAGGCGGAGAGGATTATCTTTCCATTAACCTAACCATTTGGGTACAAAAGACTCCCTTAACAACGCAGTGCCCTTTTAATCTTCAGTTTTCGGAAGGCCTACACCAACGGTGGGAACGTGTGGGGAGTCTTACATGAGTCTCCAATTTCGCTCTGACCATTTGCTTTTTTCGCGGCCTCGGCCCAGGCACAACGCCAGGCTTTTATGGTAATGGTTATCTTGTAGAATATATACTTGTCGAAATTATGGGATTGGTCGCTAGGATTTACTGTTGACATTAGTAGGTTTTTGATCTAAGTGAGGTCATAGAATGAATTAAGAATTTTTAATAAAATTTAATTAAACTATAATTCGTTAGAGTGAAAATCTAGAAACTTTTAGTTGCAATAAATGCTCATGAAAAGCCTTTCAAAGTCGAAAACAAAAACACAAACTGTAAGTGCAAAAATACATGAGACAAACACACACACACACATACATACACACACGCGCATAAACATCATAAAAAACATGAAAAAAGAACACAGAAAACACTGCCACAGAATTAAGACTTGTCTGTGCCATAGGCATATTGACAAATGTATAAGCTATATTTTTATTTTGAAATTGAAATTTGCTTACCTCTCTTATGAGACGCCACGATGGTTCATTATTTGGAAAAAGTATCGCTTGACGACTTACGCCAAAACTCATTAAGACAACAGCCAAAAGTACAACGAAATAGATCATATTCTTAACCATTTTACCCATCATAGTAACCAAAGGACCTACAACATAAATGATATATGTATAGAAAAAATAACAATTTATTTAAAGCAAAGCACACTGTGAATTTTCAAAAATACATACCCAAATATTTATTCACACCGAGTATATTAAGTATGCGCAGATACCAATAAATGCTGTCGACGCAATAAATAACACGTCCAATGTCCATTGTATTCGGACGAAAGCGAAAGGATAAACCAATAAGAAAGAGTATAATCGCAGCACCATCACAAGGATTCCACATATTCCATGCCCATACTGAAAATTTATGCCTGTTGGGGTTTGGAAAAGTATACGACGAGTTTGTACAATAAAAGCACATGAAATGAAACAAATAAAAAAATCATTATCAAATGAGTGAATATGGTTCCCAACGGAAATGAGCACAAGAATGAATGCAGCAATCGAAATCATTAAATCAAGTGTAAAGACAGACAGCAAAGCAGAAAAAAAAAAGGACTAATTTAAAAAAGGAAAAATAAAACAGCTGCTATGTGTATTAAAGTAGCAAATTTTACAAACAAAAAAAGAAAATAAAGAAACGAAGGAAAGAGGGAAGGAAGGGAAAAGAAGCGAAATATTCGGCAAAACCGAAGTCTTAATACTTTATAAAATAAGATGATCATGGTGTGCAGCGCCTATGACGCGGGTCTAGTGTGCTTTCGTTACAAGTTCAGCCTGTTGGCCATTCGATATCCGCAAACTGTGACCCATTCCGTTCTCACAGCTATGGGTCTTACTAGAAATAACTATTTTCTGTATCAAGTTTGACAATCTATAATGCGAAAACTAGATCTACACTCATCGTCAATTATATTTTTTTTATATCACAAAAACATTATTTTTACTTTCAAAAAATTCGTAAGAAGTTGCAGTCGCGTTCGCGTTAAATAGATAATTTTCGAACCGATAGCGAAAATATCGGTTCGAATATTTAAGTAATCGTATGTACATATATATAATGCGTTACAAACTTTCCGGAAACTTGATAAGCATATCTTTGACGCTACTATATATTTGACGCTTATAAAGGGTGTCCCAGAATTAACGCAAGTCCCAAAATTAACGCAGGATTTGCAGTAAAGTGCTGAACACTCTAAAAATTAAGAATTTGACAGCTGAAAAGTTTAGGTCCAGTAGAAATGAAGCGTTACACGATAGAACACGATAAAATTTTGTTAGGGGTTGCCAGCACTTTATGCAAATCTTGCGTTGATTCTGGGACTTGCGATAATTCTGGGACACCCTTTTTTAACAGTAAAAAAAAATTGCAAAAATGCGTTCAAAGAAATTGTAGAAGCGTAAATGATGCTTAATGAGCTCAATAAAACGTATTATTTTGTCTTTGGTTCATGATGTAGCATCCATTTTATATTTTTTGCCATCTTTCAACACAATTTTAGCTCATTTATTTTCTTTAATTAAAAATTTTGCGTTGCATAAATAGAAAAATAAATATGTGGCATAATACTTTATCATGCTTAAGAAAGGTTAATTTTAAAATGTCTAGGATTAAACCTAGACTGGAATTTAGGCTATTTTTATATAATTTATAACTACATTTAATATACATTCCTGTTTATGGTTAATAGTAATGCTTTGGTTGTATCTTTTTCGACAGACGGACAGACAGACATTCGAAGCTGATTAATAAAAAAAAATTATTTACATCTAATGGCGTCTGTCTCAACTACCTAAAAAATACCCGGCTACAGTGATAATTAATTAAATTAATTCAGAAGTCCTCCTCTATACACTAATATCTATTTTAACAATTCAAAACTTGCGTTCTTTGAAAAGTTTCAAACTTATGTAATTATATTTCGTATGGTGGCATACAAATGAATTGACTTGAATTTCTGTAAACTTACGTTATGGCAACCGGTTCTGATGAAATGATTTCACGAACTTTTTCAAATCCCAACGTTGTAATGTAAGCAATTGAGTATATTTCCTGCCAGCGCGGCATTGGATCCATTTTAACCAGTACAGTGAATGAGAACATCACCAAAAAGAACATGTAAGCAATCTGTCAATGAAATTATGAAAAAGAAAAAATAGTTAACAAAAATTGTTCAATGAAAAAGAAATAAAGAAAAGTGCATTACTGGCAAATGAAATCCCAAATGAACATTTTTACTCTAAATGAACAACAAAGTGAAATACACGTACGGAAATTAAAACAAGCACTAACTTGGGTACTTGTTCAATTTCCGCCATTTCAATGCCATTTCAAATAGCAAATGACAGCATCACACTGTAACTTTGTAAAAACTTACCGAGTCTGCCCAAAATTTTGTTATTGGCGCCGTATAAAATTCATAGAATTTTTTCTTCAGTCGTAATGGTTGATGTTGTTTTATTTCGCTATAATCTGACAGATGAAAGAACTCACGGAATTGTGATGGATCGGAATCGGTCAGTGAAACCTGTTGGGAATTTTAACATGAATGTTTTTTTTTTTATTTATTTTTTTTTTTAGCTTGTTTCTATTTATTCGATGCAAATATTGCAAAATTGCCAAAAAGAATTTAGTTATATTTTTTGTTTTTGGTTCTGATAGATGTGCAGTGATGTTTACTAGTGAGTTAAAGTGAAAATAGCTAGTTACATAGAAAAGACATAGAAAAATATGTTTTTAGAGAAAGTAGAAAAAAGCTAAAACTATCATTTCAAAAAAAAAAAAAAAAAGTGAATAGCAAAATGTCAGAATTAATGTGAATATTTATTTATATTTTTTTTTTCTCAAATTCTAAATTAGCTGTGCTGCTTAATTCTATTATTTATGAAGCTACAAAATATCAATATGTTTGATTGATTTATATATATTATATGTATGGTATAATTACATTATTATTATCAAACCATAAAACATGCATAAAAAATAAAATCAAAAAAATAAAAATGTTAAATTCGGCTTAACAGCGGCTTTGCACACAGAAGCTGCAAAAGACAACTTTTCCAAAATTGAGCGCAAACAGTTCCTGAGATTCGATTATCAATAAATTAAAACAAAAAAAAATACAATCACACAAACCAAAAAAAAAAAACACACACACACACATTTGAACGACTCGTATTTATTTTTGTTTATTTTGTTATAGACAGTTTAATCGAAAAAATCATGTATGGAGAACTCAAAACAAACACGAATCACGATTAATTGGCACATTTAACTTTTTATTTAACAGATACTATTCAGCTGTAACATTAAGGGCCATTTTTTCAATGTTCAGTTAAGCACTAACTAACAGTTTTTTCATAAATTTATTTCCTAAAAAAAAAAAAAAAATATATACTAGCAGTCATTTACCCGAATTCGGAATCATAAAAATTTTTAAATTACTTTTTAAATCGGATCTAATCGTATTTCAACATTCGCAAATTTTTTCTTTTTCAAATCGTTTGCATTTTACCGATAAATTTTTAGGTATGTTCGATAAACGATAAATGTATAGTATTAACTACTACATAGAAATAGTAATAGTTTAGAAAGTATAACAAAAACAAAAACAACATATAGCGTTGATATCGATATCAAAAAGTTGCGAATTTCGGAACACCTAGAAATGAAATCATGTGATTGGATTAAAAAGGCCAAAGTAAATGGTAAACGGCAGCACATATTAGTTTAATGTTCAATCAATTCCCAAACTTTAATAAAGTTATCTTTAGTGAAAATCATATAAAAAATGTTTAAAAGCTGAAGTTTTACCGAATTCAAATAATAAAATAAATATTTATAAAATATATTTCGTATTAAAATAAAGCTTCTACTTAGCTGTGCACTGCTCTATTGTAGGCAATAATTTATAAAATAAAAAAAAAAGTAGAAGAAGTCTACGCGTATATTATATATTTACGATTTTCACACTGAGTCGATTTGTAGTTTAGCTTTTCAAAAAAAAAAAAAAAAAAATATAATAATAATATATTTTATTTAATTTAGTAATTGAAATTAAAAAAAAATGTACAGACTACTCGTTACATCAGAGTAAGCAAGCGTAAGAAAGCGTTGCCACATTTATTCAAAGTCAGACTTTTCGTATTCACACGATTAGGCTGCTGGCAGAGTAAAAGCTAAAAGCGAAGCGATAGGCTATGCGAGAGCAGTGTTGAATCTTTAGAGTTTTTACACAGAAAATTTTAAGCAATGTTGTGTAGCGAAATACAACTCTGTGCTATCGCATGGCCTATCGCTTCGCTTTTAGCTTTTGCTCTGCCAGCAGCCTTGGAAATATTACATTAAAATCTTGCATGTGTGTGACCAATTTCTAAATGAAATTGTTCGATACGAAATTAAAACAAAATTAAACGTTTTAATCAACTCAGTGTGAATAGATATATTATTTTTATTTATATATACATATAATAAGTAAAAAAATATATATATATATATATGTATATACATACATTTAAGCACGTTAGAAGAAAAATATTTGTTCGTATTTAAATAAAATTAAAGCAGCAAAGCAATATTTATCTGTAGACTAAATGCAATGGAGAAATAAATTTATCTAACTACGTAAATTGAGGGACAAACGTTTTTTTTATTTTTACGTGTATTGAAAACTAACTTTGGAGGGTGGTTCTTCCGCTCCAGCAGTGAGATTAACCTGAAATTAATTATTGTAGTAGTTGGTTGGTTGATTGGTAAAAAAAAATATTTCGGTTAAGTTTAAATACTTAGGTTTGAATTGGATTGGTTTGTTTTTTTAATTATTTTTATTTTTTTTTTTTTCGCTATGCACATTTGGAGGTGATTAAAACGTGATGCAGATTAATTAAAGAAATGCAAATAAAATCGAATGTACTAGATTATTGTATACGAATAAATGATGTATGTTTGCGGTGTACAAATACTTCATTTTATTTATTTTTGTGTCTACAAAGTGTTAACAGATTAATCATTAATTGATTAATTAATTAAAACAATTTATAAAAGTAATTGTTTGTTTTTCGAATTTAAATCTATTAAATGAAATAAAAATATATGTTTCAGCTATATGTGGCGTATGTGTAATATTGTTTAAATTAAGTGGTTTTCTTTTTAAAAAAAAAAAAATGTGCTCTTTTGGATTTTTTGAAATTTATTTTTGAATAAAATAAAATATATACGAAAACAATTAAACCTACAAAAAGATGATAATCAAACGATACAAAAATTTATGCGCAAATGTTTATGAATTTATGAGTTTGACAAGAATCCATTTGTGTGTTTTGAAATATTTATGTTTGTGTAGGTGTGTGTGTGTGTGTCTGTGTATGTTCTTTTTTTCTATGTATTTCAGCACAAATTAGTCTTTACTCACTTTTCCATTCTCGTGTACTTTTGTATCGCGCACCGAATATGTATCCGCCAAAAGTGCCTGTAAAGGTTTTATGCGTACGTTTTGGTTTTTTCAGAAAAATTTAGTTTGAAATGTTTATTCTTGAATTTGTTTATATTTTATTGACTTAGTTTTTTTTTTTTTTTTTTTAAAATTATATTGTAACTAAATGCATTCGACTTTGGGTGCTCTAAAATTCTTGAAACATATAATAAAAATGTTATTTACAAAAAATTAAAAGAACACCTATAAAAATTATTTAAAAAAAAAAAAATAAAATACAAACTTGTCCAAAAGAAATCAGAAATTAAAATTCAGAGAAAATATATCAATTTTGTGGCGCTACAGATTTTAATTGATGAAACGTGTCTATCGTTCATAAAAGTAATTAAATAAGTCACTCGTTGTCAGTTGTAAATAATAATTATGATAATAAATTTTATTTTAAATTATAGCATCAAATGTATTCGCTTGAAACATTTTGCAAAGTACTCAAATTTGATCGAAACTTTTTACTCGTTGGTTTTGGCGTTTGCTAATTATGATTCTGAGCATCAGGTTCTAAAAATTTTAAAATACCGAATCAAAATATGTGAAATTTTTATTTTAATATTACGTTTCCTTTATTCGTTATTGAAACACTTTATTTAGACAGTGGTGTGACTCTTGATAGCATTTTTGTAGAAAAATAATTTAATGGTTAAAGCAAGAGTGAGTAGATTATTCAATTGAAAAGATCACATCCCTCTAGTTCACATATTCGTTAGGGATCAGCACAAGAAGTACACATTAAGTATAAATGAGTGTTTACTGTGTACTATACTCACTTATTTTGGATTTTATGTACATATGCACTTAAATTATTCACCTCAACACTTTGTCAGAAAGAAAAAGAGAGAGAGAGGAGTAGGGCTTGTGTGCTAATTATTTCACAATTTTTAGCTCAAATGTTTGTGTACCCGGTTGTGGGCACCCTTGTAAAATCAAATAAAAATGGAAATATATTTAAAAAAAAAAAAAAAACTACCACAACTAAAGAGAATATAGTCTTGGTGCGGTTTGATTTGTAATAAGCAAAGTTACATCAGTTGCTGTTCAAAGAAAATATGTAGGGGTGCCCACAACTAGAACTTGGCCCACAACTGGAACTGTGATCAACTCCACTACTATGTGAGCTTTTGCACTGACACAAAATCGAGTTACTTTCCGTGTGGTGTGTGTGAGCTAACGTCAAGACCAACGTCATGAATAATTAGGATCTAACTATTCCAATTACTATTCATCAATTAACTGCAAACATTAAAAACACACAAACGTAATGGTTACTTTAAAGATTAAGCAAATCTTTATAATACCATACCTGCAAAATTTCGGTAAAACCAAAGCTTTAATACTTTTCATGTTTACTTTGGCTAAATTCTCTAAATTTTATGCATTTTCTGCTTCAATAAAACAAACAACAAAAAAAAAAAATAAATATAAAAATATTCTAATTTAAAAATATATCTTTAACAAACTTTGAGATTCAATAGTAAATTACTCGAAAAGCACAAAAGTATGCTACATGAATCGTCTCATCAGCATGTTTTAAGAGCATAAAAAAACATTTGCACAATAGAGAGTTCTGCTTGCTGCTTGAGGTTATGCATTGCATAAAGACAAACAAACAGATATGGTAACCAATTTTCGGATACATATGTATATACATACATAGACGTACATATGTATACGTTTGTGTATATATTGCAACAGACTTTTAGTATGCTTTTAAAATTATTACTTAAATGAATTTAAATTGAACGACTTTCTACTAAGGAAAACATTTAGTTTGGAAAATGTTTTAAAAAAAAAAAAAGAAAATCATACGAGTATCATAGGAGCAACTTTTTAATGGAATTTTGCACTTAACTAAGCGTCACCAATCAAATATCAAATAAAAGGATACTTCGCTTCACAATTAGAAGCATTTAAAGAAATGAAAAAATATAAAGAATTCTTATAGCAGAATCAATTACTGCGTGTATTTGTGTAGGAAAATGGTTGCTACATACTAATATGGACATTTCTCTATTGCATGTGCATGTGTGTGTGTGTGTTTCTATGTAGTATATCCTCGTTACACTTACATTCGTCGATTGAGTTAAGCTGTTATAAGATGGCGACGTTTTTTCAATTTGTATTAATTTGCACTTAAAGATTTTTATTGTTTTTTTTTAAATAGAATAAAAAGAAAATTAACATTGGCTTTATTTGGCTTTATAAAGATTTTTTTTTACATACATAAGTATTTAAAGTGTGCTTTTAGGCGTTTTGGAAAAACCTATGTTAATGTAGTTTGGTATTATAGTTTATTTGAAGCTATTTATTATGCCTATACTAAGAAACGAAATTATTAAAAATAAAAGTATTTAGTAAAAAAAAAAAAAAAAAAAGATAAGATAAAAGATACATTCTGAGTTCGATTTAAAATAAATACAACAATAGATATATATGCACATTTGTATCTGTCTATAAATATTTTATATACATACATATTGTACCACACATTACAACTAAAATAGAAAATAAGTAGTCATAATGTTCGACGAGATACGCCATCATTGATTAATGAATTCAGATATACACATACAAATACATGGACACCTTTTAACCAATTATTTAATATGTAATTCAAACTATACTAGAAAATCGAGCAAATAGCGTTTAAACAAAAGAAAGAAAAAAATCAAGTTTCATATAAATATAATAAAAAAAAAATTATAGACAATTAAAATACAGACACGAAAGTTAAAAAAAAATTAAGGAATGCTATACAATCAAATATATATTTAGATAGACAGACGACAGATATAGAAGTAGAAGTACAAATAATTTGTATTTGTGGTACACATACTACCTTGTTTGGTTCACTATTATTATTGCCCATCCTACATTTTAGGGATATGGTTCTTTTTGCTTTGGTAAGCGCATTCTATTGTAATTTAGTTGTAGTACAAGTAGTAGTAGTAGTAGTAGCGTTAAAGCAGAGTGGTAGTGGGATAGCATATTTGGATTTGTTTGTGGTATTATATAAGTAGTAGTAGTAGTATGGGGATTTATTATTTATGGTTTATTCATTAGCTTATAAATAGTTATAATTGTATATAAATATATATACAAAATAGATTTATACATATAGTATATATATAGTATGTAAGTAAAAGCAAATAGACAAATAACAAAATATTAAAGGTAGTTTCAAAATTTAATAAAATAAAAAAATTATTTAAAAAAATATTTATGTATATGTATATATAAAAATATATATATTGTATACGTATAAACACAAAAAATGTATTAAATTTTAATTTATTTATTTTTAATATTAATAAAAAAAAAAAATAATATTTAAATATTTAATTTATAATTAATCATTTCGTTACTTACCTCAGCGTCAGGTTGCGAACGATCAGAATCATCGTTGTCTAAATTTTGATTCTCAAGATGTTCCTCTTCCGTTTGTGGCATCTGTTGTAGTTCTTCTTTAGACTTAAAATCTAATTGCCTTATATAAACTGGTATCAGTAGTCCTAGAATAACCTAAAAAAAAAAAAAACAAAAAATTTAAATATTTTTTTAATATCAAAAATTTCATTTATTTCTTTTAAGCAAAATGCCACAACTTGTCAAAAGAATAATTGGAAAAAATAAAAACTAATACATTATGCACAATATTACTTTTAAACGCAAAGAAACGCTAAAATTGTTTTTTCTAAAGGAGTTTTGCACAATCAGTGCACAACGAGTACAACTGAATATTTACTGTGTACAATATTTACTCATATTGCATCGCATGTACATTTACTCATACTTTTTGCTTTTGAATGCAAATTTTCATTAATTTTTCACACATACACAAGAGAGAGAAAGAGTGAATATGTAGAGAAAGAAACGCTAACATACAGACAGACAGACAGACGGACATCGCAAGATCAACTATAAAAATCAAGAATTTATAAAGAATACTTACCTTAAAATTGGTATTCTTTCTTGTACGCAAGCCACCCATCCAAAGATCGGCAAGTATCACCTGACTGCAAGGATGCGCAAGCAATGCACGATGATTAGCTGCAACAGCCAATGATAGACAGCTTTGATTAGACCATGAATGCAATTCACAAGTAAGCAAACGTTGTGCTTTTTCCGCATCCTGACGATAGCTAAAATCCAGCAGCTTATTGCCTAGCAGCAAAAAAATAGAAAAACACATACATTAAAAGCAAAAAAGGATTTTATTATGGAACTTTTTTTTTTTTATAACACAGCGTGTGTGTTTTTATAACTTAAACGTTCTGGTTTTTCTTTTTAATCCACACTTATGTAAATATTGCATAAAGCTTCGATTTCATCAAATTGAAAGGTTTTTCATGTTTACAAAAAGTTTGCCGAAAAGCCTGGTTGCATAATAACAACAACAGCAACAACAATGACACGAATTGCATACAAAAGGATTTCATTAATTAACCAAAACATTTGATTGACGCTTATTGCGAAAAGCACAAATGTAAAAGCAATAAATCGAACTCATGTTACGTCAGCCTAATTAAAACCTAAAGTTCGATTGTAGTGAAACATATAACGAAGTACTATATGCATATGTACTATGTATGTATGTGTATCATCATTAAATACGTTCTAGACAAACCTTTGCTTTCAAATTCCTTTGCATACGAACGTAATTCCTCGTAAATTTCTGTATCCAAATCATCCTCGGCAGCCTCATGTGCCATAGCCTTGTATAATTTACAGGCAACAAGTGACTTTGCTAACGCCTCTTCGCCATGCGTCCACATTAGTAGCGCCATTTGCTGTCGTTTCGTTAACACAGCCCAAATCTTGTTTGTTTTGCGTAGGCATAGAATAGAATAGAAGAAAAGTTAAATTTAAATAAAAAAGAAATAAAATAAAAAAAACCATTTAGACCAAAGAAGAGAGAGGGAAAAAAAGCACTTACAAGCAGCTCATTAAACGGAAACTCAAAAAGCGCCATTTCAGTGGTAAACGGCAGCAACCCCGTAACTAAACTCAAAGAATTCGCGCCGGCATAACGTTGATACGTCGACGACTTCCGGCAGGCATTTGCATAGCTATTCATAACCTTTGCATAGATGGGACGAAATTTCCGTCGTGTATAGTATGACCTATGGGAGATGGTAATGAAAGAAAGAAAGAAAGAAAAAATACGAAAATATATTCATAAATTGTTTAAAGGCAAATTAAAGTATTCGGTTGGTCTATGTAAAAAAAAAATATCTTCTGTTTATCTTATTTTTAATCGCTCCTGAGTTGCATATTCTAAACATATTTAATAATTAAAAAGTTCTACAGTGAAGAGCTATTTAATTAGTAAATATTTTTTTTTTTTTAAATAAAGCATAAAATAAGAAAAAATGTTTAATATTTTCGTTAAATATTATAAAATATGAGGAATTATGTTGCAGTCAAACTTTTCAAAACATATCGTTGCAGTCAAATTCCAAACTTTATCTGTGATCAACGAAAAACTACAATAAGTTTGGCTTAAATTTATAAAAGCCAACACGTGCGCAAATATTTTATATGGTTGGCTTATTTGCTTATGCAATAATTTTGCGCAGTTTTTAAAAAATGAACAAAATATTTTGTGTAAAAATAATAAAATGAAAGTTTCCTTTTCTTTCATATAAGCTTTTATTTCGTAGAAATTGCTTGTTTACGAACATGATGAAATTCTATCTGGTGAAGTATTCCGCCACTGTCTCTTTCTATTTTGGTAACAAATATTGTTGAGTATGCATGTTGTGGTGAAATAATATAATTTCACCTTACATGTGTCAATTTTTCTGCTTCTTGATTTTGATCTCCTCTCATGGTGAAATCAAATATAATTCACCACAAATGAAGTTGTCAAATATATGTAACCAAATATTTTCGAAGTACTTTAGCTGGTATAATTGCATCATGGCTTACGAACTTTTTTCATTGATTGATACAAAACACAGTTAACTACCAGGACACATTCAGAGAAAGTGCTTCAACGTTTCTGGAGTCTCTTCAACCTTGCAGCTTCTACAGAACCTGTTGTATGGAATTCCCAGCTCATTTTCGGAAAAGTTAAGCGGCTGTTAATCTTGCAAGGTCTTTACAAAAATTTACCAATAGCGTTCTAACACGTTTAGGGACAATTGTTGGCCACGTAAGTTAAGATTTCCTGCAGCTATCCAAATTTTGTCATCTATTTAAACATAACAGTTCTGTTTTGTATCTTCAGCTAAACGAGTAGATCGCACGCCACTAGTAAAGTATGAATCTGCGCCTGGAACATACTTCAGAGTCATGGCAGATGAAAGAACTCTTTCACTTCAAGGTCTTCTGAGTATTCTCCAGACTACACACTACACAATCCAACTAAGAACCAACGGTGCAGTGCGATTCTGACGTCAGCATACTAATTAGAGATTCAGTAAGTTTTTAAAGCCTCATCGATGCATCCACAAAAATTGCATAATCGATTGCCTTGAATTGCTATCCAACCATGTCACAAAAAACTTGTTTATTTTTATATAAATTAATTTAACATAAAAAAGCAAAAATTAAATTGCATCACAGCATATAATTTGATTAATTTTATTTTTTTTTACAATTGGTTTTTGTCCCGCAAGGCCCTTTTTGTTTGCGATTCAGTTTCAATCATTTTTATTTCATATTTATGGCTTTGATTTCTTAATTTGAAAAATATTATTTTAATTCTGAATGTCAGTTCACTTTAATTGAGTTTTAAAACTTTTAAGTGGTTAAAATCTTATAAGAGCTTTTAAGCAGAACATATTAAAATAAATTTTAAAAGATTTAAATACACAAAAAAAAAATACCAAACCTAAAAATGTTGGATATTTGAGGATGAACGCACAAATTAAGCACAAAGATTTTACTTTTTTTTTTATTAAGTGAAGCGCATTACAGCTTCGGTGCTGCGTAAGTTAACATTATCGTTTGTTAATTTAAATATTTTTCATTCAATTGTCTATTTTTTTCAATTTATTTTCAAATTATTTACCTAAATAAAAGCAAACATTTATGCACAAACAAAAGCATTAAAAAAAATCGAAAAAAAAAAATAATATAAAAATTTTCTGCTTTACAGGATTTCATTTAATGATTGTCAATTAAATTTATTTGTGTCAACTGCTGCAAAAGTAGCATAAAATTTTCAAATAAAAAGCGTATTAGATACAAAAGTACTTCAAAATAAACAAAATACAGCGAAACTGTTTGAGTACACAATTAAAAAAGTATTTCGCATTAAATAAAAACAAACATTTTTAAATTCAATTCAAAAGCAATTCAAAACAATTGAATGCGTGAATACAAAAATTGAAAAACAAAAAAAAAAAAAAAACTCAATTATTGCAAATAATTTGAAAAATGCAAATGTTTACACAGAGCCGAGACAAAAGATACACATATATGCAGCAGCAGTAACAGCTAAAACAGAAATAAACCATTTCAAACAACAACAACAACAGAAACAAGAATTGACAAAAAGGATATCACAACAACTTAAATAAGATGCAAAAAAAAAAAAAAAAAAACAACTTGAAATACAATAAGCAGCAAAGGACAATAGATTGTGTGGAATTGATAAAATGGCAGCAAAGTGCAAAGTATCTCGTATCTGCGACAACAATGTAGACATTTAGATCGGCATTTGTCAGATAACTTTTGACTTTTGATTAGTGTATTAAGCAGTCAATAAGAAAAAAAAAAATAAGAAGGAAAAAAGAGCAAAATAGAAAAGGACACGAACTTTGGGGTAAAAGTTTTCCACAGACTCATTTTGCATTAAAATAAAATATATAGTATATGTTGAGTTGGGTCTAAAGCAACAGGGTTTAACTATTTGAAAACTTAATAAAAAAAAAAAAAAAAAAAAAAAATAAAGTGAAAAAGTGTAATAGAAAAGCAATTTAAAGATAAAAAGAAGCAAGTAAGATACGGACAGACAGATAAAGCATTAGAAGTAAAATGTCTACAATAAAAACCTTTGACTAAATTGGTGAGTAAATTATTTTTAAATTTCATTAAGCAAATAAATGGGCAACTAAGTACAACTTTAATAAATGACTTAAGTAAACATTAAATTCTTAAAGCTAGAAAAATTGTAAAGCATAATGAAATAAGATGAAGCTGCACTTAAAGACCGATTTACGATTTATCAAATCAAAAAATCGAAACGAAAATAGAAATTTTTTGTCGACATTATCTGAAAGTAATGCCCTGACTTTCGATTTTAAAGCATGTAAGTGAGCTTCATCTTATTTCATAATGAAATAAGTGCGCAAAGACGATTTGATTTACGACAATATAAATCAAGATGAAAATGTCGACAAAAACCAACTGCATATATAGAAATCCTAACTGATTTTTTGCCCCAGATAACTTCAAGTTAAATTTTCGGTTTTCAATTTTATTACAAAAAAAGAAAAAAAGTTTAAATAGCTGTCATGTCTTATAGAAGGGGTTGTAACTCTAGTTGAGTAAAACAAAACTGCTTACTTGGAGTTTGGGAAACACTACCAAAATCTAAACTTATGGATAAAAAACAAATTTTTTTTCTCCTTTTTCACTTATGGTGCAATAACTCAGACAACTTCAAATCGAAATTTATTTTTTAAACAGTTTTGGAAATTATAAAACCACCCAAGGGAGTAATTTTTTTTTCAGAATTTAAATTTAATCAACTTTGTGTGTACAAACCAAAAAAAATACGAAAAACAATTAGAAAATACTTTAAACATAACCCGCATAATTAAGTAATTTTCTTTTCAACTTTTCTTTTTCAAACGTCTTTAATACAAAATTAAACTAATTTTTTTTTTTTTATAAAGGAAAATGCTGTTGTTTGAAAACAAAAAAAAAACAAGAAAAAGAAACCACATCAAGTAATGTTTTAAATATATTTTAACCACAAAATTTTCGCTTTGCTAGCTTAAAATATTCGCTAATGTGCCATAATTGCAGCGCTTTTACATAATTTCTGTACCCTGTCGCCTCCTTTTTGGCTTAAGCTGCTTTATTGTGTGGGTGTGTGGGTGAGTTCTTGTGTTGCAGATCGACGCGTTTTGTAATGTTCATAATTTCTTTGCTTTTTTTTTCGTGCTTTTTATTATCAAACGAACACCAACAACAACAAGAAAAACAACAATGCACAATACTCGTGCTGAACTAAACTTTAACTTGCTAACAAAGCGTGTTATTAAAATTTCATAACAAATTTTCACGCGCATCGAGTTCATAAAATTTAATCCTGTTTTTTTTTTTTTTTTTTTTTTTTTTTTTTGGTACGCTGTTTTTATGTTGACTTTGCCAGCAGCTAAAGTCTCAAACAAAGTCAAATCCTTTTGCAGTCCTTTTTTGGCTTTTGTTGTCATAAACTAATTTGCGCAGCGTGTGACCATTAAGTGAATACTTGCTGTATTGTATTTGACACCGTATTGCATACTTTTGGGAGCAAACGAATTTTGTTTCATAAATTTGCTGCACTTTTAATGAATTTTATAAAAAAAAATAATACAAAAAAACTATCTTGTTTTCTTAACTTACCTGTAAGCACCACCCATTAATTTATTGATAACCAGCCCAATATCATGCAACGTATAAACATATCCTTTGGGTATATGTGGTCGTACATCGCGTAGTATATAACTGTAAATGGTTTGAGTAAAACAAAAAAAAGTGTATAAAAAATAAAGCAGTAGCAAAAAAATTGTTCTCTGTATATCTTTAAAAATACATTTAGGCGTTTTAAATTTACCCTAATGTATTTGCTGGTCCATGTTTTGTATTATACAACTCCTCCAGGCGCGGTATTGTAAGAAATTTTTTCATTGAAACACCATTTTCCAAAAGTAATTTGACAAAATCGATTCTATCATGTTCAAGTGCCTGCATCATTGCTTCATCCAATGCGCCTAAGGGTATGCAAGACAAAAAAAAAACACACACACAAAAAAATTGAATAAATTTCAAATGAAACGCAAGTACGTAGATAAACTCATAAAATAACAAAAAAAAATGGAAAGGAAAAAAAAATCAATTGAGAAATAATAAGAAAATTATGTGAATATGCAAAATGAAGCTTAAATTTGTGCTTCAATAGCTTTTCATTTAGTTCCAACAGGGATTTACTTTACATTATGTAGCAGCACATTGCGCTCTGTCATTTGTCTGTACTATACATACCATTGGGCCATTCCTGTCCATAGACAAATATCTCGCTGCGTGCAATATCAACACGATTCCATGTTAATGCTAGACTCAATTGTTCCGGCGGACTTAGATGCTGTGACTTAAACAGTGCCGTAAGTATCGTCTGATCCAGCTCCTGTGCTTCACCCTCTGGTTTTTCTTGTATTCGAAAACGGTAATCTGTGCAAGCGTGCGTAATTTTACCCCAAGGATATGCAAAGAAAAAAATACGTATAAATTTAAAGTAATTCTTAGAAAAAAAATTGGTTTCTCTCGTTCCCACAAAATTTACGCCATTTCCAAAGGTTTTCTTTTTGCTAATACATCAAGACACAAATTGACTTGGACGTTGTACTTAGAAAACAATTAAAAATCTAATAATAGCTGCCCCGTTGGTTATTTGCAATTTTAAGTTTTTCTTTAATCAAAACAGTTGAATTCACAAAGTTCATAAAAAATTCAGTAAATGTTCGATTGAGCTTTGTTACATTTTGACGTTTTAATTATTTTGTAATTAATCAAAATTTTGGTTCGAAAATTAAAAGATATCAGTCGTACTGCAATACAAATATTTATACGCTTCATACGTAATTATTATTATAGATTGCAGACAGACAGACAGACAGACCCATATACAGTCGCATGCTGCTAAATCTAACCTTTTGGTCATAATTTTCACTGGAAACGTAGGATTTATTGTATATTTTCGTGTAACTCATAAATCGCTTAACCTTTTGGTAGTGCTTTGACATTTCTGAGAAAAAAGGTTAAGAAATGGAAACTTTGTAATTTGTAATTTAATAACTGTTGGCGTCGTGTAGCTTCTTCTCAATCAAATACAAAAAATACAAAAAAAAAAAATCAAAAGAACCAATTTAGAAAATTAAAATGAAAAGTTTTACAACGATTGTGTTGCAAAACGTTTGATGATTTACCTGAAGCAGAATTTTACTTAGAATATGGCAGTTTATATAGAAATAAGGAAGAGTTCGGCAGTCGAGTATGCTCAACTGCGAGATACTCTGAAGCCAATCTATATGAATCATAAATTATTTTCTAAACAAAAATTTAGTGTTCCACAATTACGTAAAAAAAAAAAAATAAAAAAATGTAACCCTTTAAATGAGCTTATTGATGGCTCTGGAAATTCGCTGTTTCAAGTTTGATGGGTCTATCTTTTAAATATATTTTATAGATAGTACAACAGACGGTTCAATAACGACTAAACATTCGTTGTGATTAAGAATATATAGCATACTTTATGGATGCTGCCATATGTTTTTCTGCCTATGGCATACCAATCGAGTAAAATCACAGCAGTATGTATTTAGCTTCCCTTATTTATAAGCAAACCCTGTTATACATTTGAAAAGACTCCATTTAACCTTTTACCCCAGAGTATACAATAAAGACATTGCGGCTGTTACTAAGCTACACACTGCGCAACAAAATCCTTTCAGTATTTAAAAATAAAAAGTAAAACTTCAAATTTAAATTTGAAGCAATCTGTTTCATCACAATCGCATCGCAAAAAACTGTTGCTTTATTTAAAATTGCGTGCTGCGCATTAAATTTAGGATTATGGCATTTGGAAAATTCGTTGAAGACTGTTCTTCAAACTTAAAAGTAAGTAAATCTTGCCTTTTGGTTAATTACGATAAAATTTACGTCTAATTGGTACGCGCATTAAATATTAAATAGAAAAGACACGTGCCAGCAACAAATAGCAACGAACTGTGAACATAGGTGCTTCTCTATGCTACAATACCTAGCCTACACCTTTGTACATTTTAAATTTAACTTACCAAATTCTTGTTGCGTGTACACTGTAAGAGCTCTTGATATAATTTTTCTGCTTGATCAAGTCCAACTTCGAATGTTTTCTGTATTGTGCCAATTAGATAGTCACGCATTGACTCAAGTACAGGTTGTTCCTCACCATCGGATGCATATCTGGAAAATGAAATGAAAGGCAAAGTGAATTATATGTTGAATAAATTTATGTAAATGTTGGGACTACACAACAACATAATTACAACAGCAACAACAACAACAACAAATTTATTGTTGACACACACACACAGGCGGCAAAGATTAATTAAAAACATTAAAATAAATGTTGCATACAATGAGGGGCAGTAAACTTTACAAACTAAAAAAAAAAAAAAAAAAGAAAAAACTAATAATGCCAAACAACAAACCAAAGCAAACATAGGTACAAAAAAAAAAAGTAAATGTATTCTTAAGGATACCATACTAAGGATACTACACAAGATTAAGTATAAGACAGAAGCTAAGATAGAAAATAAGAAAGAAGTTGAACCGAATAAAAATTACTCTTTTCCATGAACAAAAAAAAAAAAGGTATTAGGAGGTAAGTTTGTATAGAGGCTGAGTTGCTCGTTTCATCTCATCAAATATTTCTGCTGTTACATGCATTTGCACAAATTTAATATACGATACCATTTTATGCTTCATAAGTGTAGCGTATAAATAACTGTTTGATTCAACAAGGTAGACAGACAGTGGAATTTTTTTTTTACGAAAGCATTTTATGCAAATAAAGGGTTTACGTTGCGTATGCGTAATTTGTATGTCTTTTTTCAACGTCAACAAGAAAAAAAAAACGCAAACAAATGTCTGGGGATATACTACATATTTACATTAGCAAATGTCTTGTAAGTAATGAAGTCTTAGCTTAAAATCAGCAGCAACAGCAGCCGCAAGCAGAGAAGCAAATCATTTGGGAGCGCAAAAAATGTTTATACGCATAATTAAAGTTGTTGTTTCGAAGCAAAAAGGCAGACAGACAGACAGACATAGAAATAAAAGAAAATTTGAACCACAATTTAAGATACGCGCTTCAAATAAAGCCAACTGAAGCGCAACTGTGTCACTAATGAAATGTTTTGCGCACTTTGCGTTGCGGTTAAATTAGTTTATTTTTAGTTAAATTTCATTTTACAAAAACTTAATTTATTCTTTTTATTTTGAAATTAATTAATTCAAAGTGAAAATACTGTTCAAGCAAAAAAAAAAAAAAAAAAACATCAAAACGTACATTTTAAAACTGTGAAAAAAAATGCGTAAAAGAACACTTTGAACCCTTTTTAACTACCACAACAAATCCTATTATCCACACTTATGTTGTCTGTCTTTGTTGTTGTTTTTGTTGCTTAGAGTGATGCATTGCAGAACATGTGTGTATGTAAATTCACATTTGAAAGGATTTAAATATTACTTACTTGTGCACAAAGGCGATTAAATCAGCAGCACGCCCGGAACCATCACATACCACGACCGGCACCGGTGGCGAGTCCGTCACGTATTCGAGTACCGCACGTATCGTATTCGTACCGCCTTCGATAACAAGACAGACAACGGGTGTGCTGGAATGTGTAACTGCAAAAAAAGAAGAAAAAAAAATAAGAAATTAAATAAAAAATTAAATAAATAACAAACAGACAATTTGTATTTATTTCACTTTAGTGTAACCAAAGCTATAATACGCTTTATTAAAAATTTCTCTCACCATTTTTAGCGAATAAAAAAAAAAAAATAAAACTTTTATTGCTAATTTTGATTAAAAAAAAAAAAAATATTAAAAAAAAAAAAATTTGTATGAGAAAAAAAATATTCGGGTGGTTCCCACTTTTTTCACCTATAGCGCTATAACTCAGTCAACTACGAGCCGAATTTTATTTTTTAAACTGTTTTGGAAAGAAAAAACTTAGAACTTACGAATTTATGATAAATAGTACAACATTTCTCTTTAGTTTATGAAATCGAACGACATTTGTTCATACAATAAAATTTTATAAGATTTGCAAAAATGTACAACCACCTGGAAAACGACTTTTGGAACTCTTTTAAGCCTTAATTTTGATGCCTATAGTATTGAAAATGCCCCTATGTAACGTTTACAACACAGACAATAATTAGCATATTGTGGCTTAACTTTGCTAAATATCAAAAACAGAAATTCAAAAATGTTAAATTAGAAAATGTTATGTGTGCACAAAAGTTGCTGACCTTAATTAGATAAAGGATACTCGTATAAGTGACTATTAAATACTTAAGTGCACAGAGCACAGCAACCGGAAGTGTGCTTTTGTATTTTAAACAAGTTTAAACTTGGAAAGTATGCTTATATTTTGATATTCCCAAAGCCACAACAATAAATTGCGTTGTTGTTGTTGTTAATAATAACAACTTAAACTTGTGTGCGCAATGACTTTAATAAATTGAGGTAATTTTATTTTTTATACTTTTTATTTTCAACATAAAAAATCCAATAACAGAAAAATAATAATAATACACTTTCGAAGAATTACATCAATACGTATTCAAGAGATTTATTGGCAGCAAGTTCGTTGCAGCAATTGTATTGTAACCTAAGATAAATTTCATATTGATTTGCCTTATTTGCTTTTACATTCAGTTTATTTTTTTATTCGCTTTGCCTGCAAACTAAAGTTTCACTTACAATTGTAAATCGTTTCAATACGATTACCTGCCACCTGTTACCTTTGTGCATCAATAGGTGCACTTTCTCAACTCAAGATATCCGCAGCGGTGGTATGTATTTCAGCAAAGCACAGCAAAGTAAATTCAATTGACGCGCAACGGCTGGGGAATTTTACGCTCTGAGGGTTATGGAAAAGACAATCTCAGCAAAAACTAACTTAAAATTGTGAATTGCACTAAAGTACTTTGGGACAGTAACAACAAATTTTGATACAACAAAAATTAAATTTCAAATCTAAAATTTTACATCTAAATCTCAAAAAACAGTTCGTTAAAGCTATTTTTTGAATCAGACAGTAGAACGATTGTTCTTGATACAAAGAACAATATCTTGATACAGAAGGATTGTTCTTGATACAACGAACGATTGTTCTTGATACAAGAAGAACGACTGTTCTTGATATAAAGAACGATTGTTCTTGATACAAAAAAGAATTGTTCATGATATAAAGAAAGATTGTTCTTGATACAAAGAACGATTGTTCTAGATTAAAAGAATGATCGTTCTTGAAACAACGAATTATGGTTCTTGTTACAAATAACGACTGTTCTTGAAACTAAGAACGATTGTTCTAAATAGAAACAAACGATTATTCTATAGTAGATAGGTACCCGTTGCTACGAAAGCAATACCTACTATGGACGCAAAGTTGTTCAAAATAAATTTCGGGAATTAACAAATATAAGAAATATTGTATACGATTGTAGTAGTCCTTGCTTTCGATAGCAACAGGTTAACGCGATACCAATGGAAACGTACTATTATACACAAAAAACGATTACTCTTGATAGAAAAAATGATATAATTTCTCAATGCCTTTAAAATATTTTTGTAACACAACAATAGTTTTAGCGCAAATATTATCATTTTTAGCCCATAGTTCAAAACGAAAGGGAATATTACAACTTGTTGTAACTCAAATTCAATTTGTTCCAGTATTGCCTGAATAGAAGGTCGTCGCCGCATTGACGTTTATTTCTTTTAATGTTCGATTCAATTCAATCATGCATGCTTTTTATTTAGTCAGTCATTCAGTCAATCGCCCAGAGTCGTCCGTTTCATTTATTCATTCATGCAGTGATTATTTGATTGTTCATTGGGACAATCTATTTGCGCTTTTACCAACACTGTTCAACTACGTTTTTCGCTCTACTTGAATACTTTAAGCCAAACAGAAGCAACTTACATGGATGTAATTTTAAATTGGAAATAAACTTTTCCAACTTTCGTCTCAATATTAATTCTGCACCGTATTTCGCTTGTGTACCATTGTCGACCAGCAGAAAGTACGCATGACGATTGTTGAGCACAGCCAATTTTGATCTGTAAACAAAGATAATGTCAATAAAAATAAATTTGAAAAAAAAAACCTCATGGAAAACTTTAACTAGTTCCTTTATTTTTTCTTTTTTTTTTTTTTTTTTGGAATTTAATTTTGTAAAAATTGTAAAAGTTATATAATCGGTCTGGGAGTTATCCATTTTGCTTTTTAAAGTTTTTCGTTTTTAAAATAATTTTAAAGCTTAAAAATAATACAAGAACAAAATTCATAAATTACAAGTTTGCTACATTTTGTACATTTTTTTATAAAACTTGTCAGTTTAGCTTTAGACTTCAGTTGTCACAGGTGTAACTCATTTTTTATATGCACTATTAAACACATACCTGGGTGAACTAATACTGTGACATGGCACCTCACGATTATGACCCAACAGTTCGTGATTGCGCTCAACTATACCCCAGGGTGCAATGCCAATGCTAACAACACGTCCAGTGCGTTGTTGACCCTCCAGCAGTAACGCATCACCGACTTGTTTTGTAACGCCTGAAAATAGACAATAGTTTTTTTGTAAACATATACGAAACATTTATGTCTTTTTTTTTTTTCTTTCGTTTAAGTTGTATACACTTCATATGCTGCGTAAATGAAATGTATTACGTTAATTTAAGACATTTTGTAACACTGCCCGTATTTATTGAAATAATGTAAAGCGTATTAAAGTTTTGGTTACACCAAAGTTATTTTTTTTTGTTTACTTCTTTTTTCATTCTGCTTAAGCTTTGCCCCCACTGCTTACTGCGTATATGTATTGTGGTAATAGACAGATAAGATCAGCTTTTATACAACGCGCGCCAAAAGAAAAAAAAATCAAAATTTATTCTAAAGAATAGAAAACTTAATAACAAGTTTACAAAAGCCCATAGAGGCGTTAAATTGTATACAACAGACACAGCGAAAGTCAGAGCAAAACAAGCAAAAACGTTAACTTCGGTAGCACCGAAGCTCAAATACCCGCCACACGAAACTTTAATCTTTTTTTTGAAAAAATAAAAGAAAAAGGAAGTTGAATTTTTATGGGGTCTATAGGTTATAGTAGTCCGATCCTTGTTATATCGGTAGCATTGTCATAGGATAACAATAGAAGTGATTTAAGATTGAAGTGAATATATACATAAATAAAAACTACTTTCATACAAAATCTGAACAAATGGGCGCTAGGTTTGTTTGGGGGGCCATATCTAAAAATGGGCGTGCCACCTTTATTTTGAATTTGGATGTCATTAGAAGTGTTTTTACACAATTTGTAGTAAATAAATTCATAAATAATAACTATTTCCATACAAAAAATCGAAAAAGTGATAAGTTTGTATGGGTGCTATAACTAAAAATGGGCGTGGCACCTTGGTTCTGACATACAAGCTGCCTAGGAGCACAAAAAGCTTAAGTTTAAAATTTCAGGTCAATATCCCTAAAACTTTCCGAGAAAAACGCATTGCAACAGATGGACAGACAGACAGACAGACGGACATGGCTATATCGATTCGTCTTGTCGAGCTGATCAATAATATATATAGGGGGGGTGGACGAGGCCCAGTTGTGACATTTTCGACCTAAAAAAGTTATCCTGAAAAAATTTCCAAAATTTTTGAGTAACTCAAATAAACATACTTTCTTTGGAGAAAAGTTGCGTTTGGTTAATAGTCAAAAGTTAAACTTCTTAATTTTTCATTGAAATTCACTGAAATAAAAAATAAGAAGAAGAAGAAACCCGCGTCACAACTGCCCCCCCCTACTTTATGGGGTTTCCGATGCTTCCTTTAATGCGTTACAAACTTTCCGACAAACTGATAATACCCTTCACACTATGTGTGGCGGAAAAAAGCTTTAGAAAAATACATTTTCATTGAAGTGGGCAATCACTGGCTGTGTTATTTCCGCTTGGGAATTAATTTATTTAATTTAATTTTTTTTTATAGTCTTTACTTTTGTCTTTTTTTTTTTTACACACTCGCTTTTATTATTTTCCTTGCTTTTATACGATTTTTAAAAAAAATATTTTTCATTGCATACTTTGCAGCGGTAGTGCGTACATTATGACTTTACACAAGTGCATCTCAGTGTGTTACTAACCTGTGTTTGTGCCACCTGTAAATATCCAAGCACCTGTCGTCTTGGCTGCTTTTAGCAGACCTTTTCGTATTTCCTTAAAAAAACAAAAAAAAATATTGTAAAAATAAAAACAGTTCAACAAATTACAACTTGCTCAAGGACATTGCTGGACAACGACGACTACTAACATATAATGCTGCGTAACTAAGCAACAACTAAATAAGTTGCTCAATTATGAGTGTCACAGCAAACAGCAACAAAAGTCTAACTGACTTCTTGCATACAAAATATGACACTTTAGCAAACAAAACTTGTCACATTTCACACTTTAAAACTTTTCTTTAGCTTTTGCAAATGAAGAAAACTAAATAAAAGTAAATATGTATTATAAAAATAAATAAATACTCACCTTCTTTAGTTTAGGCTGTAGCTCAAAGTTTGCTTTGCCACCTTGTACAGTAATCAAAAGTTTTGGCAATTCCAGATTCCATTCCTTTGTGAATAACTGTACCAATAGTTCAGGACGGGTGTCAAATGATAGGCGTACATACTACAAAACAATAAATTGTTTTAGACAAAAAAAAAAAAAAAAAAAAAAAACAAAAATCAATACAAATTTACAGTAAAAATAAAATTTGTAAATTTATAAAAAGAACGCACACACACACACACACACGTATACTAAGTAGCTACACAAGTGACATTGTAAAATTCACACTTTATTTCAATGAATTGCACTTGTGTAGATGTTGTAGATAGCATGTATATGTATGAATATGTTTCGAATACACACTGCTGCACACGTTGTTGCTTTTAACAATTGAATTGATTGAAAAATATTTATAAAAGTTAAACCAACAACAACAACAACAAAATGTGTAGATACACGTCGTATGCACGTTTATTGATTCTATTCGGTTCGATAGGAAATTGTATGTAGGCAGCTATTAAAATTCCACATGAAAAATTGATGTCATCTAAATGTTTACAATATAATATTTTACAACTTCCGATAAGCGACAAATTTTAATGTTAGCTACATCAGTAAAGTGATACCATATATACGAGTATATGATATGATATATATGAGACATTCTTTGTCAACTTGAGTCGCTGCTTCTATTTAAAATTGGGGAAGTTTTAAAAATTCGGTTATAATCTTTAAGTTTTTGGAAAAAATATTTATTATTCAATGCTGTGAGGCTGTTTTTTGTGCAATTGCAATTCGTTTCGGTGGGTTTTTTTACTAAAGTATGCTGCGACTAGTATGTATGAAAACATACAAAAAGCACTAAAAAATACCAGAAAAAAGTTGAAAATCGACTTTATGAATGCATCGAATATGTCTAATTCATTGCTTTAGTGCTCTATAATTATGCTTGCATTGTTGCCATTCAAATGAAACCAGTGTGTCACAGAACGGTAAGATAGTTTAAAAGTGCATAGCGGACATAGAAGATTATTTACTATTTTCTATAAGTAAACCTTTTGAAATTGTTTAAATCGATTTGCTAATTTAAAGACGTGAAGTTTGATAGAAAAATATTGCAAAAAAAAAACTGTATCAAAGTGGTCATTGACACAGTATAATGTATCTCGCTTAGTTTTTTAGAAACTATTGTAGTGTATTAAAATTTCAAGCGAACTTCACTACAATATATAGCTCCCTTAATTTTTAATATTACAAAATATAGCTACTTTTGTTGTGCTTCAATTCAATTAATAATGAAAATCGTTTTTATAAAATTTTCACATTTTCACATTTATTGTATTATTTTTACCTGAGCTTTGGTCGGATGTGCGCCGCCTTGAAATTCAATTGTGCCATAAGCATCGGTGGGCTGTGCACGTGTATGTTTTGTTGGTAACCAGTTATCACCCGGTGAACCACTATCGATGCCAGGTATAGTTTGATGTGTCACTTGCACCTGGCCGCAGCAACATCTGTAAAAAGAAAAAAAAAAAATTAATATGAAAAATAACAGAATAGATTTTTAAAAAATTTGTATCGCACGTAATAAGAAATAAAAGCGTTCAAGAAAATTCCTTTCTTTCGAAAATAATTGTTTTTTCCTGTCTAACTGCAGTTAAGATATTACTTCGAAAACCTTTAATATTTTATTTAAACCAATAAACATTATTTAATCTCTTCAAAGAGCACCAGAAATTCATGCTAAAACAATAAATTTATATTTGCAGCTCATAGCAATGCATTAGCACGTGTTGATGCGCTGTCAATATGCAAATATATAAATTTATGTGCTGTATTGCTAACATGTAGCTGGATACACATACATAGATACATAGAGACATATAGTATATAAAAAGGTCGTGAAGTATACAACTGACTGGCATTTAGCGTTATACGACCCGAGACGAGTACACCACTCATTCACTCACTCACTCACGACTGAAATCAAAATTATGCTACGAGTAGCAACATGCAAATTATTTATGCATGTGTGACTTTTAGATATTGGTTTAGATGCTGGTTTCATTGACTTTGTAACGCAAATATAGAACAATCATATCTGTCTGAGGCAGCCATTTTTGTAGACGAATGATTCGATACAAAAAAACGTGTAACTGTCTGTCTGCATATAAGAAGATACATAAACATGCGTTTTCTACGTATTCGTGTTTATTTTGCTACTAAAACTTTCTGTCGGTTTTAAATAATAAATTTCAATTAGCCAAAAACGTCAGCGTTTGAAGATACATATTTATATAACGTCAAACTGAAACTTTAGCCTTTTGTCTTGTCAAGATACAATAGCCTCAATAATAAATAAATTTGTTAAAATTTGTTGCTTGCACGAAAAGTTTCTCATTCGAGAAAGTCTCATACAGCACGCAACATGTTTCCGGATTTTAAGCATATTTTGCTCTGTTCAAGTCAGTTCATTTGGATGCGCTTGACTGTTTAATCCGTGAATAATTTGTTAATAAAGAAATTCATTTTCTCAGCAAATTTTCTTTCAGTCAATAAGTCAGCATGTGTGCTTCTGTTGTTTATAGAGCATACTTTCAGGCGTAAATCCTGTTTTGTCTTTATTTTAGCAGCTGTATATTGCTTTTTATACACTACACGCAAAGTATTAATAGTTTATATCTTTTAAAGCTTATTATTATTATTATTTTTTTTGTGTAGCGTATTAAAACTTCATTCAAATTGAAATTGAATATTTACCAAAGTTTATATTTTTTCCTATTATTTCTATTAATTGCTATTGACAGAAATTTCTCCTGGGCCACACGTAAACATATACCAAAGTATTTCAGCTGTCATTGGGCAAATTGAATTGTGTTTGCTGTTGCTTCTATAAATAAGTATGCCAGGCTACAATAAATTTAATTTACTATTATGCCAGTTTAATTATTGTCAATGAACTGCAGATTTATTAGCTTGAAATAATTTACTCAAATAGTGTTCATTAAATTCAGTAATGTGTGCATTGAATTTTGTGTGCTTTTAATTATGTATGCATAGTTTAGATTTTGTAAAACGATAATAGACTTTTAGACGCTTTAAAATCAGACCACAGCTTAAATTTCAAATTGTTTAACCACAACAAAATTAGTTTGGTAAAATTAAACCTATTAGTTTCCTAATTGAAAAGCTATATAAGCTAAAATACTTAATTAGTTTGTCAAATCAATGTGCTTTTTATACGCTGCCCCCGTATAAGCCATGTTTTGAACGCTCTTAGACAGATATCAAGTTCAAGTGGGTTAAGTATTTTGTTGTTGGCATAATAAACAAATAAAATTTGACTTTTTTTTTATAGACATCAACAATGGCTATGAAAATATTTATAATGCTATACCAAAAATAAATATTTATGCTCATTTTCTGCTACTAATAACTCACTTGAAGCGTTTTTGTATCTTTTGCATGTTTATAAAACAATAAAATGACGAAGTAGCTAATAAGTAAACAAACAAACAAAAACTTTCATAAAATAAATTCTAAGTAACTTTATTTCGAATTTATCTTAATAATGAAGAACGGATGCAAGAATTACAGACTAGCGCTACGTAGTAGTACTAAAATGTCAACAGCAAAGAGTAAAAGATACAGATATTTATTTAGTTAGCACAGATACACTGACAAATAGATAAATAGTAGCACAAAATCTAATAAAAAAAAAGTATTTTGTTACTGGATTGTCTAATAATAAAAAAACAAAATACGAAAGTATTCCACTAAAATAAAATTAGGTCAAGTTGACTTAATTTTTTTTTTTTTTTTTCATTTGCTCATTCATTTGCAGTGATAGCTCGCTTTTATTTATTTATTTACGCGATACTTCTTTAGAGAATATAAAATTTCGTTTTTTTGTTTTAGTTTGAATCTATTTTTTTTTTTGTATGAAGCTAATTGGCATTAAATTAAATCAACAGTTTGGCGTTGAAATTCTTATAAAAAAAAAATGCATTTAAATTGTGATGAAAAACAAAGATTTTAAAAATAAAACTTTTAGCTGACTTTCACCAAAGGCAATGGAAATACTAAAATATATAATATATAATAAAATACTAAAAGGAAAACTGATTGTACAACCTGTTGTGTAAAGGAAAGATAATCTTAACAAGAAGAGAGAGATAGCAATAGTAAGAGCCTAACGAGCATCGCACTTTGTAGAACTGAAACGTAACGAAAGCACATTGATTACTAAACACGAGGGCAATTGTTTCCAGTATAAAAATTCCGAAGAACCGTGTGTGGCTTTTCTCGGTACATTTCGAAAAGCCACTCTGAAAATTTTCTATTATTTTCGTTTGCAACTTTCACCCTGCATCTATACAAAGCACATTTAACACGAGCATAATTGCTCTAGTTAAAAATCGAAGAACTGCGTGTGGCTTTTCCCGGTACATTTCGAAAAGCCACTCTAAAATTTTTATGTTACATTCGTTTGTAACTTTTAACCTGCTACTATACAAACTGGTTTAAACGGTGTCACTACTTATGATTCTTTACTATTTAATTTAATTTAAATTTAAAATATTTTACCACTTACCTCGTCTCCTCCTTTGGACATGGTATAAATTTAATGCATTCACGTTTTTGAAAGTTTGTCTCTATCCAACTTCGCGGCTGATGCTACATTACCCAACATCCAGAGAAATTGAAAAAAAAATTTAAGAGTTTTAAAAAAATATATTTAAATTTAGTTATACAAAAAAAAAAATAAAACTTTCAAAAAATTCTTTAACTGAAAATACAACAACAACGCAAAAAAAAAAATTAAATTAACTCAAGTCATTTTATATTTGTAAAATTTATACATTAATATTTTGCATTAGTCTGATTTTTATTTTTATCCAATTAATTTAATTGCATAATTACTATTTTATGCTTATAAAGTTTTTTTATTTTTATAATTTTATTTAAAAAAAAAAAAAACAAAAAATGCAAAAAAATAGTTCCTAAAATTTTATTCAATTAAATTTCTTCAATTGAAAAGATTTAAAAGCTTAAGTGAAATTTAAAAATTACACAAAACATCTAAAAACAAAATATAATGACAGAAAGAGATAGTAAATAATAGAAAGAATAAGAAATACTTATTTTACTTAAATGTATTTTATTTCAAAAGAAACAAACGAAAATAGAAAATACATTTTATGGAAAAATGTTATGAAAAGCTTTAGATTTCAGTTGCAGTATTTTAGTACATACACACACATACATAACGTACACAGATACATTTAAATACACATTAAAGCACAGTTTTGTATATAATTTTTTTAATTAAATCTAAAGAATTTGAATTTAAGATATTCGTAAAGTGAACTACACCGAATTGTACAATATAAATTATAAATATAATTTTGAAATAAATAAAACTACCGGTTTCAGCTAACAAACACCAAATTCGATATAGATTATAGGTACAAATAATAATCTAACGAAAATATACCAATCTGTCCCAATGTATAATTATTACTACCAGATTGGTTCAATGAATGGTACATATAGGCTTCATGGATTGCCGAGACTGCATTATTCTGTAATCATGTTTAAAGAACTTCTTAGTTCATTTTTAATCCCATCTCTGTCGAATTCACAATACAAATTTACTTCAAATCTAGAAAACTATAAAAGCTAAAGTGAAATTGGATATGGATATCTAGTAGTCGATCTGACTAGATGCTACCAATTTTTTTTTTTTTTTTTTTTTTAAATAATCCGGATATGGCTTTTCCCGGTACATTTCGAAAAGCCACTCTGATACATTTTACTGGAAACAATACAGGTTTTGTAGATAATTAAATATGTTGCCATTATTACTGCAGTTTTGAACGTAGAAATGATGAAAATGCTTAACGTTAATCGATTAACAAAGAACGACTTAAAATCGTTAGTTGCCAACGATGACTTGAATAAAATATAAGAGATACAATACATTTCAAAAGGCACTCTGAAAATTTTTTGTTACATTTGTTTGCAACTTTAACCCTGCGTCTATACAAAGCACATAGATGATTTAACACAAGACAAAATGCTCTAGTGTAAAAAATCAGAAGGCCCACGTGTGGCTTTTTTCCGGTACATTTCGAAAAGCCACTCTGAAATTTTTCTGTTACATTTGTTTGTATAAGAAACTAGCAGGTATCCGCGGCTTTGCTCGCCACATATGGTTCCCAGATCCAAATTCTGGAAATCCCTTGAACACCTTGAACGCCAAAAATGTTTTTTAACCATCTTTCAAATGAGCCCTGTTTCAAGTTTCTACGTCTATTCACTCCTAAGATTTGGCTTTTCCAGTTTCAAGGCCCCTGTTAGACTCCGGGTGAAAATTTTCAAAATATAAAAAAATATAGCCTATGTCACTCGGGAATAGTGTAGCTTGCCAACGATGAAAGAATTTTATAAATCGGTCCAGTAGTTTCGGAGCCTATTCATTTCAAACAAACAAAAAATCAAATCCAAGTATAGATATTGAATATAAGGCCACAATAATCAAAACATTGATGAAATCAGATGGTTATTGCTGTTTATTTAATTTATAACTTGTGACAAACTAAACGTAACGACAACTATAACAGGAATAAAAATTGCAACCATGACAACAGACAGCTCAAAGTAGAACAAAATATTAAAAAACTATGCTAAAAGAACTATGATAAAAATAATGAAATGTTGAAAATGTTTGCCCAGGAAATACGAAATCAACTAGCAAACTTTAAATACCTCATCACGCTCGACATTCGCTGCATGCACGCGTAATAAATCGCGTACATTGAGTATTAAAACTTTTGTGAGTGTCGATGAAACCGATGAACGCTTCCGTGGTCTTTCGCGACGTCGTCGTATGCCACGTAATGAAGCAGTTTTTTGAAGATTATCATTCGATTCAGCAGCATTGCCATCAGCTGCAATATTAGCAGCAGATAGCAGCATCGTTATTAGACGCCAATGGTGGATCATCGGGTGCTGGTGTCGAACTATAACGTCGCACTGTGGAAAAATCGCGTGATATGCGACGCAGATACTTTTGCTGCAGTTCAGTGCCAATAACCATGTTTACGTTTACGTTACGCAGTGAACTACGTAAAAATAAAACGTAATGAATGCGGCAGCACAACTGTTTGATGCACGTGCGCGGAGTATAATTTAATTTGTAATGTGTCAATTTTCACAACTTATAGCAAAATAATTTATTTTTATTACAACAAAATGTAATGAAATCGCGCGTTAAATTACAAAAAAACAATTTAATTTATTTTAGACGAGTTTGTTTATCTAAAACGTCTACAAAAAAAAAAAAAAAATGGCAAGCACAATTTTGCTCGATACGCTGTTCTCACTGTTTGAAAGTCAACTGTTGCACCTGTTAAGCATTCGGTGGATGCTGAAGTTTGCCCTACTGATAAACTTGGCTTATCGTAACTAGGTACACTGGTAAAAAATAAATAAGCTAAAGATTCATCCTTATTTTTTTTGGATAAGAATAAATGCAATGAATTTGAATTTTACAACAGCTTAAATCTAAATATTGCTTATATAAATTTTGTGCTGCGTCTCATTTTTTTTACAGTGTATTTTTGTTTACTAAGCCATTCATCACTTCTATGATAAGAAATGAAATTTCTTTTTACTTTGTATGTATCTCGTAAAATATTTATCTCTGTTTATCCGAGTAGACGAAGATGCAACAGCTGCGAGTGTTGTTGTTTTCTTTAGCAACTGTTCCCAGCGTAAATCAATTAGGTTTGCTGTTTACGCCTGTAAGGGTTGTCATAATTACTTTTGACACTGAAACACCACAACAATATTACGTTGTATTTTTTATTTTCATTTGAGAAATCATATTCGGTGTGTATGTATTTCAGAAAACGTTTATAAATTTCAATTTTTTATTTTATTCAAAGTAATTTTTTATTTTCGAGCAACCTAATTTATATCTTATGTAAACCCCAAACTGTACAAAACCTAAAATACTTTTTATATAAAATAGCAATCGCTTTAGTAGAAAATTAGTAGTTTTACCAATAAACTTTAAACACACCCTGTAGCCACCCGCTACTAGCAAAATTGCGTAAATGCAATAGACAAACGTGTTAACGACATCTGCTGTGAGACATAAATATTAGTGTTGACAAAAAAGTTGAAAATCGCAGTGATAAAATCGCAGTTCGCCAAAAAAACAATCAGCAATTACTGAATGGAATCACTTTTTGCGAAGAGTGATGCACAAAATCGCCGCTAAATGAAAATGTTCACTAAGGAACAAAAAAAATCGTATATCCCTACTTTCAGTTACAGTGCAACATTGCAATTTTTTAATCACTGTGAAAAAATCACCGAAAGCAATTACATAACAGGATTACTATTTGCGAAGAGTGATACAGTAAATCGCCGCTAACTGAAAATGTTTACTGAGGAACAAAAACAAGAAAATCGCAAATTACTACTTTTAGTCGCAGTGCAACATTGCGATTTTAAAATCACAGTGAAAAAATCACCGAAAGTTATTTTTTTATGACAACACTAACAAAAATATGTACACACATAGATATATATGTACTATATAGAAGTGTAACAAGCGCATGTGTTGCACAGTGTAACGAATTTACCATCGGAACAAAATTGTAATAAAAACACTTTCGAGACAACTTTTTGAAAAAGTCAGAACTAATGTATTATGTAATAATTTTGTACTTGTAATGTATTAAAATTTGAAGACGACAATAGAAACTCACATTCGCTTACATGGAATGAATGGTCCGGACTTATTGCATTGTTTTAGTGCTCTTGAAACATCCTTGCATTATTGCCTTTCAAATGAAACCGATTTTGTACTCATCGTGTCGATGGTTTCAAAGTGCATAACGGACATAGAAACATTTTATTTATAGATTCTATATTTAGGAAAAAATTTTGAACTGATTTAAAAGCTCTCATCCTTGCATTATTGTGTTTTAACTGAAACTAGTTGTGGACTTATCGTGTCGATGGTTTCAATGTTCATAGCGGACATAGAAACATTTTATTTGTAGATGCCACGTACAGCAATAAATTTTGAACTAATTTAAAAGCTATTTTCAACCAATATGCAAACATTTTGTATAGCAAAACACATAGCAAACACCTTAAAGCATTTATGCATTTGCTAACGTTCAGAATTGCATGAAATTTACATGACACGCAATTATGTCTACTAAAATTGGTTAACATGCAAACTGTGGTATTGCCATTGGACTTACGTCACATCATAACACACACACATTAATGACATAAAATAGAAAACCATAAGCATACATTCAGATACATTCACACATACACATGAATGTGTCTGATAACTTGAGCGCTTGTAGGATTTTGATTGAAATTACTTGAATTAATCGTTTAGTGTGCATCTTATGAAGTGCGGCATTGTAAACCAATAAATCCTCAATGCTTCTAGAACACCGAAATAATTGCTAAAGCTGCACATTATACACAAAAACAGTTTAACTTACTACTCAACAATAAAGCACGAATAAATAATTAAATATTTTTATAAACAATGCATTTGTTTATTTTTAATTAATTGAAACTCTGCACAATTAATTAATTATTTATTATATTTTTTTTTTTATTTACACTTTGTTAGGCTAAGATTAGGCAAAGCATTGAAGCATTAAATCGAATTATTTATAAAAGTGCCTAAATGTATGCTATATATTTTTGTTATTTTTATTGTACCTTTAAATAAATAAAATAAAATTCCTAGACAGCTTTATTCTTAATGTCAGCAAAGCATATATTTCAAAATGTGCATTCATAGTAAACAAAAAAAAAAAAAAGAAAATCGTAAAAAATCTAGAAGCATCCTTCAGAACGCCTGCTCAATTCAATGTTTTATTCAATTGTCTTATTTAATTACATCTCACGCGCAACAATATTCTGCAAACAATTGGCCTAATTAAAGGTTTGTAACGAGCACTAAACTCAAGTATTCATGGTCATATTGTTCTCATTGAAATGAAGATAATTAATTGAAAAGGTTTTAGTAGATTTATTCCTACATAAACTTTTGTATTGACGCATGTTTGACCTAATTTGTTGAACATTTTGACTAAAATTGAATGCAAATGCGTGGCTCAAAAAATAAATTTATTGATATTTGTACTAAGACTGAAATATAAAATAAAAAGCATCGATATTTTGCCATAATGTATCGATACCAAACACTATTAATGAAAATGCTGTGAGAGCATTGCACTCTACTGCAAAGGTCTTAAATATGTCTTTCCAAATGATAAGTAGATTGGCGTATGCGTGTGTTTTAGTATTGGTAAATATCGATACTTATCAGAGATGAGTATTGATACTTATCAGAGATGAGTATTGATACTTATAGTGTTGATACTATCAGAAATGAGTATTGATACTTATCAGAGATGAGTATTGATACTTATCAGAAATGAGTATTGATACTTGCCATGAGATGAGTATCGATACTTATCAGAGATGAGTATCGATACTTATCAGAGATGAGTATTGATACTTATCAGAGATGAGTATTGATACTTATTAGAGATGAGTATCGATACTTATCAGAAATGAGTATCGATACTTGCCAGAGATGAATATTGATACTTATCAGAGATGAGTATTGATACTTATCAGAGATGGGTATCGATACTTATCAAAGATGGGTATCGATACTAATCAGAGATGAGCATCGATACTTTTCAGAGATGGGTATTGATACTTTTCAGAGATGGGTATCGATACTAATCAGAGATGAGTATCGATTCTTATCAGAGATGAGTATTGATACCAAAGGTACTTCACTTATGTTTCTGATAATAGCGAGGTATTTAACACGTCAGAATTTAGTTCTTAAAAGCTTAATTTGTACAGTTTTTAACCATTTGTTTCTTTGAGTGCCAGATTCGTGAATAATCCCTTCAGAAAAACCATGCTTGTCACACAAAATAAAACTTTGAATTTACATTTTTTTTCTTTTTACTTAAAATTGTGTTAACCTTAAAGTTTTACGAAATTAATTTATAACTTTGTGAGCACAATAATTCAACACGTGTTAATTGCACAAAAAATAAAAAGCAAAAGCGTTTAAAAAAAAAAGTACATAAATTTGGGGTTTCGCCAAACTGTTTAAGGGTTTATTTTTTTTTTTTTTAATTTTAAGAATAAATTTGGACAACACTGAAAGCGGATTTAAAATTACTATTTTTCAACTAATTACAACAATATTAATTGAGTAGGCACTAGCTACGCTTTAAGTTACACAATCAGCATAAATTAAATAAAAAATACTTTCGAGGAAAATGTTTAAGAAAAACATAAACAAATTTTAAAATAAATAAAATTTTAGTTTGATATAAACAATAACAAAACAAAAAAGAAAACCAATTTAAAACTTAATATTTACAATAACAAAAAAAGAAAAACATAAAAGCACAACAACAACAAAGAACAACAACATCAAAATAAATAAATAAATAAATAATAAAAACAAAAAAAAAAAACAACAACAATATATATGTATATATATAATTCAATGTAATTGCCTTTGATGATATTTTTTTTTATTTTATGAATAAATAAAAAAAAAGTTGGTACAACAAAAACAACAAAAGAAAGATAAACAACAACAAAAAAAAACATACAAGATACAGATACATATTTAGATAGATAGATACATAGATAGATAAATGACAGATTTTATGTTGATTGCTTACCCTGGGCACAGTGATATTTATCAGACCCCAACAGATTTTTTCAGGCCCCATGGTATCTTTATTAATGGATATAGCATAAAATGTGATTTTTTTTTTTTTTTTTTTTTGACGTCGTGTTTAACAATTTTAAGTCAAACCATTTTTTTATGGTGTATATGTGTGTGTGTGTTTATATATATATTTTTTTTTATTCCAAATTTTAAATGTGATCAGTGATAGATTTTGATTGTTTGTTTTTTTTTTGTCAATTTATCAACACAATTAGACACACAAGTGCATAAAAAGTGTTGATTTTAATTTGTATTTTTTAGACAAATTTTTACAAGTGAAAAATTGAAAATTTTGAATATTTTTTTTTTTTGTTTATTTGGATTTTTATGTAATAAATGGTGCGAGAAAAAAAAATATATTAAACAAAATTAATTTTTTAATTAATTGATCAATTAAACAATTTAATTTAATTAACGAAATTAATTTAAATTTCAAATTTAATTAAAAAAAGAAGAGAGAGAGAGATAGAAAGCGCGAATTTTAATTAATTATAATAGCGAAAATGAGATAGAGGGAGTGATAGATATATAGAAAGGAGATAGATAGAGAGTGAAAAAGAGAGATAAAATTCAAAGTTAGTTCGATTTAATAAATTGATTAATATTTTTCTTTGTCCTGTTTTTTCAAGATTTGTGATTGTAGTAAAAAAAAAATTTATACTTGAACTTTTCTATTTTTTAGCAATTTGCTCTGAATTTTGCACGTTTGACTGACTAACTACCAATCATGCCAAACTTAATACTTTTTTTTTTTTTTTTTTGTAAATAATAATTTCATTTGCTTCGTTATTTATTAAATTATATTGTATATTTTTTTTTCGTTTGAATTAAAACGTTAATAACAATGGAAGCAGCATTTTTGTAATTGTAAGCCACTCTCGAAATAGCTAGAAACAGCGAACTATTTTTTAATATTTAATCGAGTTAATTGAAATTATATACGTTATATATAAAAAGTAAAATAAATAAATAAAAACGAAGAAGATTATAATTAAGAATCGTAGAGTAATTGTATTATTCAATCTAATAAGTAAAACTTTACAGATGCGATTTCTTAAGACATTTGGTATAATTCAAAATTTACAATAAGTTGTTAATAAATAGAAAATATATATTAAGCAAAAATCGTTTAATATAAAAAATTTGTTTTTTAAAAAATTTGGTTCCTGTATCAAGAACAATTTACTTTAATGGTATTTGTAACAAGACCAATTGTTCCTTGTATCAAAAATAATCGCGCTTCTTATCAAAAACAATCGCTCTTTGTTTTAAGAACCATCGCTCTTTATATTTAAAACAAAAGTTCTTTGTATTAAGAACAAACGCACATTGTATCAAGAACTATAGCTCCTTGTATCAAGAATAATCTATATTTGTATCAAAACAATCGTTCTTTGTCTCAAGGAAAATAGCGCATTGTATCAAGAACAATAGTTCTTTGTTTCAAGAACAATCGCTCTTCGTATCAAAAAACAATCGCTCATTGTATCAAGAACTATCGCTACATGTATCAAGAACAATTTTTATTTGTATCAAAAACAATAGTTCTTTGTACCAAGGAAAATTGAGAATACTGTCAAGAACAATAGTTCTTTGTGTCAAGAACAATCGCTCATTGTATCAAGAACTATCACTATTTGTATTAAGAGCAATCTTTATATGTATCAAGAACAATCTGATATGAATCGAAAACAATTTGTTCTTTAAATTCTATTTTAACAAGCAAAGCTTACTGAACCAATAATATAGTAGAAAATATTATAGAAAAAACTTTTCATCTAAAAAAAATAAAAACCAACTACAAAGCCATAAAAAGAAAGCTACTACTAAGCCACATCGTTAACACTATTCCGAGTCATTGTAATGCGAAGAAACAAGCTGTTACCATTTCTAGTTATGGCTTTAATGAAAATGCCAATGAGAACATTCGATGCAAGTTGAACTTTAGAGGCAGCCCAAGCTACCATTTATAAAATAGCAGCAATATAAGCTACACAAAAATCAACACTTAAGCGACATGCTGAAGTACAAGTTGATACTTACTATATAAACAGGACTTACATATGTACAATAAGCGCGAAATAGTTAAGTCCTTTTCAATATACTATATATGTACAAGCTGTCTTGCAATTTATTTGCTCACAAGTAGCTGCAACACTATTATATAGTTTGTTTATTTGTTTGTTTGGTTATATGTAACATATATGTATCTATGTACATATGTATACCATGCACGTTTGTTTGAAATACATTATTGTATCTTTAGTTTTCCAATCCACACGAAAATGCACGCGTATGTTGCACAATATTAATGTTACGTATACGTTTACGTTTACTTTTCACTAAACCCTTTATACAAATATTTGAGGTAACTAATAGCAACTGACTTAGTTTTCTAATAGTTTGTGTACTTATGTAAAATTTATTAAAACCGCTAAAATTTTTGCATAATACAAAAGACTTACATATATAATATAAGATACAAGCCATTTGTATTAATATTTCTATATTTCTAAATTACTTTTTTCTTTTATTATTTTTTTATTGTTTTTTTTTACGAATATTTATAATTAATTTTGCTCAAAAAAAAATGTTTAATTAAAATATTATGTGATAAAAAAATATTATTTTTAATAAATGAAAAATATTCTTATACTACAATTTTATTTACCTATTTGATTAATTTGAATTTCTATAAACAAATAAAACTCAACTATAAAACTTAGACGTTTAAAATACAACACATCCTAATAGTATGCAACGTGTTTTTTCAAAAATAGGAATTAAAAAAAAAAATAACTTTCTCATGGAAAGTTAAGAGAAATCATAAAAAATCATCAAAAATAAAGGCTATAGATTAAAAGTCACGCTAATTTTCTCAGCTATAAATGCTATTTAAAAAAAAAACAACCAAAACCCTGATTCCGGTTACAAAGTTATATCAAAATTCAACAAATTTATCAAAATTAACGGCATGATTAAACTTTAAATTTTATGTTTTTGTTGCTTGGTGTAATTTAATATTAAATGTGATGCAGTCAAACATAAAAAAGTATTTAATTAACTAATTTATTTTCAATTAATATGTTTACGTCAAAAAAATACGCAAATACTCGTATACATAACAACACAGGCGCGTTGAGGGTGGAGGGCGCCCTGGCCGGTACTTTTTAAAGGGCCCGTTGTATAATAAGCGCATAAGCGCGGTATTCATTCAGATTTGGAAAGAATCGAATCAATATAGCATATAGCAGCTATACGAAGTTAAGAATTTTACTTGCTTTTTTTTTTTTGCTCATCACTTGAAAACTTTTTCTCAGAGCCCGAATGTGTTTCGCCTACATAAATGCATTACACACAACAATAAAAATCAGATAAGTGCTATTGCCATGAATTCTTATAACAATTGCATTTAATTGTTGATAATTGAATGAGCATTCGACAGATTTTTATCTGACTTAAAAATTAAGATAAACCATGCAACGGAAAAATGTAAATTTGCAATTATGGACAAAGTGTAAACTTTTCATCAATCAATAAATTTACCAAGAAAATCAAAACTTTATAAGTTTACATAATTTCATAATTTAAGTAAACAATTTTTCATCGTTTAAAAAATGCAGCAGCTCGTTTATCAAAAAAGAAAAGCGCATTTTAAATGCTTTACAAACTTTCACCTGATGCTGAGAAAACTATGAAATACCATACGGAAAAATTGGGTTACAATAAAGCTGCTCAGCTAATTTTCTGCGCTATTTCGCAAGTGCGTTTTGAATAGTTTTGCAAGGCAAAACGGAAAATTAATATTTATGACGCTTCTGAGATGTTGATGAAGTATTTTTTTTTTCTCTTATAGAATGCTGCAATATGAATACCGATTTAATGTCTATTGACTGCCTGTCAACACTGGCAACTCAAGGTAGCTTTGATATAAAGTTGAAGGATAGATTGATGGATGGATGGAAGGATGGAAGGATGGATTGGTGAGTGGAAGGCACGACAAACATAAATGAGCGTCATGGAAACAGAAAATGTTAAATTGCATTATGTGAAGCAACAACTCAACAACAACAACAACAACAACAACTGTGTCAGTTCATACACATACTCACGAGCGAGTATATTCAACGATAACGATTAAAGTTAATGTCACGGCTGGTGTAGCATAAAATGTGTGCCATCTGATGCACACAAAGTGAGAGATTACAAGTTTCTTTGAAATTTCCTTGGCAACGTTTGCAGCAATACACACACGCAGCAGAATTGCAGCTGAAAATATTGCATCTGTCCTTTCTTCAGTCGAGTCAAAGTTTTAAAATACTTTTTTTCACAGCAAAGTGAGTGGTTTAATAAAGAGATTTTCACTTTAGTTTGTCTGAAGTGTATAAAAAATTTGCTATTGAGAAGAGGAATGCAATTAAAATCAGTTTCAGCTTTTTACGTTTCAGTAGAAAGGAATTGTTTTTTTTTTTTTTTAGAAATATTATCGAGCAATTTTTCACTAATGATTTCATTTTCGTAATAATGATTCTATTCATTTGCTAGACACGTTTAAAAGAAAACGCTTCAAAGGAATAAAATTGACATTTAAGCATTTGACACACTAGCAGCATATGGAAAAAATATTGAATCAAGTATTACAATCGCTTAAGCCGTATCGCGTACTTATGGTGATTTTTTTCACAATGATTTAAAAACCGCAATGTCGCACTGAAAATAGTGATTTATCGAAACAGTTCAGTTAGCGGCGACTTTGTGTATCACTCTTCGCAAACAGTGATTCTGTTCAGTAATCGCCAATGAAGTTTTGCGACGCAGTCGCTAATCAAACTCAAAAATCACTTTTTGCCAACACTAGTACCGCGGTTTTTACTCTGAATTGCAACCGGTTCGTGCAACAAATCAGCAATTCAAAGTTATTTCCATTTTATTTTTTTTTTTTTTGTGTTTTGCAGCACTATTTTTTGCATAGCATATTGTTTAGGAACTACTTTTTTACGTAAACTGCTTTTCTGATTATAAGATTCCTATCAAAGATTTTCTGCACAAATTTTAACAAACCAAAACAAAAAACAGCTGTTTTGTTTGAGTACAATTGAAGAGAGTAAATTAAAACTCAAAATTCTCTTTTGAACAACTTCATATATTATTATGCATATTATTCAATAATAAAACAAAACAAACAACAACAAAAACAACAACATAAAACAAGAAAGAACGCTAAAGTCGAGTATGCTCGACTGCAAGATACGCTGTACCCAAACTTTATGAACCTTCAGATCGATTCTATTTTACTACCATACCTCATTAAATTGAATTTTCATACAAAGACTTTAAAAATCGGGTATATCTTTGTATGGGGGCTATATCTCAAACTTTGTTGGACCTACTCATATCGGTCTATTTTATTGGGACTATCCTACTATAATAAAATTTGAACTTCCTAGAATAAAAAACAATGACGTTTTTATGCAAAAACCCAAAATTTTGGGGTAAATTTGTATGGGGGTCCCCAAATTGGGTCTAGAGAAAACCCGTTTGCAAGTAAACACTTGACGGCTCTGGAGAGTCTAAGTTTTAAATATGGTGGCCCTATGTCTTATAGTCTCCGTGAAATCTCTCTTATACGACAGACAGCAGGACAGACAGACGGACGGACGGACAGACGTAGCTAGTTCGACTCCCCTTCAAATGCTGATCAAGAATATATAATAATATACTTAATATACCCATCTACCCTTTGGGTACAGGGTATAAAAAAACACTCAATAAGTAAACACTTAGCGCTGAGAGTAACCAGGGAGAGTACTTAACGCGCTTAGTCATATCATTAAAATGAATAAATGAGTAACAACGAGCACAATCGAGTAATTAATAACATAAAGAGTAAAAAAGAAGAAGAAGAGTACACACTATAATAAAGACAGCGACGACAACGAGAATAAAGTGAAATAAAAAAAAAAAACGTACAATTTAATAAGCGCTAAAATACGAAGTCAGTTTATAAAAATCTACAAAGTATTTTTATGAAATAATTGTTTCAGTAGAAATATTTCGTTTTTATTAATTCTTTGACGCAATATTTTACACTTTTGCAATAATTTAAACATTTTTTTGAAGCACTAACTAGCCGTTAAATATATGGAGTAACTTTTAATTAGTGCTAAACCGGCAATTGAGAAAGTGTAGCTAAAAATGTTTAAGTTTTCAATAAAAAAAAAAAAACATTTTTTAAATTAATGCAATGGTTACGATATTCAGTTTTAGTGACTTCTTAAACTTCCCTATTTTTAACACACGACAACTAAAATCAAATTACTTATGGCGTGCAGCACAAAACGGCTTAAATACTTAAAAAAAAAATTTATAAAAACTAATTAATTAAAAAAAAAAAAAAAAAACATTAAAAAAAAAGTTTTCACGTTGAAGTTGTTCAGCTTTAAAATTATCAAACAATATTTTTTTTTTTTTTTTTGTAACTTAATACTTACAAATACCCAATTTGTTTCGTAATACATTTGGTTTAAATTTATTTATTTAATAACTTAGAAATCAGTCAATATAAACTAGAATTTTAGGCATTTAATTAAAATTTAACTCTGGACAGATTAAAAACTTTAAACTTAAACTTTTACAGCGCACAAAATAGACACATTTCACTTTGGGCCTTTAAAAAAATAAAAAGCCAAACACAAAATTTAATTTAATTAGCAAAAAAAAAAAAAATTATTTACACAAAAAAATGAAAAACAAATTTTCAAGTACAATATGCATCGATCATTTGCTATTTTTTTATATATAGCGACGGATAAGAATCTATAAATTTTTGTTTTTTTTTTGATAGAGCCTACATGGACGATACATATTTCGCGTGGAAAGTCACGACGTAAACTAAAACAAGAGCGAAGCAGTCTGTGACTTGAGTTGTCAAACAAAAATGTGTGACATGAGCAGCGCATATCATAAAAATGTTCAAATCGAAACAAAAACGAAATAATAAATTCATAATAAATAATTATCTATCTATAGCAAAAAAAAAAAAAAAAAAAAAAAATAATAAAATAAACTGTGAATGCATAGAAACGAAAATACGTAAAATTGTATCGGTGCGTTAGGCGACCGGCGTGCATGAAGAGCAACAATTGTGCAAATGTGACAAAGACGCCAATTAGAGCTTTATATATAATTAAAAATCAGAGAAAAGCAACATATACGACTATTTTATACACTACAGTTACTTAAATTGGAAAACTTTATTGAGAAGACTATCATAAAACTCGAACGTATTCAAAGATACTTAACTGTTCAATTGTGGGATCAATGCAATAAGGTTTTATATTCCATAGGTCTGCCGATTACATGTAGTATATAGGGCACAGAGTGGCAAATCGTTACCCAATCGTTGCATTCTGGCTGACAACATAAAAAATATAAAAAAGGTTGGCCTATATTTTTGTAGGCTATAAACATTTTCCAATCATAAACACAAATAAATAAATAAACAGAGCAAAGATCGCAAAATTTTAAAACAAAGAGAACGTGTTGCAAGATTTGTCTGTAAAAGCTCTCTTGCAACGCTGTATTTGTATTTTAAAGAGTACAAACGAAGAGACGGCGTATTATTGAGTCAACATTCTGTCATAAAAGTATTGTCAACAAAATGTAATATGAAATGTTTATAAATTCGTAACGCAAAACCGGCATGGTAGGGGCATTTCCGGCTGGTTATGGTTCTTTTGCACCCTTTTTTTTTTTTTTTTTTATTCCAACGTACAAATTTTGTTGGGACTGGAAAAAAAAAAAAAAAAAAAAAACTAAAAAATACCGCTAGTATTTTTGAATGGGAACAGTCGAAAATCAACTTCATTAATAAATCGAATGTGCCTAATGCGTTGTTTTAGTGCTCTATACTTATACTTGCATTGTCGCCTTTCAGATGAAACCGGTTTGAGACTCATCGGTTGGATGGTTTTAAAGTCCATAGCGGACATAGAAACATTTTTACTACTTTTTATATATATATAGAAGCTTGATATAGGTATAAGGGTATAAGATTAAATAAGAGTAACTTTTCATTTAAATAGACAGTTTATAACTTATTTAACAAACAAGTGTTCAAAATTTTTACATTTATATTAAAATTTAAAAATATGTAACAATTTACTACAAAAATGTTACAAAAGAATTCAATAAAATAAATTTTAAATAGTTTGAATAGGTCAAATACTACAAAAAAAAAAAAAAAATAATATCTAAATAAAACTGAAAAAAAGTTCTCAATAAATATTTTTGCAAAAACTACTCTCAAAACAAAAAACTTTTAACAAAGGCAACCAGCATAAATTTCCTAAAATGAAATAAAATATTTGAAACTTAATCTAAACAAGAAACACCCCACTTAAAGTAAAACAGAAACTTTAAATGCGCAACGATGGAAGAAAATCAATTAAATCAAATAAATTTTATTGAGACAATAATGACGACGACGACGACGACGACGATGAGTGAAAATTCAAAGAAGCGCGTTTTAAATGAAAAACGTGCAGCAGCGAATGTGATAAGCAAAGAATTTTATACTAAAACAAAAAAAAAAAGCGACAAATGCGATAAAAAAATGTGCGCTAATACAAAGAGACACACACACACACATATAAATTCATTTCTTAACACAAACACACACACACACACACAGATACGTTCATTCACACAGTTAAACATTGAGAGCGAACAGATTAGCGTCTATACTCTGTACAAATATTTACACATTTCGTTATCTTTTGTAAACGTAACTACATAGATACATACATACATACATATGTACATACAAACAATATATATATGTATGGTATATTCACAAGTACTTATTCAAAAGTTTTATTAATAAAAAAAATACATTTCCATGATTCGATTTATCGTAAAAAAATCGAATAAAAAAATGCCTCAGTCGATTGTACTAAACTGCGCCTTTCCAATAGCTCTAAACATTTTTGTTAAATATTTAAAACTTTATGGCACACAATTATAAACTATTTATACGCTTATCTCTAACCTTGTATATTATTATTTACACACAAAAAAAAATATATTGCCTACTTTTAGGCAGCACATTAATTTAATGCGCTTACATACACATATTCTGTAGATAATGCCAAGTGGCATTTTTAACATGTTGCTTCCATGTCATTTAACGTTTTTATAGCTGCCTCTTGTATCTATTTTAAGTGTATACTAATACAAATAGCATAGTAAATTCTTTAAACTGCCTAAAAATAGACTTAATAAATCACTTGAAAATTGTGTTAAAATTTTCAAATAGCATAGTTTCAGGCAAACAAGCCTAAAAATATGTATTTTAAATTAAAATATTTAAAAAGGAAAAAAAAAATGAAAGAGCTTGCAAGAAAATTTGTAGTTAAAATTTATCATTTATCATTCAAGACGATAGACGTAAACGCAAGAAATAAAATTATAGTTTTTAAATTGTTAAAAAGAGAGTAAGATAGATTTTAAAAATAAAAATAAAAACTAATTTAATTGTAACTACAATTCATGCGCCAAAATAAATTTCATTTCAAATATTTAGCGATTTTTTTTTTTTTTTTTTACTTCAAAACTCAGCGTCAAAACTAAGACAACGCAAATAACTAACTAACACATTTAATAAAACTGCGCGATAGCTCAAAAACTAAACTAACTTGAAAGTAATTAAAGTTTCAGTAGAAAAAAAGTAGTTTTTTTTTTTTAATAAAAATAAATAGAAATAAAATTGGTTAAAGTTGAATTGTAGCTGTTTGGCAGTTAGTAGTCAAAAGTAGCATTTCAAATTAAATTAGCAGTTTGGAAGAATGTGTAAGGATTGAATTCAGTGTAGATTTCTTTTGAGAACATTAATAATAGTTTTAGTTTTAATAGAATAAAGTTGTTTTTTAATTGAAAATTAAAAGAATATTTCAGAAAAAGTTTTAAAGTTTAATTGGGAATTCAATATAGAGTTCAAAAATAAAAACAACAAAAAAAAAAAAAAGAGGAAAGAAGTTTAATAAAAAAGATTAACTTTGTATGAATGATAAATCAATTATCTTACCGGTTTTGCTTTGGGTTTTTGCTTTGCCTGACGTTTCTGCTTCAACATAGTCCGTCCGTTAGTACAATAGTTTTGCTATGGCGCGCCGCACACGGACACGCCCAGCTTTAGAGTACGGTTGACTACTACAATCGAGTTTACAGTTCACAGATTGCGCTTTGTTCTTCTCGACGTCGTCTCTAAGTTGCTTTAATATTTGTTGTTGTAGCCTTTATTAGATCTGTTTGCTTTTATTATTTTTTATATCGTTTTATTTTAGCTTCTTTGTTTACTGAAATTCCTTTCTTTTTTTTATTATTATTCTAGGCTTTGTATATATTTGTACACTTATTTATTTTTTTGCTTTAAAACTCTAATCCAAATTTTTTTCCGTAACGTATTATTTTTGTATATGACAGCTCAATTGTTACAGTTTCACCTGAAGCATGCATTTTAAATAAAAATTGAAAAAAAAAAATGTTTCATTTAATTTTTACGAAATTTGCTGTCAATCAGTGCACTTCGGTTTGATTGTTGAAAGTGGTAAAAAGGATTTATTTTCAATTTTTTTTTCTAAATAACCGCGTATTTTAAATTATTTAAGTCATGCATTCAAAATAAATTTAATACTGCATCATAAAAAAAAAAAAATGCACTTAAAATTAAAGAAATTATAAAAAAAAAAAATAAAGAAAAAAATCTACACTACAACTTGGCAGCAACTCAATTATTAATTTAAAAGCCAAACTCGAAACAAGTATCTGGCTATTAGGGAATTTATTAAACGTAGGGAATACATAGGGCTAAGAGTTATATTAATTCAAAGGTAGCACACGAAATTCTTTTTTTTTTTTTTTTTTGATATAATGCATATAATTCACAATTAGTTTTTAAATAATTTTTGAACTAATTGAAAATTATAATCATTATTTTATTGAACTTTAGCAGTGGTTTGAAGCTAACCAAAAGACATTGTGCGACAGCCCTGGTAATATAGATTTAAGAATGCTTTTATAAACTTTTATAAAGTTCATATTTCAATGTCCGTCTGTCCGTAATTCACCTTTTATGTTGGATAGTCATACAAACGCTTCCATTTCGAGCTTAAAAGATGATTCTCGATAGGAGAATTGAATTTCGCCATGTACGTCTGTGTATCTGCCTGTCTGTCCATCTGCCTTTCCATCTGTCTGACTATCTGTCTATCTGTCTGTCTTTCCATATGTCTGTCAGTCCATCTGTTTGTCTGTCAATCTGTCTGTCTGTCCATCTGTCTGTCTGTCTGTCCATATGTCTGTCTGTCCATACGTCATGTCATACGCTCAGTTTTAAAGAGAGAGAGTTGAAACATAAGCTTTACACTTTAAAATGTAGCCCCCAAGTAGATATACACCTGTAAAACGCCTAAAGCATATAGTTCCAATATAAAATCACAGTCCGTTTTTATATTTAGCTCAAAATAGATTTTATTTAGGTTAAAATTTGGATCAAAAAAATGTCTTTTCTCAGTTTGCTAATTTCGATTTTTTAGAATCTATTTAGTTTTTCTAAGAAATTAATACATTTATTTACAAATTTGTCCATCTTGGTTGATTTGCTGACAAATTTTAAACATAAAATAAGACAAAAAAATATAATAAGAATAAAAACAAAACAGCTTAATACAATAAATAAAAATGTATTTATGAGTTTAAAAAACAAAAACAAACACAAATGAATACAAATGTCAAAGACGCAAACACACAAAAAAATCCTTTTTACCTTTCACCAATTACAAACGCAAAGGACACTTTTTGATGAATATATTTAAGCATTTTATATTCTTTTTATGTTAAAAATGAAAAAAAAAAATTGAAATAAAAAGGGTTACTGCATTTCTATTTATTTATTGCTTAAGGCATACTAATTGTGTTTACTTAGGCGCAAAATAAATATAAAACGCCTATAAAATATTCGTTTGACAAATTTTCACAAAGAGACAAGAATACAAACCTTTTTTGGTTTTTTTACTGGTGCGGTATGCTTGTAGTGGTGATAAACTTGTACATGATTCGATGTGAATTTTCCCAACATGAATGTAACGGACGATGCTCACACGAGCGACGTATTTTCTTTTAGAAAATTCTGAAAAAAAAAAAACAAAAGAAAATATTAAATAAAAGTGTTATACAATATATTAAGTTATTGATAACAAAAGATACATATGTGCTCAAGAATATTGTAAATTTAGCATAAATTTATAACCACAAATTGTCCTCAAAAGCAAAAAAAATACGATATAAATTATTTATTTGCATAAAACTGTAACGTAAAGCAGCTCGATTTTTGCTGAACCAATTTTTTTTTGGTCTTGCCAGCAAATACAAATTTAGTTAATCAAAAATTTTACGGCCCATTGAAAAGCATAATTTAGCTGTAATAAAATTAAGCTTAAGTATTTGTTTAATATATTAGACATCTGCTTTTTTCATTTGTTCAACGTGGCGTATACGCATTATTCAAATTAAATGGCTGCAAACGCAATTAAAAAAGGCAGACAGACACAAACACAATTGCAGGGAGAAATGTAAATACTCAGAAACTAGTAAAATTTGACTATTTGGCTGAGTGACAATAAATTTTTGTTCGTTGCACAGTGGTATTGCCTCACGCATTTTCTATGGTGTTGTAATTTTCCATTGTTGTCAAGTTAAGATTAATAAGAGAAATTTCAAATATGGGTTGTTCAGTCCCTATGGGTACCATCTATAGATCTATACTAAGTTTTTAAAAAAAAAATTATACATGCAAGAAATATAGACGCGACTCATGTGCTTAAAATGAATCATATTCGTGAGTCCCTAGAGGTATCTACCATAGACCTGATGTTGTCTATCTCATTGAAAATCAGTCAGAATAATGGTAAATTATAGTTATAGACGTGTGCTGAAATTTTTAGTATTTCGAAAAATGTTGCGCCACTTCGAGTAAATATGAAGAAAAATTTGGACTTACAAAAATGAAGCATTATGAGACATGGCCCTAACAAAGTTTACGCCAAAAAGTATGCACTATTTTTTTTTTTTTTTGAATGCATTGTAATATTCATGACAACTTTCGTTCTGTGGCTGAAGTTTTTTTTCTTTTTTTTAATGAAAGAATAGACTATAATCTTTAATATTTTCGTAGTTAGAAGACGTAGGCAAGCATATATCTTCTTAATGAAACAATGCTCAAAATTCATTAGTAAATTTTTGAAATTCATTGGAGTAAAAATTGCTTTCTCGACACTAAATACACTGAAATTCATATATCGAATATAGTTTAGCCTACTCATTCTGAAAGTAAGTTGCCAACAGATAAATTTTTCTGTTTATTTTGCAAGAAAACTTTATAAAATTGCGCGGAAAAATTAAGAAATTTCCAACAAAAAAAACTTCTGGGTCCTAGAAATAACCCAAAATTTCTTGACAGGAACATGTATTGATCACAAAAATATTTAAAAGGATCAACTTGCGACACCCGAGGCAGGATATTTGGGATACTGGTCTATAAAATGTTATTTTCCTTATGCAGAGATCTAATATCTTACTTGTATCTATTCTATTTAAAATGCTTTAAAACATCCGAATCAAATAAGTGTTTAAAAAACAGAAAATCCCAAATAACAAAAACATATGTGAAAATGTTTATAAATTCAAAACCTAACCATTTTGCATATGTAAACACAATTGTCGTGCTTCTGATTTGCATATGTTTATTTTCACATATAAAAATAAAAGGATTTTATATGAATTTAATTATTAGGCAGCTACACAAAGTTTTAAGTAAAAAGAAAAATATTAAATCAAAATCATAAACGTATAAAAATGTTTAAAGTAATATTGAAAATGGTTTAAACCACAAAAATCTTTTGCATTCATAAAATATTCTTTTTTTTTTTTTTTTTGTATAAATTTCATAACCAAAGCAGCAAGTAAGATGCGCGCAGCAAGAAGCACTTTAGCCAATTTGATAAGAAAAACTACAAAATGCGCAGTTCATAGAGCACAAACTTTTCAGAGCTATGAACAAACAATTTGTTGCCTTTTTTGTCGACAATAATGTTAAAGCTGTGCATAACAAGGACAACAAGGAAGCAAATAGAAAGAAGTGCAGTCAAGACAACGCGATACAGCAAAAATTTCTGAAATATATCCAAACACTTAACAAGACAGACGTAACAAACTTCCTGAATGTGTGTGTGTCTTGCCTTGAAGCCAGTAAGCCAGCCAAGCAGACAGACAGACAAAACAAGGTCAAATGTACCACAAAATAATATATTATATGTATTCGTATATTGTATATAATTGAAATAATAAAAAAAAAATAGAAATTCTGCAATGTATCTCGTATCTCATAGATTTTGTATGAATGCAATGCAGCAGGCAGGCAGGCAGGCAAGCAAGTTATCTAAAGTATGCCCACGCACAAAGATTTTTCGATACCACATATACAAGAAGACTGCATACACAGTAAATGTAAAGCAGCTTTGAGCAAGTTAAATGAATGTCTTCATTGTTGACGATGATGATGAAGGTTGGCTCAGTTTCTTAAGTATGCGACGACTTCAATTTGTGGAATTTGAAACATTTGCTTTCATTGAAGATTATGCCAGAGTGCGTTATAATCTTTTTTATATGATTTACTCTCGCTTTTTCGCTTGTGAGTGAGTTACTATAATGATAACAACCAACACATTCAATTGTACTTTGGTTTGTACTTCTTTAAGTTGGAAAAAAAAATTGTATAGTAATAAAAAAAAAAAAAACACTTTTTATAATGAAAAAAAAGTTCATTATTGTTGATGTTGAAAAAAAATCGATTTTTATGTGATAGCAGTTAGAATACGAAATATATATGTATACGACTTCATATATTCTACTCGTTCTTGAAGTTACACAATGAAAAATTTAAAACCAAAATTATTTCAGGCAAATATGAAATATTGATTTATTTTGTTTAAACAAAAATGTTTTTATTTAACTTTTACTTAATTCAAATTTAATTACTAAAATTCATTAAATAAGTTTGCGCTTGGGCTGCTCTTTCTGCCCTCTAGTATAAAAACAAACAAAAAAGCAAACACATTTTATATGGGAAAAGTATAAAACCGACTTCATGAACGAATTGATACTGCTAATGCTTTGTTTTAGTGGTCTATAATTATGTTTGCATTGTTGCCTTTCAGAAAAAACCGGTTTGGAACGAATCGATTGGATGGTTTCAAAGTCCATAGTGGACATAGAAACATTTTCCGAACCGAATGCCCTTAATGCTTTGTTTTAGTGGTCTATAATTATGTTTGCATTGTTGCCTTTCAGAAGAAACCGGTTTGGGACGAATTGATTGGATGGTTTCAAAGTCCATAGTGGACATAGAAACATTTTCCGAACCGAATGTCATTAATGCTTTTTATTAGTGGTCTATAATTATGTATGCATTGTTGCCTTTCAAATGAAACCGGTTTGGGACGAATTGATTGATGGTTTCAAAGTCCAGAGTGGACATAGAAACATTTTCCAAACCGAATGTCCTTTTAATGGTCTATTATTATGCTTGCATTGTTGTATTTCAAATGAAACCGGATTGGGACTCATCGGTTGGATGGTTTTAAAGTTCATATCGGACGTAGAAACATTTTTACTATTTTATATAAAGAGATAAATTCAAATAGTTTAAAATATGTGAATGGCAATCAACTAAGTACATAATAGATTGTTTCTTCGTTATTTAAGATGAAAATGAAGCCTTCATATTGACTTTAGAAGTCCATGCAGGTTTTAAGAAGATCTTGCAGCATTGCAAAGATGCAAGAAAACATTTTGCACTAGCTTTACTATTTTAACCGGACCAGGATATTACTGTAATGTTGGGACATCTTACTAAGGGATTTATGGGATGGTTCTTAAGTTGAAAATATATGAGTCCAGCGACTAAAGAGTCGCTTGACTATCCGAAAACAGAAATATGTAAACTGTGTATGTGTTATGGGAGTTTAGAAATAGCATAGCTTAATTTATCGCTAAGATTTTTGCTTAATAAACACTGCAGATGTTAGGTAGTCTTAAAGACAGAGTTGCACTACTCACAAAAAAAAAAAATGCGCTCACAATGCCATTTGAGCAATGTTGCAATTTTGAACTATTACAAGAACTCTCTTATAATGTTCATTAATTTTCGCTCAGTGTATTATCATGCATGTTTTAATTTGTATTGAAAGTCACATGAAGTGGAATGCCAACATTCTCAAGAACTCTTAAAATGCTCAAGAAGAACTTAACGCAGCGTTCAACTTGTGGCATGTGACTTGTATGCATAATCTGTTTAACGAAAACGAAAGTGAAAAACTTTTTGTTTATACATTTTTTTTATATATTTTTTTTATTGTACGGAATCAAGAATAATACGTATAACAAAAAAGAAGTTTTAGAGATTTATTACAAATAAAAAAAATAAAAATTTTCTTTTATTTATTTAAAATTGCTTTGAACTATAAAATCCATTTGAGTAAGGAGAAAATTTGCAATGTTTTCGTAATACACAATTCCAAAGTTCGTTTAGTGCAAAGCATTCAAATGTCAAATAAACTGGAAGCATATGTCTGTTTTCTTGGTTTAAGCACTACCATAATACCAGTGCAGACTGACAGACGCCCCCAAGAAACAGCCCCAGTGGAAGCAAAACTTTGACATTGAGAGCGTCACGGATGTCAGCACCAAAAATGTGTCACATGTACTATGCTGTGCTGTGCTGTGCTGTGCTGCAAAGGATAGCAATACGATACGTATACGTTTCTTTTTGTCTGTGTGTGTGTGTGTATGTGTGTGTACGTCTTAGTTTTGTGTAATAAATGCGTAAGCGATAACATGCTTGATTCATTTGCTCAAATTCAACGCATTTGTAGGCGTCCATTTACTGCAAAAATAATCGTTAGGATAATCTCAAGTATCCTTATACATACAGGATGTACGCTACGCGTAGTACTGAATAGACTAGGACAATGTCACAACAATGCAGCAAACATTTCTATCTTTTTTACCGCTTTTTTTTCGATTTTCTTTTATCCTTTTCTCATTGTTGTTGTTGTTGTTGTATTCGACACATGACGACAGTCGTCCTTTTATTTCAGTCGTTTCAATTTCTTCTCTTCTATGTATCTACGTCAACTGTCAAGTGTGCTCAACTGTCTGCATGAATAAATCCCTAATTGAGATAAGATGCTAAACAGCAAAAATGAAACTGAAGAATTCGAAATGACGATGATGATGCTTTGGGGTTATGCAGTGTAGAAGTTATTCTTTGATACTTGCTGCAGCCAGTAGTATCCTATTAACCAGCTAAACGTCAACTTCTTACTATGTATTTCCTTTATTTATTCTTCTTTTTTAACTGACGCCGCAAAAACAAGAAAATGCAAAAGACTTTGTGTAAAAACTTAAAACATCAAACATCAAACACCACAGCAAAAAAAAAAAAAAATTAAAGAAAAAAGTTACTAGATATGCCAAGACTTAGTTAAGAAGATTAAAAAGAAATTAGTAAACTTGGTCGAGTGGTGAAAGTTTTTTCTGCAATTTTTTTCTTTCTTGCTTAAACATAAATTCTGGTTGCTTTAAAAATTTATAAGCTCCTTTTTTTTTAAACATAATGTTTAAAAATTAGAATAAAAATATTTTCAGTATTTTTTTCAGCACTGAGTGTGAATGTTAAAAAAGCGTAACCGAGAAGCTTAAATCTTTCAGCTTTTTTTCATAAAGTTGAAAAGAATTTTTATCTTTGCACTCGTTTCTTTTTTTTTTTTTCATTTCACACTAACAGATACGTTGCTGTCACGGATGTTGTTGATATGAAAAGTGTTTTTATTCATTTTGGATTGAAATAAAAGCTTTTCCACCTAAGTTTCCATACAAAGTAGAAGGCTAACAAATTTTTTTTTTGAAAAGCAAAAAAAAATAAAAAAAGATTTCCGCATTTCTTTCAAAGATGAATCCATTTATTTTTTGACTGTTCGACATCATAATTACTTTAAAATTTATTATATTCTAAAAGTCAAAAAAGGCTGTCAGCTTTGATAAGAAAGAAACATATAAAGGATAACAGCAGCAGTTGTCAAAAGGATTTAGTTTTTTTTTTATTATACAAAAGTCCGAAAAAAACACTAACCCGAAATGCTATTAACACACAAAGCTGCAACACGGGTCAAAGCAAAAAAAAAAAACTGAGCACTTAAATTACTTTTTATACCCTACACAAAAGAAAATACTCAATCAGTGTTTAAGCATAGAAATATCAAGTTTAGTAAAGCCATAAAAATATGTACTAAAAGTAGTACCCAATAACACGAGAGCAACGAAACGAGAGCCGCATGGCTTTTGCCAGTATATCTCGAAAAGCCACACTAAAATTTTTTTTGATTCATTTCTTTTTGTGATCGTTATGCATCTTACTATTTCTATTACATCTGTTACTAGGCCTCCGAACTTAGAAAAACTAAAGACATAAACATGAAACTTTGTCTTAGCCATTAAATCTCAACGACAATTGCCTTTGAAGCACATTTTTTTCTTTTAATATGAATTGTAGTGTATAAAAACTTCATTATTTCTAATGCTTTAAGCACGTTTAAATTATTATTTCTTTGTGCGACTATAATCATTCATGTGAATGGCTGTTAAAGTGACAAATGGATAAGTATTTGTTTATGACGTACTCATATATGTGAGAATAGTTTGTTCAGTTGTTGTTGTCCTTCTTGCTGTGTGTTAATGTCACTTGATTTCTTTTTTATTATTTGCTTTCCCTTTCTCGTTCTCATTTGCTTTCTCTTTAACTTTGTCATCATCTACTCAAGCGTTCATGCATAATGTCCTTCATCAGGAGTGAACACGTTGTAAATATGTTCAAATAACAAAAAAAAAAAAAAAAAAATAACAAAAACAAAAACAACAACAATAAATTTTAGTGATTAGCTACATTTTGTATTTTACAAATTATATATTAAATTTTTAATAGCATATAACGCACAGAAACATATTACGTCAATTTTATATGTTCATAAAAGAAATCAATGAAATTTTTCATACAATATACGAAGTCATTTTGAAATAGTACGAAGTTTTTCGTAGTTCTGCAAATCTTTTGTACATTAAAGAAAACTATTTTTGTACTGAAAGGAGAGTTGATTTAGGTATAGGATATAACGAAATTTTTCGTACAATATACGAATACGTTTTTTCATAGTACAAAATTATGAAAATTAACTTTCGTACTATTTACGAATTTTATCGTAATACTGCAAATCTTTTGCACAATGAAGAAAACTATTTTTGTACTGAAAGGAGAGTTAATTTAGACATATCCGTCTATCTGTTCACTATACCATGTTATAACATAGCTCTTACGTTAATATCAATTGTGTATAGAGTATCTCTTAGTCGTACATACTTGATTGCAACGTTTTTTTTTTTTTTGTATTTGTTTTTATTTGTTTTCATTTTTTTTTCTTTTTTAACAAACTAACTTCTGTTTTTGTTTCCCATATAACTAAAGAAACTTTTTGTTGTTATTTTTTTTCATAGTTGTTGTGGTTCGCCATTAGCCGGAAGCAACAGTTCCTGCCTGCTTTGTGGTTACTTGCCGCTATACGACACAACACATACCACCATATTTGTCACAACTTGACATTCAAATGGCCACGATTCAGTTAGAATAAATGGAAAAAAAAATAGTTAAAGCATAGAAGTAAAAAAAAGAAAGAAACAAGAAATGGACAGGTGTAAATAATCAATAATGTACGTATAGATTGATAGTCCTTTAGTTACACATTTGTTGTTGTGTATGTGTGTGTATATGCATATATCTAACTACAATTTTCTAACAGAAAAAACGACAGGTAATATATTGTAGCAATTTTCATTGCATACATTTCTTGACAGTTTTAATGTGTACATCATTATTAACTACTCGAAAATGACATTTGTAATATTTGTATTCAAGTTCACAGACAACATAATAAAAAATGTAATTATTCATTAAATAAATAATAGGAATGCATAATGGATGTATAGATTATAAATTAAACAAAACCTTGAAGAAGCCATATATAACTTTAATACTTAAGCTGGGACTGGAAACTGATTTGCATTCGAATACTCCGAAATTTTTGCTAAAAAATCACTGCGAAAAACACTGTGAAAATTACTGTGAGAAAGTCATTTCTAAAAATAACTGTTAAAAAATCACTGTGAAAAAAATCACTGAGAAAAAATCACTGTGAAAAAATCACTGTGAAAAAATAACTCTGTGAAAAAATCACTGTGATAAAGTAACTATGAAAAATCAAAGTGGCTTTTTTTGGCTAAAGAGTAATATTTGCGTGCCAGTTGAGAGTTCGCTATGAACTACATTCCGAACTGAAACCTTGGTTTGCAACGTAAACCGAAAGTTCGCCAATTTTTGTATTATTTTATTCGTCTGGATTTATTTAACCAAATAAAGCATAACAACTTTAACAAGAAAATTTAATAGAATATTTTTATTTTCAAAATTGCCTTCATTTCGTTCTTTAAGTAGAAAAGTTTTTCAAAATCAGAGCTTAAATTCGATAAATTGAAATTTAATTTAAAACAGAAATAAAAACAAAAAATATCTTTCGAAATAAATAAAATAAAAATAAATTTAACAATACAACCGAACTGTTTCTATAAAAATAGAATTTATTGCCAAGAAGAACAAATTTTACAGAGATTTCGTGAAATCCTTTCATAAAAAACAAAAAATTTAAGTTATATATTGAAGAGTGTGCTTCGTTATTACAACAATAATTTTCAAAGACAAGAATACCCGCATAGACACGTGCGAAAATGATGGCTGTAAAATGTCTTAGCGTGTGTTTGTGTTTGTATGTGTGTGTAACAGTTTGTCGCTCTGCGGCAACATGTGCGTATGAACAATTTTATTTGAGTTTAGTGTCAGCACGAATGTTCAGCCCAACTCTTCTTACACCGCAAACGCTCTCAACGCCTGTCTGTATATCGCCCGTCTGTCTGTCTGTCTAACTCAGTAAATTTTATATATTATACAGCTTGTTTAAATTATGCAAAAGAAAAGGTTGTACGCTCATAAAGGGAGCAATTGTCTTTATTATAAAAAAAAAAGGTTTAAAAATGTTTAAATTGTATAAAACTGACAGAAGCGCAAGTAGTCCTAAAATAATTTCGATGCGTTTCAATTTATTTTAGCTATGCACATTTAGTAACTTGATTTGTCTACTTCAGTATAAGATTTTTTGATAGTGGCTCTTATGATCTATTAAGTTTTTATGTTCGTTTTAGAAAGTTGTTTACCGCAGTAAAGTGCATTTCGCGCTTTTGATATAAAAACTTTTTTTTTTTTTTTACTAAAGCTTTTCAAACACTTCAAGTAGAGACTTTCAATTTCAATTTTAACGTAGCTCATTTGTAGTATCTGTATTGTCGTTTCTTAATTTAAAGAAAGAAACACTCAAATGTTTCTTCTTTCATCATCACTTTGATTGCCAAGTGTGTACCATATGAAAATTATTTAAACTCATTAAGTATTAATTGGGCCTACTACAAATTTTATATGAGAAAAAGACATGTGTGCCTGTCTATCTACAATTAGTAATTAATGAATATTAAATGAAAAGTGTGAGCTAAGCAAAAACACATTATCATGCGTTAATCCTTTACAGAAGCATGGAATTAATTAATTTTGGCATAGTCGAAACAGAACTTTTATAAAAATATATAAATGGCAAAAAAAAGTGAGTCACATTGTGATTAGTGACTGTGATTTGAATATCGCAGTGACTGCAAATAGTGATTAAATCACCGATATTTGAACAGTTTCACTGTTTGCGAAGAGCAATGTTCAAAATCGCAAATAACTGAACATGTTGACTGAAGAACAATAAAAATCACCGATCACTACTTTCAGTCACAGTGTGATAGTGCACAGTGTAAATAAAATAACACCCTGCAAAAAAGCACTGTGAAACAACCACTGTGGAAAAAAAAACACTGTGAAAAAAAAAACACACTGAAAAATCACAGTGAAAAAATCACTGTAAAAAATTACTTTTAAAAAAATCACTGTGAAAAAAACCACTGAGAAATAAGTCACTATAAAAAAATCACTGTGACAGAATCACTGTGAAAAAATTACTCTGAATAAATCACTGTGAAAAAATCACTGTGACAGAATCACTGTGAAAAAATCACAATAAAAAAAAATTACTGTGAAAAAATCACTGTGCAAAAATAACTGTGAAAAAATCACTGTGGAAAAATCACAATGAAAAAAATCAAAATGGGTTTTTTTGGCTAAAGAGTAGTATGTGCGTACATTACTTTATTTTTTTTTTTGTGCAGCGCATGTACATAGATATAGCATTATTTATTTATTAATATTTCAAAACTTTAAAAAAAAGTCTTTCAAAATTAACACATAGAAAGCCGCATGTATACTGACTCTATGTGCTCTTTAATATTTATAATTAAATTTTATCTTTGAAGCAGTAAAAATGTCAATTTTGTGTGTCTCTAGTATAAAGTGTGGATATTTAGCGTAAAATGTACCTTGTTAAAATGCTTTTAGTGTTCTACGTTTTAATGCACTTTTAGTGCGTAAATTTAGTTTTAATGAAATAACAAAACTTTATGTAGTAAAGTATAAAAAAAAAAAAACAAACGCGTTAGTAGAATACATTGCAGGTACATTACATTCTCTATACTACATTCTAAAATCACACGTGTAGTATGTCTGATGTTTATCTATCTTTTTTTCCCCCCCTTTTGCTACACTCTTTTTTTAAACTCAGATCTTACTATCATTGCCAATTAAAGATTTTCCATTAACGCATTATCACTTTGCATCGTTTTTACTATTTATCTTCACTTGCTTGATTTTTTTAAACGTTAAATTCATTCAATTTTTTTCTGCAATGCTTTAATACAATTATTTTTTTCCCCCATTTTTTACACAATTTTCTACATGGTGCGACCAAGTACAAACGCCTGTAAGTATGCAATTAGCTTCCGTTGCAAAGCAAGGAGAAATATAAAGAAGAGCATTTTAACACGCTAACATATCGTGTCGTGACCTTTATCTATTACTACAACTTAAGTGCTTATTAAATTTACTATAAATAGAAATTTATTTCAACTTCTACTCTGGTTCTAGACTGTATATTTATTTATTTCTTTGATTGTTTGAAAATCACGCATTTTAAATATTTCTGTTTATGTTAAGTTACCAAATCGAATACTTAACTCAATTTTGCTTTTTCATTAAAACTTTATAAACCAAAAAATGCGTGCTGCCAACCATTTTTGATTTGACGGTTGCCTGTCTCATCTCCATTTTTCATTTGCCATTTTTCATGATTCTTGTCAACAAGTCTATTATGTGCCACACATGCAACGCAGTCGCTCATGCAAAATGTGTCAATGTGCCCCAATTGCAATTCCAATGAAAATCTTGAATAATTTTATAAAATTTCGCAAATTTCATTTTATATGTTAATTTTTCATCCAATCATTGACTTGATATGTGAAATTCAAGAAAATTTTATAAATTTGGTGGTTTTCTTTCATTAATTTTTCAGAGGCGTTGCAATTTGCAAGTATTTCTCCTATATTAATACGCTAAGAAAATTGTAAGTATTGTAAGGAGTAGTGTAACTTTACACAAATAAGGACAATAAGTGCACAGTAAATACAATTGAATGTTTGCTGTGTACAACACTCACTCATTTTTCATTATACTAAAAATTTTGAATATATTATTACAAATACTGCAGTACATTAAATTAAACCTTTGCATCAGAGTATAAATAAAGAATTTTATTCATTTATTTGAAGAAACAAAGCCAAAAAACATAAACATCTTTTTTTTGTTTCATTTTCTCGTATTGCATATTGCTTAGACTTACTCTTTTTATCAAAACGTATAAATTATTTGTCGTACAGCTTGTTGCCTATATTTTTTTTCTTGTTTTTTGTTAATTTACTACAGAAATGTGAACACCATAAAATAGACATAAATACAGACACCACACAATAAAATACAACGTAGAACAGCAAACATTTGTAAGGACAAAATTAGTTGTGTAAATTTTTTACGTTTATTTTGTGTGTGTTCTCTCACCAAACTTAGTCCCAATGAAATATGTACTTAACTTTATTAGAAGAAATTTAATACACTTTTTGCTTTTGGGGACACTTTTGAAAGGCTTTTATTGTCAATGTTATACAATTTTGTTTCTTATTAGATACACATATTTATTTTTAGAAAAAAAAAAAAACTTTCACTTGTAATTGAGCATGTTTTGTAAGTTTATTAAATTTGTTCTACTCAAAATAATTTTTGTGTAAAAATTGTCTAAAAATCAATTTCAAAGAAATTTTTGAGCGAACAAAAACAATACTTTTTGTTATGTTTTTGGTTTTTATTTTAATGAATACGTGCTCAAATCTAGCAGCTATACGTATACGTAATATTCTGTAAAGTCTTATGCAATCAGTAAATTATTGTCTATTTTAAGGCGTTTGAATTAAATTATTTTTTATTCATTTTCTACTCACGACTTTGTCTCTTTATATAAATAAGTGTTCTATTGTAAACTTGTTGAAGTGGAAAGATAATTATTTATTTGAAAGATTTTCATAATATGTCAATTAAATTGTCAATATATAATTGCGAAAAATATTTTGTAATTAATAACTTGTTTTGTTTATTAATCATCAGCCAAGCTACTCAGAAATTTATAATATTGTAAAATAGCGCATACCCGGCGTAAGCTATTACGTTGTATGGCATTTCGGCGGCTCTTTCAGCTCTTTTCCGTTTTGCAGTTAAAGTTTTTTTTTTAATTGTAGATCTTTTCAGTGGCATTTTTGTAATTTTTTTTTTGTATTAGTATGGGGCTAGTATAAATCGATACAAAAAAACACTAAAAATACTTTTTTTTTATTGCAGCAATTTGTGGTACCTAATGCTTTGTTTTAGTGATCTATTATTACACTATCATTGTTGCCTTTCAAATGAAACCGATTTGCAACTGATCGATTGTATGGTTTCAAAATCCATAGCGGACATAGTAACATTTTTACTATTATATAAGGTAATGCTGCATAAAAACAATTTTTCTTTAAATAAAAAATAAAATCTTTCTTAACTTTAATGCTACAATTTAAAAATGATTAAATTTAAACACTGTCATTCGTTTAAAAAATGTTCAAAATGCTTTTTAATTTTTCGCGGAAATTTTAAATGATTTTCATTTTAAACGACTCCGACAATTACGCGACGCTTCGAGAAAATCTATGCAAAAAGCAAAAAAAATTATGCGCTAAAAAGTTTTCTGCTGCTTAGCTGCAAATGCACGTGAGTCGCACAGAAGTCATTTATAGCATATGTCACTGTTTTTATGGAAACTGGGTTCTTCCAATACGAAAAGAAAATTCTCGCATATTGCACAACTTCCGTCAGCCAGCGTTGCACTTAATGTGCGGTTTTTGTGTTTTGCTTTGAGCCACATGTTTACCCATTTGGTGTATGCAAATTTATTTATGATGCAGACAGCATACAGCATACACATATATTCAAGTTGTCTGTTTAAATGTTTGTTATTTTGCAACTGTCAGAATTGTAGCTCCCTCTTTTGTGTGTGTACTGAAAGTGAACGCAACCGCAGCGCCATATATTTCAATCAATATTGTTGCTGTGTTGCGCGGCTTATAACCAAGTCAAGGTCAGCGTATTAAAGGCTAATTTAAAAAAAACGAAAAAATCTAAGCAGGAAGCAAATAATGTGTTTGTATTTATATGTGTGTGTGTATGTGTGATTGTGGTATTAATTTTTTTGCTTTCAACTGCCGTCAACAACATAATTTATAATTGTTTTTTTGAATATAATACACACTGCAACAGTGGCATTTAGTTATGTTTAGTCAACCAAAGCAAAGCATACACTTGCAACACTTTAATAAATGGCAATTTCCGCTTAGCATACAAGCACAGACACACACACACAGACATATACACTAACTCATGTACAAGTGCACATTCTTATAGCACACTAAAGTATGCTTGTGTTTTACCAATTTCAGTTATCCTCTTCACATCTTATACATTTCCTACAAACTACGAGTATATATAAGTGGCGCTACTTTCAGTTATTATTGCACCCTATATACATAGTTCAAAAAGTAACACTACACTTTTTATTAAAAACTTTGTACTATGTATTAATTATACTAGTTAAACTGCTGAAATGCACCATATTAAAAGCGTCATACATGACATGTCTGGCAAAATGTCTTGAGTAGTGGTCATTGCATTGATACTTACTAAAAATATAAATAGGGTATTTTCAAGTCGAATACACTAAACTTTACGGTTAGTTTTTTTTTTTGTTTTGTTTAATGCAACCCTTTTCACTCAATTAGATTGCATGCAACTGTTGCATGTGTTGTCTTGTGGCATGTTGTCTTGTTTGCCCCAGCCCTGTTGCAGCCCATTAACCCATACAACAACACTTGCCACTGGCTGCTTTTGTTCGCACGCTCATTTATTTATTACTTACGCTTTGTTTTCTTTGTTCTTGCAATGCTTTTATTTTGTTTATATTTTTTCTTCCTTATTCTTTTTTTTTCTTTTTTTATGCTTTATATTCTCTGCTTATTTTTTTAAACAGTGCCCCGCTTGTTGAATGCTACTTGAGCATGAAATTGCTTTTGTTGCAAATAATATTTTTCGAGTTAAAAAAACATTTTTTTTGTATTAAAATTCAGTTTCAGTGCCTCTCTAAATGATAACAAGCAAAATATGCAAATTTAACAAGCGTTTACAATATAAAAATTATGACTTTTTATTTCATTCATTGTGCTGCACTTTAACAAATCTCATTATTTGATAAATTGTTACAATGCAAATAAAGAATTTCAAATTTCAAACTACTTCAATACTAGAAATGCAATTAAAATCATTAAAAATCCCAAAGGAAAATAATATGTGCAGCATACTTTTGAGCGCGCTGCATTAAAGTCAAAATGGACATAAACTCACATACACACACACAAATATATTTACAAAAAAATTCATAAAAAAAAGCAAACAAACTTTACGCTTCCGTTCATTTTAAAGCACATCATTGACAACCTTTAACACACACGCTCAGCAAATATCCTCGGGCACGGTCAGTAGGTCAACCGTATAAAAAAAGACAAAAAAATAAACGTAAACTTTTAGTTACGACAAAAAATTATATCCACCTAAAAAATTAAAATATGATGGTGCCAAAAAAAAGCAGAGAGTTTATGATTTATATTTTTATTTATGAACGAAATAAAAAGTATGAAAAAATTTCAACTCACATAAACTATAGCACTGATACACTTTTTTAACGCCTACTAAAAAAATTTAAATGATTTCAGCTGCTCATTCGTCTCCTTTTCGTTTTGCAGCTGCTGTTTTCGATGGCATTTTTATGTTAACATACTAAAAAATACCAGTTTTTTAATGCAGCCTCCGCAAAATATGTTCAGAGACGCTGCAGTCAGCAGTTTTTTATTTTTATTTTCTTTTTTTTTTTTTTTTATTGCAGCGAGCCCACAGAATGTTAAGGCTAGTATAATAAAAACATAAAAATCAAAAAAATTTTTGAATTGGAAAATCTGAAAATCGCATTCCTTAAAGAACCGAATGTGCGCAGTGCATTGTAGTGGTCTTTAATTATACGTGCAATGTTGCCTTTCAAATGAAACCGGTTTAGGACTCATCGGTTGACTGGTTTCAACGTCCATTGCGGACATAGAAACATTTTTACCATTTTATATTTATAGTTAGATTATTAAATACAAAGAAGTGAAATAATTATTGTTACTGATGTTCACATTTGTAAGTGCTACGAAAACTAATTTACCTACCCTCACAAATATTTGTGTAAAATATTTAACACGCGTTAAACCATGGTCATTCTCTCATACAAGCAAACATATTCATTCATTTACATAAAGACGTACACGCTCGTACACTCGTATGTAGTAAGCCGTCGTTTCAAAACAAATATACACCTACTACATAATAAAAATGGCTGGGCATAAGCCTACCGCGGCCATTCGAAATGGGTGCCACGCGACCATGTTAATTCCATCGAGCATGAAAAGTCACGAAATATACATAAACGAGTAAGAAACATGCAAATACAAAAAAAACACACACACAGCAATAAAACCAGGCACTAAGACAAGCAAACAACAACAACAAAATGCAATCGAAAAATGAAAAAATTTTGTATCAAAAACAAATCCAAAAAAACAAATGGAAAACCCTCGTAGTATATGTGCAGTCAAAATGAAGTTTTAAAGTTTGGCGCACTTAGTTTGTAACTATTTAATAAAATTCTTTTTCTTTTTTTTTGTTTGCTTTTAATCTGACCCAATTTGTAGAACGGACACAGAAAAACTTTGAAGCAAACTGCTACGTGAGGAATATCTTCTTCAAGTATGTATGTGTGTGTGTGTGTGGCGGAAAACTTTACATTTAAATTTTCATTTTCGCCGCCATCAACATCAACGTTGTTGATTTTTTTTTTTATCCTTGTAGTCTTTAGTCCTTTGCAGTTGTAGCTCGTAATTGTTGTAAGTTGTTTTTTGTTATTTTTGCTGCACCGATTTTCAGACGAAATAACACTAAAAAATCCTTTGGTAGACATTTTTTTGTCTTGTACTATCTTACGTATTTTTTTTTCCCTTTTTCGCAAACTATTATTCGAGCAGAGTGCAGTTCACATAAAGCAAATGAGTTTTAAAAAACTTTTACTTTTACTTTTTATTATGGTCAATGCTGTGCGAGAGTTTATGAGTTTCGCTTTTTATAGCATCCAAAAGTACTTTTATTCTTTGCTTGTATTTAGCAAAGGCTTACCATGAGTTTAAGTGAGTTTAAGGAAGGAAAAGTATCTGTAAACTTCTTAGAAGGTCGTCAAGTTATGCTGAGCTTTTTAATATGCATAGTGATGCACTTAATTCTTATTTAGTGTCTTTATATTCTTATACAATATATTTGTCAACGTTCAAAATTTATTTGTCGTGTAGAAATATACTAAATGGAAATGGAAATGTAAAGTCGTTTAAAAGAGTGTAACAAAAAATAAGATAAACTTAAATTTTGTTATAGAACCGAAGCTGTAACACTTGTAACAGCTTATATATTGTCAAATCTTTAATATATAAAACAGTAAAAATATTTTTATGTTACTATGTCCGCTATGGACTTTAATACCATTCAACCAATGAGTCTAAAACTAGTTTAATTTAAAAGGAAACACTGCAAATATAATTATAGAACATTAAAACAACACATAAAGCACATACGATTCTTTCATTAAGTCGTTTTTCGACTTTTCCCATACAACAATTTTTTGCTTTTTTGTTCATGTTTCCATGTCCAAGTGGTCTCGGTATTTTTAGGCCTTTTTTGTTCGTACTAGCCACAACATATTTTAGTTGCGTTGCAATAAAAAAAAAGTGCACTTTTGCACAATTGCAAACATTGTGAACACCATAATAATCTTAAACACCATAATGTAGTGTAATGGTTAAATAAGCTTATACCTGAACACCATTTGTAAGAAATATATTTCTTTTACTGTACACCTTTCATTTTTTTTTTTCAAAATTGCAAAGTTACAAAACCATGTGAATGCCTTCATTTTATTTTAATGCATATTTACTTTGTCACTTAGGACACTTAGCATTTGACAATTAAATTCTAATGAGCAAAATTTGAAAGGAAATTGAGAACATACATAAATTTTTTTTTTTTTTTTTTTTATTTCATTTTGGCAACAAATCCGCTTTGCACAAATATCCAAACTAGAAGCGCCTTAAATGCTGCCTAAATGTTAACTGCGCCAAAATATTTAACAGAAAAAACTGTTTTGTGGGTGCCAACGTTTATGTAAGTATCTGTAACTATTTATGTGATTTGTTTGTTATTTTCATAACTGCTGCAGCTTTTTTTTCCACTTTATCTGTATGCAAATATGTATCTGCCTCCATGTATATTAATGTCAAATCGCGATAAGTATATATGTATGTATATGCACATATGTATGCATAATGCTAATGTAAATTTGTCGTGCTAAAGATACTTATTGTACTAACATGTTTTAAGTTTACGTTTCATTAAATTTTTTAAGGTCATGAAGTGCAGTAAAAATACATTTTTCTTTTTTTTTTTATATATATAAGAAAGTGGCCTATATATATATATAGTACGCAGTATACAAGAGTATAAATATTAAAAAAATGATAAAGTCATAAAAAAACAAAATAAATATAAAAAAAATATACAATCGTAAAAAATGGTTACCAAGCACATATGCCAATGCAGCAAAAGAACGAGCGCGTATGCCATAAAGTAGGCAACAAAAAAAAAAAAAGAATTACTTTTATGTTGCACAGCAAACGTTAAGTGCATTTATGTTTACAATATTCATTTGTATATGAATACCTACAAATTTATATCTATGGACTGCATTAAAATGGTTATTTTGTAACTCAAAAATTATGATTTTATTTATAGGCTGCGGTCAATATTATAAGAGTATTCAAGTATATCGGCACAAAGATACAAAGCACTCAAAAAGTTTTCCAAAAAGCACCAAAGTAGAAAATATTTCTGCTAAACTTTCTGCTGATATTCCCCACTTTGTGAATGCTCTTATCTAATTATAAATATGCTCAAGTAAACTAACTAACTTCCTAACTTAATTTTTGGCATAAAACGACTACAATTTTACTCCATTTAATATGATGCAACTCTATGGTCCAACGTCTTCTTTACTGTTAAATTGGCTAACACTCAAAATCAATATAATTTTACTTTGAATAGTAGTAGGAGTCCTTTTTTGAAGTGAAATACGAAATAAGTGCAGCAAAAAAAAAAAATAAATAAAAGAAAAAAAATAAATAAATAAAAAGGAAAAAAAACTCAAAAAGTCACATTTTTTAGTTTAGCTTTTTTTTTTTTTGTATCTGGCAACTTTTTGTCAATAGTTTTTCAGAGTTTGTTTTGCTTCAAATAATATGAAAAATAATTTCAATATACATTATTTATATTAAATAAACTCTATTTTAATAACACAGTTGGACCCTAGACGGTCTTCAGCTGAGTGTATACATTCAGAGCTTCAATGCATGCGATATGAATTTTTGATTATTTTTGAATGCATATCAAATAAGCAAGAATAAACTAAAATAAAAATAGAAAAAAAAATCGAAAGCATTTAGAGGTAAGATTGATTAACAGGCTCTAGTAACGTTACGCCTAAAAGTATGCTTCTTAATTTGTTAAAACTAAATTATCAATAACCAGCAACCGGAGAGCCATACTGCTGCGAACCAAACTCACTCTGAGAAATTACTTTAGACGCCTTTTTATGCCTTGACCAAACGCTTACAGCAGACAGGCAACTCTTTTAAATTGATCCCTTTTCAAAGCTAAATGTGAAAAGTGTATAAAAATTTTTAAATTAAAAGTTACTTTCCGTGTTCTCAAAAACATTTTCCCCTTTTAAAAATCGCTTTTAAATGTGGCTTACGTTTAAAATATAAAAACAGTGAAAAAAAAATAAAAGGCAAGGAGAGTATTTAAAAAAAGAAAACAGTTTTTTAAAACAAAATAAAAAAATTATTTAAATTATAAAATTATTAAATTTAAAAGAAAATTCATAAGTAGCAGAAATTCACCTTAAACTCTAAGAAAAAAAAAAGAACAAATACGAAGGACACGCAGCTTGTAATATTATTAAACTAACTGACTGACTGACGCCTTTACTGTCTATCAAAATGCTTAAAAAACAAAATATTTAAAGCAGCGAAACCTCTGCGGCAGCTCGATGTCACTAACGACGACGATGACGATGAGAACAACAAGGACATTTTTTGAAGATGATGACGATGACGACGACGATGTCATGACAAAATGTCAACCACAATTTGTAATCATATAAAAAGGACGCAAATATGCGAATGTATGCACATAATGGACAGCAGCAGCGGCACACAAAAAGTAAATAAAAAAGCAAAAGAATTTGCCTTTTGTTTTCTTCTGGCATAAATTGTAAAGTTAGTTAAGATGAGTAAAGAAGCTGTTTTGTCACATCAGTATCAGCAACAGCATCAGCATCAGCGTCGGTCGGTGTCAGTGTATCTTGATAGAAATTTAATAAACAAAAACAATAATAACAGCCGCCGAAGCAGCAGCAGCAGTCAGTTTTATATTGCCTGTCATAATCATTAACAAGCGCATCGCATCATCGATAGAATTATTTATTTATTTATTGTTATGGAAATTGATAGGATAGCAAAAAAAAAATCTCTAAGCGTGTTTATTTGGCACAACTGTCAACATCATAAGCCACTAAACTGCGAAAACATAATGAAATAAATTTTGCTGTGTATTTTTAGAAAGATATAACATGCAATAAAAATGTAAGCGTAAAAATTAATTACCTAAAACGACATCACTCATACGCAATGTCTGACATTAACCAAAAAAAAAAAAAAATTTAATAAATCTAAACAACAAATAACGTTAGAGACACGTGCTACTGTGTTTTATAATCTTTATTCTTTTCAGATTTGATCTTCAGTTTATCAAAATACAAACAATCAAAATTTGTTGTTTTTTTTTTTTTTTTATTGAGAAAAGAAATTTTTATTTCGTTTAATATTTGAAATGAAAATAAGCACAACAAGCTGACGAATTTGCAAATAAATATAAAAACTTTGAAACGAGTATGCAATACATACATAAAAGTATATAAGTGAAATGAACTTTTATCATAAATGAAATATTTACACATTTTTTATGTGCGCCATTTATGAATATGAATTTGAGGTTTAACACAATGGAAACCACAAACTTTAGTATTATTATTATTTTTTAAGCTGCTATTGTGGCAAATGCAGTAACATTATTTAATTTTTAATAGCGTACATGCAAGCGTATGTAAATAAATGCAAACATAATAATAATAATTTCATATTCAATTTCAGGAAGTGCAGCTGAGGTTTTTTTTTTTTTTCTGCATAAAATAGAAATACGAGAGCAGCTTGCAAAATAATAAAAATTGATTCGATTTATCTTGACTATTCTAGTACGACGAATTATTTTTAAAAATCTTTTAGAACTTTAAACAGATATTTTAGTATTATAAGTATCTAGTTTACAGCTTAGCTTAATTAAATGTACAAAAAATCACAAACGGTGATCACAGTTATAAACCACAGTGCTACACAGTGATTGAGTAAACGAGACACAGCGATCAAAAGACTTTTCGCACAGCAACTGTGAAAACAAGAAAAAGCACCGAACCTAAAATACCAGGGACGTAGACTATTTTTCCGTAAAGGGTTTGGGTGAGGACAACTTAAGTTGAAGCTCAAATAAATCGCATATATCTAAAATTTTAAGCTAAAAATGCATAGAAAACAATTGTTTTCTTGAAAAAATAAAAATAAATGTGGCTAAGTTTGTACGGGATCTGTATGTTATAGTGGCCCGATCCTTGTCACATTGGTAGCATATTTATAGGATGACAGTAGAAGTTATTTTATCCAGATTGGAGTGAGTATATTCATAGAAAAGAACAATTTTCTTACAAAAACTCATAAATGGGCGCTAGGATAGTGTACCTAAAAATGGGCGTAGCATCTTGCTTTTGATATTGCACGTCTTTAGAAGTGTTTTTAGTAGTTTAATAAATATTTTCATACAAAAAATAAAAAATAAAAAAAAATGTGATAAGATTGTATGGGGGCTACATCTAAAAATGGACGTGCCCTTGGCAACCCTAACATGGCCTTGCCTCCTTTGAGTTACAAACTTTCCGACAATCTGATAATACCAGTCACCTATATTGGCGAATACCAAAAAAATCTCTTCAATATTTCAAAAAAAACCCAATCCAAAAAAAATTGCTAAAAAATCCCAAGAAATCAAAAATTGTTCCCAAAAAGCGAAAATTTTAAGACATGGGCGAATTGTTATTTTCTGTTGAATTTTGATTGAACTTCAAAAATATTTTAATTTACAAAATTTACGTTATTATGTTACGTCCACTTTTAAAAGCAAATTGTAATTTTTTGACTTTCATTCGGTATTTGGATTCGGTATTCATATTCAGTATTCGTATTCGGTATTCGTATCCAGTATTCGTATTCGGTATTCGGATTCGATATTCTGTTTTAGAGTCTTATATTCATTTCATTCAATTTAGACATGTTTGTTTTTTAAAGAATCTTTACTTTCAAAATCGCTTAACTAAACATTTTCAACGCTAAATAAAAACGCTCTTTACACACTTTACTTAATGTTGGCAATATTGCTACATTTCATTGATTTCATGTGTAATAGTTTTTTTTTTTTCCTCTTTAGGACTTTTTTTCTTCCGCAACATTTTCAAAGAAATTGGCTAAGACTTCAAACGTATTTGATTGAGCGTATAAAAGTGGCTTAAATGATTTCCTAGCTATTGCCAGGCCAAAATCAAGAGGGGCCGCCGCATACTATTCAAGTCATTCGAGCGCAAAATCAACTTAATGCATTAGACTAGAAAATGTCAAAACGACACAACGAAAGTTCTAACCAAATGCTTCAATACGACAATTTCTTGGATTAAGTGTGTGCGTCGTCGTGTTATGCTTTAGATTTCATATTAAATAAACTCTTCTTTATTATATTTACGAGTATGTATGTGAGTATGTAAACGGAAAAAAAAACTAGCTTCAATAATCACAACTTTCAATGGAAAATCTGCACAACTCAGCAAAAGACAAGAAGAAATCTCAGTGAATGACATAAAAGCGAATATTCAATGAAATGCTTACAATATTCGTATTCGCAGCATTCATAAATGTATTGAAAATATGAAAAGGAAATGCATGTTTTGAAGCATATGAGAGCTAAAAATTTTATGTAGGTAAAATGTGAACAGATTTCTTGCTTTTTATTCCAATCAATCAAGTATTTATGACAGTTAATCCATTGATTTAAATAATTTATACAACCATTAGCTTAGGTATTTAGTTATTTCCGTTAATGTATCCGGCTCTTAAAACTAAATCAAGTCTACGATTTATCTGAAATACTTTCTATTTTCTTGACGCACTTTGTTTATAACTTGACAATGAAAACTTAAAATAAGATAATATAATCTATCTTTAATATTTGTTTTAATATAAATTGTAGTGTACATATATCTTTTTATAATTTTTAAATGGGTTTGCAACGCCTAAAAGCATGCCTTGAACGAATAAAATATAAAACGAGTCCGACGAGTCGTATCGAGTTTGTATGTACTACTTTTCAATTTTTAAAATATCAATTACAAATTCATATCCAAACATTTTCTTAACAAGGGATTTTGGGACCAGCTATTCTGAAGTCTTTGAATTTTGGGACTGCTACTCTTTTGAATATCTGAAAATATTTATGGTATTTTTAGAACTCAGAAGTTTTTGAAAATTCCTTTATTTTCTGCAAAATTATGTAGCAAATGTACATGTGTACAGTATTAAAGCTTCAAGACTATTCAACAAATTACTCATTTCTCTTGTTTGTATTAAATGTTCTTGCTAAAATTTAAATCAACCTTGAAATATTTATCTCGATAAGATTTGCATTTGTTTGCTTTTTAGTATGCGCATTTAAGATAAAATAAAATTTAAATATTAAATATTTAAAAATATTTGTATGCTTCAGAAAGTAAGAGGAGAGTCTGATGTGAAAACAAAATAAGTTGCTAATAGCAATTTAAGACTTGTAGATATATATTTAATTCGTATAATGGTGCTATAATGTTCACTATCGAAATAATAAAAAAAAAAACAAATTTAAATAGATTAAATTTTTAAAGCTATGGTCAAACGGACAAATTATTTGATCCAATTTTAACAAATTTTTTTTTTTTTTTTTTTTTTTTTGAAAGTTTTTGAGATTCCATGAAATATGAAAAAAAAAAAATATAAATTTGTGATAATTTGAGCAAATAATTTTGTTAAGCATCAATTTGGTTTCACTTTTTTTTGAAACCGTTTAGTGTGAACGGTTTTTTTTATTTTTTCAAAAGTTTTTAAACCTTTGAAGGGGGCATCGGAGACCCCATAAAGTATATATATTCTTGATCAGCTCGATGAGACGAATCGATCTAGCCATGTCCGTCTGTCTGTCCGTCTGTCCGTCTGTCCGTCTGTCCGTCTGTTTGTTGCATGCGTCTTTTCATGAAGATATAAAGATATTGGGCTGAAATTTTAAATTTTCTCGGCAACGACTAGGTTAAGTTCGAAAATGAATTTTTTGGGATAGCCCCCAAACAAATTATTTTTTTTTTTTTTTTTAAAATAGTAATTATTTATGAATGTACTCTCCCAATTGGGTAAAACATTTTTTGGTCAATTAAACACCCCATGTAACGGTATTTCAGTTCCCCCGAAGTTAACGTTTTCTCTTGCTCATTTTCATTTTTGTTACAATTTTTTGTATCTCAACTAAATTTGAAACAGCATTTTCTGTCAAAATTTATGTCATAATCTAATAACAAAAACTATTAAGCTGAAATTTTTTAGTGCAAATTATTTGTTTAGGTAAAAAGAGCAAAAATTTCTATGCATTTTGTATTTAGATTAAGTTAGTCTCAGACAGTTAGCATAAAGGAATTTTATGCGTTCATAGATACACATTGCAAAAGGTAAAAGTCAAGTACACTGACATTTGTTTTAATTAATTTACTAAACTTTGTACGTTGATGTTAAGGGTTTCTTTATATTTATACACTTATTGGACTAAGTTTTTGTGATTTTTTTCGTTAGAATTCTGGTGACACCTACAAACAACGACAGCATACATACTTCATCAAGTAATTAAAATCCTTTATAAATATTGACATTTACAACAAATTGTTTGTAGGCCACAAGCGGTGTTAATGTTTGACTTGAAATTAAAATTTAATCTGAGTTTTGGGGTTTTCTAAGCGAAGAACTTGTTTCGACAAGTTTGACTGACAGACAGACAGACAGAAAGAAAACTGAGAAAATCCAAAATGTCTGAATTTAAGAAAAAGTTAAATATTTCTTATTTTTGTTGGCAGCCTCCCAATGTGTGTCACTCGTATTTTTTTTTTTTTTTGTATGTGTGAACATGGCTTAACTTTTAATGAAGTTGTCATAATGTTCTTACATGCCAAATTATATAGCTATCTCTTTTTAACATATTTGAAGAAAATTTTGCTTTTTTTGACAGCAACAAAGTTCTTTCTTTATAAAGTAAATTTAGCGTTTTCGTTATATTATTAATGTTAATTACTTGCATTAATGCTGTTTAGGCTGTCTTTAGCCTTTAAGCCATAAAATGTTTGCTAAACTTTAACTAATTTCTATTAACTTTTATCACCAAAGAAACTAAGAAAAAGTGTAAGAGAAAGAGAGGTAGTTATGTACATATGTACATATAAGCTTACCTAAGCACATTTACATTTAGTAGATATGTGCTTGTGCGCGCCTAATTGTATGCTTTAGTAATTTATGTGCAGTCTTTAACATTCTACATTTTCTTTTCTCACGCGCGCAAACAAGTATGCAACGCTTTTTTTTTTTTTAGCATTTTCTTATTAGAAAATTCCACAAAAGATTTATACATGTTGTAGTAGGGTTGTTTGAAAATAATTTGCAAATAATAATTATATGAAATATTTATTAAACAGCCCTAAAAGTATAAACAAATTAAAAGCACAACTATTGAACAATTTCATTTATTTGTTTTTATGTTATTTTAACAATGAGTCAAGAACACTTACCTTGAACACTTCTAAACAATTCAAAATATTTATATTTAGCAGCTCCTCAATATGTTTCAAATATTTAATTGCGGCCAAAACAGCATACGTATATATTTTTGATTGGATGCTTTCAGGTAAAACAGCTGCCACAGATTTTATAGTAGTATCGACGGCAATTGTATTATATATAAAACATATACAATTCTTTATATATATATGTAGTTATCTATATACAATATAAAAAAAAAAGTATCTTATTAACAGATTCAATTTGCAAAAATTTATTCAGTAGTGTTGTTTGATTTTATTTTATTATTTTTTTTTTTTTTTTTTTGCTTTTTATTGACTTAAAACAAATTATTTAATTGTTATTTTCACACACAAACACACATTTCTTTTTTTTTTATTGTATTATTTTAATTATGTTTCTCGATTGTAAATAAAAAATCACTTAATTGCTGTAAAAAAAAACTATAAACAAAATAAACTTTAAAAAAATAATTAAAAAAAAAAAAATTTAATAACGAATATTTTATTTATTTTATTTATTTTACATTAAATTCTCTAATTTTAAACAATTTGAACTGCAAAATAAATAAATATTGCTAATATTGAATCATTATTAAATCATTATATAAAAATAATTAGTAATTCAAATAGCACGAGGCAAATGTTTTATAAATTTTAAAATATTTGCTACAAGCAAACAAGAAACCGGAAATTTTGGAAAATATTTGAATATTTTTTTTGAAACTTTGTTTCAGTTTGTTTATGTTTAACTAAAATTTTTCTTTTTCTGAAAAAACAAAAATAATAAAGAGTTTTCTTTTTAAAAGAACAAAAATAAATTAACATTTTATTCATTTCATTTGTTGATTTTTTATACGGTTTACGATGTTTGCTTTACGATACTCAAGATTTATGATATTCTTTCAATCAAAAAATTGAAGGTAATAAAAAAATAAAAATAAAATAGAAAAAATACTCAACAATGAGTACAAGATTTTATTAGGTATACTGTAAATATCTGTATTTGATTATTATGCAAAAAAAAGATACAATTCAATGCAATAACTAATAAATAAATTTAAAAAAATAAATAAATGAAATGGGGAATAACGCGGTTTGTGCAATATTTTTGTATTTATAGAATTATTAAAGTCAATTAAATCGATTTTATAGTTTACAGCCGCTTAAATTAATGCAAAAGTAAATAAACATTTTCGACTTGAAAAATTGCTGTATCTGCAAATATGCATAAATGTAAAAGTATCTTTTGCATGCATGCGTCTAGCGCATTCTGATATAAAACAAATGTAAGCACAAATTTCAAAATGTAAGCACTTAATAAACCTGTGCGAATTAATATTTGGACATATTTCATATATGTAGTAGCTAGTAAAGTTTAAAACAATTTGGAAAAATAAAAACTTTTGTAATACGCTGCATTTAAATTAGTAAAAGATTGATTGATTCGAATGAATTCGGAGCAATTACTAGTGAGCCCTTTAAAAAAGTTGAACTATTGACTGAATATTTTATGAGAATTGTTTTGTTTAGCGTAATAAAAACAAGGAAATTGTTTAAGCTCAGATCAGACCGTCATAAAATTTTAAATACTCTTATGTATAATGTTCTGTGTCAAGTTTACAGCCAAAAAGGTTCTGGGCTCTTATGGACCTATTTCCATGTATTTTGAAGCGTAGATTTAAAAAATGACTACCATAAATCTACTTCTGGATTGATCTAGAGATATTCCCAAAAAGCCTGTTTTCGTTGGGGACATTTTTCCAGTCTAAAGAATGGATAGTTCCAAAAATCACATCATTTCAAAGGTAACTCATATGCGACATACAAACTTATCTAAAAAATAGTTTTATACTCTGAAATCTTTTTAGATAAAATTAATTTACTAAAAAAAATTAAAAATAAATTAATTGTTTCAATGATTACGGGGTTCATTGTTTAAACTCACAACCCACTGCAAATACATCATTCACGTGCATGTAGGGTAACAAAAGAAAAAAACAAGAAAAAGTTAACTTCGGTTGGACCGAAGCTTATATACCTGTTACACATCATTTGACGTTGATAGATCTTCGTGTGCAGCATTTGTATTAAATTTTATTTCAAAATACTAAACAAATTAAATATATTCTTAAAAATTTAGGAATTCGTGGTCCGATTTGGACCAATTTTAAACTGAAGATTTGGCATGGTATAAGAAACATTTGAACCATATTTGAAGATATTCCTTTTAAAAAAATTTTTTTTTTAAAAAAAACTTAAAAAATGTTGTACTTTTTGTATGGGAGCTATACCTAAAAGTGGGCGTGGCACATTGATTTTAACATAGAAACTACACAGGACCTAGAAAAGCTTAAGTTTAAAATTTCAGCCCAATATCTTTAAAACTGAGCAAATAAATCGCGCAGCAACACACAGACAGACGGACGGACGAAAAAATAATTTATAGGGTCTACGATGCCTCCTTTAATGCGTTACAAACTTTCCGACAAACTGAATATACCTGTTTACACTAGTGTAACAGGTAAATTTTTTTTTAAAAAAAAAAAAAAAAAAAATAAAAAAAAAAAACATTGAGAGCATTGCAAGATGATGATGTATGATCGCATTTAAAGCGGAGCAAATAAGAGCGAAGCGTAACGTAGAATGAAGAGAGAGAGAGAGAGTAAAAGCACTTGTTTCAATTTTAAATTAAACAAATTGTAAACCAAATACATAACTACAAACAAAACAAATAAATATATAAAAAATCCATTTTGTTTAAGTTTAAAATCCATAAAAATTAAAAAAAAAAAACAATTAAAACAATCACATGCAATATTCAAATAAAATATTGAATTTTATTCTTCACAAATTCAACACAACAAAAGCATCGATCATATAAAAAAAAATATATATAATATATTTTGTTGCAACGTGAAGAGTGTTCACTAGAACCAGAACCGCATGAGTATTTTATTTCTCTGCCACTTTTTCTCTTTCTCACTGAACGCGCACTACACTTTACGTTTTTTTTTTTTTTTTTTTTATTATTATTTATTTTTTGCTTTGTTTAAAGTAGATTTTTTTTTTTGCTTTTCTTTCAAAATATTTTAATTTATTGCTTGCGTAATAAAATATAATATTTTTTGCTTTGCATCATACAATTGTATTATATATTAGAATATTAATTAAATGCACACATTTTTAATTTATTTTATACAAATGTAAAATATTTAAATTAAACACAGCGCGACGCGTTTCGTTCATTTGCGTTCTCAGCGTTTGCGTGTTTTTTGTTTTTATTACTTTTCTTTTTTTTTTTTTTTTTTGTTGTATTTACGTTTAATTTTTATCCGACAAAGACAATCAAACACGTTGAAATATACGCAGCAAATGAAACAAATTGAGAAGCTGCAAAATTAACAATAAAAAAAAAGCGCAAAAGATAACATTAGCAGCAAAGAGAGAGAGATAAACAGCTGTTGCGCGATCTGTCAATAGTAGTCTATGTGTTTGTGTGTGTGTGTGTGTGTACTACGCTTATCAATGTGACACATTGTTTGCGAGTTGCCAGACTGTCAACAACAAACGAACTTTAGCATAAAAAGCTTTATTTGCCAAAGATCAAATTTAAAATAAAAATTTGAATTGAAAATACTGAAAATTTTATAAAAACACTGACGAAAAATGATATTTTTTTTTATTCGAGCATCAGAATAGGCATATCTTATAGATTTTTCAACGTTGAATGCGAAACTGTTCTTTAAAAGGTTCCTTTACGTTGAGATTTCAAGAAAAAATGAATTTAAAAACTCAAAAATAAACAATTTTACATAACCTGAAGTGTAGAAAGCCCGGTGTTTTTTGAGTTTTTAAACACAGTTTTCTCAGTAACTCAACGTGATGAAAAAATTTGAAGGCTAGATTCGCATTCAGCAATAAAAATCCTATAAGATAATCGACCTGTGAAACTCAATATTTTTAAATTAAATATGATTTTTTTTTTTTTTTGTTCAATTTTTTTTTTATTTTTAGACTTATGTACTATATTTTTTAGTGGTGCATTCATCAAACAAGAATATTTTCAAAATCATATAAAATTTTAATAGAATTTACAAGTTTAAATTAAAAAACAGTTGTACAAAAATTAATTTAACATTTCTCAAAATATTTTTAAAGCCGCCGGATAAATTCAATAATAAATAAGCAATTGGTTAATTTAATTTTTTAAAATGTCTATAAGAATTATAATATTTTAATTTGTTAATTTAACTAATAATTAATTGAAATATTAATTATTTATATTTTTAGGCTCATTAAATTTTATATACTATTTTTTTTTTTTTTTTTAATTTAATCTTTGCTTTACTTTTTTAATGTTTAATTAGCAGACTAAATTATATTTTAAAATTTACGTATATAATTACAGTAAGGAACCATAGATCATTACCGTTTTTAATATTTTTATTATTTTTTTATTATTTTATTAATATTATTATTTTTATATTTTTTTAATTTTTAACAATAATTTTTTATTTTATATATGAATTATTATTATTTTTTTTTAATTATAATTTTTAATATTCAATTGGTTGCGTAAATTTTTAACAAGATTTGTAATTATAATTTTGATTTTTGTTTTGTTTTTTTTACTTTACACGAACTTTTTGTTAAACTACAAAGATAAACATTTCACCAAAACAACAAAAATATAAAGAATATTTGTTTTTTGTTTTCTTTTTCCTTTTAGCAAAACATTTCCGAGAGCGTCCTAACAGCAGCAAAGTTCGAATACGACTGAATGGTAAATTTTCGAATTTCGGCTTTATATAAGACGATACATTGTTTGAGTCCTGTTCTGCTAGTCAATTGCACGCTATCTACACATACAATCATAGAAACATACTTATATATACGAATTAAATACAATTTAAGGGGTCAAATGAAATGCGCAGGCGCATCTATAAAACCGAAACAAAAAAGAAATAATACAAAACGTTTGAACTTGCATAAACAAAGGAGCAACAGAGTGTTATACTTTATAAAAACTTCAAAGTAACATTATACAACTCCTGTAAATTTTCAATTACAATTGCTCCATATACATATGTATACAATACATACATACATATATGTATAATGAAAGGAAAAGTATTCGGCAAGGACACGAAAAAGGGGTCATGTCATTAATGTTGTTGTCGTTGGCGGCGACTGCGGCTTCCTTATATACTAACAATCTAATATATAACAACAAACGTGAGCACGTGTTTTTGCTGCGCACTAATATGTTATTGTACATAGCTATTTTATATATACATATATATATGTTTGTATTTATTTATATGTATATTTATTAGAGACCAGCTGACATGACCTATCTTAACCGCCGTCGAGTTGTATTCAATTAATGCAACATTAGACGTAAGTTGTCTTTCTTGGATTCATTTTCGACATATTTTTTATTTTTAATTACAAAAATTGTTAAGAAATAAAATATTTTTTTACACAAAAACAAAATTATAGTTAAGAAAACATTATTCATTATGTAGCATCTAATAAGTTGATATGACAAAAATAGTTTTATAAAATAAAGCGCTTTTCAAAAGCAAACAAAAATATTGAAAAATATAAAACATCACATAAAAATATTTGAACATTTACAGAAAAATAGACTTTGCCAATATACTCAGGCATTTACAAACGTTTGGACTTGCGGTAAGTTAATGTATTGTCTTGAATAATTTTAGACAACTCCAAATCATGTTTTTTAAATCGTTTTAAGCAGCTTGCGCTAACTGCAAATACAAATTTGTTGCATAAAAAGTTATATACAATAAAAAAAAATAAAAAAAAAATTTATTTTATTACCATTGCGTATTTTATGTATTTTGTTTTCCTTTGTGTGCTCGCAAAAAACTATTGTGTACAGATTTATTGTGACGGAATGTGCCAGCCGCTCCGTTGCCAGTGATCTGCAGTAAATTGCCATTTTTTATATTTTCACGCACGTGAGAACACACTGGACCAGTACGATCTGTCAAATACGTAAATATTAATTATAATTATAGTTTGAAAAAAAAAAAGAGTCTAAAAATTCAGTTAAGCTACATTTTCCTTTCTAGAACTTACCTGCATTTGGTTTGTAACCGAATTCTTCAATGCCCTTGCGCACAGCACGTAAGGAAATACCTTTTGCGGTGTTATATGTTTTTTTTAAATATGATTTCGTCCACCACAACGCTTATGTTGCTCTGAAAAATCTGAAGTCTACTCTTTGCGTAGGACTCTTTAGAGCCACTTGATGATTGCTCCTTGGTAGCATTAGCAACCAAACGCGTAGAAGCAGAGCCACTTGACGATTGCTCCCTGGTAGCATTAACACCCAAACGCGTAGAAGTAAGTACATCGGCTTCATTGAAATTTATATTGAGCTGCTGCGCTGGAAACATTTCGTTGAAGTGATTTAACGTAACTCGATTTCCGCTCACTTGACTAACTATTTGCAATGGTGAGATGTGATTTTCCAGTTGTCGCACCGCTTCTAAAGCTGAGGAAGTTGCTGAGTAATGTTTTGTTAGTGTGCGACTTCCATGGTTTACTGTGCTGCATTGCAGATTTTCCGGCAATTGCCTTACAGCCTCAAATGCGGAGAGTGGTGTATCTTGGGGGCATAACTGGCAGTCTGCCATAATTTATAATTTCATTTGAAGTGCCACAAATATTGCGCGCTCTTAGATTGTGTACCATTTTATTTCTTATATTAAAAATTTGCAGCGCATAAAACTTTTGCTGAGTGTATTGGTCTTTGGAAGTAACGGTAAAAAATATGTATACACTCTGGCACTGCTTAAATACAAAGTCGAGTACAACTGTAGAAAAAAATGTGTACAGTTGAATTATTTCAATAGAGATGCCAACTTAATGTAAAAAGAAGAGTCATATAAGTGCGAGCAAGTAAGCAGAAAATGTTCGAGCGAGACAATAACAACATAACGGGACGGTTCGGCCCGATTCGACCCGCACGAACTGTCCCGTTAATTGTATCTGGCTCGTAAGTGCAACAGAGTTAGATATATATTTAGCCTCACGTTTACACTTACATGCGTACTTCGTACAGAACAGCTTGAATTGAGCAGATACGTTCGCTATATATTCAGTTGAACAGCTGATATGATAAACAGCAAAAAATAAAAAAAATATATATGTTTTATTGCATTTTATTTGTTTAAAGCAATAAAATGTAAGATTTGCTCTCACTATGGCGTCTAGTATATATACACGTGAAGCGGTGCGCGTCAAAGTTAAGGTAAGCGTTGCAATAGTAAATTTGACTACAAAAGCGCCTTTGTCTGCGTTGTCTGTTTTCAATTGTATTTTATTTTTTCCATATGCATTTATTTATTTTAGCTTTATTTTCATATTTATTACAGAAATGCGAAGCAAGTTTAGCGCCTGAATGGCGCAAATTCAGTGTCGATCCTCAAATCACAACGGTGGAAGTGCTTTACTCGTTGCTCGCCAAGGCCTTTGACATAAAATCGGATTTTTCAATTAAATACAAAGTAAATTGTTGCATGAAGAAAAACAAAATTTTAAAATGATTCTTACAAGCATTGTAAATATTACAGGCATTTGATCCCGCTGGAAATGAAATCTACCTGGCAGTGTTATCCGATTGGGATTTGGATGCAGCATTTTTGCGCATACACAACATTTCCATACAAACTGCAACGGAACCGTGCCTAATATTACAGATTGACGTTAAACCGTTTACTGTCATGAAAGAATGGGAAACAGCGGAGACGCCAACAACTGCAGTTACTATCAGAGCAAGTGCGTCTAATACAACAAATTCAGTTGGAGCGGCTACAGCTGGCTCACGCGATCTCATGTCACCGCTGCAATCATTCGGCATGCCGCAGAAATATGTGCAACAAATGCAAACAAAATTACCCGGTCTGATAATGAATCAAATGGAGAAAACATTTTCGATTGTGCAGAAAGCCTTTAACTTATCGGATGAAACTATGGCCTCGCTGCCACCACGTCCGCCTATGTCAGATAACGAGTTTCGTTTGTTTCTCGATGCACTCGGTCAGATACAACGTAACGATGAACTGCGCAAAGTGATTTTTCTGGGCGGAATTGATCCCAGTTTACGTCGTGTTGTTTGGAAACATCTACTGAATGTCTATCCGTGCATTATGAATGGACATGAGCGTATGGATTTCATGCGTCGTAAATCGGAACATTATATACAGCTGCGTGATACATGGAAAGCAGCTGTAAAGCATGGCAGCGTTAGCGGTGAACTGGCGTATGTTACGAGCATGGTTAAGAAGGATGTCTTACGTACGGATCGTTTACATCCTTTTACGCTGGTAGTGATGACAACCAGAATATTGCTTCGCTATTCAATATACTCACAACGTATGCGCTTAATCATCCAACCGTTAGCTATTGCCAGGGCATGTCGGACATTGCCTCACCGCTGCTGACTGTTATGAACGATGAGGCACAGGCATATATTTGTTTTTGCGCAATTATGGTACGCGTACGTGGCAACTTTATGCTTGATGGTATAGCCATGACGCAAAAGTTTGCACATCTAACCGAAGCGTTGAGCCACTATGATCCTGAGTTCTGGGAATATTTAAAATCACAACAAGCTGACGATTTGCTCTTTTGCTACCGTTGGCTTTTGCTGGAGTTAAAACGTGAGTTTCCATTTGACGATGCGTTGCGTATGCTCGAAGTGCAGTGGAGTTCTTTGCGTTATAACAACAACGACGATAAGGAGTTGGCGCTATACGAGAAGGTATTTAATTGTATATAATAATCTTTTAAAAAAATTAACATTTTTTTAACAAAAAATATATTTGTGCAGGAATTTGTGCCCATATGCGAGTCATCAGTGCCTACTAGTGCCAGCACGAATTCTGGTTCATTTAGTGCAACGCCTACAAGTCCTTCCTTTCTATTAACAAAACCGCGAGAGAATCCTTATACAAAAGTTTGTGCATTGCGTCGACAAAGCTCATCAGCTTCACTCAGTTCATTGAGTTCCTCATTCGGCGCAAGTGGTCATGCCTTAAATCCTGCTATGTTGGACAACACTAAACGTCTAAATCAAAGTCTGGATGACAATATGTCACGACATGCAACAAGACGTGTACCACGTCGTGCTGCGGCCAAGGCACATCAAAGTATGGACGAATCGAAAATGTTAGCACTGATCGAAGGTGCCATGGAGAACAACAAGTGTACACAAGCAGAACATGTTTCAACTGATGACACAGATGACGATGTTTTTGAAGGCAAAAAGCAGAATAATACACAATTTAGCTTTCATCATACAAATCCATTCAAAGATGATGCTCAGGAAGAGGCAACTGAATGCGACGATGTTAAACTGAAAACGCAAGCAAAAGATAAACGGATATTTTTGTGCAGTTCTTCATCTTCGAATATCGATGACGATAACAATCAAGATCTCAAAACTAAGCGACTACCGACGACGAGTTTGCCACAAGTGCAGAGCAAAAATATACTTTCTAATTACAATCACACTGTAAGCAATATGATAGCCAAACAATTGGCGCACGCCAGTAACGTTAGTGAAAGCGTTAAACGTGTAAGCAGCAACAGTGGTGGTCACTTCAAAGATCTCAAAGAGAAAATTGCAGCAACAAGCCGCATGGGTCTCTCTTTTGATAATGCGGACAGCAACGAAACAAAAACACCACAAAAGCTAGTCAAGAATTTTAACGAGTTTCTTAATTTTGCAACAATCAATAAAAATCGCATATCGGATCGTTTTGTAAGTCAATTACAACCAAATGAACAACAACAGCAGCAGCAGCAGCAACAAGAGCAACATGATCAAGTTAAAACCACCACACTGTCACCTACGCAGCAGTACATAGGTAAACCAGTGGTACAGCTCACCAGAGGCATGTATGGTTCTTCGCTAGACGAATCAGATTCCTCATCGTTACCGGAAACTACATGGAGCGGCTCAACTGCAGCAACTGCAATACAACAAACTCAAAATCTGAGTAGTCACAGTTTGCAGCTAGAGCTTGCAGCATTTTCACCTGATAGGACACCAACACTTGAACAACAACCACTACAACTATTAACAAACGATTGCAATAGCATTGCAGCAACAACGCAGCATGAAGATTGTCGCACGTCCGAAGAGTGTCAAGACGCGGAGCAGGATCAAGAGTATTATCCAATGACAAATGCTATAACGCGTGAATTACGCTTAGAGTCCGAAAATCTAGATCGACAAGTATTCGGTTTACCATTTACGGAACAACAACAATTACCAGCGTACGATATCGAGTATGAAAAACTGGATAAGGATACGCTTGATTTAGTAGAAGATCTAAAAGAGAATGAAATTATAAGTTGTCCAGATGTCAGTGAATTGCATGTACGACGACGACAACGCATGGCCTCGGCGAAAAGTAATAGCGTACAGCAAACAGCGACACAACAGCTTGAAATGCTTAAATTGAATCCCTTCATGGATGAAAGCCTATTGTATGAAGGTAATCAACATAAGCCTCTAGCTATGCGTAATAGCAGCAGTCTGCCGGAAGTTATAATGCCTATCTCCACTGAGGCTGCTGTTGGTTTGAGTAGTACAGCAACGCCAACGAGTAACGTTGAAGTGGGCACAAATGCTGCCGATGAGAATGCCTTTACAAAATCACCACTGAAGCAAAGTCTGAACGGTTTAAGCAGCAACGATAAACCGCCGCTACCGCCGCCTAACGAATTTGGTGGCGGCAATGCATTTCTTATGTTTCTTTGTCTAACGCTATTGTTGCAGCATCGTAATACAATAATGAAGGCGGGTATGGATTACAACGAAATTGCTATGCACTTTGATAAAATGGTTGGTGAAATGTTTTTTTTTTTTACAAGAAAATTCGTGTAAATTGATTGAATTTTTTGATTTTATTTTTAGGTACGTAAACATGATGTTACGCGCGTACTAAACCAGGCCCGTCGCATGTATATTGATTATCTTAAAGTGCAAAATGCCTACAATCAACAACAACAACAAAAATTCAATTGCAACAACAAACAACGAGTGTCGGAATTGCTACGTTGCAGACAACAACTGTTGTCGATACTGTAACAACAGCAACAGCAATAAATAGCTAAAAAATCATATTGTTGCTTAGTATATATATTTATTTATATTGCAATAAGTCAACTTTTGACAGCTCAAACCATTTTTATTTGAATTTTTTTTTTGATTTACGCAATTGTTTTACTTAAAATTTTATTTATTTATTTTTTTTTTTATCTTTATGACGTATGCGCACCAAAGATTTTCATATGAATATTTTTTGTATGCTTTTTTTAAATTGTATTTTTAATTTAATTATTTTTTTATACTCATAAAAGTCTGAGTACTCAAAATTTTATTTTATATTCAATTTAGTTTTAAATTGTAGTTTTTTTGATTTTAATTTTAAGTCTTCAAAACCCAATTTTATACGCGACATTCCATTTTTTTATATTTATAATAAACTTACAAATATCTCTTTGATAATCGACTATCGCTAAAATATCTAAAAACTTAATAAACTACTCCATGTTGTACATTTAAGATATTTCAACTAAAAATATAAATAATTTATGTAAATTAAAAATTTAGCTTTGGAAACATTATTCAGAAAAAAAATTTAAAAAAAATATATAAATTTTAAATTCCGTTTATATTAATTGAAAGAAAATATAGACTTAAAAATATTAATATTTGTTTCTTTATTAAATATAAAAAAAATGTTTATGTTTGGTTAGTTAGTTAGAATAAGTCAAAGTTGTAGACTTCTTTATAAGAAAGATATATGTTAAAAATTGTATGGAGCCGTAGTGATCCAGATAGGGAATCAATACATACAGGAACATATGAGTAAAAAACATAAAGAGTAAACCTTCATGTCAGAGGCTTCCTTTATATCCAAGATAATATATAAACTGTACCAAATACAATTGCTAAGATACGAAACAAGCTTATTGGTTTCTAAGACAACCAAACACCCCGATTTTTCTTCATCGGCGGCTTTACAATTTAACTTGGTCTAAATTTCTTTGCAACATTTAGCGTTCCCTTCTTAATTAATTTCAGTATAATAAACGTTAGATACATTTTGTCAATTATTTTGTAAAGATTTATTGTTGTAAAGTTAAATAACAAAAATACTTTTTTTTATACGATTCCATGATGCATAACTTATCGAAAGGAAATTTGAAACTTAAAGAAAATATGAATAATAAAAAATCAAGTGGAAAAAATGTAGTACACAAAACTAAAATTAAAAAAAAAAAAAAATTAGAAATTATATTTTTTCTTCAAACGCTCGCGGATGAGTAATCCTTTGATAAGCTTTTTCCAGTTACCATAAACTCTAGCCTCATATTTCTCTTGTTCCTTGCGATCTTGATCCTCTTGATCCTGATACCATGCGGCAGTAACTTGATCGACAAATTCTTCACAAATGATAAAACCATCAAAAGTTGGATGACAAGCGCCCTGATGAAAATCAAAGCCAATGACAGCATTTGCGCAATCGATGTTAAGTTTTTTGCAAATACGATTCAAACCGTTCACTACAAAACAAGAAGCAATACAAATTAGTTTTTTTTTTTCCTTTCAATATTTACAAATAGTGCGGCTAACTTACGCCTAAGGTGTGCCGTTTTCTTGGGCAACATGCATGCCTTAAAAAGCTCTACATTTCCGTAAGCATTTCGCGGCACTATGCCATTCTCAGCAGTGGGTGGATCATAGTCTTCAGTTTGCCAATAACCGAATATCTCTAAAGGTTGATCTTTGATAACGGTTTGTGTAAGCTGAAATAATTTCGTTAAAGAAGTTTTAAAAAACATGACTTTTTTTTACACTTACCCGATCCCACTTAGGACGTGCTTTAACGATTTTATACGGCTGTTCGCCAAGCTTTACAACACGTGCGCTCTTCAACCAGATTTCACGCGAATGCAATAAATGCACACATTCACGTGCATACACAGCTTCACCACGTACAAAACCCAGTGTGGGTGCATCGGGTGGATAGATACCTTGAAATTTAAGCAAATGTCTTTCGAGTGCATAAAGTGGATGATCCTTGTAATCGGAAATTGACGTTGGCATTGGTTTCTCTTCATGTATGCGCCGCAATTCTAGATCTTCGTGTATGTCACGTGTAGTGCGTCTACCCAAATACTTTGCAATAGAACTATCAAGCCATGATTTTTCAACACGTGCCTTACGCACTGTTGTAGTCCAGTGCGGACAATAGCGTGCCGTAACATCCTTCAGACTAAGATCATTCTGAAAAGCAAATACATACGCCAAACTGTTCGAAGCAGCTTTCTGTAAATAAATCAGTTTATACAAAGACATTTTTTGTTTTGTTTAAATCAATTCGACTTACTCGTATAGTATCGACGCAATTCAATTTTCCTTTGAATAAGTCCAAGCATATCCATTTATCTTCAATATCTGACCACACCTCAATCCACCAGTCTGATGCAGTTGCCTTGCGTTTAGACTTTCCATCGTCCCCGACGACTTCATCATCTGTAGAAAGTACACGACGATCCTTGCGCAGCTGCTGCACTGCTTTAGGCAAAATAGGTGGCCTTTTAGTACGCTTTGTTGGTGATGGCTCAAAATCTTCATCAGACACTTCTTTGCTGTCGCGCGACTTCTTTAATTTCTCCAGTTTTGGACGTTTTTTGATCCTGGTTGCCAACATCGCTTCATCGTCGTCGGCGCCATCCATTTGCGGTATGTTCAGCTTATTCGTATCCTTTGAATTATTTGCAGCAGCCGATTTTTGTTGACGCGTGCGGAGCACACGTGTTGTTGTTCTCGTATCTGCCGATGCTGCAGCAACAGCAGCGCTGCCAGTTTTAAGAAATTGCGGTGATATATTTAATTTTGTGCTTTTCGGACTCTTTCCTCTTGGCTTTGCTACCGCCGCCGTTGGTTTTACATTAGTTTCAATTTCATTGGTATTTTTTGTTCTTAAAAATGTTGGCGATATGTGCATCTTTGGTGATTTACTACGCTCACGTGTATTGGGTTTTGTATTTTCAGTTTCAGTTTTAGCTGTTCTCGTTTCGCTCAGGGGCAGCACAATGTGTGGCACTACGGTTTCACCAATATTTGTTGCCTTTGGTAAATCGCTTGAACCTTTACGCGTGCGCCTGGCAATTGGTGTAATTTCTTCGACTACACTAAGACTGGTTTGCCTTTCCAATTTTAATTTTTTGATCTTCTCATCATCTTCGCTATGAGAAACATCTTCCTTGGACAATGGTTTTATGCGCTTCAATTTTTCGAGCTTAGGTTTCGGTTTGATTTCAGTGCTGCTGCTCTGCTCTGTTGCGGTTGTTAAGCTTTGCTCCTGCTTTTTTAGCTGCACGGCGACTACGTGTGCTAGTGTTGGGCTTTTCAGCTACTTCAGTATTTAATTTTTGAACCTCAGTTTTTTGTTTACTACTTTTGGTTACTACATTTTCTTCAATTGAGTCTTCATTCTTAAGTTTTTGTTTTTTCTTGTTTTCACGCTGCGGCGCTGTATTTTCTGTTTTAATTTTGGACTTTTGGCCAGCATTCATAGATAAATTTTGTTCTGCTGATTCTTCTTTTTTCAATTTAGCTGATTTTTTTGGAACATCTGATTTAATTGCATCAATTTCTAGGCTGCGTTTTGTATCAGTTTTGGCGCTTTTCTTGGCAGTTTCCACACGTTTCGACTGCTGCTGCTGCTCCTCTTTAACCAATTGCTCTGTCTCATCTTTCTTCAATTTGATTGAAATCAAATCTCCAGCAGAGGGACGCAATGGTAATGGTTGCATATTTACTATTAGCCTGCAATGCATACCCATAGCGCGCGCTAATATAACAAATATGAGTATCATATCCTGTTTACAGCGCGCTTCCTTGCGTTTAATCAACTCATGTAGTTCCGCAATTATACCAGATTTAGTCTTAGCGCATTTCTCCGGATACAAATTTGGACTCTTTAACTTGATGGACGTTTTGAACCAAGTTATAAACGATTGAAAATACTTAATTTCTGTGCCGCGTTCAGTGGGATAGGCATTCTTGCTTGGCAACAATTTCAATGTGGCCTGCATCAAAGAGCTATCATTCGATATACGATTATAACGATAACTACGCGCTATCAGACACAATAAACTGACTTTGTGTAAAAGTACAAAACGATCCTTCATGTCACGATTGATTTTGCGTTTTAGTGCCAATTCCAATTCGTCCTGTGTCTTTTGTTGCTTAGTGCGCTGCTGTCTTGTGGGCAGATCAACGTGTATTTCAAGATTACCATCAGGCTGTCTTTCATTCTCATAGATAGTGCTCTGGTCAACAACTGAAAAACAGTCAATAAGGCAATGTAGTTAAAATTTATTTATTAACGGTTTTTTTTTTTTTTAGTAAACTACAAGTTTAGGCAAGGCAAACAAATAGAATTTTTACTAGCTTTTTATTTAATTTCGTATTTTTTTTCTTTTTCGACAAACAATTGCATCTATTTATTTCAAGTGCATTTCAAATTCAATTTAATGAAATTGTTCTAATACATTTAGATTAACATTTACTAAAATTTTACTAGTTTGCACTTAAAGTGTAAATATATATATATATATTTTTTTTTTAATTTTTTATGATTTTTGTTTATGTTTTTATTTTTTTTTTTTTTGAAATTGTTTTTTTTTTTTTAACTTTTGAATGCAGTTTGACTAAAGTAAATTCGTTTTAACATCAGTACTAATTAATAAATTTACTAAATATTTTATGTACCTATGTATTTTTAAAATTATTATTATTTTTTTTTTTTTTTTTTTAATTTTTGAAACACTTTTTATTGCATTAAAGTAATTTTCTATTTGCAAAGTTTTATTACATTTTATTATGCATTTTTTTTTTTAAATTATGATATTAAATTAAAATATAAATCTTTGCTAGCAAAAATGATAAAGATGCACTATTTTTTTATTTTTATACCCTTTCAAAATATTATTAGAATAGAAGATGCTGTCTGCTTGATGTGCTATACAGTCAGGCTACCATTTTCGAAGTAAATGATTTACTTTTTCAAATAAATTCTTATAATCAAGTAATTCTCAAATAGTTTAAAGATATCAATAAAGTAGTTTCTGCTAGATGCGTAGTCTTTGTCAAACTGGTTAAAGTTAATTTTCATGTCCCTTGTAAACATCTCTCGCACATCTCGCAGAAACTATATTGTTATGCCTAAACTGTTTAAAGAATTATAAGAATTTATTTGAAAAGTAAATTACTAAATTTTAGTGATTTCGAATATGGAGTGAGTCAGTCTCTAGTTTTTTCAATCTCAGAGTAAATCAGAACTACATCGAATTAGTTTTTTTGATGCTGATCAATATTATATATACTTTATGAGGTTTGTCGTACCAAACACTTTAATATTGGAATACTATTGTGGTGTCGTACTGATGAACATAGTTCTCATTTACTACCTTTTAACTTGTTCAGATCATAGACAATCTATTATTCTTATAAAAAAGGGTATAAAATAAAAATCGATTTATCCGAAGTTTATATATCAACAATATAATTGTCTATATACTTTAGCTATTTTTAATTTAATTTAATTTAAAAACACTTAAACACTCAAATAAATGCATTATTTTTCGCAAAATATTTTAGAATATTGTGTGCAAATTTACAACATCTTTTTTTTTTTTTTTTGTTTACTACATTTATGCGTTAATCAAAAGACTAAATACATTTATAAATATGCAATAATTGCTACTGTGAGACCTTTTCCTCTTTAATAAGTTATAAGATTATTAAATTGCAGAGTTCTTAAAATTCTAAAAAAAAAAAAAAAAAAACAGAATAGAATAGAATAGATAACCTAAGATACGTATACAAGTTAGTGTTCATAATCAAGGTTTATGTTTATGTTAGGTTTTATATATTTTCAAATCGAACAATGAAGTTCATAAAAAGCGCAAAGCTAAAACTTAGAATTATTCATGAGAAAATTTGTTTAAAGTACTTCTAAATTTTATGCTATACTATATATCAGTCCAATTATGTTACTGCTGTAGTTAATGTGCTACTTGCATAAGTATATATATAGTATATATGTTTAAGTTAGCTACGTATATAATTTTCATTTGATTTATATATGTTTTCTATAATTTGTTTAAAGATATTCTTCTTTTTTTTTCTTTTTGCAGCATTTACACAATTCTTGTTACAATATAAATACGAAGCACAAACCTACGCAGTCTCATATTTGTGTATATATTTTTTTTTTGTTTTTCATTTGTAAAAGCTTTAGTCAAATCAGAATAACAACAACAATAGCTACACCAAACAACAACACCACAACCCAAACAGTTAGAACGTTGATAGATGTTTTAGTCAAAGTCTACTTGCGTTTCCTACCTGCAACTTCTTCCCAATCGGAGTCATCGGTATCACCGCCAGCAACAACTGTTGATGCAGGACGCGTCTTAGTGTGTCTTTTGACGCGTGTTGATTTAGTTTTACTCAATTTTGGTGGTCCATCATCTGTGTTTGCATAATTTTGATTTTCGCCCAATGCAAGTAGTGCATTGACATCCAGTGCTGAGGTATTCGATGCATCTTCTTTGCCAGCTGTTTTTGTCTCGTTTGCACGCTTAGCTAGCGTTTCTTTGGCACGTTCCAAACTATTTGCATTTTCAAGTAGATTACGAAAATCGAATGCTTTCGATTTTGCATTATCTTCAATGCTACTTTCGTTATCATCCTCGGAACCAGAATCAGAGAGATTTTCTAAGCCGGCATTACAATCAAAATTTGGTGCAGGCGATTTCTCTTTTGTTGCTGTTGTTGTTGTTGTTGTGTTTTTGCTGCCGTGGAAGTAAAGTAACTCGATTGCAAATCGATATTATCAGGATGTACCAAATAGTCATCAACGCTTGAATCGCTGCCATCGGAGTCATCAGCATGCTGTTGTCGCCGCTGTACAGCACCACTCTCATTGGGCGTTTTTACGTTTTTTGAAGCCGTCAGGCGATTGGAACTAGACGCTGAAGGTGAATTTGTTGGCGATGATGTTGGAAATGTTTTGGGTGGTGGTCGATATTTGTTGTAAAGTTTTGAGCGTAGTGACTGACCCATTGGTTTACGCTTTTTAATCGAGTCGCCCTTAATGCCGCTTGGTTGTTTAGTTTCACTAAAGAAATATTTAGGCGTAAACTAAAGTAATAAACAAATGCAATGCATTTTACTTACCGTTTCTTATTTCCACCCGCCTCCGCTGCTTTTGTGCTGCCCGTTGCAGCCACCTCTTCAAAATCGCTATCATCATCGTCAGAGGATTCACCACCGCGTGTATTTTCCGGCTTCCAATCATCCTCACTAGCCGAAAAGCCCTCAGACATTGATTCTTCTTCCTCGTCAGACATGGTTTAATGTGGTTTTATAACCTTGAAACCTGGGCGTTTTACATTTACCGTTTCGTTTCTTTTCCTTTTCTTCGTTCCTTGTTTTCTATCCTGTAGGCGTTTCTGCCTGCAAAGTTATTGATTTTTACTGCGCAATTCGTTGAACGCTTTGGACGCTGTATACGGCCTGCGTTTTCAATGCCCACTTAACTCGTATATTAACAGTTATGTTTTCAATACATTTGTGTATATTTCTAATTAAATATTTTTTTGTTTACATTACAAAATTGTAATTGTTAATATATTTAAACATTTTGTGAAATTCCGCGCGTCTATACGCAGTTATAGAGTTCGCGTATTTACATATGCCATTTCAGTTACACTAACGCGAAATATGCCACATGATACACCATGAGCTGTACCATAAAAAAACTTACGCTCTAACATACGTTTACGAAGCAACTGTACTAAATCATTTGTATAGCTGTCTTCTTTGCTGAGTGTGACAGAGATATAAGTACAGTAATAATGTTTACATCTTACGACCAAGTTTTTATTATTATTATTATTAAGATTTAGTGCTACATGGACTTCACAGAAGATTTGCATCCAAACTGGCGTGCACTGGCCACATTGCATTTGCCACTAAAGCGTTTCATACGCGAAGGTACTGCAGCCAAGGAGCAAGGTTGTGCATATAGCGAAAATCACAAAATTAATAATATTTCGGGCGCTGAGGCACAACATTTTTATACACAAATATTAGAAACAACAAACAACGACACTGCAACAAGTACAAAGCAAGAGAAATGCGTAGCCAAAGTAACCAAGTGTACAGAAAAACAATTGCGTCCATTCGACAAGAGTAAATATTTCCGCTATGCTTCCGAAAACAATGTCGCTGAATTGCGAAACATGCAAATTGCTGGAGAGGATGTTAACGCGCGCGATGCTTTTGGCTGGACTGCATTGATGATGGCAGCCTGTGAAGGTGCACAAGCAGCAGCGGAGTATCTCTGTAAGCTTGGCATTGATAAAGACGCAAGCGATAGGGCTGGAAATACCGCATTAGATTTGGCACGAAAAAAATGTCAACTGGGAATTGTTTGCTTGCTGGAACGTGACGCACCAAGTGAGACAAGCACAAAAACTGAGAATTACATTGTAAAGGTTAATGATGCACCATTTTACTGCTCCACATGCCAATGTACATTTAGTGAAACAACAAAACGTGCACACCAAACATCTACCGTTCACCAATTTAATGAGAAATCAATACTGCCAGCGAATAAACTTAATAAATTCAATATTTCGGTTAAAAATCGTGGTCTACAGCTAATGGTAAAGCAGGGTTGGGATCGTGAACATGGCCTAGGACCAAATAATACTGGACGTTTGTATCCGGTTAAAACGGTGCTACGTAAATCACGTACAGGATTAGGCATTGAACAAACACCGGCGCGTGTAACACATTTTGGTGCATATGATCCTCGTGCAACGAAAAGACGTGTGACACCAATGAAACGCAAAGCTTCACGCAATGATATAAAACGTGAGAAAGTACGGGAGTGGAAACGAGATAGAAGATTGCGAAATGAGCTAAGCTAATGGTTAATAATAAATATATTTGAAAAAAATCATAACATTTTTTAATTGTACCAACAATATACACAACACTTCGGCATTTTGCCCACAAGCAATTGGATAGAACTAGAACGCTGTAGGAAAGCTAGATTGATTTGACCAAGATGAAACGCAACACGTTCAAAAAATTACTGCTGAACTTGCGTAAAGACCTCGCTCGTTTAACAGCAGCATTAACTGGCCGTTGGCCCATGCATCCAGACTAGGAATCCCGTTTATTAGCTATTGCAGATGCTGCAAAGATGAATATGAAACAGAAACGTTAGAACACTTTCTTTTTTGACAATGGTAGTTCCAATTGCTGAGTGAGCTATGTACACTGTTTGCCCTTTTAAACTAGCAGCTCATATTTACGAGTTTTAGTGACATCAAAATAGCGCTTTATGCGTTACTTGTGTGGGAATCTGTACTGTCCCATAGTATCTACTATACTATATGTTATAGTATGAAAAATGAAGCGACCTAATATATTATTATTACTTTGGAACTATGATCTCAAAGATCTATTGTAAGCCCCTGCCGATAAGATCACTTGAATTCAACTTTTAAAAATAAAATCAATACTGCTGTTTTTATTTCGATTCAATCGACCTGATTTATTAAAATAAAAAAAATAAAAAAAAACTATAGGTAATAATTTGTGTTTTAAACTAGGTTTTATTCATATACAAAATTAAACTAAAAATTAATACAAAAAAAATTGTTTTTTAAAAGTAAATATTTTTAATATATTAAAATATTCAACTGATTTTTATTTGTAACAAAAAATTTGATTTTTTTTTTTGATTTTTTATTTTGTAATTAAACTTAATAAATATCTACTTAAATTTTTTGTTGCACTATTTATTTATTTATTTTTTTTTTTTTTGATTATTATTATTAAGCTAAATTAATCATATATTAAATATAGTGACTATTTTGCTTTGCACAATAGAACAATATTATAAATCAAATAATAATAATATTTTTTGTCTTAGATATTACTTAAGGCTTTTTCCGAAGAAAAATATTCAAATCTTATTTTTTTTTTTAACAGAAAACAATTTTTTAACGAACTTTAATTTGCATGCAAATAATTTGTACACAAATAATTTGTCTGCCTCGCCGATAATTGAAAATTTTAGCAATATTATTTATTTTAATATTTTCGTTTATAAAATTATTTACAAATTAACTATACAATCTTTTAGTGTATCGTAATGCTAAAAAGTGATGTTAAACCAAAGTGACTACTACGGCATTTGAGCAATCAAATCCAGCAAAAATGCAGAATTATACGGCTTATTTGAGAAGAAATACATTGACTCCAAAATTAAATTTTACACCACTTCTTTTCCTTTTGTATGGCAAACTAAAAGAGCAAAGCTATGTGAATCTTTACGAAAAACAGCAAAATAAATGACGAAAAGAATAAAAGTGAAAAATTACACAAAAATGAAAAACTTAGATCAAAATATTAAATAGACTTTTTGTTTTGTTTTGTGCACAATCGCAACCAATTTGAATAACAATTATGTTTTCTTTAATGTTTGGGATCTTTGTTGTAATCGACATAGACCCGTACAACTTCACCGGAATATTTACGTTGCGATGGCATAAAGTAAAAATCAGGCGTATCGGCACCACCACTGCTCGAATTTAGACGCGGATCATCACGTGAACGATCGTAAATACGATCGTTACTCTGTCGATGTGCACGACGATCCTGTGTATAATATCCGGAAGGTTGCATATTGCTTTGCTGTTGATTATATTGTTGTTGTTGTTGTCGTGGCAATGAATAAGCACGTTCAGCATAAGAGCTACGCGTATATGGACCAGCGCTGCTACCGGCAGTGCTTTCCTGTGAAGCATGACGTTCATAACGATCATAATGTCCATTACCATTACGTTGTCCACCACCAGCACTACGTCCAGATGGAGCACCACCACCACCGTTACTTTTGCCATTGCCTTGTGTACTCTCATAGTACATTTGTGATTTACTTGTGGGTGAGTGCGAAAGCGGTAAAGTTGTTTGCTGACTGCTTGTCGTAGAGCGATTACGTGATTTCTCTTTGGCCGTTGTACTGGCAGTCATGTTTTTCTCCTCGGTTTCACCATACGGATCAAAAGCATAGTTTGTGTTGGAGGCAAATTCCTTCCAGGGTGAGTTTTTAATTAGATTCTCCTGTAAAATATGAAAGTGTGTTGCAATGTTTTAATTTGATTTTTTTTTTTATTTGCTTTATGTCGCATAACCAGTCAGCATTCAACAAAAAATATATATATAAATGTTGTATTGTTTTATCAATAATTTAAAAAAAAAAAAAAAACTTTTTGTTTATTCGATAAAACGTGCATTGATCTATTTTTCTATTCTTCAAAATTGTGCAAAAAAATCGTAGAAGCACACAAAATTATCTAATAGTATTTCTTTCAGATTTAAAAGATCAAAAACATCCAGTCAAAAACAGTTTGTGCTAATTTGTATAGAAATTAGATTGAAGTATTTCAAGGAATTAATAAATTTTCATTAAGTAAATGTTAAAAAATAAAACAAAATAAGTAGGAGAAGTTAGATTAATTCTTTAATTTAATAGGTTAATATTTAAATGTTGAAAATATTTTTTAATTGCTTATTTCCAAAAAATTTCGATAAATGCTAATTTAAGAAATTTTTTCACCATTGATTTTAATACATTAAAGCTATTATGTCCCATTATTCTGCTAATATTATATTTCTTACAATTTATCGATCGATTTTATTCGGTCAGTTTCAAAAATATACTGTACGGAATTTCTAAGATTATATTTTCAAAATACGTAAAATAGTACGTAATTTTTATTTTTTCGATCGGACCTTGTTAAAGGGTGCCACAGACAGCCCCTATTTCCGCTTAAAAAAAAATTAAAATAAAATTTAATTAAAAAAAGTTATATTAAAAAACATAATCAAGAGACTTAGAAGTTTAGGATACTTTGAAAAATGGGCAAAGTTTAAAATACTATCGGGAAGTAATAACATTAATTTAATTAAGCCCCATCCAGAGTTCCTCAAAAAAACGAGACAGACATGGTTATACCGATAATAAGCTATCAATCTTGACCAAGACTATATTAGAGTATATTGCGGATTCTTAATATAATCTTTTCCTCTACGGTTTGAAACACTAACAACGTACAAAATACATAAAAAAATATTTTGGGTTAATTTGTATGACTTAAAAACTAAAATCTACTTAAAATGTCTTGAGTTCTCAAAACAGCGTTGGCTTGTGGAATAATGCATATATTTTTAAAAAAATATTTATTAAAAATATTTGTAATTTTTAGTAATTAAAATCTTAGTTTCTTTAATTATTTCTTTACAAAATAGCACAACTGAAATGCTGACTGGTTCTTTTCGACTTGTTACTGAAGTACAGACAGATAGGCGAAAGATAGAGAGAAAAAAGAAAGAAAAAGTTGAAAGTTAAAAAGACAGGAAACTTAGTAAGTACATAGAGAAATCTTTAGTAGTAGACACAAAATGTATGTAACATATCGTATACGAAAATTAAAAAAAAAAAAAACAGTCAAAAGTTGTATTAGAAATTTTCTGGATTTCTAAAAAAGGAGCTACAATTTGGTAGGTTTCTAATTTCTTCCAGATAAAACAGAAAGGTATAAAACCTACCAAATATGTTAAAAATTTTCGTAAACGATATGAATGTTAATTTTGAAAATATTAATAGAAACATAAAATTATTATAGTTGAATAATGGTAATAAGTAATGATGTATTGTATATAAGATTGATAGTTAGGGTCTAGTGCCATGGAAATTAAGAAAGGAAAAAAAAAAAAAAGAATCTTTAATTACCAATGCATTCTTGTAATAAATTTTGATTTGATTTTGTTAGACAGCTTTACGAATTCAAGAGAGTAGTTTATTTTTTTTTGTTTTTTTTTTTTTGGGATAGCTAATACTAGGTATTGTATACCTATTTTGTAACGTTATAAAAGTATTATTTTTTTTTTTCATTTATTGGCAGTTTAATTTTTGGAAATTGTTTGATTTTTGATAATTATTTTTTTTTTTGTTCTATTTGGTGGGATTTATTGTATATATTTTGCTCTATAGATCACTAGAGGGTTGATAGTAGCGTTGATGCTGCCGTTGTTGATATATCCGCCATTCTTCGGGTATTACGTAAACAAGCTTTAAAAAGTTTACATCAAATGCAAAAAATTTAATATTATTGTAATTTTTTTGTTCCAGAGAATTATACCAAACTTAATATAAATAAATTTATAAATAATCATTTTATATTTTATTATACTCTACACTGTACGCACCTTTGTATTTTTGCTCTTTCGTGAAGTTTTGTAAATAGTACAGAATGCCTGTATGAGTGCCAACAAGACTAAAGCAGCTATTAGACCGAGTACAATATAAAGACGTGTCTCGGATAGATCGAAGAAAGAAAGTTTTACATTATCCTCATCATCTGTTATGGTTTTATCTGTAAATGTAAATAGATTTTATGAAAAATAAATTTAAAAAAAAAATTATATTTTTTTCTAATTACATTTTAGTGCCTCAAAATCTAAATGTTGCGGATCAACGGTGAGAGAGCCCACTTTGCCTTTAGCAATCTGATCCTGTAGTGCAGCTTTAATGACTTCAGCATTCTTTTGCACTGCAGCCTCATCATTCTTATCAATATCATTTGTCTCAAGTGCATACATTTTTACCACATCCGCTTTATCGAACATGGTTTGTAATTTAGCAATCATAGTAGTACCCTCCCTAGAAATTTAATTAATTTTAAAAAATATTTTTTTATAAATGGAATTTTTAAATTTCAATATACTTTTCGAAGCCAACTATATCGGTCTTATAATAGCCGGGTATGGGATTCAGTATGCCATTGAAAGAGTCTGATATTGTTGCAGCAAGATTATTAAACTCTACGGAACCTGGTTTAGGTGCTTCAAATGATTCGGCCAAATTCATAAGTTTAACGCTGACTGCATAGACCAGACGACTTGGTGCTGGAGTGCTGGTGCCTATAAATACCGATTCGAGTTCTGCAAAAAATAAAAATACATAAGAACATTTAAATCATGAACATTTTTTTTTTACAAACCTTTTCCACATGACTTAATGCATACACGATGCTGCGAGATCGGTGGCACTTGTTCATGTTTGCGTATCTTTTTGTTGACAACATTAAATGCTCCGCCCAAAACGGGGAAGAACAAATACAGACAATGATCATCGGTAAAGGACAAATCCTGTTCATCGTTGCTAACACGTTTTCTTGTGAATTCCAAAATCGTAACACCGCTATCAATGCGACCCGATGTATTGTACGTATCCTGACGTTGATCAAGTTTTGGTGGTGCATAACCATTGATCCAGGTATCCATAAGAAAATGCACACCATTGCGTCCATCAACCCATCCAATAATTGCATCAGTCTGTGACATTTTTTCGTCATCACTGAAGCCAATGCCGGTCCAGGTTTGTGTATTCGAAGTCTCAATGTGCCAACGCATTTCATCGCCGCGTCCAATGGTTTCCCACGAGGCATAATATTCACAGCTGTGTTTCTCAGGCTCACAGTTCGATGGATATTTCCAATGACCGTAGCAATCATTGTCCAGCACATTAGTGCTTAGATCGGTGCGATTTATGCTGGTGCTCGGTTTTTCCTTTTCTATAAAATTATGCTATGTGTAAGTAAAAAATTTAATATATGTATTCCGTCTGCTTTTAAGATTTACCAAAGAAATTTATTTGTGTTACACCACGTTGCATTTCGTGACCGTGATATTTGAGCTCATCGATGTTATAGAATTTTTGTATTCCAGTTGGATTGCGCGACTCCTGTCCCTTTGCCCAAATAACGTGCGTCAGAGCATCGTCCAGCGTATGATCTGTGGGATGTGTAGCAACCAGTTTCTTACGGAAGATAATCGTTGTAACGCCATCCTCTTCGAAGCCTGTGCCCAGCGATAGATCAGATTTACCGCCAAAGAATTCATCGATACGTGGCGTGGAACGATCTCGCGTGTAATAATCGCCAACACGACTAGCCATGCCACGTGCTGTACCGATAACAATATCTGTACAGTCCATGGGATTAAAATCGTAACGAGGCGCATATGGAGGTAACTTGGCCGCTTTTTAAGAGAAAATTAAAAAAAAAAAAACATTTCTTAAGTACGAAAAACCTAAATGGTTATGAAAATATGCATAATAACGAATGTGAAATTTGTGACCTGATATTGTGATTAGTAATGAAGTTAAAGATTGGATTTGAGAATGTGTCTAGACCGACTGCGACAAGTAATTTTTACCTGAAAGCTTTGTTTGTTGTGCGGCGCTCTTTTTGATTTCTGCTTTAGGTTCTGGTTCAGATTTTGGCTCTGGTTCAGATTTGGGTTCTGGCTTAGATTTTGGCTCCGGCTCAGATTTGGGTTCTGGCTCAGATTTGGGTTCTGGCTCAGATTTGGGTTCTGGCTCTGATTTTGGTTCTGGTTCTGATTTTGGCTCTGGCTCTGTTTTTGGGTTCTGGCTCTGATTTCGGTTCAGGTTCAGATGTTGGCTCAGGTTCCGATTTAGGTTCTGGCTCGGAACTTGGTTCCGGTTCCGATTTTGGTTCCGGCTCTGATTTTGGTTCAGGCTCTGATTTTGGTTCGGGTTCGCTTGTTGGTTCAGGTTCTGACTTTGGTTCCGGTTCGCTTGTTGGTTCTGGTTCTGATTTTGGTTCCGGCTCGCTTGTTGGTTCTGGTTCCGATTTTGGCTCAGGTGCGGTTGTCGGTTCTATGTGTTGGTGTTAATTATGTTCGAAAAGAAAGGGAAGTGTGTTTTTGTACGTTAAAAGGAAGAAATTTTAGTGCAGTTAGAGAATATTTTTTTAATTCTTACATTATTAGTATTAAAAGTGTTGCTAGTCAACTAGGCAGCAACTAGTAATTTAGCTATAAGTACTGCAAATTAGTGAGGGGTTTAACAAAATTCTATCTAGCTCTTAGATTGGTGCACAGTGCACTTTTTCTTGATACGTTTAAATTGCCTTATTAGGGCTAAAGTTTACCTGTTGCTTGACGACGACTTCGTCCAGATTTTGTGCTTACACGATACGAAACACTGGTAGCCACAGATGTGATACCTTCCATTTCATTCTGATTGGCAACACGTTTCGCTTTGGAAGCATTTGGTTCGGCTGTCGGAGTCGGTTCTGATTTTGGCTCTGGCTCACTTGTCGGTTCCGGTTCACTCTTCGGCTCCGGTTCAGAGCTTAGTTCTGGCTCTGACTTTGGTTCAGGCTCTGATTTTGGCTCTGGCTCTGATTTCGGTTCTGGCTCTGATTTCGGTTCTGGCTCTGATTTTGGTTCTGGCTCTGATTTCGGTTCTGGCTCCGACTTTGGTTCAGGCTCGCTCTTCGGTTCTGGTTCTGATTTAGGTTCAGGTTCTGCTGACGCTGCTACTTCTGAGTATGTCTCTAAGTCTCCAATATCTTTGATCATGGGGAAATTCCGGCATTCTTTGGTCATTCCACGTGGACGCCAACCAAATCCAACCCATGATGTGCTATTAACTTTTAATACCACTTCGATTTCCCGTTGTTCTTCGAGTAAACGCCAATGCATGCGATAATCGGGTGACAATTGTTTCATTGCATAACCAGATAAATCGAGCGTCGTCGACTTATAGGGCGAGCGTTTGTTGCAGCCCAATCCATACCAGCCAAAATTACAATAACACTGTTTGCGCGGCAACGCTGTACCGCCCACATCGATACACTTGCCCTGTACGCCACAATCGGCATTTGCAGTACATTCATCATGATATTGACACTGTGGTCCGTAAAAGTTTTTATCACACTTGCAACGCGATGGAAAATATTTGCCATTACCAGAGCATGTCTCTCTGAAATCTTTGCGATTTTTTATATCAACATCGGCACATGACCAGAATAGATAATCGGTTGACCATTCATCCGCCTGACGTAAAAGACGCAGCGTACAGTTGGGACACTCAAAATCCTGTGGTATGTTCACCGCATACGATTGAGCTCTAAAATAAAAGTTTTTGTTTAAACAAAATTCTGCTTTATGTATAAAAATCGGACTTACGTTTCACTCATGCGCACAAATGCTGAACCATTTACGTGTGGCGTTAGATCCAATACAGGTCGATCTAGTGCATCTAACAATTGAAGCCGAAAACCGCCCTGAAATCATAAAAAAAAAAAAATGAGATACAAACAATGAACAAAGTCACTCAACTGTACTGCATAATTTATGCAATATTTTCTTATAATTTGGCTTAGAATCTAACATCAACTAAAAAAAAAAAAAAATAGACAATAACTAACTCTGAGAATTTTGACTTAATTTCATGTTAGTTACTCATTAAACTTGCCTTTGTGTGAATAGAAATTCGAGTTAGTTTATTCTTCTCAAATTGTTGTCAGAAGTGAATGCATCTAATGCAATCTTTGAAGTTGTATGTGCTACTTGTATGTTTGCAACATCAACATTTTATAATTATTATATAATTTTCTTTATAATTACAACAAGCTAATTAATTTTTAGTACATGTTCTTAACTAAAAAAAAAAAAAAATAAATAAAAATATAAAAAACGGTGAATTTAATATGCTTTAATTATTAGATAAAACTAGAGTACCTAGAGAGATAGTTTAAAATTAATTTATAACAAAAAAATAAATAAATAAATGGTCATATATATGTATCTTTACATACTTAACCATAAGATCTATTTCTCTATTCTCATACTTCATGTACTCTTATGTACATATATACCAAATTTTTGCTCATTTCTAAAAACTAAAATCATCCATTAGGTCAATAAATATGATTTTTGAAACCCAAAAATACGGAATAAAATTAAAAAGTACATAGTTGTAGTAAATAGAAATTAATTATTTTTACTTGATAATTATCCATTAATTTATCCTTTTTTAAGCATTCTTCTCAAGCCTCTTCCAAGATAAATATTTGTGCCATGGAGCTGAAATGGTGGTCTATGAGATGAATACAAAAGAACACCACAGCATCTTTTTACCATCTGTGAACTACTCCTACCCTCGCTACGCCACTGTATTAGCTTCGAACAGAGTTTATAACTTTTTAACCCGATTCTCTATCGATAATCCTATTTTTTTTTTTTGCAGATTAAATATTTTTTAGCTGCCGAAAAAAAAAAAACCAAATAAATTATCAAACTTTGCTGTCTGAATTGTTATGGCAACAGCTAAGTTTCAGCGTCTCTATAAAGAGTAGTAGCCCCTGTACTAAATGACTTTAGTTCGATTTCATAAAATTATACATTATATTACCAACAACACTCACTATCAGCTTTATTGTACAGGCGTAAAATTATATTGTAGCATAATCATAAATTAGAAACTAATAAGACTACCAAAAAAGAGTTCTAATAAATTTTAAAACTTCTGAGAATTTCCCAAAAAACAAATTTTAAAATGGAACTTTAAAATCGTTTATTATCAAATAAAAATACTTAGAATGAGTCATTACGTTTAATAAACTTAGTCTATAAAACAAAGAAGCGTAGATAATGTCAAAAATATAAAAAAAAATAAATAAATAAAATATTTTAAACAAATTATTTTTATTTTTTTGATGTATCTTATAAAGGTATCATGATTCATATAAATAATGAATTACACAAGTTGTCATGCGATCAGCAGTTATAATCAGTGTTATTTGCGTTCATTAAATTCGTTGTAAAAACTTATCGCGCAGTACTCGAGAACCTTAACATTATACATACCGCGTAAATGGTCAGTTAAGAGTGTTTGTTAATTCTAACAAAATAAATGCTATAAACTAACATATTAGAAAAAAACTCGGAGTAGTTTTAGTCGTGGAGCTATCAGGTAATACTTGAAAAATTTTAATTGTGTTATCAGAAATTCGCTCATGGATGACACTTGACAATGCTCAATACTAATAATGATCTTGAGAATTTCTCAAGTAGTTTATACGTTTTAATTAGACGATTACAGTAAATTGCACTTTAGATGCACATGCACGGCAATATTTTTATTCAGTTGTAATTTTAAAGCGTATTAAGCAGGTTCCAGTTGAGTTGGGGGAAAAAAAAAATATGGTTTTAATAAAGTCGTTGGGTTTGATCCTGCTCCTAGTGCATTGTATTAGTGCTATTGATGAGTCAGTAAATGCTTCAGTACCACGTAGTTGCTATAGTTGTGAGGGTATCAAATTGTCAACGTACGACAAGCGTTAATGTGACCAGTGTTTGTGGTGATTTGCTGGATATTTGTGTAACCATTTTCGATGGATGTAAGTAAAGTTTAAAAGGAAAGATAGAGAGTTGCATTAAATAGAGTTGCATTAAAAAACGGTATTATTCCATCCATTTTTAGTTACGGTCGCTGCCAAGGGTTGCCTAGCCGATTTATCTGAAGCGCATCGTTCGAAATGTGAGCAGCGTAATAATCCGGAGTGCTATAAATGCTTTGGTCAAATGTGTAATAACAAAGGACGTGCCGATTTTAAATGTATAACTTGCAATTCTAAGGATGTAAGTTGTCTCTTTTTTCGGCATATACTATGTAATAATTAAATTTTTAAATATTTTTAAAGCAAAAAAAATGTATAGATGATACCAGTAGCATGACTGCTGTACAGTGTTCTATTCCAACTGCCACTAATTCTTATTGTTATGTACGTGATGCTGGCATAAATGATATTTCACGTGGCTGTTCCATCGATCTAGAACATCAGCTAGACTGTCTCAAGGATAAAGCATGTGCATTATGTCTTTCGCAGGATGGTATTGCCTGTAATTCGTTTGAGCTTATGGGTCCAAAATCTGCTGCAGCACGTCAAATGTTCACTTTAAGTTTGAGCGCGTTGAGCTTATTGCTCATTTTTAATTTATTTAAATAAATAAATAAATGCAGCAATTGTTAAATTACAACTAAAAATGAAATAAAATACTCGTACAGCAAAATAATTAATTATGATTGTATGAGGCACTTACCCAATACAACGCAATTCAGTCATAAATCATGCTTATCGTATTTTTTTTTTTAAACTAGTGAGACTCTATTTTATGTGTATAAATTGTTGGGAGTTAAGGTAAATTGATTAAAATTGCATTATCTAACCATAAAAACAGATTTAAGACTACTTTTTGGTTTGTTTATCAGGGAAAAAAAATGGATTAGATTTATTTGTAGTTTGTATTTTTTATTGGCCGGGGTTTTCCGGTAACTACGTAAAAGATTGTTGCCTGGGAGAGACTGGTCAAATAAAAAAAAAACACATAAATAAATAAAATTCTACACGTGATAAGCTTTCCATTTGACCAAGTACAAATTGTACGGAAGCTTCATGCGATTGTGGTCTATATGAGTTTGGGATGTATACTAAGAAAAACATTGGCTTTGCATTGCGCTTAATATAGCATGACAACTGACCTAGAAAATACGTCCGTTCAAGGTGTTTAACCCTATTTTTTAAATTTATAGTTGTCCAATCTGAATATATGTATCGAAAATTTTAAGTTGGGCAGAACTAAATATTTGATCCCAAGCCTACCATCCGCATGTTAATTTATTTTTGTGCCTATATCGCCAATCCCTGTTTTTTTCAATATTATTCCTTTGGGATCCTCCAATTTTTTTTTTAATTTTTATGCTATACTACGTATAGTATATATTTTTTTTATTACTCGGTACCCGCTCGACTCCAATATTAGTTTTAAGTTTCGAAAATTTCGTGATTGATTCAGGATCACGCTCTTTGATAGATGAATAAAGTAACAATCACTACTTAATTTAAAATAGTGTTCTGAAATTGTATAAACTATTTTTTTCTAGGTTAGTGTTTAAATAAATTTATTATTTTCCGTTCAGAAATAATTGTGACAATTTAAGGTTAAGTAATAAAAAGTTTCAATACAACCTTGTGCTCCGAAACTGACTCATAGGACAGCTGGACGGACAATTGGCAAAAGCAAATCGCATCGATTATTAAAATTAATATTTTTTTTTTTTTGGGTGGGCATAAAAGCAAAAAAGTGGAACAAGGGGAGAAATGCAAAGCACTAAAGCCAAACGCAAATAATTTTTTTTTATAGAAGAGAGCGTATCTGGTATAGGAAAATTTTTAAGTGCACTTTTTTTATTCAAGTGTTTACTATGTTATCGCATTTGCAGCAAAACACTTTATGTCATTTTTAAAGTTTTAAATTGTTCTGATAAAAGTTTATAAAGCCCCATGCACCCGGAACGGTTTCTGTTAAAATTCTAGACAACATGCAGAAGTCACTATTCTATATTCAAATATTGCTGCTATCGTTTGCAGCGCTAGATTTGGTACATGGTAATATTTTAAGGACATGCCAGAGCTGTGAAGGTGTAAAATGTCAACGCACCTCATACAATCAAACAGTGCAATGCGTTGATTTATTGGATTACTGTGTCACCATCTATGATGAGAGAGGTAAAGGCACTACAAACCTATATTTTTTTTTTAAAATAGAAAATATATAAATTTTTCGTATTACAGCTCAAGTTCTATACAAAGGCTGCTCATTGGAGATACCGACTAAGCTGCGTCAACACTGTGAATCACAAAATCCAAAATCCGCTGCTGCTTGCCATAAATGCAATACGGATCGTTGCAATAATGTTGGGACCATAACATACTCCTGTTTACAATGCGATTCAAGCAAGAATGGCGATTGTACAAAGAATCCCAATGCATTAACTGCCAAACGTTGCGAGGCGCCAACGGCACCCAACTCCTTTTGCTATGTGCGTTCTTCTGGCAACAGTGTTACCCGTGGTTGTGCTACAAACATCAACGAACAGCAAAAATGTTTGGTAGATAGCAGTTGTTTACTCTGTTCTCCGGGAGATATTCGTAATTGTAATAATGTAGACATAGCCGCACTAAGAACTACGCCGGCTTGGGAGTTTTTTGAAATAATTGTAATACATTTGTATTAAATTTATTTAAAATTTTAAAAAAATTTATTTTTTTTTTTAAATTTTTTTTTTTGGTTTTTTTTTCTATTTTTTAATAAGTTTGCATGGTATAAAAACATTTTAACCATATTTGAAGCCATCTTTATAAATCATTTTTAACAAACTTTGAATGTTTTACTAGGGGGGGGGCAATTTTTTTTTAAAAACTAAAGGCCTAGAAAATCTTTTGTTTAAAACACCCAATTTTTATAAAACTGGCGAAAAAAACAGACGGACAGACGGACGGACGGACGGAAGAAACGACAACGACAACAGACGATGGCTAAATTCATTAAAATAAAAATCTTAAACTAAACAAAAACGAAAACCACACAGTGTAACAAAAAAGAACAAAATCGAGAATTAGTTTCATTTCAAAAAGCGTCTGGAATAGCTGCAATGCTAACTGATAATCTTTTTAGGGCAACAATCGAAACCCATCTAGAAACGTAGCAGTTACCTGGACACCAAGTTGGTGTGCAGTGAATTTAAACTCAATTTGATATCTGAAATGCTAAAAAACTTATCAATAAAGTACAGTTCCTCAATTCCTGACAATTATATACCCAAATTCATAAAACAGAAATAAAATAATTCACTAAATTTTTACTTATTCTTATTTGATTTGTTGGGGTTTTATTTATATTTGTAATAGCTTAACTCTCTAAAATAAAAATATATAAATTTAACTGATTATTTATTTTTCCACTGATTTAAGCTTCACAAATTGTACTTTGGAATCTTTCAAATCAGTAATTCTCTTTAAATTTAAAAATAAGATTATCTATTCGCATAAACGCTTGTATACAGGAAATTTATGAAATCTAAATTTAATTTAAAAGTCGAATATTAAAAGAATAAATTTGATTATAGAATTTTTGTATTTTTTGGAGAGTTTCATTTGATTCTTGGAATTTGTTCAAGGTAACAATTAAACGCGTTAATCAGTTTTCTTAAAATCTATTTTTTTTTTTTTTTTGTGGATAATCATTTGTAATCTTACAATCCAAAAATTTGATAATATAATATAAAGAAATCTAATTCACGGCATGAAATATAAATTTTTCCTTTTTTTCTTTAAGTTACATTTTTTGAGATTAATCCAATGAGGTAAGTGTGAAGGATAAGTCTAATGATCTAATGCTATTTTTAATTTTTGGACCATATAAAGTTGTCTATAGGACTTTTAAGTAAAATTTTTTTAAAATACTTTTCGAAAGAGTTCAAGTTATAGCATGTGAACTGCTTAAATCAACTTTTATTTATTCAATGTAGGACCTCCCCAGTGCAACTTTAATTCCAAACTAGTCAAATTTGTGTGATACTAGTCATTAATTTAACGTAAACAAATCCTGTAAATAATGTTTAAGTGTTTAATAAACATCACAAAATCTAATAGAGTGTCAATAAAACAATTTTGTTTAACTCAATCAACTATTTGCTTTTAGTAAACAATTAAAATTTAATAACAATAAAAACAAACTTGAAAATGTGGATGGAATTTTTTAAAAGCATTATCTTTAATAACAAAAATTTACAGGAGAACAAGTTATCATAAAAGCACCGAAGCTTCAATACTTATGATTCTTAAATAAAGTTATAAAATAGATATATTTTATTTCGGACGGACGGATCTCAAACATTTTATTAATAACTCCCAAACTTTTGATAGAAAATTGTATTTCCTTTAATTTAATGCTAATTACCTTAATATCGGATGGGTACATTCAAAGATATGTGCAATTCTTTTTATAACTCAAACAATTTAAATTTCGCTATATCTCCAAAACTGGCCTACTTTCTTAATATCTGACGTCATATTCGGACTTTCTGCATGTTACAAATCTTGTAAAAAAATTAATATACTATTCAAACTATGCATGCCAAGTATTGTATAAAGCAACGTAAACATATACTCAAGTGGAATTTGCAATGTTTATATAAAGTCGCCATCTATTGCGATTTCCTAACACTACACTGTAGACCACCTATCTGCTGAATGCAATGTTTAATAAAAACACCTAAAAATGTTTAAATCTGGATTAAGTGGTCTTAAAGCACTCTGCTTAATATTATTAATACTGTGTTTTTCAAATGATATCCTTGAGGCACGACAATGTCAACAGTGTCGTGGCATTAATTGTCAACGTATAAACTATAAACGCACTGTAAAATGTGCAGATGACTTGGATGTCTGCGTTAGCGTATTTCAGCAGCAGACACTACAGGCACAGGATTGCCTTGGCGAACTTGACGCAGAGGCACAGGAGAAATGTATGCTGCAAGATGGTGAATGCGTGCTTTGTGATACGGATTTGTGTAATAATCTGGGACCAAGTTATTTTGAGTGCATACAGTGTGAAGGAAGAATGGTAAGCATGTTTAAAAATAAAAAAAAATATTAAAATTAAAATGTATTTTATTTTTTAGAATACAAATTGCTATAGCAATGCAGCTGCTTTGGAAACAAAACGTTGTCCAGTTTCTTATACGAATAATGTATTTTGTTATACTGAAGCCAATAACAATTTTATTAAACGTGGCTGTACTGCAGATCTTCAACAGCAATTAGCATGTTTAAATGATGTAAATTGTTTACTTTGTTCGCCATATGAAATGGAATCGTGTAATCGTGCACAAATTGACGTGTATAATGGAAATAATGATACAACAACAACAACGACCACAACAACAGTACGACCTGAGACGACTAAGACACCAACCATAACGCCAAGCGTAAGACCAACAACACAAAGTCCAAATGAAACTACTCCAACAACAACAACTGAAGTACCAAAACCTACAGAAGATCCTGGTGATTCTGGCAATGTGCAATATCTTTCAAAATATTGCATTTTAGCATTATTGATTACCTCAACTTTAAATTTTTATTAAATTTATATAAATATTATATTATAAAACATAAACATAAATATTGCATGTCATAAAAACAAAAATATTTTTACGGTGTTTTGTCATGAGAATTGTATTTTAAGAGAACTAAAATAACAACAACAATTAAATTCATAAAATTAAATGAGGAAAAAAAATGTTTAGATGGGTCAGAGATGTGGAATAATTCAACTTAATAATTATTTCAACATGTTTCTGAGCCGCCCAAAAAGAGAGTGATAGATATTGAGCCTATATTTTTTTACCATGCAGAACACTGAAAAAATTAGTTGCATAGTTTGTAGGATAAAGAAATGCATTCCTCGGATACATGGTGAAATAATTATTTAGTTGACTTATTTCACAGCTTTGACCCATTAAACTTTTTCAATTCAATTGAGAGCGACTAAAGCATAAGAGCGAAATACGAACAAGAGAGAGGGACTGACAATTTAATGGATCGACAATAGATAGAAATTAAGTTCAATTTTGTGACCTTGTAAGGAGAGGAATCTTAGAGGCAGGTCGGATTCGTATATGCCTATAATTTTTAATATGTTTTCTAATAAATGCGCTCTATATTTGTCTGAAATAAACATAAATTTTTATATTTGACAAACATTTTATAATGTCGATTATTTCGCATTTGTTGTGGCCTTAAAAAAAGCGCAGTTAAACGCCTTCTGTAGAACTAATTTATAATATACCGAAAAGCATAATCATTTTATGTCGCCTAATAAATTGCGATAAGAATTAACACATATGTACAACTCTTTAACGATAAACATATATCATAAATATAATATAACTTTACATATATATTTTCTTACTTGAAGGCAATTTTAGTTTGACTTTCTTATTTTTAATTGGTTCGGATTAAGCATAACGATAAGGTATTTTAAGGATTATCTAAGAGTTAACTTAAAGCAAAGATTACCAAAATTATTTTCAGTAAAAAAAAAAAAAATTGGAAAACTTAATAGAATGGGGTTTTTTTTTTTTTTTTGCATTAGTCATTAAATAAATAAATCGTTGGATATACAAGTATATAAGTCAAATTGATTAAAACAATTGAAATATGAACCCATTGTAAATGCTATCTATATTTTGGATGAGTAATCACAGACATTATTTTAGATGTACAAAATATTATTATTACTTTAATATTTTGTCTAGTGTCCATTATACAGCATATATTTATATACATATGGTATACTATATGAGTATTTGTATATGGACTCAATGCAAAAAAATTTACAGCTTTTATTGCGAGTGTTCGACAAAATTTACCTTAATTTTTACGAGTATGTATTTCATTCATTTTATGGACTAATCCGAAAATCTAATCGGAAAATATTAATAGCCACATTTGTTAACTTATCTACTCTAATAAACATGCCATTCGATTTTATTCATAATATTGGCTCATTGGCGTAGATGGAATTGTGTTTTGAGGTCTTAAAAGGGGTCTCAAATTTTTATTTAATTTATTTTTTTTATTTTTATTTTTTTTCCAAAAAAACCAAAATTGCAAGTAAATATCCGTCAATTCGAAAGGGGAGCTCGAACCATTTTTTTTTTCGAAAACTTTAAAGATTTTTAAAAGTGTTAAAAGGTTCATATTGAATGATTTATACACAATAATAATGGACCAAAATAAACCAAGCTTGAAATTTGAAAATAAATAATAAATAATATTTAAAATAAATTCGCGAAAATTATTATATTAGATATTTTCAATTATTTCTTTTCCATTTAGGAGCATTACCCATTGTTGCGCCTATGTTTAGGTATTAACTTGGAGTGCGCTACAACCGAGAATGGGTATATTAGTTCTGTTAAAGGGTGTAAATATAATATATTATAGAATTTAATACATAATAATGAAAATATGACCCAAAGGCATTAAAATGTTGACAATATTTGAGGTATTATAATATGGTTTTGGATAGCCCACTTGTGGGTGTATTAAAATTGACCATACTTTATTCTTGTTGTGCTCAGAGATTAACTTTGTAACAATTTGGTATTATTTGAACGTGATTATGCGAAGCTAAACAAATGAATGTGTGAGAGAGACAACTCAAATTGATAACGGGTTTTTTTTATATTACAGGATTTATGTTATTGTATTTTCGGACACAAAGAAATAATATGACAATGTAGGGTAACAAATATTTGTATTCTATTCGAACCGGTTTTTATGCTGATTAGCATGTGTGTAAGTGTGAGTGTATGATTTTTAACGTTATAAATAACATCGATCGCAATTCGCCAGTATCGACGCGATTGCTTTTATCGGGCAAAGTGTTACGCGATTATAAAGTAATACCGACAACCATTGTCAACGATAAGCAATAGAGCTGGTTTTTTTACTCTTTACCCGTGGGAAATCTATAAAAGGCGTTATTCTCATTTCAGCCAAATCAGTTGGCCGAATTTTTTCAAACGTGCGGCCAAAATGTTGCCGCCAAAATTATATAGTGCCGGAGTAGCGCTACTACTTTTGGTACTGTGCACTTCTAGTCGAATCGGTAGGTCGTCGTCGTTTATGACAAAAAAAATAGAAGGATAATACTAAAAGGATTATAGTTAAGCTGTTGCTATTGTGTTAAAAGTGATAATTAAGAATTAAACAAAAATAATTAAAATTAAATGGAATAAATACAAAGTGAATTATATAATAGGAACCATATGCAATACTTTAATCTTTAATCTGAAATAATCGAAAAGTGCAGCAATAAAATTAATTATATAAGAATGGTGATTTTTTTAATAATAAAAAACGTGAAATATATACCAAATTTTTTTTGTTAAAAAGAAAAATTATTAAATGAACGATGAACTGTTATCAAATACTTAAAAGTGCATCAAGTGGTTTTTTTCTGTTTAGTCTTTGGTGATACCAATATTATGGATTAGATAAAGTATAAATCATTTTATATTTATAAAAAAAAATTAAATCACAGTGACTAAAATCATGCAAGAAAGAACTGTATGGCTTATGTTGTGAATTTATGACTGTTGCGGATGTGACGTTACGAACATTACAATTTTTATCAATTTGCTTTCTATATTAAAAAAAAAAAAATTTGATGTAATTGAAACAACTACAACAACGTGGTAGAACCCATTTAAAATATACCTATATGCTCCCTAAATTTTCTTTTCGAAACACGTCAATTTTAGTGTTAAAGGAAATTTAAAAATTCTTGATTTGCTCGACGAGACGAATCGATCTAGCCATACAGTTCTGTCCATTTATCCGTCTGTCTGCTTATTTTTAGGCATTTCATTTTGTCAGTTTTAAAGATATGAAGCTGAAATTTGGAACTTAAGCTTTTCGCTATAACGACTAAATCCAGTATGAAAATACAAAGTGTCATGCCCATTTTTAGGAATGGACCTTCCAATTTTGTATTTGGCATCAATATTGAGTCTAAACTTCGGTTGTATTAAACCATTGAAAATTATTCTTTTAGCGAAAATAAAAATAAAGAAGTCAAAATGCAAAGTTTTGAATGGTTATTTCACAATTTAAACGATAAGAACGCTTGATCAAGAACATGTTTACTGTGTTTTCGATATAAAAAAAAAAAAAACTTAGGAAATTAGTTTATACCAGGATCATAAATATTTTGAAAAGTTTACTTGCTATACATAGCAAACTTCAAAACATACAAAACATTTATTGACGTTGTTAAACAATTTATTAATTTATGACTGCGATAAAACCGAGCAAATAAAATTAAAGAATAAGTCAAGTCGACGTTTAGTAATAAATTATCATGATAACTGCCATACGTATACATATGTAGTAGCGATAAGCATTACCTTAACGATCGGTTTAAATTTAAAATATTTCGATAAAAATATGCTTTACAAAATGCATTACACTGAAGTGTCACGGAAGTATTTAAGGCTTTTAAGCAATTCAATTATCAACTCAGTTCTGAGCGGTAATTAAGTTTTTATAATCGTTTTTTTTTTTACAGCGGAGAGCACACACAGTTTTCATACGGGCCCCATAAATTGTTATGTCTGCGATAGCGCAGAGGCATGCGCCGCCAGTCTAGGAACGGTACGCAAGTGCGATAACAATGATGCACAGAATTGCACAGCGGTTTTTGATGCTACCGGAAAGGTGATACAACGTGGTTGCAGCGATGCACTGAAGGATCAATGCGAAGTAGCGGACAACAGTTGCTATGAATGCCGTTCGCATGGTTGTAATACACAAAAAGACAAATGCAGACTTGATCGATTGTTTGGTCTGTGATTCGCAGGAAAACGCTGATTGTGTCTTCAATGTGGCATCTGTGACTGAAACACGAAAATGTGATAAAAGTTGTATGACAGTTCTATATGCACGAACCACTGAAGTGAATTCACCATTTGAGCTAGTACGTAGCTGTCTCGATGATCAGGATCTCGATGAACGTGAGGATTGTGCCGCAGGCAGCGATGATAAATGTAAAGCTTGTACAGGAGCGAAATGTAACACCGTAGAATTGGGCGAACGCAGCAGTTGTAATCAGTGCAACGGTGAGGACTGTGCTAATCCAGAAAAATCTGAAACCTGTCGCGCAGTTGCTGCCGAAAAGGAACAATGTTTCATTGAATTTGATGAGGATGATAAAATCGAGCAGTTGGGTTGTAGTAGCCAATATGATGTGGCAGAAATTATTGCACTCGTCGGTAACAAGCGTCTGTGGCAGTGTGAGGGGTGAGAATTGCAATGTAAAAGAGGCATTGCCCAAGGCACAAAGTTGTGCTATTTGTAGTTCACGTACGGATCGGAATTGTGCTACTGCGCCGGAATTGGTTGAGACGAAGGATGAATGTAAAGCAGTTACGAATACAGAATGTTATGAGCGTATATTGGAGAGTATGTATTGTAGTTGCAAAGTGTTTAAGTTGATTCAAATTAAATTCTTTATCACAGATGGTCATACGGAACGTGGTTGTGCCGCTAGTCTGGAGTCGGATGATTTTTATAATTGCACTACCAATGCCAATAGCACAGCTTGTAGCACTTGCAGCGGTGCTGATTGTAATACAAAGGTAATTTGAATATATATTTTCTTCATTTTTGAAAAGCATTCTAATGCATTTCCATGTTTCCAGATACATCCAGTTGATCGCCTTACTTGTCACGTTTGCAGCTCGGAAGACGATGAAAACTGTGAAGTTAAGCCTGATGCAACACAGCATTGTCTGCTTTATACGGTCAACGAGAAATGCGTTTCATCAATCAATAAAAATGGATACACAGTGCGTGGCTGCAGCTCTGAAGTTGTATGCGATCCAAGCGATAAAAATAATTGCCTTAGCTGTGAGGGTAGTAATTGCAATACTGCAAATTTAAAGCGTAAATCCGATGGCAAACCAGGTCAGTGGCAGCCACTTCCCTTGAAGTGTTTGAGCTGCAATAGCGTTGAGAGTTGCGCCGGTAATGCTGCATCAAATGTATGCGCTGAGCATGAATATTGCATGACTGTTTTCGATGCATCCGGCGCAGTCGCTGCACGTGGCTGTAGCGATAGCGTTGAAAACGCACACGGCAACTACTGTAATAGCAACTCGGAGAACTGTCATAATTGTAATTCGAATGAGTGCAATGTTGCCACAAAATCAACCGATTATGTTGAATGTATTTACTGTGATTCCTCAACGAATCCAGAATGTGCCACTAATCCCGATGCGGTTGCTGGCAGACGCAAGTGCAATGGACAGTGTATGACAGCGCTGAAACAACGTGCGAATAGCACAGTTTATGATTTGACACGCAGCTGCCTGGATGACAAGGATGTGGCTGATCAAACGATTTGTAGCAGCGGTAGTGATAAGGAGTGCAAAGCTTGCTCTGGTGCTGCCTGCAATACGGACAAATTACCGGAAGCGCGCTTGTCTTGCTACGCTTGTGAGGGTTCAGATGCATGCGCGGAAGATTATGAGCAATTGGAGTGTTCGAACTATAGTCCAAATGATAAGTGTTTCATGTTATTCGATCAATTTGATGGTGTTACTAGATTGGGCTGTCTGTCCGATTTAAGTGAAGCGTTCATCGATCAAAATCTTCATTTATTACACATTTGTGATTCGGGAAATAATTGCAACTTTTACGATAACATGCCAGTGCCCACCAATTGCGTTCAGTGCAAATCAAATGAAAGCGAAAGCTGCGCTACCGATCCTACAAGCGTTAATGAGATTGTGACTTGCGCTGCTGGAGCGCATACTGGCTGCATGACACGTCTGTTAAGTGGTATGCAATGATTTTTTGCTTAATATTTTTGAGTGGAATTAATAGAATCCATTCTTTTTTTTTAGATGGTTCGACACAACGTGGATGTGTGAATAGCTTGGCAACAAATGATCTCAAGAACTGTTTGCTTGGCAAAGGTAACTGTGAGCATTGCAAGGAAGGATTATGCAATCGAGAGGTAAGTTTCGTGCATGTTACAAATGCGTTTAAAATTTTTAAATATTTATTACTCCTGCTTAGATATATCCTGCCGATCGTCGTCGCTGTCAACGTTGTAGTTCCGAAACTGATCCCTCATGCACAGATGCTCCGGCAGCTGCTTCAGTCTGTCCACGCTACCGTGCCGATCAACAGTGTGGCACAAAATTGGTCGATGGTCATACATATCGTGGTTGTGAGACCGAATTTATTTGCGATGACAGCGATAAGCAGTATTGTCGCATGTGCTCCGGCTCCGACAATTGCAATTTCGTCGATTTGTTGCGTACGAATATTGGCTATCCGGGTAATTGGCAGACGCCACCAGTCAATTGCTATACTTGCTCTGGCGATGCATGCAAAGACGGTGCATTGGGTTCATTACAAAAGTGTGCCGGCAACGATAGGCAAAATTGTGTAACTGTATTTGACGAAAGCGGCGCTGTAGTACAGCGCGGTTGTTCCGATGCCCTGTACAGTAGCGATTTGAGTTTACACTGTGACAAGAATCCAGACTCATGCAAATTCTGCAAGTCCACCGGTTGTAATAATGCCAAAGCGTTGGATGTTTATGTCGATTGCCTGATTTGTAATGGTGCTGAAAATGCTGACTGTGTCACAAAGCCTGACGATCTTAAACGCACCGTGTCCTGTCAAAAGACCTGTTACACAGGATTGTATCCGCGCAATAGCTCAGACGCTACATCAGCACTAGAACTTTCCCGTGGTTGTCTTGATGATCTAGAGTACGATGATCGTGATGATTGTCTTAACGGTGATCTAAAGTATTGTAAATCCTGTGTAGGTGAATCGTGCAATAAAGTTAGTATACCGGATAGTAAACGTCTTAGCTGTAACTACTGTGATGACGATGAGTGTTCGACGCAAACGTCAAAGACATGTACTGCTTACAGGGAGAATGATCAATGTTACATACACGTTGGTGACATGCGTATTGAAAGCATAGGCTGCGCTAGCGATTTAGAAACGGCTTTCCTAAGTAAAAATTACCGAGATATACAGCTATGTGACGGAGATAACTGCAATCTGGTAGAAGAGCTTAATACAAAAGGCACGTGGTGTAACTATTGCCGCACCAATTGGACTATACTAGCAGGAACCTGTGCTCAATCGGGAGACGCACTCTCTGCTATGTGTCAGCATTATTTATATCCAGATTGCATAACACACATTTCTGAAGGTAAGATCTAGATAACTTTGATATTAAGTTTCTATCTTAAACATAATTAATGTTTGCTCATTAAAGATGGCGTCTTAACACGTGGTTGTCTTATGGATACAAGTGACGAACTCTTTGAAGATTGTCGGAGCGGCACAAGTGAAACATGTAAAACTTGTAACGAGGATTTTTGCAACAATGAAGTATATCCAGAGGATCGTCTTAGTTGTTTGAAATGTGACTCGAACAAGGATGGAGATTGCGAGAAGAATCCCGGCGAATATACCAAATATTGTACTGCATATGATAAGGAAGATGCTTGCGTCACCAAAGTTGAACGTACACGCACAATACGGGGCTGCAAGTCAGCTGTGGCCTGCGATCCCGAGAATGGCAATTGTCGCATTTGTGAAGGTGCTAACTGTAATTCGATCAATTTGTTGGCTAATTATGTTGGAGAGCCCGGCAATTGGCAAGACTTGCCGCTCAGCTGTCTTACTTGTGACAATGAGGCCGACTGTGCCAATGGCGGCGGAACATCGCAAAAATGTGAGAACAACAACAAGCAGGTTTGCGCGACTGTCTTCAGTGATGAGAGCACTGTTGTCAAACGTGGTTGCAGCGATGCAGTTGATAGCACACACACCGATTTTTGTGATCTGAATCCGGATAAATGTTTCCGTTGCAAGTCTAACGATTGCAATGTTGCCACAAGCACCACCGATTATATTAATTGCTACTTCTGTGATGCCAATGATAATTCAACTTGCGGTATTATCACACCCACAGCCACGGATACGCGTACACGAAAGTGCCACAAGCACTGCGTCAATGCACTTTATCCACGCAGTTCAGCGGCTGATACAGCGTTCATTTCTACGCGCACCTGTCTTGATGATTTAGAAGCAGAAGATAGAGATGCCTGTATTGCCGGCACTAAAGACGACTGCAAAGTCTGCACCGAAGCGCTATGTAACACAGATCCAATTATAGAAGACCCTAATGAATGCTATATTTGTGCTGGCAACGATTGCCAAGACATAGCAAAACAGACTTGTGCCGCATATCGTCCGAATGATCAATGCTATATTGCCTTTGATGATAAATCCGAGATTGTGTCTATGGGTTGTGTAAGCGATTTCGAACTGCAAGTGGTCAACGAGCTTGTTGGACAGCAGAAGATGCTTTTGTGTAGCGGTAAAACTTGCAATACACCAAACATAGTGCCCGCTCCCAGCACTTGTCAAGCTTGTTATTCTGCAAATGATTCGCGCTGTGCCACAAATCCGAATACTATATTCGATGTCACCACATGTTCACGTTTGCCCTATACTCAGTGCGTTTCCTATATCGATATTAATGGCTACACAAAACGTGGTTGTCTATCCGATTTGGAGGGTGATCACTTCGTCAATTGTCTAAATGGAGATGATCCTTTGTGTGAGGTATGCAAGGACAACAAATGTAACGGATTAAATGTTATTCCAGATAATCGTCTGAAGTGTCATCAGTGCGATTCGTCTACGAATGCCAATTGTGCTAATGCTCCGAATAGTGTAGGTTTTTGTGAACGCTACGTGGAGAATGACTCTTGTGTAACGGCTAAGCTTGGAGATGTCATTGTACGCGGCTGTAATTCAACAGTGAACTGTGAGGATGAAAAGGATTCGCGCAATTGTCGCTTGTGCAGTGGTGCAGGTTGCAATACAATCGATTTGGAGAAGGTTAACGCAGATGGCTCGCCTGGTGTATGGCAACCGGTACCAATAACTTGTCACACGTGTTCTGGCGTAGATGACTGTGCTGCAGGAACTGTATATCGTGCATGCACAGGAAATGTCTACCAGAATTGTATGACCGTATTCAACGGCGATGGTAAGGTGTCACAACGTGGCTGCGCTGATACTGTACTTGCTGAACAACAAGCGTATTGTGATGCTGATGAAAGCAATTGTAAGCGTTGCAACTCCAACGCTTGCAATGTGGCAAACAGCTTAGATGACTATGTAGAATGCTTAGTTTGTGATTCCCAGAAGGATTCCGCTTGTATAGAAAATGCGGCAACGATCACAAAGACACGTCAGTGCTATAAGCAATGCATGACGTCATTGCTGCCATTGTTTGGAGAGGAGAACGATGCTTATAGCACTGTACGCTCCTGTTACGATGACAAGGATCCTGAAGACCGTGATGAGTGTGCAGCTGGCAACGATAAGACGTGCGCAGCTTGTGATAGCGCCAAGTGTAACGTTGATGATGTTCTGCAGAAACGATTGAGCTGCAATATTTGTACGGGCAATGATTGCCAGGATCCAAAATCACAAGTGTGCCCAACATACCGCGAAAATGATCAGTGTTTCATTCAGTACGATGAAAAACAGTCGATTGTTGAATTCGGTTGTCTGAGCAAGTACAGTCATGCAGAGAAGAATACTTTGTTAAAATCGAAGCGTTTGTTGCTATGCGATGGAGATAATTGCAACACATACGAATCCATACCGAATGTTCAAAGTTGTACACTTTGTAGCTCGCGCACAGATACTGCATGTGCCACTAGTCCGAGCAACGTTTCCTCCGAGTCAAGTTGCTCTCTGTCCGGTATACCACAATGCTACAGTCGTGTGCTAACAGATGGCAGTACAGAACGTGGTTGCGTTTCCAGTTTGTTTGATGACGAGTTCCTCAGCTGCTACAATGGCACCTCAAAGTCCTGCGAAACATGCTTAGGTGAAAAATGCAATAATAAAGTGTATCCAGAAGGACGCAGATCGTGTCATGTTTGTAGTTCAGACAACAATGGTTTGTGTGAATCAAGTCCAGCTAGTCTTAGCATTTGTCCGCTCTTTGCCGAGAACGATGTTTGTGTGACCAATTACCGTAATGGTGTCACATATCGCGGTTGTGGTTCTTCGATTGAATGCGATGAAAGCGACTCACGCAATTGCAAAAAAGTGTACAACCGATGGCTGTAATGTCGATGATTTGGCTGGCAGCCACGACGATAACTTTGGTAAGTGGCAGGATCTGCCTTTGACATGTAAGACATGTAGAGGCAGCGATTGTGATGCCGAGGCTACAACGACTTCAGAAAAATGTCAAAATAATAACGAACAGGATTGTGTCACAGTATTCGATGCAACAGGCAAAGTAAGCGCACGAGGCTGCAGCGATGCAGTTGAGCAGGATGAGGGAACTTCCTTCAAATGTAAATCGAATAATTGTAACACTGCAACCGCCAAAGAAGATTTCGTTGAATGTGTCTACTGTGATTCATTCAAGGACATTAATTGTTTATGGAATCCAACTAGTGCAACTCACAAGAAACGCCAATGCCAAGGTGGCTGTATGTCAGCACTCTATCCAGCATATGACGGTGAAAATCCGGCATTAGATATCATACGTACTTGCTTGAACGATAAGGAAGCTGCTGATCAGACAATTTGTTCTTCGGGTAAAGACAACAATTGCGCCGCCTGCACAACTGCAAACTGCAATGTACAACAGCTGCCAGCAGATCGCTTGTCCTGCTACAATTGCGATGGCGAGAACTGTGATGATCCACAGCCAAAACCGTGCGCTACTTATAAAAAAGATGATAGTTGCTACATTTGGGTGGATGAGCAAAATACTATCTCGAAATTGGGTTGCCTTAGCGAATTCCGTAATCAGGACTTGGTGAGCGTTATTAAGACGAAGCGTGTTAGTGTTTGCGAAGGCAACAACTGCAACGAGCCCACGTTGCCGTTGCCAACACGTTGCGCAGTTTGTGACTCCAAAAATGATACTTCATGCGTTGTGAATCCAGGAGCCATTGGAACTTTAAATGATTGTAGCCAAATGCCTTATACACACTGTGTTACTCGTTTGAGTGATGGTAAGTTTTGTAACAGAGAGTTTCGCTGTTGCTAATATATAAACATTTAATGTCTTCCTTTTAATTGTTTCAGATGGTACAACACAGCGTGGCTGCTTATTTGATCTGCCACAGGATGATTTTGCTGCATGTGTGCTCGGTACCAATGGAAATTGCACCATTTGCGATAAAGATGGTTGCAATCGCGAGGTATGTAAAGCTATACACTAAGAGAACTTCTTAAATGGGCATAGATTTAATTGCAATCTTTTTATTTTTCTACAGATTTTCCCAGCCGATCGACAAGTGTGCTACACTTGTACCTCGGAAGATGACACAGACTGTGAATCTTTCCCATCGTATTCCCTTGCCTGCCCGATTTATAGTGAAAGCGAGAGTTGTCAGACAAGTCTCAGCAATAATATAACGACACGTGGTTGCAGCTCAATTATTGAATGTAATGCAGCAGATTACCGCAATTGTCGCTCATGCCGTGGCTCTCACTGCAACAGCATTGATCTGCAAAATCGTGTCGATGATGGCTTGCATGGAGTATGGCAGAAATTACCGCTTAGCTGTCACAGTTGTTCCGGAGAACACTGCAAGAGCTCACTAGGCGTTGCACAACAGTGTACATTGAATACGGAACAGGATTGTAAGACTGTCTTTGAAGCGGATGGCCTAACAGTACGTCGTCGTGGTTGTTCAGATGATGTGGATGACTATGAGGATCTTTATTGCCGTCAACATCCTGAGCTATGCTTCATTTGTAAATCGAATGAATGTAATGACGCTTGGAATATCACCGAATATAAACAGTGTGCTTTCTGTAACAGTGAAACCGATGCACTGTGTGCCACCAATCCATTAAATGCTGGTTTTGCAAGCCGCTCTTGCAAAGGGGAGTGTATGGTTGCATTGAACGGAACTGAACTGATACGTTCCTGCTTGGATGATAAGGAATTGTACGATCGAGATGCATGCAAAACTGATGCCAGTGGCAAGGAATGTGCCAGATGCGAAGGTGCACAATGTAACAAGTTCGTCTATCCCACTGATCGTCTAAGATGTCACGTTTGCACCGGTGGAGCATGTACCTCAACCGTTTCAGAGTATTGTCGTCTTTATGACGAGAAAGACTTCTGTTTCGCGAAATTCGAGAATGGCTTAGTTGATACTATGGGTTGCGGCACTGCACACAATAAAACCGATTTGGATCAATGGGAATCCGATAACAAACTGTATCGCTGTACTGAAAACGATTGCAACGATCCAACTCGTCTACCAGCAAGTGGTGTGTGTTTGTCTTGCGATTCCAGCCAAACTGCAAATTGTGCACAGAATCCGACAGCAGTGACAACAACTGAAACTTGCGCCTTGCCGGTAGGCGACTGCGTAACGCGTGTTAATGCAGGTATGTGAAATGCAAGCTACAAATTTGAACTCATAATATATAATATTTATTTTATTAACTCACAACACAGCTGGTCACACACTAAGAGGTTGTCTCAGTGGCTTGAATACGAACGAGCAAAACACTTGCGTTGCAAACGGTACCTGCGCTAAATGCTCCGGAGATAGATGTAATACGGATATCTTCCCGGCAAATCGACGCAAATGTCACATTTGTAAATCTAATCAGGATCTAACTTGCGCTAAAGATCCGAATGCCGTCAACATTTGTCCAATCTATGTGAATAATGATGGCTGTGCTGCAAGAAATGTGGATGGCATCATTGAACGTGGCTGTCAGAGTGATTTCACCTGTGATGCCAACGACGCAAAACACTGTCAAATGTGTAATGCGGATAACTGCAATACGGCTGATGTTCCGGGTTCGGCACATTTGATTAGCGGCAGTTTAGTACTCACGGTTATACTGGCACTTGCAACCTCGATGGGTTTTAATTCATAAATGTAAAGAAAAAAAAAACGTTTTAAATGCCACTGTCCGCACTGAACAAATTTTTCAAATTAGCCAATAAAATTGCCAAAAGTTCATTACACATTTCAGAACAGAATGACATAATTAATAATTATAATTTCTTAGTTTTAGCTTATTGTATAAAATGATAATTTAATAAAAAGTGTTAACTATTCTTAAAACTTAGCACTAAATAAAATTTTTAAAATATTACAACTAAAGCAATTATTTTTCAAAATTTTTTCAAACTTACTTTGTGCGCATAGGCCAGATGCCAGGTGACATTGAATGCTGTCCCCGAGAGTAGCGATGTGCGTATGGAACCTGTGAAAAGATTAAATAATTTATTTTATATTATTAACTTTAACTATGAATGTCTCTAAAACTAAGATAGTCCATTAGTTTATGAAATGTGTACCTCATATTTATACTGACTTTTTACTATTTCCCAGATAAATTGCTAACTACAGCGTTAGTTCTGGCATTCCAAAATATAAACAAATTGCAGCATAGAAATAATGTAGAACAACTTGATTGCTGACTTCTGTTCTGTTTAAGATACAAGTGCACTTGGCAATCAAATTGGTGCAACTATGCATCAAAAAACATGTAATTAAATGTGTGCATTCGTTCAGGTTGAACTGGTTTTGAGTTCAGTTCAGTTTTATGAGTATTATTCTCAATATTAGATAGAAGAGGCGTAACTTTGCATTCAAAGACTGCAGTGCGCTTGCAAATCATATTCCGACTTGTATTATTATTTTCTTTTCTTTTTTAAATAAATATATGCAACTGTTTGTAATAAATTTCAGTTCTTTGTTAAAGTGACTATTTACAGTTCATAAGGATTTACATTCGAACACATTCAAACACATAGATGTCGCTCTTGGCTGCTGAGATATGGTTTGCGTCTTAGATATCATCTGATACACATCAAACAAAACTTTTATGACAAGAACCCCAAAATTTTTGGTCATTTTGTATAGGGACTATATGATAAAGTAATCTAATCTTTATTTCTGATTCTTATCAAATCTATATTCTACACATGCACAACATGGGCTGGCTGCCCACTCGCTTCATTTATTTTAAAAAGAAAATCATTAATGTCTTTTGGAAGACCATAAGAACTATACAAATGTATCTACTCATTCTATAGCAAGAAAATTTTGTAAAAAAAAAAAAATGAAATGTTTATAAAAATTTCACCATTTCGGAAACTGTTAACATTTAAAGCCCAAATAAGCTGACATGTCAAAGTGTGAAATTTTAATTTAAAGAAAAAAACTGCCAAATCACTTAGACTAGCTACTACACTGCAGCTGCGCAAGACATCATTTTCATTCACAAATATTTGAGATTGCCATTGATGAAGATGAGATGATCTGCGGTTAAAGTTGCTACATCAGCAGCTGCCACAAGTGTGTATAAAAGTGAAAATCTGTTGACCATAGCTCTAGGTTTTCTACCTCTTCACTCTCTTTGACTTCCACAAATGTATTTAACAAGTTTTCTATATATATAATTTTTTTTTTATTTGCTGTGTAGGTCAAACAAGTTGCTATGAGGTTTTCCATTGAAGCATCAACTCTCGCTTTGATTGCATAATGCAAACACACACATTGTCAGATACAAATATACAATAAGTTAATGCCTATATTGATTGTGAGATGCATTTTATTTGTTGAATTGAATGCACCTGCGAAATGTTTCTTCATAAACAGTGCTAGGTAACTTTGGATATTCCATGAAGTAGTTATATGTATATTCTCGATCAGCTCCTAATAAAATGATGACAACTCTGCTACGCTACTTCTTCTTGTAACGTATAAAAGTTTTAGGAAATAAAGTCAATAAAAGTTATCAAAAATCATATCAGTATATTCAGTTAAATTAATAATACCTATCAATATCAAAAATCAAATTTTCAAACTGGATTTAAGTGGGTTAAGTTGATATAAAGAGCAGAAGTACATTCATCTAGATATGAATGGTTTTTTTTTTTCGGCGATATATGTGCTACAATAATAAATATAAATCAAGACAAAAAGTGGGCGTGTTTAATTTTCATTGTGGAGATTTTACATATATAAAAATGACCAAGACAAAAATGCTTTATAATGTTTGAGAAATTAGCAGGTGTTTTCTCCTGCTGATTTTTGGTTTATTATTTTCTTATTATACGATTTGTTATAAAGCAAAAATTAAAAAAAAAAAAAAAAAAAAAAAAAAAAAAAAAAGATACATCGCGCGAAAGTTGTTCACCTTTGATTGGAGGCTGGAGAGCAGCATTGTTGCCGTTATGCTTGAATTCGGTCAATGATTCGAAAGTCTAGCTAAACTTGAGTATCCGCCTATCTGTATGGGTGACGTCTATACAGACACTGCAATCGTTTTATTCGATTTATAATTTGATTATACAAGTTAAAATTTGTTTGATTGTTTAGAAGGTGTTGATCATTTTTTATTTATAAGTCAAGTCAATTTATTTTAGTTTAGTTCAAAACTACAAAAAGCCGCAGCCAGTTTATACGAACCACTAATCTCAAAAAAAAAAAAAAAAAGAAGAATGATCATCCACAGTAAACTTAAAAAATAAGTTTTTATGTCTAGATCCTAGATAACAGTTTTGGACAAATTAAATTCTTTCTCGTACCACCCATGCAAATTGTTGCATATTATATTTCTAGCGAGTTTCTGGAGTAAAACGAAACAAGAATGAAACAAATTTACTGGATATAGGGTTTTTTTTTTTAATTCTGTAACTTAAAAGTTGTAAATTAAAACATACTTTGCAAATTGATTCATTTTTCTACGAGTTTAAGCTGAGTTTTCATTGCGTTACTTTAATTTACTTTATACTAATTGGGAATGACCAATGCAATCATTGAGTAATCGAAAATCGAATAAAGTTAAAACAAAACAAATTACAAATGATCTAAAAACAAACAAAGAAACAAACAAACAAATCCTCAGCCCAGTTGGTCTTAACGATTAAAACAATTAAAGCCACAAAGTGCTTTTTCGCTTAACTGCGTTTTTTTCTGTATTGTTGTGTTGTAACAAATCGAAAATACACTTTAAACTATTTTGGTTGTTTTCAAATATAATTTGAAATTCAATGAAATAATGAATATAATTCACAATTAGTTCATTATTTAAAAAAATAATAAAAAAAGGAGTTTAAAAATTATTTTAAAAAAAAAAAATTCAAATTCACATTAATTTAAAACATTATTAAAAAAAAAAAATATATATATAAATAAATAAAATATACAGCGTATTTTTATTTTATTTTAATAAATATAGTTAAAACTAATTGTGAATTATATTCACTATTTCAACGAATAGCGAGAGAGATTTGTAACCAATCAAAAAACGATTTTGTGTGAATCCCCCAAACATGTACTACTTTCTTCCAAGTGTCGCTAAAAGTATTATATTTTCTTCATGCTGTGTACATACATTTCAGTGCAGTGTATTAAAATGAAAATGCCTTACGCCCGCTACAGTTCGTTAGATGCTATTGTTGTGGTTTTTTGTTGTTATTATTGTTGTTGTTGTTGTTGCAATAGCACAAATACAATAATTTACAACAAATTGCCAAATGCCAGTGCCGACATCGTCATTCCTACAATGTTTTGTATATTGCAGCAAGCCACTTGATGCAGCTGAGAAGTTGCAGTTGCAGTTGTTGGTCAACTCAAGCGGACCAAGACGTACGAATTTATAGCCAACTGGTCGCATACTTGTAGGGTTGCCAAAGCGAAATTTTTTTTTATTTCGGGCATTAGTCATTGACGTTGTTTTTGTTGTTATTGTTGGTGTTAACTGTACATGCTACGCAGCATATATGTATTAAGAATAAAAAAAAATAAAATCTTTAAAATAATTAAATAAAATTCGATTATGTAATATGTATCAAGCTAAAAATTATACGTAAATTTTAAACATTGTAGTATGGATCAAATTAATACAGCTTTATTCATCAGTCCTCAACTTGCTAAATTTTTTTTTTTCTTTTTAATTTTTTTTTCGCAATTATTGCATGCAACCGAACGTGTGTATGTGTGTGGTGCAAATTTACGGCATTGCGCATGCGCAGCGCTTCGTTAGGTGGAAGTTACCGCTATTTTATTTTATTATTATTTTTATTTTTACTTTTTTTTTGTTATAGCTACTGCGTTTCGCTTTATGCACCTTTTCTCTTACACTTTGGCTCATGATAGCTTGCTCTCTCTCTCTCTCTCTCACTCTTTCTTTGCGTTTGACAACCATTGCAAGGCGGAAGTCTTTATGTTGCGCACGCCATTTTTGGTTTGTCGTTTTTCTAATTAGTTGCACATGCAAGCAGCTTTCCAATTAGAATAGAATGCACTTTTCAAATGTCATTATAAATTGATTCAAGGTTCGTTAACTTGACATTCTAGCAAAAAAATAAACTAAAATGTTCTAACAGTATTTTATGGTGACTAAGATACAAACATATCCATTGTGAAATATTAATAAAATGTATATTACGGTTTGTCTCTATTACAATTGCTTAACTCAAGTTTGAAGCAGGCATGAATGTGAGCTGTTTTTCTTATGGGTTTTAAAATTTTAAAATGAAATATGCCATACAAATTTGTATTGATAAATTGCTTTGGTACTATATTAAAAACATATAATTAAATTGTATACAACAATTAACAATGAATCTCCCAATAGCTTTAGTCTTTCGGAAACATGCTACAAGGCGCATAAGTGTTACAGTTAAAACATAAATAAGACAAATAAAAGGGCGTAAATCTATGTTGACCTTTATACGTACAAACAATGAAAACTAATCAAATCAAAATCTTGCTAAAAATATAAAGAAAAACAAGAAAGAACGCTGAAGTCGAGTATGCTCGACTGCAAGATACCCTGTACCCAATCTTTATGTACCTTAAATTAAGTCCTATCTTTGTATATACCTTATTGTATTGAATTTTCAAACAAAAACTTGAAAAATTTGGTAAATTTATATGGGGGCTACACCTAAAATTTTGTTGGTCCTACCCCCTATTGGGATATTTTGTTGGGACTATCACATACATAATTTATACTAAGTTTGAACTTCCTACAATAAAAAACAATGACGTTTTGATGCAAAAACCTAAAATTTTGGGGTATATTTGTATGGGGGCTATACCTAAAACTTTGTTGGTCCTACCCCTATTGAGATATTTTGTTGGGACTATCACATACATAATTTATACTAACTTTGAACTTCCTACAATAAAAAACAATGACGTTTTGATGCAAAAACCTAAAATTTTGGGGTATATTTATATGGGGGCTATACCTAAAATTTTATTGGTCCTACCCATATTGGGATATTTTATTGGGACTATCATAGACATAATTAATACTACGTTTGAACTTCCTAGAATAAAAAACAATGACGTTTTTATGCAAAAACTTAAAATTTTGGGGTACATTTGTATGGGGGTACCCCTTAAAATGGGTCTAGAGAAAAACCGTTTGCAAGTGAACACTTGACGGCCCAGGAGAGTCTAAGTTTCAAATATGGTGGCCCTATCTCTTATAGTCTCCGAGATAATCTCTCTCATACGGCAGACAGCAGGACGGACAGACAGACAGACAGACAGACAGACAGACGGACGGACGGACAGACAGACATAGCTAGTTCGACTCCCCTTCCAATGCTGATCAAGAATATATATACTTTATATGGTCTATCTTGGCTCCTTCTGCCTGTTACATACATTCGCACAAACTTAATATACCCTTTTACCCTTTGGGTACAGGGTATAACAAAGTTGGTAATTAAACACAAACAAATTAAAAGATGCAGCTCTAAATTGTATTATTGTAAAAAACTTGATAGACCTTAATGTGCTGAGGTCATAATAAAAAAAAAAATATATAATGCATAAGCTTAAGTTTACATTAGAGCAACAAAATGCGATGCAATTTTAAAGATAAAGATACATTTATGTGAGATACATTTTTTTGTTGCACTTGTGGCCCAGTGCACTAGTTGCACAAAACATAATTAACTGCAGGCAGACATTAAACCTTATAAAAGAAAAAAAAAAAACAAGTGGTTTGGCCCAATATGTATGCGCTTGATAAAGCATAATGACAAAAAAAAAAAAATAAAATTAAAAAAAATAAACAAAAAAAAAAAATAATAAATAAATAAAAAAATAATAATATATAAAAATATGATTTTAGCTGGCGCTCTTACTACTTTTTAATTTTTTTTTTTTTTTTTTGGTTGTATAACAAGCTGCTTTGTTGTGTTTGTTTTTAAGATGAAGTTATGTATCTGTCATCTGTCTGCATGTCTGTCATTGAAGCAGAGAGTATATTATTATTTATATATGTTTTTTTTAATGCACACTTTTTGTAACGCTCACACGCGTAGTTGCGTTATTATTTACAAAAAAAAAAAAAAAAACAAAAAAAGTTTTGTTCATAACCAAAATTTTTTTACGCTACTTCTTTTCAATTGCATCTTGAAAAATTATCTGTCGTCAACTCTTTGTCTTTTACAGATGCTGTAGCTTAACCAAATTCAACAGAAATAGTAAGCTACATAACAAGAAAATTTTTCACAAAATTGAGAGAGCCTAATGCTTTCTCGTTTGCGCTCTCGTGTGGCTTTTTCTAGTACAATTCGTAAATGTCTCACGGAAATTTTTACATGCGTATGCATGTTCGTTACACATATTACGATTTCTATTGTTTTTGGTTTAATCGTTACGTTGGACAAGGAACTTTTCTTTTTTAATAAAACTATTTTTATTCCAATTTCAAAGGGTATTAAAAAATTGTTAAAGCTTCGCACATTAAGTTGTAGTTTATATCGCTGACATAAAATCTATAAAACAAGCGCATATTGCTGCAGGTTATGTACAAAGAAAAAAATTTCGGTTCATGTCTCATGTCTAGTCGCATAGCTGTATTTAATACAACGCGACACAAATCATGCAGCAATAAAACACAGATACACACACACACACATATATATACAAGCATGTATGTATTTATGTATTTTGGCAAACTTGTTGCAAACCTTTCTGTTTGGTTGCTGCTGCTGTGGGATTTTTTTTTGCAAATTTTCGCATGCTGTAATGCAAGTTTTTCCTTTCATCAGCCGCATAAGGTGCAAGTGAAAGTTTTCTTCACTTGTTGCAAGCAAGAAGAAGTTGTTGCACCAATGCAGCAATACCGCAGCACACGCTTTGAAACCGCAATGCAACGCATAGCATCGCAGCATATATCATCATCATCGTCGTCGTCGTCTCCGATCGTCATCACCACGGCAGTCAGTCACTTAGTCAGTCAAAGATTCGTTCGACATTTTTGCCGTTGTTGCTGTTATTCATTGAATACTTTCGCGGTTTTTGCCCGTACACAGCGCGATTTGTGCGACGAGTTCGCTTTCAATTGTGTGAGACGCGTGTTGTGTTGCGTAAAAAAAAAAAAAAGAAAAAAAAAAATGTTGTTTTGCCCCGAAATGGGTTAAACGTGCAAAAGTCGTTGGCTAGCTTGCAGCTGTCTCCATGCTGCAAGCCAATAATGCGTATACGCAACTTTTGTAATTAATAAAACCAAAGCGCAAAGTGGCGCCAAAAAAAAAAAAAAAAAAAGCGGGGAAAACATTGAATTGCATTAAAATAGGAATTAAAGTAAAGCAAAAATGTTGCTGAACTGGTTATAAACAATTTCAAAAACTTCACTTTTCGTTTGCGCATGCGCCAGTAGCACTTCACATATAAGGGCATTTTTTGCGAGTAGGTACTGCATGTGAAATAGATTTGTTAAAATTGAAGCTGAATTTTTTTATAAAATAAAATAGAACAAAATATTATTAAATTAAATAATATTCAAAAAACTATCTCACAATTTATTCAAACATTTTAAAAGTTTATCTTCAAAATTGCACAAGTAATGCGCGCTACGTACTCGAATTGTATAAGCCCGCATAAGCCTACTCGCCGCAACTTGTTGTAAAGTTTTGACCCAGTTATGATGCATATTCGAGCGGTGAACGTTACATTTATGAATTTAGCTGAATATTTTAATTTTATTTATTTTTGTTTTTTTTTTTTTTTACATTCATATTTATGATGCGCACAAATGCATGCAACTTTGCCATTCACTCGCTTTTACACTTTTGGTCGTCTGCTAATTTAATGATATGCAAATTAATTGGTAAGGTTTTTTTTTTTTCAGTTAACGATTGAAAAAAATATTAAATCAAATAAATATTTTATTTTGAGAGCACTAAAACTTAGATACTCTACACGTGTGTAGAAATTTAATCTGCTGAAAATGGTGTTTGAAATTTGCAAATCGATAAATCCCAAAAAAAAATTTCGATAAATTCGTTAAAATGTAGAACTTGACTGAAGTATAAAGCTGTTATCCCCAAGAGATCATATTGGGGGAGCCTCTCACACTATCTAAAAAACACCATTAATATATTTATGTATATTCGCAAGAATCGAAACTTACAGGAAGTTTTCATCAGACAGCTATAAGAGCAGACACTCCATTGCCACGTTGAAGCGAAGTTTTACTGATCACTGCCTGACTCGAAGACATGCTGCCTGACTAGGATTAGAGTCTCATGACTTTTACAAAATCCGATAAACGAAGAGAAGCAAGAGATAATAGAATATGTTCGCTGTTATTGTCCGGCACTGTGCAAAAGACTTTCTATCAGAGGCTTCATTTGGGAGGGGGCGTGGGAGTAGTACGTGTCGTTTTATTTTTAGATTTAGCCCTCATGCAAACAGAACACCTTTTTTTTTTTTTTTTGATTTTTTATATGAAAAATTTTTTATTTAAGAAGCTATTTATGTGGTAAAAAATACATCTTTTGTCAGCCCACCTGTACAAAATCAATTTGGTTGAGATCGGACCACTATAATATATGAAACCGCCTATATGGACCACCTATTTTCTTTTGGTTTTATATGATTTTACTTAAAATTTCTCATACGCTGCTGTCATTCACAAAAAAAAAAAGAAGATACAAAAATTTCTTTCGATCAGATCGAACTAAATTCCATCAATGCCATTGATTAAAACTTTCGTGGCAATACAAATTGTTCGTACCTCCATGTGTTGGGGTTACTAAAGCTTTAGTTCCAACGAAGTTAAAGTTTTTCCTGAGAAAGTAAAATGCTGCACAACAATTTTTCTTTTATTTTTTAGGGTAATATCCACTTTTCGCCAAAGTATCAAATTGAAAAACTTTTTTACACTCATATAAAAATGAATAAAAAAAAAACCCTATCATGCAATCAGTCGGTTGTCAATAATTGCACATACATAAGTAAATATGCTGACCATGTTAACACGATTGTAGCTAAAGTAGTGAACAGTTGGCTCAAATACCAAAAAAAAAAAAAAAATCAATCTTACATAATACTATAAATGAAAAAAAAAAAGTTTATTTATGCTGTTTGCTGCTGTTGCTGTTGATATTCATCACATTTGCAAACATGTAAAATATTTTTTAATGCGCAATAAACGAAAAATTTGTTCATATTTTTATTTGACCGGCATGCGTGCATGGATTATTTGTCTTTCGTCATTTTTTTATTTATTTTTTTTTTATTTTTATTTATTTCAATGATAAATGCAACTGATATTTATTCGTTTGAGCGTTTCTTTCGCAAACGTTTTGAGCAGCCATTAAACAAACATTCATTCAGGGACATAATAAATTAAATACGAATTACATTTAAGCTTTATAAAAACCAAATACCTACTTTGTATTACGTATAATAAAAATTTAGCGCCACAAAAGTGCTGAAATTTGTAGCAGAAACTTGTCAACGAAAAAAAAAAAAAACAAGGAAAAACGTTAACTTCGGTGGAACCGAAGCTGAAATACCCGTTACATGGGCGTGTCGTCTTGGTTTTGACCCTGGGTGACCAAAAAATGTTTTTACCCAATTGGGAGCGAGTACATTCATAAATAATTACTATTAAAAAAAAAAAAAAAAAAATCGATAAGTTTGTATGGGGGCTATACCTAAAAATGGGCGTGGCACTCTCATTTTCGAACTTAACCTAGTCGTTGCCGAGAAAAGCTTAAGTTTAAAATTTCAGCCCAATAACTTTATATCTTCATCGAAAAGATCGCATAGCAACAAACAGACGGACAGACTGACAGACGGACAGACGGACAGACAGACAGACGGACATGGCTAGATCGATTCCTCTCATCGAGCTGATCAAGAATATATATACTTTATGGGGTCTCCGATGCCTTCTTCAATGCGTTACAAACTTTTTGACAAACTGAATATACCCGTTTACACTATGTGTAACGGGTATAAAAAACTAAGTCAAGTTTTATTTAAGCTGCACTCAGTTCGAGACAGTGCAGAATTATTGGCAATGTGAAACCCGCAACATTTCCCACGATTTGCTCAAACGAAAAAAAAAAAAAAATTATTTATGTGGCACAGTCTTAAACAAAAATAAAACAATGCAAAAAATATAAAAATAAAATAAATAAAAAAAAATATAAAAAACTAGCTTCTAGCTCTCGGCTAATCTAGTTCAATGCAGGTCAATCTATGAATGAATGAATTGACTAGACAAACAAGACAACAAGTTGTTAAATAAAGTAAAGTAGAGTATATTCGCTTGATTATATTTCATTAGGAAAAATGATTATAAAAAAGCAATTTAGTTACCGAATTCGCACAGCTAAATATAGCCCTAGAGTGAGAGAGACAATTGTTGTCTATGTAGCCTAGGTTCAAATCCCAAAAAAAAAAAAAAAAAAATTTATCCGTTTATCTATGAAATTTATTTCGACGGTAGAGCCATAATTCATAATTCTAATTTTTTGAATACTAATTTTACTTTATATACAAAAACAAAATAATCTAAGCAAACAGAACATTTTGAAATCTATAACAGGTCTTCATTTTGATTAATTTTTATCAAAGATCTTATTAGTATCAAGGCCCCAAAATAATATGAAAGAAGTATGCTCGAATTTCCATAAATTACTGATGAGAACTCCAAATACCCTTTCCAGGCATTGGAAAAACTAAAAAAAAAAAATAATAAATTCAAAGTTTACCTTTTGGCATGCCACATGGTGCCTTTGTGCGTGCATTATCCAAAAAATCCAAATCATATTTGCGTGCAGGTGGATAGGTGAGAGCCACGTGCGCGTCAACAAACGTATTCAGCAGACAGCAGAGTAGGGCAAAGGCCACAAGAAAGGCGGGGAGCTTTGCGTCTAAGCAGGGCGTTGCCGCTGCGTGTTTGATTTTTATTATAATTATTATTTATAGACATTTTGTGTGTATTTGTTATTATAAGTGTTTTTTTTTTGTTTTTTTTTTTTTTTTTTTTTTTATGGTAAATAGCTTCACTTCACTTAAGCAACTTTTGGCAAAATTGTAGCTTTTTTTTGTAATAAATTTTTGTAATTTTGGTTTTTTTTTTTTTTTTTTTTTTGCGTAAGCACCGAGCAATATTTTTGTGTATATTTTATTTATTTTTTATTTACGATTTTATGCACGTTTCAAAAATGAACATTTTCAATAAATACTTAAAAAAAAAAATAATAAACGAAAAAATATAATAAACCACTAAAAACTTTATCACTCACAAACACGAATTACTAATTAGACAATTCACATTTTTGGTTATTATTATTATTTTTTTTAATTTTACAATTAAAAATTATTACAATATTTTTGTTTTTTTTTTTATTTTTAATTTTTTAATTTTATACACGCATCTAACACATTAAAAATTAAGGACACACGTTAGCATTTTTTTATATTGCACTAAAAAACGCAAGTGCAATAAAAAAAATAATTATAATAATTTTTTCCGTTTAAAAAATATTTTTAGTTAATGCAACTTTGATGTGGCGCCGAAATTTGATGTTTAAAACTGCAAAGAGAAGAGTAAATAATTTATTAATTTTAGTTATTAAAAAAAAATATCAACATCAATTATAAAAAATAATTTGTTAAATTGTATATATTTTTTTAACCCATTTTCATGTTTTTTAAATTTGTAAGCTGAAGAAAAAATAGATTAAAAAGCTTTCATTTTTTTTAAAATAAATTATTTATGTCAGCAAAATATATTTTGTTTATTGTTTAAATAAAAGTAATGTAAAATATACAAAAAAAAAAAAATAAATAAAAAAAAAAAAAAAAAAAAAAATAAATTAAATAATAAAAAAAAAGTTAAAAAAAAATTTAAAAAAAGAAACAACGATTCAAAAAGTTTCTCATAATTTAAAAAAAAACAAGCAAAAAGTTAACTTCGGTTGCACCGAAGCTCAAATATCCGCCACACGCAACTTTAATCATTTTCTTGAAAATATAAAAGAAATGGAAGGTGAATTTGTATGGGGTTTATATGTTATAGTGCTCCGATCCTTGTCATATCGGTAGCATATTCATAGGATATCAGTAGAAGTGATTTTTCACAGATTGAAGAGAATATATCCATAAAAAAAACTATTTTCATATAAAATCTGAAAAATGGGCGCAAGGTTTGTATGGGTGGCCATATCAAAAAATGGGCGTGGCACCTTTCTTTTGATATTGGATGCCATTAGAAGTGTTTTTACCCAATTTGTAGTTAATGCATTCATAAATAATATCTTTTTCATACAAAACATCGAAAAAAGTTGTAAGTTTGTATGGGGATATATTTAAAAATGGGAGTGGCGCCTTGGTTCTGACATACAAACTGCCTAGGAGCACAAAAAGCTTAAGTCTAAAATTTCAGTTCAATATCTATAAGACTTTCCGAGTAAAACGCATTGAAACAGACAGACAGACGCACGGTCAGACGGACAGACAGACGGACATGGCTAAATCGATTCGTCTCGTCGAGCTGATCAATAATATATATACTTTATGGGGTCTCCGATGCCTCCTTTAATCGAATTACAAACTTTCCGACAAACTGATAATACCCTTCACCATGTGTGGAAAAAATATAGTCCAACAATAAAATATATAAGAAGACACGTCTGCAAAAATATGAAACAGACATTTTTATTAAGAAAAAAATGTCAAAACTCAGGAAATTATGCACACATGTATTTATGAGGTAATCAATTTACATTATACGTTTTTTTATTTATTTAATTACACAGCGGGCAAAAGTCCCGAAAATAGTAGCGTTTTCAAACATTTGCATGTTTTTAATAAAATTTGACAATGTTATGTTTCCACTGGTATTAGCATTTGCGTTAACATTGAACTGTTGCTATCGAAAGCAATGCGTACTATACACAAACAAATTGTATACATAAACTTGGTATTGACAGTTGTATGTGGTAGGTTAACGCTTTCGATGACAACAGCTTAACGTTAACGCAAATCTTAACGCTAGTGTAAACATAACATAACTGAGCCATATGTACATATATGGTAGTTTGACAGTAAATACTTAACATTCCGTTGCCTTAAAAACAGTTAAAAACAATGTGTTTTACCATGTGCCGAGCGTCCTATTCGGTTAGTTTTTTTAAGTCTTTCACCGAATTTATTTGGATATATTCTTCAATGTCAATGTTTCAGATTTTAATCGATTAGTTTCACGTGCACAAGTTTCTATGTCTTTATTCCGTCGAATATTGTCTTTAACTGTCACTTCGAACGTAATCCGGTCTATGAACAAATTTCATTTCGTTGTATAACTCTTTTCCTTTAACTTTATTGACCCTAGGGTCTTGTTCGTTTTGTATTTACTATGGGTTGGGGTAACATATTGCCAAACCCAATTTTTACATTTATAATAATTGTTTATTGCTAGAGAGATACTAAAAATCAATATGTCTTATTTTATGGTAAAAGCCAATCATTAACAAAGAATTCGCACTAAATAAACTTGCTGGTGGCAAAAAAATATAAAAATGGTTCCACAAAGCTAAAAAAAATGCATTTTTCCTTTTTTTTAGAAAAGTTCGAAAGTTTGGGACAAATGCTCCGCATAAAAACTGTCCAATTTAGTATATGTACCGATATTTTCTAAATACAAAATATTTCTGCATGGAGACTAACATTGTATTTATTTATGACTTTCTATAGAAAATTAAAAAAATTATTTAATGCTTTACAAAAAAAAAACGTAAACTACACCTGGACAATTTAGCTGTCCCGATTTGTTTGCTTTTACCAAATGCAATATACACAAATCACAATTTAAATCTGACCGAGTAACACTATTTCAATTCCAATTCCACAATTTCAGCTGCCAGTTAGCGGTCATTTATTTGACTGCATTTTAAAATAGTCTGCAATTGTGCTGTCAAATTGAGAGGAAAAAAAAAAAAACGGAAAAACATTTACACTCGAAATAGCAGCAAATTTTCGTATCAAATTTTCATAAATAACTTTGTTTCTGTTGCTTAATGTTATTGTCTACCAGCAAGTAACTATGTATCTACTCGTACTCGTATTTGCAAACAATAGTATATTTCGTTATTGGTGTACTATGCTATTATATATTACTATACTACTCGAAGTATCTCCGATTTTTCCGCATTTTCTTTGCAGCACACAATTTGTATTATTTTTTTTTTTTGTGTTTTGTTTGTTTTTCTCACATTTCGAACCTGACACAATTGTTTTGAACACGTTTTATAGCTTAAGGCGGATTTTGAACTCTTTTTTTTTTTTTTGTCATAGTCGGTTTTTATTGGGGTAACTATTTATGTTTTTTAAATGTGTTTTTTTAAAGTTGAGATTTAATAATTTAAAATTATTTTAATCATGGGCCGTTATGCAGGGTGCTCAGATAAACAGGAATACCTGAACCAGCCGAGAAGTTGAACGTGTTTGGAAAATTAAAAAAAATCTTTTCGATATTTCCCGATATTTCCTCGATATTTCCCGATATGTCCTCGATATTTCCCGATATTTCCCGATATTTCCCGATATTTCCCCGATATTCCCGATATTTCCCTATATTTCCCTATATTTCCCTATATTTCCCGATATTTCCCGATATTTCCCGAGATTTTTATTAAAAAAAAAATTAAATTTTCTATTAATTTACATAGTCTTATAAGTTTTGAAGTTACCCGAATATTTAAGTTGCTTACAATGCTAAAATGTTTATTTATGCTGACGCCCATTTGCTTTATACTTATTTTAAGTTTTTTTTTTACGAATACAATCATTTGCTGCAGACAATTTTTATTTCCTTTATGGCGCGTTTTTGTCACTCTGATTTTTATTTTATTTTCTGATTTTGGCCTTTAAGCTTTCAAGTAGCACTCTGAGACGTTGTCATTAATGTAATTGTTTTCCGCACCTTTTGACGATTTTATTTTGACTGAATTGGGGAACTGATTTATTTATTTATTACTATTTGTCGTTTGTTGTTGTTGTTGTTGTTATTTCTTAAAGCAATTTATTTCATTTTGTCTATTAATTTTCGCGCCAACAAGTGACGCCTTTTATGGAGTAATCTGTCATTACAATGGGCAAAAAAAAAAAAAAAAATTTAAGTTTTTTTTTGTCATTTTTGCAGTATAATTTTTATTTCCGTTTATTATTTTGATTCAGAAATTACTTCAATTCTGTTTGCATTTGTTTTTTTTTTTTTTTTTAATACTTTTGGAAGTAAATAATTTTGTATATTTTTTATTATTATTTTGAGTGAAGTATTTAATTTTAAACGAAGTATTACACATAAGGAAGCTGATTTTTAAACAGACAGAAAAAATTAAAAAGAACTGTAGGCTCTCTTTTTTTTGAAGCAAATCCGCAAGGTTGCAAGCGTTTTTGTTGAACTAAGCAAAATGTTCTTGAACCAAATAAATTATTTAAGTTGAAAAAAAAATTAACTTAAACACATTTTGGTATGTTTTTAATTTCCAGATTTGATTTGAGAACAAATTGTTCTGAATACAAAGAACGATTGCTCTTGATCTTCTTGATCACAGAGTTTAACTGGGCAGCTGAAAGGAATAATCGACTAATTTTTACCACATCCATTTCTTCAAAAAGTCGTAAGTCACAGATTTACCTTAAGTTCAATACACATGAAAGATGTTTAAAAAATATTTTTAACGTGATTCTGGGTTTTTGAATTAGTGAACCTGAGGTCCAGTGGGGGACTCGAAATAGTTTTTCTTAAAAAATGTTTAAACAGTTTTTTTAACGTGTTTCTGGGTTTTTGTAATAGTAATCCTGAGGTCAAGTGGGTGCCCTAAAAAAAGTTTTTATTATCAATTTTTTTTTTAAATCACCTTACTTCAAGAGTAGATCTGAAGTCTTGAGACTGAGCGCATTTGAAGATAGTTAAAAACAATATTTTTTCATGTGTCCCAGTAGTTTTCGAAACTTTTGGGGTCCGTAGTTGGTCGAAGTTATATTTTTTTAACCTATTTTTTTAACTCAAGATTTTTTTTTTTTTGTGTGTATAGGTGACGCTTTATCTGCGTAATGGTTAGACCTAGACACTTCAGAGTAGGCGCTTTCAAAAGATTCGACAGGGACCTACAAATACTACTGACAACTGAATAAATTGTATATTTCTTGCAAAAAAAAAAAAATTATACATTTTTGTAAATATAAAAAGTACGATTTTCTTCATTTCAAAATGAGGAGGGCTAGTGAAGTGCATCTGGTTCAGCTGGTATTCTAAATATGTTCCTCAGTCATATATACATAAGTAGCCTGTACAGTTAAACGAATTAAACGGGATCTTACGTTCAAAAAAATCAACTTTCACTTTCCGAACAAACCGAGATTCTCAAGCATTCAAAAAATTATTAAAAATTTGCGTAAAACTTGCTACTCCGGGATTTTTGCGTAGATGCATATCTAATTTGCTAAAAGCTGATAACTAATGAAAATATTCACAAAATGATCAATAAAAAAAATATATTTTATCTTTATTTATTTATAAATGCGGATTCTAATAAAGAATCTATTAAAGCAAATTATAAAGCTATAAATCGTTTTTCAATTGCATCTGTTTGTATGAGTATAGCTAAATAAAATTATATAAAATGTGCATGTATGTGTACGAGTATCTGTGTATCTTATAGCAAATTGTACTTCATAGTTAAACAGTTGCCAGTTTTATTATGTCTATACAAATTTCTTTTTAATAATACAAATTAACTATAAAAAAAAAAAACAATTATTATATTTGTACAAAGCCAATTTGTGCCATCGTCAGGGTGATTTGCGGTCTGTGACTTTATAAGCAACAAAAACAGCTGTTTTAGTTTTAGTTTTTATGCACAATTTTATTTATTTAAAGTTGATAGATGGATGGCTTGGTCGGCTACACTAGAAATTAGTCGACATTGAACAAAAAAAAAAAAAAAAAAAAAAAAAAATTGTACAAGTTTTCTAGAAATCAGCTTTGCACAACAACAACAACAACAACACTTGACATTGATCCAAATGATTTAAAGAGAGAAAAAAATATATATTTTTATTTAAATATAAAAAAACAAATCTGTCGTTTGTATGAAAAACTTTGTTAGACAAGCGTAACGCCAAAAGCAAATAGCGACACTAATTTGCAAATAAAGAACAACATGGTCAGCAACATTTGTGTTATGGTAAAAAAAAAAAAAAAATGTTGCACTCAATACGAAATAAACCGGTAAAAAGCATTGCAAAGAGGTCAAATTTACTACTATCCCATACTAGTCAAAACTTAATTAGCTGTTGTTTTGCTACTTTACGCTTGATTAATTTAATTGAAATATTTTGCTAATTAAAATTAAATGCATTTATTCCGCATTGGAATTTAAATATTATGCGAAGTTTTTTGTAATTATAAAAAAGGCCTAAATAGATGCGCTAAGTTATTTAGGCGCTATTAAAAAAAAAAAAAGAAAATATTTACAAAATATAAATTTGAAGCGATTTTTTCGGTTGTACGAAATAACATCTGAAAATTACTTTAAAAATTTTTTAATTATAAAATTTAAGCATATCAAACATTTTCTAATTTTGCGATTTATGATAGTTTTTTGATCAAAATGGTTTGTGTTTTAATATTATCAAAAACGCAAAATATTTTCGTTTTTAAATCGTTTGCATTAGAACGATAAATTGATTTGGTCTGCTTGATAATTGATATCGGAATTTTTCGATTTAAATTACGCGATTAAATATTTTCGCTCAATAAATTTTTTTTTGACTTCTGGCCATTTCTAAAACTCAAAAGACCACTCCGAGGAAAACGCTTTGAGCCCATTGAAGACATTCAACGTGAATCGGCGCGCGCTCTCAAGGCTATATTGGAAAAATTCTTTTGGCATGCTTCGAGGACTAGAAGAAGCGGTGACATAAGTGTATTATATTGGGACGAAAATGATGAGGAAGAATAAATAAAGATTTTTGATTAAAAAAAAAATTTCGACTAGTTTTTGGTCCGATAACTGTTTATATCGATTGCAAAAAGTTGTGAAATGAAAACACATGATTTGGTTGAAAACGCTAAACTCAAAAGTAAGTAAAAATTGGAGCACCTCCGAAATATTTTGGTCTTAAACGTAAACTAATGAAGCAACTGGCTGACTTCACTTAAATAACGAAGCGCTCTAAATCCCCACAGTAAGCATCTGTAGCTCTTATTTTTATTGTTCCAAATTGTTACATTTCGAGATTAAAAAGCAAATCATTCATAAAGTATAGAAACAAAAAATCACAGAGAACATTTAAATAAATCTCTTAAATCTCGTAAGTCTACAAAATCTAAAGCTTAAGCATAACATATATTAAATAATCAATAAGTGCTTATATCTCATTTGATTTGAACGAGTTGCACAAAATTTGTGTATTTCGATATTTTAAAATGCAACACTTGCCAAAGATTTGTACTCGATACTGATTGTACGAAAAAATATTGATGATTATTTTTTTTTAATTTTGTCTATTTTCAGATTTTTTTTGGACAACCGGTTTTGGACAAAACCAAACCAAAGCTGTACATGCGCTAGCTGTAGCTAGCCAAATAGCCTAACAGGCAGTCAGCCACTCAGTCAGTCAGTTAGGCAGGCAGGCAGTCAGGCAGGCAGTCAGGCAGGCAGTCAGGCAGGCAGTTAGAGCATACTATATGAGAAATAGTATGAAAATGTATCTGAAGCTCAATATGAATGAGCTTTTTTTTTTTTTTTCGTTTTTTGTTTTTTGTTTTGCTCTCAGATATTTCGTAACCAGTTCGACTGCATTTTTTCAACTGAGGACTGACAGTTTGTAGTTGTTGTTTTTGTTGTTGTTGTTTCATTTGGCGTTGTACAACAACTTAAAAAGCGTAACCAAATGTTTATGTCGGCAATTCGCAATCGAGAGATAAAAAAAAAAAAAAATAAAAATAAAGAAAATCTCTGACAATAAAAAAAAAAAAAAAAAAAAAACAAGCGAACAAGTGTTTCTAGCAGCCACATCGAATGCAATAAAAGTTAAAAAGTTTAACTTGATTTAAACATGCTTCGCATAAAATTGTTCTTGTTGCGCATGCGCAGCTGCAGCGTTTAAGTATCTCATAGATACATAGATACAATTTTTTTTTTTGCGTGTTAAATACCAATTCAATTTGAATGCCGTTGTAAGTTGTGTGTCTAAAGAATGTTACAGCAGCAATTTGTTAATTAGACGATTTTAATTAGCACGAACGAACAAGTTAAAGAAATGACATTGAGTTTACTAAAAAAAAAAATATCTGATGCAGCGCATATATTTGTAAATATGACTGACTATTTCTGAAGCTACTTTCGTAAAAGTGAATATTGTCTGTCCGTCCGTCTGTCTTTCGTTTATCTATCACTCATAATTTCAATTCATTATTATGGCAATAGCAAATGAAAAGTAATTACACTGCGCATATTCATTTCATTTTCAATTAAACGCTTTGCAGACTACGAATGAATGCGAATTGTTGTTAATAAACATTTTTACTTTTCTTATGAATTAAAAATCCAATTGAAATGCTTTGAGAGAGTACGTTCATAACATGATTATGGTATGCTATGAGTCGTTGTGTAATATTTTAAAAGAAATTTGCACATTGAGTGAAGTGTTTCTTTTTTTTTTTTGCTTTTTTAATGTTTATGGTAAAACAAAAATTTAAAAAAAAAAACTACTCAAGTAAAAAAAAGTTCGTTCACTGTTGTGGAAATTATGGTCTCGAAGTAAACGCAGTTGAGTGAAATTTTCACCTGAGTGGGCGCGCATATGGACGCTGCCATGAATTTTTATGCTAGTCGACTTCGCTGCATTAGAGAAAAACTGCAAAAAAAAAAAAACAAAAAGCAGCAAAAAGTGTTTGAAATGCGTATAGCATGCCCAACGAATTCCAAAGCAATATTACGTCATTTGTTTTGACGGAAACTGCAACATTCGATGGCTAAGGAAAAAAAAATTCAAGTTAGTAAGTGAAAAACTTTTTTTTTTTAGTTTTTTATTAGCAAAATGCAAAAACATAAACGTAGGAAGTAAAGTGGAAAAAGCAATAAAAATGTGTTTTAAAAAAAATTTAAATAACACAGTTCGACAGGGAAAATGTTTAAAGCATCGGATTAGGCTTATCCTATAGATTTTGCGAATATCGCCTTAAAAACAATTTTTTATCACATATAGAAGGGGGCTATGTTCTCGAATTAGCAATAAATTGAAGCTTTACGCTTTCGTTACAAGCTTACAAGGCAGGGTCGTATATTCCTGGAATCAATATATTCCTATAATGTTTTATAGCTGAGCCAAAAACAACATTATCTGAATGAAAACCGAACTATTTTTTTAAATCTCTTCACATTTTGGATCCGTCATCGTGAATTTCAAAATTTAGACTTTGCTTTTGAGCAATTTTTTGTTGCTCAGTTACAATATTTATACTAATTTTGAGAAAATAATGTACTGAATTGTCGGTTTATATGAAAACCATCGAAAGAAAAAGCGGAATAAAAAAGTAATACCATACGTGAGATATTCTTAGCGATCTCATTTTTTTAATAGAGCTGATCAGCATTGGAAGGGGACTAACTAGCTATGTCCAACTGTTCGTCCGTCTGTCGGACTGTCAATGTTATTTGCGGAATGAAATCGATTATTTCGGAGACTATAAGAGAAAGAGCTTTTATATTTGAAACTTAAACCCTCCAAAGCCGTCATGTTTGCACTTCCAAACGGTTTTCTCTAGCACCATTTAAAGGGGCAACCCCTATACAAATCTAACCCAAAATTTTGAGTTTTTTCATAAAAACGTCATTGTTTCTTATTCTAGAAAGTCTACTTTTGGTATTAATTATGTCTATGTTAGTCCTCAATGAAATATCCCAATATGGGTTGGACCAACAAAATTTTATGTATAGCGCCTATACAAGTATACCCCATTTTTTAAGTTTTTGTATGAAAATCCAATTCAATGAGGCATGGTAGTAAGGTAGGACTTAACTCAAGGTACATAAAGATTGGGTACAGGGTATCTTTCAGTCGAGCATACTCGACTTCAGCGTTCTTTCTTGTTATTTTTAAGCAAGTAGAGCTAATTTTAGTTTTGTGTATAAACTGGGAAACTATTGTGCTGTTCAAAAAGTACATGCAGTGTATCAATACTTTGTATCTTCTTGTATTTAGATACAAAGATTTTATGTTTTTTTATGTGTTTATTTATTTTTTTTTCATTATTTTTCCACAAGTATTAAAGAAAAATCGAATAAAAAGTTGCTTAAAACTTTCACTTGAAATCAAAATATAAAAAAAAAAATAAATAAATAAATATTTTCGTATTGCTGTTTTGAAATTTAATGCGATAAAATTAGTTAGCCTCACCCTTTTGCCGCTGCTGCTTACATTCGATCATGTTTTCTAAATATAATGTTTATTTTATTAATTAATTTCTTTTTTTTTTTTTGTGTGTGCATTAAGAGTGAGTTTGAGGTGTTATTTTGGATTTATTTATTTGTTGTTTATTTGTTGTTTCTTTGTTTTTTTTTGTATTTGCAAAAGCAGCCTTTGCGTTTACCTTTTCGACGCACTTTACTAATTAAACAAGCAAACAATGCAACAAAAGCTTACTACTAAACATGTATCTATATACTTTGTATGTATCTTGTTTTGACTGCTAATCAGTTTGAGCAACAACAACAAAAACAACAAAAACAACTCAAGCGCAATAATTTCATTAAGTGGCAACAAAATATGTACATGCTTGGCATCACTTTTAATTTGCTTTTTTGCCAGATATACGCTTTGTAAAACTATGTCAAAATCAAATACAAAACAATTTATCAATCAATCAAAAATTAACCAAAGAAAAACATTTTCTATTTGCAACAGAAATCTTTAAATCAAATACAAAATTAAATATGTATAAACTATATTTTTGCCAAAATGCCATTTCAACTTAAATAACTTGACTGTCTGTCTGTCCGTCTGTCCGTTCATTCATTCATTTGCTGTTATGTGTGAAAATAACGCTATCGTTATTTATAATTATAAAAAATAAATAAAGTGAGAAAATTTTTACAAATCAAAAAAAAAAAAAAAACAAACAGCTCTGATATGTTAAACTAAATAACTTTCTATGTCGCTGTCAATCGATCGCACTTTGATGGTGCGTTTGTGTGTATCTTTGTATTTGAATTTAACTTTTTGACGCTTAACGTCAACCCAAACATTTCTTCATTCATTTGTCAATAAGGGCGATTAGAAAGTTGGCATGCTTAGTTAATAAATACTGATTGGATAATATTTATTAAATTATTTTCCGTTGATAAACTGGTTGAAAGATATAAGGCATAAGTAGTGAAATATTTAATTGATTGAAAATTATTTGAGCCAAGAGTAATGGGCATTTTGCTCTGAAACTATTTCATTTTGATTTATACCTTTCAAATATACAAACATAAGAGATAGCGATTGGGTTATCCTCATTCTCAGGTTGGGTGGAGTGCGTAATTAATTACGTCTTTTGTCAAAAAAGCAAAATGCATCTTTTTGAAATTCAAGATGGATTTCTTAGTTTTAGTAATAGAAACATTCAATTTTAAGAGCTTCAATTCACTTTGTGACGTAAATAAATAAATGTATGAGAGAGAGAGAAGCAGAAATTAATTAAATTGTTTTGTTCGTATGTCTCGCTTAACTTTTAATTAAATTCGTCTTTTAAAGTTTTATCTTATTTATAATTTTTGTTAATTAAAAGTGTTGTTGTTATTTTTCGTATTACATCGGTGCAAAATTTTAATGAACTTTGGCAGAATTTTTGTAGAATCACAACTTTATTTCCTTAAAAAAATAAAGCTCAAATGAAAAAAAGAAACATTAAATGTATGCTTTTTTCGTCGTCTTCTTCTTCTTCTTCATCTATTTTTGTTTTATTTTTAAATTAATTATTTGACTAACAAAATCAAAGCACATCAACAGGTTTCTATAACACTTTTTTGACTCTGTTTGAATTTTTCTTTTCATTTTTAAGTTTTTTGTTTTTTTTTTTTTTTTTTTGGGTCATTAGGAATTGATTTCAATTCAATTTTGTTAAAATCTATGAATACGCATAAATTTGCATATATTATTAAAAATAAAACTAAATAAACGACATTCAGATAGCTTTAACATTTCGTTTGATTCTTGTTTATCTTTTAAGAAGCCGCTATGCTGCACAACTTGTGCAACAAGTTTGTTGCTTAAGTCTTTTGTTTAAATTCTTTCAAAGAAAGCATTTTTTTAATCTATTAAATTCTTTAGCTATTTTTTTTTTTTTTTTAATTTAGACAAAATCAATGATTTTGTTTTGTGCTTTCTTCTATGAAAATGTAAATTTTTTTTTTTTTATAAATCATTAAGCTATGCTGTTGACCTTAGGCTGCATAAAGCTTTACATATTTTATGTTATAAAGAAGCAACATAAAAAAAAAAAAAAAAAAGATTTTAATAAGCAGCAAAGCTAAATAAATTTTATTAACCATAAAACTATTTGCTCGAGGTCATGGCTGCCACAACGAGCGTTATTAATCGGACACAGCTAAAAGAAGTCAAGTGTATATAGTATCTGTACACAATTGTCTCATTCATACACTTCATAGAGTTATTAAACTTGATCTTTAAAACTATATTTTCTACACTGAAAGCAAAATAGATTTATTAGAGAGACACAATTTGTTGTACTTGTGACTGCATATTTTTTTATATATATTTTTTTTTTAAAACATTGCCTATAAGATCATATTTCGAAAACTAAAACTAAACAAAAAAAAAAAAAAATACATCTAGCAGACAACGACAAACTTGATGGCCGTTTCGCCTGAGTTGTTTTTTGGCATTAGAAGGTGCACCAGTCGCGCCAAATCAAATCGAGTTGATGTTTTAGCTCAACTTGAGTATTTTTTTTTTTTTTTTTTTTTTTTTTTTAGATACAAACGCATATGGCACTCAGTTTCTAGATGTGTCTGTGTCCGTTTCAATTTATTTGATTACTTAACAAAATATTTGACCTCAAGTGAATGTTTTTTTTATTTTTTGAGTAAATAATTGATTTGATAGCATTTGCGTGTGTAATAAATTATAAGTTAGGAAAAAAAAAAAAAAGATTTCTACTTGTAAATTATATTTCTAAATAAAAATGATGAAATCACTTAAGAAATATTTTTTTATATTCTTTATTTCGATTGGTTTTTTTTTTTTTTTTGCAATATTTCATGTTAGGTAAATGTAATATATAATTTATTTATTATTAAGCGAGGGCTGCTACTTTTAGTGTTAGCGCACATTAAAGCTAAACTCTAAACTTTTATAAACCACTCTCGCAGAAATTGTTTATTGTTAGCATCTTCATTTCTATATATGTATGTATGTATTTTTTCCAGTTACTTCATATAGTATTCACTTGTTAATTTATTAATGATTTGCAAAACCTGTTCGATTTTGTTGTTTGTTCTAAGTTATAATAATTTTTTTTTTTTTTTATATTTTTTGCTACTCCTCTATAAGTCATTAGCGTTGCTTTGAATACTTTAGCCATGCATATTGTTAGGCAAGTGTTAATTGTTAAACGTTTTACAAACTTGAAGTATTTCAGCTATAGATATCTCAGCTTATAAGTTTTACGTTAGACATAAAAATAATATTTACAAAATAATAATCTTGGAATTTGTTGATGCTGTCAAAAATATTTTTAGATGAAATATTTGTTTTTGCATAATTTTTTTTTTTGTTTAAAAATTTGTATTGTTTTATTAAAATATTTTAATTACTTGCGTTTATAATTTTTAGAAAACAATATATAATGAAGGACTTTTGATGATTTTATTTTGACTATTTTGTTATAACATTTAAGTAACTTTGTAATGATTGAAGCAAATTACATGAATTGCTTATAAATTTGCTAATTAACCTAGTATCTGTTATGCATATAGATTAAAAAAGCAATAATTTTTTTTTTTTTTTTTATTTAAAGTTGATTTGGCATTGAATTTTGCAATTTGAAATCGAAATTGGTTTTTGGCGCTTAAGCAAGTGAATTCCTACACACTTTTCTTGTATATTTAATTTGGCACATGTCACGTAAGTATTTTGTAAGTAATTTTTTAACAATATTTAATTTTTTTTTTATTAGAGGAAATACTAACAAAAATTATAAATATTTCTTGATAGTTTTTTTACGAGCAATAACCACAAATTATAGGTCAAAAGCTACATGTACTGGTAAGTTGACGTTCTTCGAATGAAATGTGTTAAAACTTTTATTCCACAGTTTTTGAAGCGTATTGGTATACTTGAAAAATGTAAACCATCATATTGTACCTTTTCTGGACTAAGCAGTGGCTTCATTTCATTGAGTTAATCATTCAAAAAGGTTTGGAAGGTATTTTAAATATTTATAAATATACATACATTATTTATTTTTTTTTTGTATTGTTTACGATCATTAAAAATACCTAAAAACAATTTTATATTCCACAGAAATTAATTTATTTTAATGCAAATGTTATATAAAAAAAAATTATTCAAAGTCATAAATATCTAAAAAAACAAAAATAAATGCAACATTAAAAAATCATTAAAAAAAAATAAAAAAAAAAAACATGTTAAAGGAATGCGAATCATTTCAGATATCTTGCATCTATAATTCAAAGTGAATAACGCGTACAACAACAACAAGAAAAACAACAACAAAAATAGCAAAAGTAACAATATAAATTAAAAGAACGATTTCACATTCTAAGTTAAACTGAATCTGTACGGAACAGAACGAGTATTTTTTGCGCAACAACCAATTCAAGAACTGGAATTTTTGTGTTTAGAACTTCAAATCGAACGACTTTGGAGACAAAGATACTCGTATGCACTGGCGGCGGCAATGAGTGAGTACAACTTTTATGAAGCGTGCTGCATAGTAAAGCCAGCACAAATTGTTGCCAATAATCATAATAATAATTGCGTTCGTCAATATGTAAAAAAAAAAAAAAAAATTCATGTCAAATCATTCAAATCATGCAAATAAAAATTTACATTAAAGTCAATAATACTCGTCTAAAACAACAAATTACAATGCATACTTTGAAAAATTCTATGCAAAAATGCTTTGCAGCAATTATGTTCATTCCATGAACAAAAAAAAAGAGACTTTGTTGTGCATTTCAATTGCAATGCGAATGCGCAAATTTTGTACTTTTTGCAGATTTTTTTTTAAATCGTTTAAAGAGTCAAGATGCGCCCCAAGGTCTTTGGTAAACATCTTTGTTTTTTTCCGTTTGTTTACTTGTATATGCGTGTGTATTTGTGTATGTGTGTGCGTCTAAGTAATCGTTGTATTTCTAACCAGTTTTTTTGTACCTTACCTTACGACATCCAATCAGTTAGCAAAAGTACACTGTACAACTGAATCTTGCAGACTTAACAAAAAGTAAATTTACTTTTGAAAAATTTAAAAATGTTTTATATGAAAAGATAATTGCTGCCTGAAATAGCTCTTCCGTATTTTCATTCCTTTCGTTCTTTCCTCCGTGATTTCTCAAATTCACACTCGCCTTTGGTAAAATTTAAAAACTAATAGAAAAATCCGCACACTTTTGCTCGAATTCGGAAAAACGCCAGCTCAAAATCTTGTATAGATGTTCTGAAAATGTGTTCTTCGAAAGAATTCGAATAAATTCGATAAAAAGTTTTTCTAAAAAGTTCATATTTTGTAAAAAAAAAATGTTCAGCTGTCTTTGAAAAATATAGAAAAGAAAATAATCGAAGCGGATGAAGAGAACAATTGAAATATACAGGGTGACACCGAAATCTCAGTGTTTTGGTGTAAGTATTTTAGTGAAAATACTCAAAAATTTACTCCATTGCAACGATACTTCGAGTGTTTTTATTGATCCCATAGGATAAAAAATTTTTTTTTATATTTTTAATTTCTATACAAAAAAAAAGAATCAAATTCAAACTATATGACTCTCTCAGTGTCATTCCTGATAGTTTTATTTTTCAACAATTTCAGTCAAAACTTTATAAAAATAAAGTCCACCAAAAAAAAAATTTTCAATCTTTTTTTTTTTTTAAAAATAAACCAAAAAATCAATCAGGGAAATCCGAATTTTTATTATTTTTGTATAAAAAAAGGAGTAGTATATATTGTAACATTTTTTGTGGAGTTTATTTTTATAAAATTTGTTTAGACTCAAATTCATCATTTCATCATCGGGAAAACCCTTTTTTTTTTTGTTCAAGAAAAAAAAAAAATATTTGGGAGTGTTTTACAACTTTTTTTCAAATTACATAAACATCAAAAAAAATGAATTAAATGAATTAAGAAGTCTCAGGGGAATCACTTTATGAATCGTTTGGATATAATTTAACACTTAAAAAGAAATTTAATTCTTTTTTGATGAACCTTAGAGTCCCATGGTGAACTTTAGAGTCCCATAAAACACTTTTTATAGAGCATTTCATTTTTATTTTAGGCCTTAAAATAACTGATATAAAATAACACATTTACTTCTCAGCTTTTATTTATTTCTGTGTTTGTAAAGAGTACTTAAACTTTGATTATACTAAAGCAAATAGTTCAGCTCGATTCCTTATTTTACAAGAGATATTCTAATGGAATTTACGTTTGTCAATTAAATATTCATCAAATGAATATAATATTACAATGAAATATTTGTTCATGACAAGAATGTGCTTTGCTAAGATACTTCGTATTTCTATAGCAAAGCAGCTTAACTAAGCTCAATACGCAGGCTTTTGTCTTTGTCACAGACTCTTTGCATTGCTTGTTGTTTTTTTATGTATTTTTTTTTTTTTATTATTTTATTTTAATTCATTCGTTTTTTTTTTCTTTTTCTTAGAGCGCTATCCGGTTTGGCACTCATTCGTTTTATTTCTGCGCACACGCTGCTGCTGCTGTGGCTGCTACTCAAACTCTGACTGCATTCCTAGCATGACTAATAAATATTAGACGACCAAAAGAGTTATTAACCACAAGGTCATTTCATTTAAGCCAAACAAGTGTTTCAAACGAGCAGAAAACATTTTCCAAATTAGAAGTTTCCGAAACAAAAATTTATCGTAAAAAAAAAACTTGACACAAAAAAATAAAAAACAATTAATTGAGATCTGTTAAATTGTGACATTTAGATTCAATTAAGATTTAGTTAAATAAATTAATTAGAAGCTTTTAAAAAGATTTCTTTAAGCTTAAGAATGACATTCATTAATCAAATACTTAAGGCAAATCAAATTTAAGCTTAAGATAAAAAAAAAAAATAAACTGAGCAAAAACAGGTACATACTTTGTAAAAGAATAGTAAAAGTTGCACCAGCAGCAACAGCAAAGAAACCCTAAAACTGATCAAGATACACCGAAGAAATTAGCCAACATCAAAAAGACAGATGAATGACTCAGTTTAATATATGCAGATACTTGCCACAAGAATGAAGCTTCAAAACGAATGAAAAACGGATGAGGCGTTCTTTGTGATTAATGATTTACAATACCAAACGAGTTGTATAGAATGAATTAAGTAGTAGTCACGAGAGTGAAGCTAAAGATTCCTAACGATTCTTTTTTTGGTTTTGAAAAGTTTACTTTTAGAAATGATGTCATCGCATATAAAGATAAAAAGCAGCATCCGATTGAACTGTGTTGCTTAAGAGAGAGAGAGAGATACAACTGATAAATAATTAGACAAATGTCACATCTACTAGAATAAATAAAAAATAAATAAATAAAATAAAAATTAAAAAATTACATAAACAAGTAAATAAAAAGTGAATGCTCCAATTTGTACACAGCATAAAAATAACAAAAAGTCACGAAAATTAGACGCGTTCTAGAGAATAAAAATTAAAATAGAAAATGATTTGCAAAAAAAAAAAAAAATGTTTTGGTGGGCACGTCTCGTTTGCCGATAAAAAAAATATAGCAAAAAATAATTCCTTCGAAACTAAATAGAAATAGTAGAACTGTAATGAAATATTTTAAAAAAATATTTGCACTGTAAAAAATAGATTTAAATATCTATCAGTGGTGTCTCACAAATCGCTAGTAAATCTCCTGGCTGCGACTTTGTAAATCACTAAAAAGTTTTAAAAAAGAAAAGCATAAAAACATCATACACGATCAGGCTCCCATTTTCGAAATAATCGATTTACTTTGCAAATAAATTCTAATAATCTTATAATTCTCAAACAGTCTAAGCATATTAATATAGGAGATTCTACTCGTTCGATTTATTAGAAAAGTAAACTACTAAATTTTACTGATTTCGAAAATGGCAGTCTTTTCAACAATAATTATCATGTTCATGTCTATGTAGTTGTGTAAATGTGCAAGTTTACACAAATAATGATGTAAGCATTTTTGAATCTACTCTTACAGTAAACAATTAAAAAAAAAAATAAACATATTTCGAATGTTTAAGTTTTTGTACAACGTTGAGTAACAATTTCATAGAGCTCAGTACACTTTCATGTAAGCTTGTTTCACTCAATTTTAAATAGATTAAATATAAAAAAGACCGATTTTTTTTTTAAATTCACATCTCGACTATCGGAAACACATAGTGTTGCTAATTTTATTTCAGATTTGTCATTTGATTTTTAAAACAAAAATTTTTTTTGTCATTTCTTAACATTTCTTTCCAAAGTATTTAGGATCTACCAAAGTTGTAGTTCGTCAAAGTTTGTCAAGTTGAAATATGTATTAACTTATCTTTTCTTATTTTTTTTCTTATAAATACTCTAATTTCCGAAGAACTGTAACTAATTTAAGAATAACAACGTATCAAATAAAATAAATTTCACTTTTATTCATTTGAGACTTATTTCGAATTGATTATGACTGTTTTATCAGTTAGGCTGATTCAGAACGTCAGTTGAATTTTAATACTAAAAACATTAAAATCATTAAAAATGCGAAACACAAACCAAGAAGATGTTGAAAAGATTTGTCAGGAATTATTTAATATATATATTTTTTTTTTTGTTTTTGTTTAGTTGTTTAACTTGATGGGTTTTGCAAGACATTCCTTTGATGCCTTCTTCTTACCTGTTTTGCAGAAGCGGTTTAAAACAGCGCAATAAAGTAAATTACGATTGTGGGCGGCGATAAGTTTAGTTGAAAGCAAAGCAAAGCAGAATTCGATGTCAGCTTTGGTGACGTTGCGACACAGGAAGAGGCAAAACAATGCAATGTCTATGGTATGCTATGGTATGGTATGGTATGGTATGTAGAAGGTAATCAAGCAGTTACGCCACGCATGCGCATGCGCACATTCGATTGCTAATAGCGTTGGCTGAATCGATTCGATTCTATACGAAACGATTGAACGTTGTTGTTTTTGTTATTGGTGTTTGTGGTTGTTGTTGATGATGTTGGGATGTGCGCGCTGAATCCGGCTTGTATACTATGCGCGGGTGCCGCCACAGTTCTTAGCACAAAATTGGTATTCCAATTGGTATTCGCGTAGGCGCAAATAAATAAATTGTAAGTTATGTGTGTGAGCTACGCTATAAATTGAAATAGTAATATGCACTCGAATAATCACGCGCGAGAGTCGACAAACGAAGTTGAGATATCGAAGTATCGCGTTTCAGATTAGTGTACACAGTTGTTTATTTTATTTGTTTTATATTTTATTTTTATTTTTTTAACATTGAAAACTTAATTAGCTAATTAGTTTTATGTACATATTCAGCATATCAAGCATGCACAAATTATTCGGTAACCGACTCTGATCTGAACGATATTATCCGTTTCGAATCACTTTAGATGCTCAGACTTAAACTTTGGGCTTTAAAAATTGCACACGTGCCCAAACCGTCAACGGTTTTTGTATACAAAATACATACACACACATATAAATATTTTATTGTTGTTGCTTTTATTAAATATTCACAAAGCTTGTCTTGATTTCGATGTGTTTTGTTTTTTCTTGTAGCGTTACTAACTTTGACGAAAGTCACACATCCACTTCAGAGCACGTCTCAAACGCAACTGACGAAACGATTCGATATTAAGTTGGCTCTAAGCTTGCTTACACTGGCAAACGATTGAGTGACGATTGCCGAACGACGAAAAGCAAATGAGTTTGGTCGATCGATCGCTTTTGGCCAAACTTTAAGTTAGACGCTCGGCACCGTGGTTTAATGTGTTAAGAAATTCAATATATAAAAACAGGTGTAGTAAGTTTGTTCAGGAGTATTATTGGTTCAATCTAAAGATTTTTAATGTTTTAATATGATATTTGTGCGCACTAAAGTTGCTCTATCTAAGTAACAAGAACAACCATTTAAATGAGTCTAGAAAAATAGTTTTATAAACATAATCTTAAGAAGGTGTGGGAGAATTTAAATTATAAATTTACTTTTCAGTGTCCAAACGATAGTCAGTTAATAGAGCGGACAGAGAGCATGAATATTAGCGCCATCTAACTGGTATGCAAGTTTCAGACACGCCATCTAACGTGCGCCAAATGCGTACACACCGTTAGATGGCGCTGTTAGATGATGCTAATTTTTATGCTGTATGGCAGGGCTGTATCATTTGAAAAGTTCCGTTAGAAATCAATCAAAATCAGTCATATAAATAGTTAGATACATATTCACTTTAAAGACCATTTTTAAACTAATTGAAGCTCCAAATCAGGGCTTTCTTTTTATCACACCTTTTTTAGCTTTACCTAGTCGACGGAACGTCGTTATTACTAACTAACTTCATAAAAAGGAGTTTAACATGAACGTACTATGGTACCAAAGTCGATCGTTTTGTGTTTGAAAATAATACCACCTCAGTTAGTAAATGAACTGATATTTGCCAGAAAAAGTTAAGGATTATTCGAAAATATTATTTCTGATTCTTGCGAGTTTATATTATTTATTTGCCATAAAGCTCATATGATATCGTTTTCAAGACTTGCTACTATATTGCAATAGTTAAATTACAATTTTTGTCAATCTCAGAAAGTTGACAGTTACATTTTTTCACTGTAAAATAATATCCGGTTTTATGGTATTTAAGTTAAGTATATCAAATTATCGTAATTACTTACAACATTTTTTCTTCTTTACTTGAAATCTTATATAATAAGCTATTCAAATAAAAGAAGGCGGTTTTATTTACCTCAAGCGTTCAATTAGTTGCGAATGATACACTGTTTGTCACATACAACAACAACAACAACAAATATTGCAGGCATTACGCTACGCCTTAGAAATGCAAAGCGTACAAAAGAAAACTACTTCAAGATACAAATTGCAAAGAAGTGAAACAAATAGTGTACGCCCCTAATCCGCTAACGATCGCAAAGAATACAAATGTAAAAGTTGCGACACAAAGGACACACGCTGCGATAAGGATCTGCAAAACTGCTGCACTAAAGATACAAGAAAGAAGTAAACAAAAAGTAGACACAGAAGGCAACAAGAAAAACAAGGCATACCAATGCACGCAAACAACAGAAAAAATATATACAATATGTCACATATGAACGTATATGTGCAGATAGGATAATGTGTTCTATTTATTGTCTAAATGCTCTCTACTGCGGTTACACTGTGGTACTCAATTCCAATAGCAACATCATCGTCAAACGATGACGTTGTTCATTTCACAATTGACAACACTTAGTAATCCTTCAGGATACACTATTTTCGCATACAATTGTTTGCATGTATGTTGTTTAATAATGATAAAAATCCTGACACTGAAAATGCACTTTTAATCCGCTTAACACACTCGAATGTATTATTCGATGGTTTATACTCGTATATATGTATGCTCTTAACTCTCTCTAGCATGCAGTTGTGATATCCTGTGGCGCATACGTCGCAAGCAAAAGTATTTGTCGACGGCTTTTCAATGCATCGAAAATTTTTTGCAAAAACCGGAAAACAAGCATATCGAAGGCTTCTAATTGTACCAAGAAACAGTAGCAGCGCCCAGAATATAATGTGCGAAATTTTACGCCAATTTCAGTGTCTTGCTGTGAGGATAATGCGAGAAAAAAAAAACTGCATTCGGTGCCAACGTACACACACACACACACACACACAATTCACTTAACTAATGTCATCCTTAAGTAATTTAGCTGTTTAAAACATAAATTTAATAGACTCTTAATCCCTGATTGAGTTCAAATTGATTAAGATGATTATTTAATAATATAAAAAGAAGAAGATTTCTGTGCAAATGATTAAAAAATTATTAACAAATTTATGTGAAGAAAATAAGGATATATGTTTTGGATTAGTTAGAGCAATGCCTTGGTAACTGACTCAGATGATATCTTAATCGAGCTGAAACATTTGAAAAAGAAATGGTTTATATAAAGTTGCATGGTTTAATTATACAAGGTAATGTTAAGCGCTCTTATTCTCTCAATGTGTTGCGTACCAACGTCAGTCGAATTTCATTGTTATGAAAAGAAACAAAAGCAAAAAGGGAGAAAAAATTAAGGGTTAGCTATCTCTTTTGCACTCATACGCTCAGTTCGCATGGTGCCATCGTTTCGCTTAATACTATATAACCTATTATAATTGCATCATGTACCGTGGTTTCACTCAAAATCTCTTTTGGTAGGTCTTAAATCTCTTTTAAAATTTAATGAAATAATGAATATAATTCACAATTAGTTTAAACATGGTTAAAAAAATAAATAAAATATACATCCTATTTTTGTTGTTTTAGATCATGAAGTATTCCGCTACTCAAATATTTCCGGGGTACTTCACCTGATATAATTGCATCTTGATTTTAAATGTAATTTTAAAAAAAAAATTAGCTTAAACTAGTTGTGAATTATAAACAAACTGCAACCGAATCAGTTTAATTTTTTTTTTTTTTTTAATACAAAATTTAAAATTTAAATTTTATTTTTCGCCGCTCAATGAAGTGTCAAATAGATTCAAAGCAAAATTGTCTTCAGTTTCCATTTTTTATTTCGATACATGAATAAATTCAATGATACCACCTCATGTAATAAAATGAAAACTTTTGACGGAAACGGAAATTTGTTTCAAGCGCAAATTCAGTTGCGACATTACGCTTGTCTGTGTTGCTTTACACGATTTTTATTTATTTTCTGCATTTTTTTATTTGTTTGAAATTTAAAAAAAAAAAAATTGCAATAGAAATTTATTTAAATTTGAAAGCATCTTAAGTAAAATTTTGGCTACTTAATTAATATTATTTTGATGAATATTATTCGCTTCGGGTCATTTTGACACCAAAAAAGAAATTTGTTTTTTTTTTTTTTTTGTAACATTTGTCACACAACCACGCCCATTCATGCAACCTCTTCAGACTCTAAAGAATACTATTTGGGCGTATGCAATCAAAACATTTTTTTGAAATGTCAAAATCAAATCATTCATCATAAAATCATAAATTTCATTTATGCTAGCCAAATTGGACCACACTTCACCCCTGCTCGAGAACTTACACACACACAAACTCGTTAAATTTATTGCATTTAAATACAGCATTTAATTATTTTGTTTTTCGCCTGCGGCAAAGCGCGTTGAGAGGGGGCGTATACGTAACTTTTGGTTACTTTTATGCTAATCATGCGCGAGTCACTCTAATTTCGCTACAATCGGGCGATGCCACGTTGACACCCAAACATTCTGTGCAAATTTTTATTTATATTATTTTTTGAGGATATTTGTAAAACTCATTTTGTTTGCAATTTGTCGTTGAAATTTTGCACAAAATAAATAAAATAGCAAATGAAGCAATAAAACAAAAACATTTATAATTATTTTCGCTTTTAATTTTGTTAACGAATTTTGTCAACACAAACACACACACACACAAACACAGGAACTCAACTAAATAATGAGTATGCAACATTGAGTAGAGCCATTGTGTCCTGGCTACGCCGCGAATGCAACAGGATATTTGTGCAAGCAATTTCCGGCTACGCGTGTAATTAATTTATGCAAAATACTCCAACGCAACGTAGCTCCAAATGGATTGCCAAATTTGTTTTTGAAAGTAATTAACTTTTATTGCAAAATAACTAAATTGTGCAGAAAAGGATTTATGGCCAACAATTTTAAGGAGCTAAAAATGCTAAATACTTTGAAGGAAATTGAGATTGTAAAAAAAATAATAATAAAATAATAATAAGTAAAAAAATAAAATATATTTTTAGCAAGACAAAGTATTGGTTTTCGTTAAGCTAAAGTTATTATACACTTCCATAAAAACTAAGTTTTTATACAAATTACTTTTAATATGGCACCTACAAAACCAGAAGGAGCATATCATTCGATCAATCAATTTCTGTGGCTCGCGTAAACCTTTCATTCAAATCTATCAGAAAAAGATTTAAATATTTATATTGAGAAAAGGAAAAATTGTAAAACGCGCGTTTAAAAACTCAAAGTAAAACAAAATGTTTAAATTACGTTTTACTCCATGGAAAAGGTAAAACGCGCGTTTTCAAAAAACAACAGCTACGTTCGTTTTTGGAAAAAAATTAAAATCTTACAATAAAACAAAAAATATAAACTGTTTTTTTAAACATATTAATCTTTCTTGTTTTTGAATACACAGGTTTTACTTTTCAAAAAAATTTCTTAAAAATATTCGTTCTACTTGAGGGAAAGGGTGCGTCCAGACACACAAATTACACAAAACAACACCGAAAATAATTCATGCATCAGAAGAGGCTTATTTTATAGACTTTTTTATCGATAATCGGGCCTTCAAAGTTTTCTATCACGTCGAGATTTTAAGAAAAATTGGCTAAAAAGCTCAAAAACCGGATGAGAAATTCCGAATTAGGCTTAAATTGAAGTTTGGAGCTTCCGTTACAAAGACAGGGTCGAAAAAACACTGAATCAATTGTACATTTTTATGTACAACAACTTTTTATAAATGTTTTTTTTATTACTTAAGCGGTGAAATTATATAAATTCACCATAACATGCATACTCAACAAAATTTAGTACCATATTAGAAAGAGACAGTGGCGGAATGCAAGATGCTGTCCAACAAACTGGTAATAGCCGTTCACACTATGTGTATAAATGTTAAAACATTTTGTTTAAAAACTAAATTAAATAATAATTTTTTTATAAAGTTGGCTTTAATTAAAATGTCTGTATAGCTTCAAGCAAAAAACAGTTCAAGGAGCAGCAATAAACAATTTACTCGTAAAAAAAACTGTTAAAGTTAAAATGGTGTGGACTGTATTTAGCTATTTGTGTAATTTTATTTTATGTGCACTCGAATATACACTTGTACTGCTGGCTTTATCACTAATAATAGCTGTGATTTTAATGATTAATATAAGCACAGCAACAAAGCTATGCGACAGCCAGTCTGTAAGCATGAACAACTGCAATATTGCTAACAACCGCAGCAGCTGTGAAGGGCCATGTGCAACGAGCACACAAAGTTTGGACTATTTTGAAGAAGAACCACACACTTGGAACGCAGAAGCAGCGAACAATCAATCGCCCATAAATATTGTAACACATTTTGCACGCGCAAATTCCGGCATCGTACCGCTGCAATTTACAAATTATAATATTTTTCCAAAATCAATGACATTACACAACAATGGACGCGCACTTGTGCTGCGTGCTAAATATTCAAATGGTAACGAATTACCAAACATTCATGGTGGCAATCTTGCATATGCGTATAACTTTATAGAATTATATTTTCATTGGAGTTGGCGTGATTACGAGGGTTCTGAGCATCTAATAAACGAGCGATATTTTCCTGTTGAAGTGCAAACGCTGCATCGCACAAATAGCTCAGCTGCCAATAACGGTTTACTTATGGTTGCATGCTTCTATGATATTTCAACGGATAATCATATGTTGGAAATGATTGTGCCATATCTGCGAAATGTGCAGGATGCAGGCAGAAGCATTACGATTCCACCATTTCCATTAAATTATATTTTTCCAGAATTTGCAGCAAACTATTACAGCTATACGGGTTCATTGACACAGCCACCTTGTGAACGTAATGTCGAATGGATCATTAATCCAGTACCGTTGGCCATTGGACAAAAACAGCTAAATGAATTGCGTCAGTTGCGTAACAATTGCGGTGTACGCATGCAAGGCAATGCACGTCCTGTTCAGCAATTGGGTGAAGAGCGAGAAGTTTTCTATAATGTAATATGTTAAGCGTTTATCAAGCGTGAGTTAAGACTTTTTATATTGAATTGTGTTATCTAATAAAGCTTGTCTATATACACACGAACCGCAGGATATGGCGTTAATTACACCGAATGACATAGCTTAATTACACAATTAAGTTGCGTAAATCTGTTCATGAAGTTTTCCACACAATTTCATCGAAATATATTTTTGTAGTTAAACTCTGTTTTTAACAAATAATAATCCGCTAATTAGACGCATGCAACACAAAGGAAATAGCGCATTAGAGCGCATGAGAGAAAGAGAGAGAGAGAGAGAGAGCTATAAGGTCCATTGGTTACTAATGTGTATGCACTGCAGGATATAACAACTTCCTTCTGTTGTAGTTTTTGTTGCAGCAACGGAAATTGTCGCAAACATGCGTACCGCACCACCACCACCAACAACAACAAACAAGAACAACAACTACAGCATAACAGAATCAAATACCCCCTACAGCGTAGCACTCTAAATAGATCAACATCGACGACACAGCTGCTCGACACGTTATTAATACGCTTCAAATACGCTTCAAGACTTTATTATTTGTTTAAATAAAAAAAAATTTTGATTTTTATAGGCAACATTAATTCTGTAAAATATCTATTTGAATCTTAGATTTGAAACCCCAGGGATCGTTTTATTATATACACATAAGATAGGGAACTACATACTATTAGCATTATTCTCTTCAAATTCTGTAAAATAAAATTCTATCAGAATGGACAAGATTGAATCTAAGACAAGACCACAAGCAAGAGGTCAAAGCAAAAGTGAATGCTCTCTCAAAGCCTTTAAACATCCAAAGTTCTTTTTTTTCAGAGCAGGGAGAGAACATGAAGTGCCTTCCTTGTAGGAATACCGGGCATTGGGACTTTTTTTTTTTTTTTTGCTCTCGAGCCCAATTATTGACCAAGAATCTTCTTTTGCTGCTTTATCAAGCTTTAGAATATATGTATCTAGTCAAGAGATTGACCGATTTTATGAATTAACAATCGAAATCTAATACTGTTTAAAGTGGGACAATCATCATCTTTTAGGCAGAGTATACTTAGCTGTAGGGTTTCGAACTAAACATTTGGGTTCAAGAGCCAGTTATGCTTAGATTATTGGAAGCCTAATAACAGTTAAAGACTCAGTGGCCAGGAACTTAGCATAAGATTGTTTTTCTTCCAACTCAAAAACACTGTAGACCCAACTTGGAAGTGAATATTTTACGAAGGTAGTGTTTTGACAGCTGCCAGACTGTTTAAGAAAATTTTGTTAGACAGACTACCCCCAGAAAATGGCGAGCGCAGACTTCTATGGCAGATATGAAAAACAGTGAGCCAAGAAACCAAGGCAATGGAGATCCTAGTATTCAGCCTGTTTCTGTAAATGAATCAACTTTCCGAAACGTCCCTCTAATCTTCACGATATAAAACCAGGAAAAAAAGCGTCTGCTAAAGCGTTCAAGACCTTGTTCATATGATCTGAAACTTTGGGGATTACGAGCGGAATGAGGTTGTACCAATGTTTTTTATACTGAACTTCGTATGCAGCATAAGTTCTAATGAAGATTTGCTTATGTATAAAATTCGACTGTGTCAATTATGCTGAGTTCTTTATAAACATACCTCGTAAGTACGCACATAAATGTTCTAATGAATTTGTTCTTGCCAGAAAATTGGATATTTTGAAAATTGGTTTTATTTGTGTTTTGTTGTGTTCATTTATTCGATTGTGTTTGCCAAAAATTTGTTTATCTGACAAATTTAGTATAATTCGAATTTCAATTAAAATATATTTTTGTATTCAATTTGCAGAGTAAACTGGTAAAATTTAGACTATTTCGTCTATTTTGAAAATTTTGCTTAAAATCAACGTTAATGATATTATTTATATGCATTTCATTTATTTAATTTATTCACGAATTTACGAAACTATTTTGTGGTTTAGTTTTTTTTTTGCGTTAATTTGGTATAAGCTAAATTAGAAAAAAAAAAAATTTTAAAGAGAAAAATTATGCTATTTAATAAATAATTTTATAAATTTTTTACCATAAAATGCAAATAAATTATACAGAAATTTGGGTTTATTAGCAAATATAATTAACTAATTTAAATTAATTTCCGTGCATTTATATAGAAAATTGTGCAATTAAATGAGTTTGTATTGTCAATTTTGTTATTTTACTTAATATTGTGGTTGTGGTTGTAGTTGTTGTTTTTTTTTTTTGTTTTTGATTTAGTTTGCTATTCTATTTGAAGTAATGCATTATTTGCCCAGAGCAATCCTGGTACAACTTCTGTTAGCTTACATGAAGTTGATTTTAATTAAATTTCAAATTCAACTGCAAACAATTAAGCAGACACACACACACACATACACACATAAACATAAAAATATTTAGCTGCGAGTATGTTTGATAAAGGCAAACAAATGTACATACGACGCCATTTTGTCTTTATATGATTAAGTTGAGATTCGCTCTAATTTATTGCCAAAGGCAATTGTATCTTTGTATCTTGTAGATACACATTCATGCTTGCATTGCAGCGTTGATTTCTAATTGAGTATACATAATAAAATATATAATTCATTGTGCTGCTGCTGCTGAAAATCTAAAGCAAAATGAAAGGCGGCAACAGTTGGCAAAACCACAGAATAAGCATTGTCGTCATCGTTCTTTGAACAAGTTAAAAGAAATTTAATTAGAAGCAAAAAGACAAAAGACGACAAGACGACGACGATGGCACATAAGAACAAAATGAAGACATAAAATAGTCAACGTATTATGATGAAGTTGTGGTTAGGCGAGATAAGCGAGGTACTCTGTGTGCTTTGTGTGTGTAATAAAATTGAGTAAAATTGCATTTAAGTGTTGCTCTTTTTAGTTAGAAGAAAAGTAATAGTCGAGCGACTCTGTAGCTAAGTTGCTTTTGTGCCAAGGAAAATTGAATGAATGAATAATTGAGAGAAAACGAGCGCATGATGGCATTAGTGTGCACTTGTACTATTTAATATACTCGTTGTAGAAGAAGAAGAAGTAAAATGACGACAAGGACTCCAACGACGACGTTGATGACTTCAGACAAGAATGACAACCGCAGGTGTACCAAGTTTATTTGTATTGCAAATTTGTAGCTAATGAAAAGTAATTGCTTTCATTAGAAAATATACATACAAACTTTGACGTAAGAAGCTAAGAAAGCTAAATTAAATAAAAATAATAAAAAATATTTTATAATATAAAAGCTTCGTTAGTGAAAAAAAAAAAAAACTTAAGCTTTACGCATTAAAAAAATCAATATGACTGCTTCCGGTCAATCGACGCCATTTTAAATTAATATTCGCTGTCTTTTACATTTGTTTTTTCAACTCTCTTTTTTTTTGTCTGTCTACATTATAACTAACGTTGTTGTGTTTTATTTAATTTAATTAACGCGACCTATCTTAATTTTACACCACTACACAATTTGCATTTGTCGCGTTAATTAAAATTTATTGGAAAATCGGTAATTTTTAATTGGAATATTTTTTGTTCTTTTTTTTTCAAAGCAACCACAAAAGTGGTTTGAGAATGGCATGCGTAAAGCCTACATGCTGTGCGTGTGCAAAGTGCAATTTAACTCGACAATTTTATATTCAATTATTTATTTTTTTTTTTAATTAATTAAATTAATAAACTTTATTATGAAAATGTTGTTTTTTGTACGTGTATGAATGTGATTTTTGTTTATGTTTATATTTTCTAAATTTAAATTAGACAAAATGTTTTCAATTAGAGAAATAAAAATTTTTATATTTTATGTTTATTTCAAACTGTTAGTTTATTTTGGATGACTGCTAGATTGTGATAGATTTCAAAGTTTTATCAAAATCTGAAATCAAATAAATTTTTTTTTTCAAAAGATTTCAAATAAAATGCTTTAAAGACAGAGATACTGAACATGGGAACTCTGGCAAAATAAGATGAAGAGTATGCACGACTAAGACTAAGATGGATTGTGGTATGGGGTCTGGGGTTTTTGGAAGACTTGTAAGTGGAAGAGTTTTTCGCGTTTCAGGCACAAAATTCATGCAGTATGCTAGTGGCGTGCGAGCTAGAGATCTGGAGAACTACTATCAAAAGGATGAACACATTACCAAATCTAATCAAGCAAGGAATTGTAGAAACCTACTCAATAATTATGTTCGCCAAAACACACTCAGTGATATTCTCGGAAACAAGCTGATAGAAGGATGAAAGGGTTTTAGAGGCTGAATATCAGCCGCTTTTACTAATTGAAAGAGGTCTGTTAAATAATTTGGAATCTTCCCTTTTAAGATAGAAACCTGGGAAGATGAGTGTTCCAAAAGCCACACATTTGTACTCAAAATCTCTCACCACACACATTTCCATAAACCCTATTTTTGTACCACTTCACCCTTCTACATGGCTGCAAGGTGGAAAATTAATCTTGGCCAGAATAAAAAATGACTTCCGTATAGACACGAGCGATGAGCTGTACTATATACTGACATCGACATAGTCAGGAATATCCAATACAAGAGGCTGTCCTGGGCTGGTCACTAGTGTTGGATAGATACAGATGCTTTGGCAAGAAAAGTTTATAGGCAAGACGAGAATCAAATCGGATGGGTGCGGCAGAGAGGACGTCCGCCGCTGCATTGGGAGGAGCAGATCATGGAGCACATCCGCAAAATCGGTATTCCAAACTGGTATAATGATGCACTAGATTACAACCGCTGGCGTATCGACTGTAGCGCAATTTATATATTCAAAGTAAAGTACTATTTTTAAAGATAATATTCCGCGTTCAAATCCTAAAAGAATATGTGCCAACATTAAAAAAAAAAAATAGATAACTAATAATAATTGAAAAACACAATATACTCGTATGTATAAAAAATCAACATTGAATCAACATTTACAATTAAAAAATTTATTTTAAATTGTAAAAGCATGGATAGGAAGCGAGAGATGAAGTTTACTATAAATAAAAAAACCTAATAGGTAAAGCGAAAACTAATTTGAAAAGTGCGCTCAAACATGCTTGCCTCGCTTCCTTTTTCAATTAAATGCCACCATTTTCCATTAATAAATTTGCATGTACACAAACACACACACATATACACAAAGACAATAAAAGCATGCATGCCTGCGAATATTTGTATATGTGCAACTGTTTATATGCATATGTGTATGTGTGTGTATGAGTTTGGTGTCTGCCTGTGATGCGCTATGCCAACACTTTCGCCATTTTTTTTTTTTTTTTTTGTACGAAACAATTTACAGTCGCACACACTCATGCCGCCCAGCCCACTACTTCTACTTCAACATACACACACGCACACTCATGTATTGCAATAATAAAATTAAATTAGAAGACCAGAAAATTAAATCATCAAAGCTTGACGTCTAACAAAACGCTGCAGCAGCAGCAGCGACGTTACTTCAATGCTTAAGGCTAGTTTGAGTTAAAAGGTGGCGGTAAGCGACGAGCAGCATGCGGCGGCGAGCAGGCATAAACAATTTCCAGAGCGACAGTTACGAGTTCATTAATTTTTTTAACCTCAACACTCATGCACACATTCTATGATTTAAACGAGCTTGTCACACATAGTCCACATAAAGGTAAAAGATGTGGGAGGGAATGCTGTGATGCACATACATACACACACACACATACATGCATGCATGCATACATATGAACCCAAGCAAACGAAGCAAATCGTTTGGATGCTGATTTTCAACAGAATTTTTCATTAAAATTGAATGATGTCTGAACGAGTGGTTGCACGCATGAGCGAATGAAATAAAGTGATAGAAAAACTCTATCTGAGTGAGTAGGAAAGAGAGAGATAGAGGGGAAATGGTAGCAAATTGTGCTCGTCCTTTGTGGTCGTCGCTGCTGTATAATAGAGTGCGCCAAAAAAAAAAATCTTCATTCCCTCCAATGCACTCTTTTTTTTTTCTGTTACACTTCCTTTTCCTCGCTCGCACATATCAGTGCGGTGGCGTTGGTTTGAGAAAAGCATCATAAATTAAGTTCTTCATCAACTCAAACTTGTTAAACGCCAATAAAACTTACGGAGAGAGTTTTTTTTTTTTTTTTATTACTTTTCGTGGTTTTGTACTGTTTACGTGTATTTGTGTGTATGCGCAGAATCGCTCTTATCTAGTCTTAGTCTCTCTCTCTCTCTCTCTTCTCTCTCTAAAAGCTTTAGTAAACTGGTTTAAGCCACGCCCAGCGCAGCATTGCAAAAAAGATACTTTTAAATGTATCTATGTATCTGCAATTATGTTGTACTCAACTCTTGTTTTGTGCTGTTATACGTGTTTTTTTTTTTTTTTTTTTTTTTTTTTTTTGTTCTGCAACGCTTTTGTCTGCTTTTACGCATGTGCGCTTGAATTTGATCAGATTTATAGATTTTTTTTTTTTTGTTATTGATTATCATATTAATGTAGTCTGGAAAATCCATTAGAGTGCTTAAGATTAAAAAATAAAAAGCAAATAAGCTATTGTATAAAATAAATCATAAAGATATTTGCACAAGAAAAAAAACATACAAATAAAATTTTAAGTCAATTATGTTCCCAATTTCACTTCCACAAAAAAAATTATTATTGCAATTATTTCTGTTCAAACAAGCTAAAATATCTTAAATAATGCGTTAGTTTCTTTCAAAAAATACAAAACTATTACAATTTAGTTAACTGAAAGTACTATGCAAAAGGTTTTTTTTATTATTTTCACTTTCGCTTAAATTTTGTGAAACTGTAAATGAGAACAAGACAGAATATTTCGGCCAAATGGCGATTAAACGGTTAAAAATATCTGAAAAGATTTTGTTTTATTTATTATCTTAAGAGCTCTTTTTAGAATGTGCAAATAATCGAACAGAATGAAGAAATCGAATTCTTAAAAACAACGAACGTATAAACGTAGTAATGCATTTATTAGAGATGGACGAGGTACAACTGACCTGCGATAAATTTGTGAAAAATTGCTGGATGGCAAGAATCGAGAATGTTGTCTATATCAAATTTGGTATTTCTAGGTTAAGTAATATTTTGGTTAGTCGAGTATGAGTGTTAACGCTTAAAGCGGGTATGGAAAAAAAGTGTGACGTTGCGAAGCTCTGTTGAGTTCTACAGAATCTAATTTTTAAGTTTTGAAACTGTATCTCTTATAGCCTCGTTCTTCAATTTCATATATCAAAATGATTCCATTTCCGTCTTCTCACTCATTGATATAAAATCGTATCCATTAGCAAAGTGCTTCACTAAAATTATAAATTAATTTAACTACTTTTCGTAATTAAAAAAAAAAATCCAATAATAAATCAATTAATTTACTCTCATAAGAAATTTGTTTATAATGAGCCAAAATTGGTAAAAATTAATTAAACACAAGAAAATTAATGTAATGATGTAATCTAAGCAAACCAGCAATGCTGTCTGAAACAATTACACCAAATGCTCATATTAACAGATCATTTTATAAGCACAGCGACGACGATGGAGTATAACGCTCCACTTTAATTAAGTTGTACGCCAACAACATGGCTGCCATTTTGCTGTTTTGCTGCTGCACTCCATGTCATTCCATTCCATTCCCATTCAATTTGATGGCACTCCACAGCAACAGCACACACCTTTACAGCGCGCTTAATTGTGTTTGGCAAGCTCGTTATGCGTAAAAATAAACGCACATTAAGAGCTCATTAGTGTACAGAAATCGAAGTAGAATTTACCGAGCTGATATATGTATGGCAAAGGTGGAGCAGAGAAACACATTCAACTAAATTGAAATTTGTGTGGAGTAACAGAAATTGTAGTAGCAGCAGCAGCGGCAGCGGCAGCAGCAGGCGGATGTAAAGTTATTTAAGCTGTAATGACGAGAAAATAATAGACATTGGTAAACCACAAGTCACTTTGTGGTAATGAAAATTTAGTTACTGAACGAGCGCACAAGACACAACTCGAAATTAATTTGTTGTTGTCGTAGAATAGTACAAGTATGCGAAAACTTTTTAAATACTCTCAATAAAAAAATTAAATTGGCCACAAATGTTGTTTGTCTGCTTCTTCCATTTTCAATTGACTTGCATTAGTAATTGTATTTCAACTTAATCATGTGCAAATATCTCAATTATCTTGCTTCATAGTTAAACAAGTTGTTAGCTTGATGCTGATGCTGATGACGCCACAATGGATTTTATGCGCTTCAGTTCGTTCGTTTACTCGTTATGCCATAACTAAATTAAATACCTTTTAAGCAGCACACACACACACACTCAGTTTTATTCCTAAATATGAGCGAGCAACGTAGCAGCTGCATACGCATGTAACTGTATATTTATTAGTTTGTAATTGTGTAAGAGAGAAAGTTATTTCATACACACAGTCTCTCTCTCTTTCGTCAGTTACAGTAGTCAACGTAACAGAACTCTCTTTCCATTTCTTTTTTTTTTTGTAAAGTTTTTACTATTTTCTTTTCTTTTTTTTTATTTTATTTTCTCATTGGTTTGCGCTTGCTACGCTCTTAATTTTATGCAATCAGTTACAAATTTATAACAATAGCAGCGCATTAAATAAATCCACTTAGGACTATATTCATGCTCACCGAAGTAAAATTGATGCAAGCTGAGTGTATGTGTGTGTGTGTGTGAGTGAGTGTATGGTATAAAATACTACAACAATGTATGAATTCATTTTGATTTTATCTTTTATTGAAAATAAATGAAATTCAATTTTTCTTGTTTTTTATTTTTATTATTTAAAAAAAAAAAAAAAATATTGTATATGAAATTAAATTAAATGTGTCTTTATATATACGTATATATAAATTATAAGTGGTAATTATTCTCAGTGCTTAAAATTATTTTTGATTGATGAATCGAGTTAAGTTCTTCGTTACCGTCGGCTCTGGAATAAGGATTTCACCTAGCGGTCATTATATAACGCAATAAAAAAAACTTCGTAGACACTAAACTTCACTACATAGTATAAAACAAAGTCGATTTCTCTGTTTGTATGCTTAAATCTTTAAATCTACGCAACGGGTTTTGATGCTGTTTTTTTAATAGAGAGAGTGATTGAACAGGAAGGTCTAATGGGGGCCTTGAAACTGGAAAAGCCAAGTATTTGAGATACAAAGAGACGTCAAAATTTTTTTTTATTTTTCTGTTTTTTTTTTTTAGAATTCAGGTGAGCAACAAGACTGGATTTTGGGAAAATTTTGACCCGGGGCCTAAAGGGGGCCTTGAAACCGGAAAAGCTATATCTTTGGAGTGAATAGAAGTAGAGATTTGAAACAGGGCTCATTTGAAAAATGGTTAAAAAACATTTTTGGCATTCAAGGTGTTCAAGGGATTTCCGGTATTTTGGACCTGGGACCCATATGTGGACCCAATATATTTTTACAAATCTTTTTTTTTTTTTTTTTTCAGGTGAACACTTAGACCAGACTTTAAAAAATGTTTACCCGGGGCCTAATGGGAGCCTTGAAAGAAAGTCATATTTATGGATTGAATAGACTTCTTAGATATTGGGCGCATTTGAATGATGGTTAGTCGTATTTAGGGGATTTCCAAAGACAACTTTTTTGAACAATTTATTTAGCCACCAAATAGAAGCAAAAAGAAAAAACGCGAGCAAAGCCGTGCTATAAGAAACAGATAAAACTTTATGAGTTTTATCTGTTTCTTATAGCACGATTTATTTGCTCAACATTGAAGATATTGTTTTCAAAACTAAAGCATTTCTTTGCCACAATCACTATGTATGTTAGAATCAGTGTAGCATGTCCGATTTTGTAGATATGGTGTCTATAGCAAAATACAAACCAATTGATTCTAATTTTTATTAAATTTTTAATTTATAAAATCTGATTAAGTCCACAATTGGACTGATTCAAATAAAGTAAAAAAAAAAATAAAAAAATTTAATTTTTAATGAAATCTATTAAAATTTTTTTTTCTATATATCTTAAAAATGGGCGGTATGGAAATCTAGTTTTGACATGCAAAATAGTTAAGAAAATTTATGTTTGAAATTTCAAGTTAATATCTTCAAAACTGATCGATAGAATCAGAGTCATACAGACAGACAAATGGACAGACAAACAAACATAGCTAGAAAAACTCGTCTCAATGAGCTGATCTAGAAGGGCCAACGATGTGCAAAATGATAATACTCGGGCTATACTTTGTGTGATCTGTATTGAAAAGATTTATAAAGCTTTTTTACCTCAAATTTAGTAAAAACATTTTTATTATGAAGCCACAGTCAGTATAAATTTTCTTGGATATTGTGGTTATCGAAGATATTGAAGCAGACGATTGCAAACTTCGATGTCTAATATATAAATATGAACGCCAGTTACGACTATCCTTAAATTTATTTAAAAATTTTCTCTTGTCTACGGTATTTTTCGTATATTTGAGAAGTTCTTTATTAAATTAAATGCCACACAGTGTTCAAAACGCTTTACACATGTGTATTGCAAACGACGAATTGACAAAGAATGACGTTCTACGTATTTAAAATAAAACGAATAAATCACCCTATTAGTAAATTATTGCAGTTCAAAGGAATTTTTATACTCTCTGTGTACAGCTGAGTCCTTCTTTCGTATGCTCTCTCAGTTCTGAAACAGTATTTCGATTGCAATCGTTAATGTATTTGTGAGCACAGACTCCGCCCAAAAATACGTAAGCACAAACAAACACACACGAAAACAATCGCTGCTCAGTAATATACTCATTTCTATCAACCATTGTTTGGGAAATCATTACCACCGCCACCACCACCATCAGTAACAACAACAACAACAAAAACAACAACATAACCGCCTCCGGCAACATATTCAACTGCGGCGCAGAGCAACCGGTTTCCAATTCGAATTCAAGTCAAACTTACAAAGCATTCTCAGCAGAGTATCTGATTGACAGGCTACCTGAATAGCAGTTTATTGCCAACTCAACGTTGGAACTGTTCGTTTCGGTCTCGGATATTTATGTTTGAAAAAAAAAATAAAAAAGAAATATTAAATAAACGGTTTGCGTGCTTTATATTCCATTTGAATTTATAAACGAAATACGGAAAATGTTCTTGCCAGTTCTTGGCGGTAACTATTCAGTTTGAATTGATTTTGAACGAATTGACACGGATTAACAATAGAAATTAAGTGTTTTGTGAAAAAAATAAAAATATTTAAAAAATAAATAAAAAAAAATTAAAAAATTTAAAAAAAATTTATTGCGAAATAAAAAAAAAAAAATTATAAGCAAATAACTTTAACTCTGTGATTTTTCTCTGTGACAAAAAAGCAAAAATAAAATGTTTTAATAGAAAATATCAACTAAAAATTTCAAAAACAAAAATCTTCGATTTCAAGTGCTAAAAACATAAAAAAAAAAAACAACAGAAAATATTAATTTAAAAATGGATATAAAGACAACACCACCATCCTTGGCCACAGCTGCTTCAACTGCCACGCCTTCATGTGCAACAATATCATCACCCGGTACACCTCCTTCGCCGACGGTGCCGTTAACAGGCATCTCGGAAGCACAAAAACAAACACTAAAGCACATTTTTGAAAAACTCGTTGCGAATAATGGCAGCGGCAGCGGCGGCAATAATAATGGCGTCGGAAACCATAAATTAGCGCCAAAACAACTCGAACATTTTCGCAGTCTATTAGAAAATGTGCGCGATACAAAAAATCTTCAAATGATTGTCGAAAAGTTTAAAAATCTAGAGCAATTTCAGGAGTATTATGCAATTAATGGAAGTAATAATGCTGTGATAACCGAAGGTATTAATTATTAAAAAATTTTATAATTCAAAAAATGCTGTAAAATATTTGGTCCAAAAAGAAGTTGCATAGGCTATATCAATTTTCTTTTTTTGAAATAATATGAATTTGTAGCTCTTCTTTTGATGTTTTCTTCGCATCACCAGGCGAGGTTTCCATAAATTCTATACACCCAATTCGAAACTGTGTTGGTGCTATGATGTACCTAATTCTGAAAAGAAAACTATTACTAAATGACAAAACTTTAAAATAAATAAAAGAAGAAAAACTTTAAAATAAATAAAAGCAGGACAAACTTTAAAACAAATTTGTAGTTATATGCGAAAAATACAGATAAAACCATAATTTTCTTGAAATAATCAAAAAATATTTAAAAAACTGTATATGGAGGCTATATGCTATAGTGACACCATTCATATCGAATCGGTACTATATACATAAGTAGACATTAAAATTTAAATATATTTATATACTTTAAGTGTAAGGGAGGAAAGTTTTTATGGATGCTGTGCTTGGCGTGACATCGTTGTTATGAAAAGCTTAACTCTAAAATTGAAAATCTTAGAACTGAGCGCGTAAAGCGTGAAAGCGCGTAACGGCATACTTATATATGGACGGACAGACAGATGGACACGAATGTACTTTATAGCTTCCTCTAATGCGATAAACACTTTTCGCCAAAGTACATTTTATAACAATTTTTTTACTCATGGGTTCAGTTTTGGAAAGAATAAAACGAACATTATCATGAGTGTCACAGAAAATGTTTTTGGTTGTTTTTAAATCTCTTCTAAACTTCAATGAAATAATTAATATAATTCACAGTTAGTTCAAATATTATTTAAAAAATATATAAAATAAGCACCGTATTTTTGTTAGTTTAAACTAATTGTGAATTATATTCCTTATTTTATTGAAGTTCAGAAGAGATTAGAAACTGATCAAAAGATACATACCTGTATATGTATATAATAATACGTCGTTTCAGATGCTATGTCATTGAGGTTTTTTGAAGGTTTTTCTCAATTCCAAGCATGCAGTTTGGTTTTACTCGAACAGACCTACAACATCTACCATAAGACTTATCAGTTATTTTTGCGAAATAGAATGGCTCAAAATTTGATCTCCTATCTACAAGATGAGTTGTCCATATAGCAATGTAAATGTCTTAAATTTCTTTCAATTGTTCACACTAAATAAGCTAGTATTCCATCACATCTTTGTGTGGGAGTAAACTTCAGACTAGATTGTTCGTCTGTCCGTTTAAATTAATGGCATACATTTTAGGTGTACAAAAATTCAATGAAGCAAGTTTTCGTTTATTAAAATATTTTTTGAGATAGCGGCACACATTTAAAAACCAATTTATTTATTTATTTTTTTGTTAATAAAACAAATTATAAACACTTTTATTCTGAATGTAAAACACAAAAAAAATATAAAACAAAATTATTTATGAAATAAAAACTTAAGCTCGGGGCGTGAGAAACAAACATTACACATACGCCCCGCGGGTCGAGTTCACGATGCAGTTGAGTGCATTTTAACACAATTAACTTTTTTTTGCTTTCGCTTTGTTTTTAACTTTAAAAATCAAAAAACAAAAATAAAAAAATATTGTATTTTTCAAATTAATATCAATTGTAAATAATTAAAACAAAAAAAAAAAAAACATTTTAATTGTTGTTGTTAATAAAACGGAAAAGAAAATAAAAAAAAATCTCATAGCGCACGACAGAAGCCATTTTGAAATATGAAAGAGAAATAATGCTTAATAGAGTTGCCAGCATAAATGTAAATTGTTTGTTTAAATTAACTTAAATATGCATAAACTAAACTAAATAAAACGCAAATTATTGTAGTACGTTTTTTTTTTTTTTTCACAGTCATTTAGCAACAATTTGGGTCAATAATAATTAACAATTTAGAATAGCACACGTTGGACATGAAAATACAACATCAAAGCATATCTTTAGGCGTCACACAGCATTGAACCACGTCAGTAGTTAGTGTAGACTTTATTTACCTGACACAAGCTGCCATGACAAATTCTCATTAAAAATTATTTCGTTTTTTTTTTTTTTTTTTTTTTTTTTTTTTTTGTTTAATGAAAATTTCATATGAAAATGTGATTTAGCAAATTGTACGCGGCAAGGGTTGTCGTTAAATGTAATTTTAGCTTTTAGCTTGTTAAAACAACAACAAATAAATAAATACAGTTTCATTTTGTAAATTGGTAAGAGGTACGAAGTATGTAAATAGTTATTGTCGTAGTGCAATTTAATCCTTTTAAAATTGCTTACAAATTTGCATAGTTTCCGTGCGACTAATTGACTTTTGAGTTGTTTCTCATACTCTGCGGCATAGCATAGCATAAATGAACTGGCTGAATTTGTAGCAGGAGAGAAGCAGTTTTTTTGTGCATTTAATTTTAAAGTGATTTATTAAAAATAATGGAATACATTTCCTTTTTAATCGAATTAATAATATACATAATTTTTTTCCTTACATAGATCTTGAGCTCTCACTAAAGGATACTGCGCGAAAATTTGGTCAAAGCGGTCAAACGCTAACACCACGTCATACAATCGATGCTATTTTGGGTTTAAAGAATCGCACAGATGGTATAGATGGTAAGTAATATTAAAAGCTAATAATAGTTAAATTTAATTAATTTAGAAAATGAATTCGCAAATTGACACTTTAAATCTTTCGACCACTGCTATATCTTTCCCGATTAACTTCATTTTTACATTTTCATACTTACGATATTCTATTACAAATACAAATAAACTTTTTGCTCAACTAAATTCAACATTGTCACAATTTTTAATGTACAGCCATGTTCCCGTAATCGTAAAAATTTTCCAATTTACTTTTAAATCGAATTTTGGTGCTCTGGCAATCGCAAATCTTATAATATTTCCGATTTAAAATCGACAGAATTCGAGTCAGAGAAATTAAAAGAAAATGCATAAAATTACATAAGGAAGTTACTGTCGATTTTGAAAAAAAAAAAAAAAAAATTTTTTTAATATTATTCTGTGATGTTTATATGTAGAATGCATCTTGGTAATTTTTAATATCATTGGTTCTAAACTCGAAGTTAAAATTAATATTTTCTGCTGATGCCTTAATTTAAAGAACGATAACCTTTTAATTTATAACCGATAACAGTTTTTTTTCATGTACAAAGCAAAGAAACGTTCTGGAAATGAAACATAATTTTTTGCGATTGCTGGAAAACGAGTAATTTGAAATCGTACGAATTTACTAAATCGTTATACGCAAAATTTTTAGCGATTTCATGGATAAAGTCATTTTATAGCGAACAAACATGCAAAAATTTTTCGTCTTTTGGTTCCTAACTATTTTCTTATTGAGAAGAACTGGTACAGTTCGTTCCAAACACTTAAAAACAAACCAGTTCGGTTCAAAATCTGTTTGCAGCACTGTTTGTTTTTTTTTTTTTTATTTTAAATTCTAACAATTTTTGAAGTTAACAACTATTACGCAAGTGGCTCATTTGTTTTAGTTTCTTGACTTACTTACTTATGGATGTATGTTTAACTACTGCAAACAATTTGGCATTATTATTTTCACATTAGTAACAGCAACATTTTTTCTAGTCGTTTACTAACTACAAAAAAAAAAAAAAAGAAAATTCTAACTGTGCATTACGGCCATTTATTGTTTGACAAATGACGCCACATGCAACTCTGCCCCAACACGCGCAGTTTCCTGCTCAAACTTCTCTTTTTTGTTTCACTCTATCTAACGTTCTTTCTCTTTCTGTGTCATTCTAAAAGCGCATGTCGCAGCTAAATTACAGCTGACGTGTTTCAAACTGTCAACAGGATTTATTTTTTTCTGGTGTAAAAACGCTAAAAATTGTTATACAATCATAATCGCATAAGTTTCATTCGAGCAATCTTGTTAGTTTGCCACATAACTAACTCGATAAGGAAGGGCGCAATTTGTGTCAATATATTTTCTGTATGTGTATGCGTGTTTGTGTGTATATGTGTGTGTATTTGACGATTGCAGTGCTGCCAATCGATTTCAATTACAGCAATAAGAGGGCAAACGACTGACGTCTTCTCTTCTTGTCGACAGCCAAGCCAAGGATGATATCGACATCGACATCAAGCGTCTGCAATCAACGAACACAATCGCAAAATTATATTACACAATTTCGCTTTTTCTTTATTTTTCGATTTGAAGTTTTTTTTTTTTTTTTTTTTTTTTTCGTATAAGCTTTTCAAGTCGAATTCAAGCAATTGCATTCATTCAAGTCAAATCGAGTCAAACAAACTAAAAATGACGACGACGATTTTAACTGTTTGAGATGCACGAGAACTGATAAGCAAGAACGTTGTTGTTATAATTCAAAATGTTGTTTTCAAGGATTCGTAGAACTTGCACTCACCTACATTGTCAAATACATTTGCTATGTATTTTTATGTTCAACTAAAAGGATTAAGCCAATCTTTATCCATTTCTTGTAGGCGTTTCACGGCGGCGCGCATTTTGGATTTTATTATTCTTTGATTTTTTTTTTTTTTTTTTTGCCGCAAGTTTTATTAGATTTCTTAGACATTTACTTTTACTCGTCCTTTTGTTTCTCTCTCGCTAAGCGAAAACTTATTACAAATGCGTTCGTTTTGAAGGCTTTTTAAATGGATTATATTTGGATTTATGCAACGTATTACTTGTACTAGTCCGCGATGTCGCTATATTTTATTATTTATTATTGTTGTTGTGGGTTTTTCGTTTTGGGTGTTGTTGTTAGTGTTTTTAGTTAATTTTATTGTGATTGCTGCGAAGCGATTGTCACACGCCTACGAATTTTGTAGACGTGAAAAATGGGTGTCGCGTTTTTATGCCTTTAGACAATATTACTATTAAGTTTTTATTGTGTTATACGCTTTTAATAGGCATAATCATTAGAAATGCCAAAGCGAATAATATTATTAAAAAAGAAAGTTATTGAGTTTTTCTTAGCATATAAATTTATGTGACATTTTATTTATGAATACTTGACTTTCTATATTAAAAATATTAATGGTGTCCTCATATTCTCTTTTAAAATAAGCTAGACTTATAGTTATGCCCCAAAGAAAACATGGTGCATCCAAAAAAAAAATACCGACCAAGGAATTATTGCTCAAATTTGAGCGTCTTTACAAATAATCTGGTGGCAACATAATCTTTAGATGGTTCTTAGGGTGAGCAATGATACATAGAAAGAAATTTTCCCCTCTATACAAAATTATCAAGTATCTTCCTCTCAAACACGTCCAACACCGACTTATCCGATTCTGTCATGACCCATGCTTCTGAGCCATACAAAAGGACAGGCATTATCAGCGCCTTGTAGAGTTTAATTTTTGTTTCTCTGGACAGAACTCTACTTCGCATTTGCTCTCCGAGACCAAAATAGCAGATTAGCAAGCGTGATTCTTCGTTTAATTTCCTGACTGGTGTTGTTGTTGCTGTTTACATCTGAGCCCAGATAATCTACTACAGTTTTCTACAGCCTCAACCTTCTAGAAGAAATCTAGAGAAAAACGACAAAAAACATTGTCTTGAAGAAAGCAAATCAATACCTTTTCTTATTTTCGAGTTTCATTTTTAGTTTAAATTAAAAAATTTTTATTATTTTACCCATTGAGACTAGAAGAAGATTCATGTAAATCGAGAAAATGAGCAGCTAGGACGACCTTCGACGAACCTTATACATATTTTATTTACCAAAAAAGTTAAAAACTATATACTATGTCGGAACAAGATAAAGATTTAAAGATTGATTCATATAGTATGTGTATTATATATTAGGTTAATTTATAATTAATTTACGTATGCAAATTTAAACTGACTAATTTGTACAATTATTGAACAATCAATTACTTGTCAAATCAAAATTAAATTCAATTAAAAGTAGCTGTCAGCTGTCTAATAAAACAAAAGCCAAAGAAGATACAAAGGATAAATAATGAATACAAGTATTATTATTATTATTATTATAAAAGCTAAATTAATTAAATTACTTATAAAATGCAACAACAACAAAAACAACAACAACAACAACAAAAGACAGTTGCAAAATTCGATTAGCAAAGATACAATTCTTGTAAAAAAAACGCATTGTAAGCAAAAAAAAATACAGGTAAAAGTAAAACTTGAATTTAAGCAAGCCAAAATCATGCTTAAAAAAAAAAAAAAAAAATATGGCGGTGATTGCCATTAAAGCTGCAATTAATAAAACCAAAGCTAGACATAAACTGTCAAAAAGCATTTAAAGTGACAGGTTAACAAAAACATTCAGACAGACGGACAGAGGCGTTGGCGAACACTGATCAATAATCGAAGTGCTGCATAGCATGATTGAGAATTTAGCTTATTTTGTAACTTTTTTTTTTATAAATGCAGCGCAGATGAGAGCAAATGTAGAATAAGGCCATTAGCAGCGCTTATTAAATGCATAAAGCATGCATGTAAAGGTCAGGGGCGTACTACAAATTTTATATAAGAACAGAAATTGTTGTTAACATTTCCTGTTCGCATAGCTACGCCCATGGCTTTAGGCCAGTCAGCCAACGATGCATTAGTCAATAACAATGTACGCATCATTAAGATCAAGATAAATACATTGTATGAGATATAAAAGACGCGGCATTAAATTGAGCATTAAGTCGACTAATGATTTTAATGCGTACTCAAAATACACAACACAACCACAACCATAACTGAATGAGATACAAGATACTTCGAGAGTTAGGTCAGTCAGAGCCAGAGTAAAAGTGTGTACGGCGCACGTCTTGTCGCGTCGGCGTTTCTGGCTAACAAGCTGCGCGCTACTTTAATCTACTCGCTTCGAAATAAACTGTCGAAGATCAGCGTGTGATTGACAGTTTTTGTTTATGGCTTATTCCATTTTCTGATATAAATAAATTCGCGCCGGAAGATGTTTTCAGTCTTTGATGCATACAGTCATTCATTCATTCAGTCAGTCGATTAGCTGCAATCGAAGTTAACCTGTTGTACACAGACAATGACGCTGCATTTCTGGGGGAACGCTAATAACATTTCAATTAAGTGCAACGCCACCGTCGTCATAATTCTTAAACAGCAACAAACAATTGAACGACATTCATATCTAGACGAGATGAGATACAAATCTTTAAAAAGCCAATTGTAGCATTACGTCTTTCTGTCTGTCTTTCTGTCTGTCTGTCTGTCTGTCTGTCTGTCTGTCTCGAAGTTGAATAGAATATGTCACAATCTTATACACTTGCAGAGAAGTGTCAAATCATCATATTGACGCGATTAACGTCAATTTGCTGCAAAGCATTTTCCGGAAAATAACAACAAATTACTTAAAGCCACACTAATAAGTTTGGATGGAGCTGACAGTAAATGGGGTTGTTTTATTTGTTGCTAATCGAAAGATTGAAAGCAATAATAGCAAACTTTCGCCAGTAGCACCCCAGTTACACTTATAATTGCTGAACTTTTAATTCTATATTTACGCATTTTTTAATTGGTTTGTCAAAATTTGAAGTCCAAAAAAAATATAATATTTCCTGCTGCCAATTTTAATTGCCGCAGCTAATGGACTTGGCCAATATAACGAAATTTTTAAGTGTCGATCGTCTCGATCAAATTTAATTCATTAATTTCGGCAACAGCAGCAGCAGCAGCACTTAATGTCAGTTTCTATAGCTTCGAAACTTGTTGTTTGGCTAATTGAGTTGAGTCAATAACTTTGCAGTTCATTTCAGTTCAAAAAGCGGCTTCAGTTTTGGCCATTTTCTCACCGTCGTGTGGGCTACTGGGCAATTAGTTGCCTGCTTTTGTATGTATTCAAGCTACCCACTGTGCGCGCTACCAAAATCAAAATTTGAATTGTCTTTTTTTTTTTTTTTTTTTTTTGTGTTTTATGTGAAAAACGCTTTTGTTAAATCTTTAAATCATTTTTATTAATTTCATTAAAGCAGTTGTTAATTTGCCGCCGCCTTGTGTATTATCATGCTGTGCGTGTAAATTGTCTATTAATCGATTGTACCTTCATATATGTGAGAATGAGATAAACTGAGAGCGTATAAATTGGAAATTATTTTTAAGTTAAAATGCATTTTGTAATTTTACAGTTAAATGGCAATAATTTTCCATGGGTTTAATTGTGGAAAAATGGTGAAAATAAAACTTTAAAATGACCTAATTTCTGATTTATTTAGATTGTATTTATTTACTATGAAAATGTAGCAGCACATTCACTTTTTAATGTAAACAGTTGCAGTAGAAGCATTGGAAAGAAAGTCTTTCAGTCAGACTCCCATAATCACTAGCTTTTGCGATTTGCGATTTGAGTTAATTCGTACGATTTGCAATAAAATTATAGGTTATCGGTCTGACTAAATACTCAGCTGAAATTCAAAACATATCGTATTTTCATATTTCAGAAACAAAGTACCACGATTTAATACGAATCGAGCAACTATATGGTATGGCCCCCATGTAAACTCACCACTCTACTTCAGTTTTGTCTGTCCGTCTGTCAGTCCTTTTGTTTGTAGGTACACGTTTTAGTCGCTCAGTTTTAAAAATATTAAACTGAAAATCGAAACTTAAGCTTTTCTCAACCGTAGGCAGTGAGAGTGTTAAAATTAAGGTGTTACGCCCATTTTTAGGCATAACCCCCATACAACATTTTCAGTTTTTTTTATTAAAAATGATTTAATTATGAAGCGAATTATATTAAATATGGTAAAAAAACACTTCTAACAGCAACTCATGTTCAGAAAATGATGCACGATTGAGCTGGTACCATTAGAGCCGATTTCTGGAGCACCAATTAACAAAAATGAGGTTTGCGATTCAAGTTACAGAAATATTATTTATAAAAGTCTGCCCAAAACTCGGTAAAAAGACTTTCTGTGCCAGCAAATGTTTCTTAAATTTAAATACATCAAAAATCCATTAAGTAAGAAGCAAATAATTAAAGCAATTTCCACATAACCAACGCTAACTAATTAAATTGTGAGTCCCTTTTCTTTTAGTTAAATCGAATAAAATAATTTATTTCAAACGAATTAACGAAGCGTCAGCTAAATAACTCGTCTAACAAGAAACTTAATATATAAGAAACAACAACAACAACAACAGCAACAAGGCCAACAATAAAAAAGTCATTTGTGAATAAGAGCAAAGCTATGTATGCCGCCGATCCGTATCATTAACACCACCCACAAACAAAAACACTCTAACGAAAAAAAAAAAAAAAATGAAAACTTCTTTGCTTTACGATGTAACTAATTCTGTGTGCATAACTTGGTATTTGCTTTGCAGGATTGCTGTAGTAGGTGGCGACTAATGACTTCCTTGCATGTCACATGATACGAAACAATATGTATGGCATGTGTACTCGTAGTACTCGGGTAAACAAAACGTAGTAAGGCAAGCTCGCTCAGTTCATTGCCAAATAACTGACAACGCTAACGCTAACTGGGACTAACATGGTGTCAGGTCGGGGGTGGAGGGCTGTTGAGGTTGTAAAGAGGCAAAGAGTAAAAAGTTAATAGAGCACCGTTTAAGAATTTTTATTGCGGCACATTGTAAATATGAGTCGACTAATTGAAAGTCGTTTATTTTACGTTGTATGCAGCAGCATGAAAGCAGTGGAGAGGAGGTAGCCAGCTTGTCAGGTTGCACACGGTAGTTGGGTAGTTGGGCGTGTGTGCAGTGAGGCTAATAGCTTTGAGCCGCAATCGTTAGTTTATATTAAATAACACGTTATTAGCGCTGCTGCTGCTGCTGCTGCCGTCAACAATGATGGCGCAGTGCACAATTTAACCTGAAGGCGGACGGGTTTTTGGTCTCAAATCGATTCGAATGCTTTCAAACTAGACACATGCAGACAGGTTTATAAACCCACACACACACACACACATACTCATGCATAAGTGCATTGGAAACGTCTAATTAAATTGTAATTACTAGTTTCAAGCGCACAAATTGATTGGTCGTACAAAGTAATTTGCTTGATTGATTCTTTTGTAAGCTGAAAATCAAATTGATTTTTCTATTTCATGTTTGGGTTTTTTGTCTTTTTTTTTTGTAGTTGATAGCACAGACGAGGGTGCCACCGATTTACGTTGTAATATGTCGCTGATGCAATTACGTCACATGGATAATCATATGGCCAACATGTTGCAACATGCTGCACAAAAGAATGTTGCTACAGGTTATACGCTGCATTCACCAACAGGACCACCAACAACATTACCACCGCCGATTTCTCAGTTACACGGAAATCAAATGCAACATTTGTCGTCTGCACAGCAACAGCATCAACACAACCAACTACAACAACAGCAGCATCATATGCAGGGACATCATAATGCTTTACAGCAACAACAACATCATCACCAAGTGCCGCCGCCACCAAACCAACTGCATCATCCGCATCACCATCATCATCAGCAACAGCAGCAGCAGCAGCAAAATCAATTGGTCTATCACAATGGCATGATCGGCTTTGCCAATGGCAACTATGCCACGCCCGTCACAATGGAGCACAACGATGCACGCAGCAGTCCTTGCTCCAGTGGTGCCGTTGATTATCTTAATTCAATGCATCAAATGGTTGAGGCTAATCAACTCGGTGGAACTACCATGTCTGGAACTGTGAATTCAACGAATTACAGTCATCAGCAGCATCTTGCAGTACTCGCGGCACATGCGCAGGCGCAGCATGAGCAAAAATACGCCAAGTCATCGCCCACAACGATGACGACGTCAACAGCAACAACAGCTTCAAATCCACACAAGCCTACATATTTTGCAAACAATGCACAAAATGGTTCTTTAAGAACGGCTGCGCTTGATTATGACGAACGTTCAATGTCCTCCCTAAGTGGTGGCGCCGGTGAAGATATTGCCGATATGGATGATGAGATTGAAGATGATATTGACAATAATACAAAAGATCAGAATGCTGCCATTGATGTCACCACGACACAAACGCCACCGCCGCCACCACCGATTAAACGCAAATCAGGAACACCCTACGGTCTTGAAGATGATGAAAATGAAACGAAAGTAGTCAACGGTGTCATGAGTAATTATTCGATGAAATCCTTCGAAGGCATACGCGCACGTACCTTGGAGGAAATGCAGCAACAGCAACAAGTACAACAGCAACAACATTCAACGGCAACATTAAATGGCATGGAGCAATCTGCACAGCAACAACAACAACAACAACAACAATTTGGGCAACGTCACACCATGGAGGACTATCGTAACACGCTAACAACAGCTTCCGGTAGCGGTGAGCATTCGGAACGCATGAATAATAATGACAGCGATAGCATGGTCAATGGTAGCTGTGCCTCTAGCGAGGATCTCAATCAAACCAATTCCAGTGAACAAGGTGAAAAAATCACCTCGGGCAGTGATGATGAAGGTAAGTATTTTTTTTTTTGTAAATGTTTTATTTCATACTTTTAGGGGCTAGAAAAGTTGATTGGGTCTTTAGGATAATTAATTTATGCCGAATTTCAGAAATAAATAGAAATAGAAATAATGAATAGAATTTTATTTCTTCCAACGTAACTCAACTTATTATTTACCAAGAAAAAATTTTATAAAATTTATTTTTATTTTATTTTTTTCAGGTCAAGATGACAACTGCGCTAAGAAGAAACACCGTCGCAATCGCACAACATTCACAACATATCAGCTACATGAATTGGAACGCGCATTCGAGAAATCCCACTATCCAGATGTCTATTCACGTGAGGAATTAGCCATGAAGGTGAATCTACCAGAGGTTCGAGTACAGGTAAGTTGTAAAACTAATCAAAGTTAATCAAGTTATCAGTTGCTTGTTTTATTTATATAAAATACCACAAAATCTTTTGAATTTGTTTCTGCTTGTTTACGGAAATTAAACAATTTCCGTTTGCCATATATTTTGGCGCAAATTAACTTACTTACGAGTATGTACTGTGCTGTGGCAAAGGTGCTAATATATATTTTCGAAACATCAGTGACAATGATTTATGAGAAAATGAATGCAAGCAACCCTTTTATATTATGCTGCTTCCAATTCCAAAATGTAAATAGTGTCTTATTGCATTGGTATGAGTCTCAAACTTACAAAAAAAATAAATCTAAAAAAAGGATTTTTTTTTTTTTTTTGGTTTTTTGCAAGCAGACAATAAAGCAGACAATCGTCATTCAAAAGTAACAACGAAAGTCATAAACTTTTTAAATACATATTAAAATTTATGTCTCAATTGTGAAAAGTTTGAACTGAACTGAAATGACATAACGTCGGCGTAGAAGTTTATGTGCGCTTTTCATGTTACGTCTGCGGGTGTACGAGTATACCTACGCTATACAACGCTGTCTGTTCTGTTCTATATTGTATCTATGTGCATTCATAAAATATGTCTCTGTTGCAAATGCAATGCATGTTTGGAAGCCATTCATCGGTTCTGGTGGCAGCAGCACCGCAATAAACGCTCATAAATTCCATTCAAAACGGTGAAGCATAAAAAACGCGCGCACACAAAAAACGTCAAATCGTTCGGAAAATTAAGCTTTATTTTTTGAATATTTGTCAAACAGCCACTAATAAAAAAGAGCATTTTACATTAATATTAAATAGAGCAAGAAATAGAAAATATATATTGGTATGAATTAAATAAATTGACTTAGTATAAATATTTTTAAATTTTAAGATAAAGTTTTAACTTTTTTTCTGCTTCAAAATGATTCGATTTTGTTTAATGTGTTGCATACTTTTGGGCGATCATTTTGCAAATTGTCAAAACATGTAAAGCACATTTTTCCGTTTGGGCCTAATAAGTAAAATAATAATAATGTTTAAATTGAAATCATCTTATGAAAAAGAATTGTTATCTGTGTAGCTAAAAAAAATATGGAATACTATATAATTAAGTTAGTTTTAACTAGTCATACATATTTCTCTGATGTCCACAATCAGCGATCTCAGAATATAGTATTAGTAGGTTGCATATCATGTAATCTTGTAATAATATTTTTGATCAGCTGAGCCATGGTGTCATAAGTATCAGGTTGCATACTCCTTTTCTCTGACCCTGTTAAATATTTTTAACCTAGCTGTGAGCGTAAAAACGCATGAGAGAAATACGAAAGAGAGTTAGATAGACTGGCTGAATTGAATGCGTCGACAATAGAAAGAGAAAGAATTAAATGCCTCCACAATGAACTGGATGATACTGGTGTCCGTCTGTCCGCATTAAAAGTTCCCATTAATATATCTCAATTTGGCTTAGATTGAATATTTTAAGGTATGGCCCTAATACAAATTAACAACAAAATTTTGATTTTTTTTTTACCGCTGACATTACAAAAGGTTCCATCTTTACTCTTACTCTAAAAGGAATTTGAAGTACGAAATATATCTACACAAATAAAAAAAATATAAATAATATCTTGCCCATTCGTAGTTTATAGGGCATACTTTTTCTGTAATGTAGCGTCTATATGATTCGTATAAACTGTTTATTGAACAACAAAAAAAAAAAAAAACTGCATACACAAATAGATAAGAATGTTGCATGTTGTTTAAAGCTCGAAGAAAATCTAAATACAATAAATAAATATAAGCGGTTTTATGCCAAAACCACCCGCAAAAGATATCAAATTTCGTGATTTCATTGCTGCTCGACCTGACAAATCATTTTTATTGACTAAACATTAACAAACATGCCAAAAGTAAAGGAAAAATACCAAAGCGACGACGACTTTCGTTTTAACTTGCTGTGTTCGCTTGTATTGCGGCGTCCCATACATAGTATCAAAGACTCTATACACATCAACACAGCTCAAAATCCTATCAAAATATAAAAGAAATACAAATGTAATAAGCTAAAATCGCACAAATTTTATTTCAGTTTTTTTTTTTTTTTTTTTTTCATTCCAACTCGATTTTGAGTCTACAGCTTTATCAGCATTTTTAGATGGCGCTTTATGACGTACAGCCCCTATATGTCACTTTGTCAAATTGACACGAATTCAAATTATGCCAAAAGGGCGAAGCCGATTGGAATATATTCTTTTTTTCATTTTTTTTTTATTTTCGATTTTCGACGTTCAAAATTGTATTTCAATGTGGGGCGCGCAACACTGACTTTACTTTTTACCATAGACGACCGCATTGCTTATTTGTAACGATTTTGTGGTTAAGTTAGTTTGCATGAGGCGCTTAAAAGCATTTCTCACTCTTTTGCATAATTTTTTTTTTTTTTTGTTTTGTATTCTTTTACAATATTTTGCTATGTTAAAGGTGGAAATTTGTTTTGATTAAGTTTTCTCACAAATCAAAAAAGGGAAGTTCAACCCGTTCACAATTTTTCAATATAATTCTTTTTATTTTCTTGCGAAATATTTCAAATGAAATTTATTTTTTTTTTTTTTTTTGTATATTTATTGCTGTTGTTGTTGTTGTTTTTATTATTTAGTTTATTGTATTTCGTGGTAATAGATTTGTTAAATGTTAGTTTAAAAGTTTGATTGGATTTTGTTTGTCATACTTTTTGCGGTTGATTGTATTTTAAATTGGAAATCATTTCAGTTTTTCATTTGTCACCTAATAGTTCACAAAGAATATTCATAAATTGCAATTTCTTTGGTTTTGAATAAAAAAAAAAAAAAAAAAATAAAATATTTTAACGAATAAAATAATTTAATAGAAATTCAATAAAGTTTTTTTTTTTTATTATTATTATGTAGAATGCAAAAAAATAATAAATATTATTAAAAATACGTACTATATAAGATGAAAATTTGCTTAATTTGAATTTATTCAGATAAATCAAAATCTCTTTAAACTTGCCTCTGCTAAATTATATGGTACTAACCGAATAGAACTGTTCTATTCTGTGCATTTTTCTGATTGCAGAACGACCAAAATATGTTGGGACTACTATAAAAAATTTTTTATATTTAATTTTGCAAGAGGAAAAGTCAAAAATCGACTGTATCTATAGAACGAATGTGCCTAATGCATTGTTTTAATTTCTTAAATCAAACTTGTATTATTGCCTTTAAAATGAAACTGGTTTGGGAGACATCGGTTGGTTGGTTTTAAAGTTGATAGCGGACATAGAAACATTTTTACTATTTAATATAAATAAATTAGGCTAAATAAAATCGTTTAACAAAAAAATTATAAATTCAATTGTTGGCGGTTAAATTCGTTTGAAGACGGCTAAAATAACACAAAACAAAAAAAAAAAAAAAAAAAACAACAATTGTATTTATCACACTTGAAAAATCTTAATGAACATAAAAAAGAAAGAAAGTATGAAAGTAGATAGCTACAGATAAAATAGCACAGCAACAGAATAACAAAAGCATTAATCTTCAAATTAACTACGGATTATCTGGGATCGAAACAACAACAACAAAAACAACGACAACAACAACGAAAAAAACCCCTTAAAAGAAAAACTAAAACGGAAAATTAACACGCTGCAAACCGCAAAAAGTGTGAAAACGAAAACAAACGCAACGCGTCATAGCATGAACGCTCGAATGAACAAGCGAGTGAGTGTACGAGTAAAAAAAAAAAAAAAGTAAATATGTAAGTACAAAGCGACAGACAAAATGTATTACAAATGATGTTGCTGTTGATGACGATGATGATGATGACAATGGCGACGCGTCACTTTTTTATGATGTGAACGTTAGCATATGCTCTGCTACACTACAAAGCATAAACGACAACGTAAAAGAGATAAAAATGAGTTAAGAGACATTGTCGTCCTTGTCTTGTCCTTCTAATAGATAGATGACAATTATTTTGTTTGGATTAGTAACTGACAAGCGTTGGAATGAAAGTGCACCAAAAAAAAAAACAAAACAGCTCTGCCCAGCCCAGCCCAGAGAAAATAAAGAAAAGTAAAGCAAAAAAAAACGCAAACTATGGTTTTACGCTTTGTTTGAGCCAATGTTCTACTCGTACATAGTTTGCTAAGGGTTAAAGCCAGCTACTTACATACATTTGTATCTACAGCTGTTGATCTCTGTCTGCAGTAGCTAATCATACGCTGGATTAGGCTCAATCAACGTGCTGCAAATTGCAAATGAATGTGTCAAAATGAAGCGAAATTAAATTTATTAGTTGTATTTCGGTGTGTCTAGTGTAGTGGTCTGTAAATACTCGTGTCTACTCATAGCAACAAAATGAGCAGAAATTAAAAGGGGAGTACGGTATACATACAAGTGTAGTAAATATTTATATGAATCTGACGTACACAAATATACACCATAAGTATAAATATGTGCGTAGCTCTTGAATTGAAAGGGGTTAATGTTGTGTTAAAAAGGGTTAATTAAAACTTAATTTAGCGCAAAAACCGTAACGAATATTTAAAGCATTGTAAAAAGCTGCCATTTGATTGATGCGCGCCTTGATTGAAGAAAATTATTGTTGTTTTCTGTTGGAAATTGCTTTAATTAAAACGTTCAAATATGTTTTAGCATTGATGCAAATGTATCCAAAGTTTTATACACTGCAGACAAAAAACAATTTGTGAGTTATCGGGGCGGGTTTTATATTTTTTTATTAAAAATTTTGAACGGAAAGGAAAAGAACACAATTGACTCTGAATAACCAAATTGTATAAATTTTATATTTTCGAATCCAAATTTAATAAATATTGAATTTTTTTTTATTATATATTTTACTAGTTTAAACTGATTTTTTAAATTTTCACTTAGGTTCCAGTTGTTCGGAACAAGGCTGTATTTTTAAAAATTACATAATCAGGGGTGTCATACAAAAACTCTTTTGTTTTGAAATTTAATTAAATAATGCATATAACAACACAATTAGTTCAAATATTATTTTAATAAATATAAATAAAAACACAAAGAACGCTGTAGTCGAATATGCTCGACTGCAAGACACTTTGTACCCAAACTTTATGCAACTTAAGTAAAGTTCTATCTTGGATTTTCATATAAAAACTTAAACAATGTGGTAAATTTGTATGAGGGATATAACTAAAATATTTTATCCTAGACATATTCGGATATTTTATTGAGACTATCGGAGGCATAGTTTATCCTAGAATAACAAACAAAGACGTTTTTATGTAAAACCCCAAAATTTTGGGCTAAAAAACAGTTTGCAAGTGCACAAATAACGGCTTAGGTAAGTATATATGCTCCATCTCTTATAGTCTTCGAGATAAAAGTTTTCATACGGCAGACAGCAAGATTGACGGACTGACAGACCGACATAGCTTATTCGACACACCTTTCAATGCTGATCAAGAATTCAATTACATACTGTATAGGGTCTATCTAGCCTTCTTCTGTCCTTCTGTTTCATAAATTTGCACAAACTTAATGTATCCATTTTGGGTTCAGTATTATGTTATTTTTTTTAAATGTAGTTTAAACTAATTGTGAATTATATTCCTCATTTCATTAAATGTCAGAAGAGATTGAAAGCAACCAAAGTAGATTAAGTGTGACACCTTTGATTTTAAATAGATATAGGTTGTCTGGAAAAAAAATTGATCTTTTTTAAAAATGATATCTTAATAAGTTTGTCTTATGGCTTTTTGGAAATCTACTGGGAAAAGCCACACTCGGTGGTTCTGTCTTTTCGTGCTGGCATTTGACATTTTGTTGTTGCTATCCCTGCACAAAGAATATTCTTCAGCTTCAGCTCTATTAAAGTCAACGCTTTTTTTTTCGTTTCATTTTAATTTAAGACTTACAAAAATTAATCATTCAATTTATACACATTTTCTCGCTATACGTAATTGCAGCTGCCTACCTTTAAACCGCAACACAACTTCATATTACACAAAATAACATTTGTGCTGTTCACGAGGTCTAGCATGAGTGCAAAAAGAATAAGTGCAACAACAACTAGCACAGAAACTTTTTTTTTTTGTGTGGTTGTTGTTGCAATCTTGTTTGCACTCATTCACATTTTTTTTTTTTTTTGCTTTCTATTTTCAATAATTTAAACATTTAATTAAAATTTATTTTAATAACCGAAAATATTTATTTTAAAATTATCAATGTAAAAATGTATCTTTTAAAAATTTCATTAAAAATATTATTTTCAGTTCCTTTTTTTTTTTTTTCTCCAATTATGGTAAAACAATTACAAATATAATATTTTATTTACATGAATATTATTAATATGTACAAATATTGAATGTTAGTTTTATGAAAAAAAAAAAAGATATTCATTTGATTTTTTATTACATTTATAGTAACCATAAATTTTGCTCAATTATTTTGCATAGTCTAAATGATCAGAATAAATCGTAAAACTGTCAAATATTTATAAATGAAAATAGAATACGAAATGAAACAAAAAATAAAAAAAAATGAATGAAAATAAATAAATAAATATTGCACATACGCAGTGTACTGCTTGTGGTGCTTGGTAGCGGCGCATTGCATGAGCAAACACATACATAAAAAAATAGCTTCCTATATATATACACACACACACATATGTATTTACTTGTCTGCCATTGCCACAGAAAACAAATAAAAATGTCATTTTACTAACAAATAAAATAGATTTTTATTGGATTTGTCTATCGACAAAAGTATTGACAATGCTCAAGTACGTTTTCTTTTCGTATTTTACGGATTTTTGGTATGCATGTGTGTGTGCGTGTGTGTGTACTTTTCTCATATTTATTAAGCATTTCGATTTGTATTTTGTTTGTCTTCAAAATATAAAATAGATACATTTATATTCACATTCATAGTTATTCACGTGAAATTCAGTTTTAGTGCTTGCTGGCAATGCCGCTGCTGTTGCTGTCAATTGCGGTGCCATTTTTGCGTTACTGTTCGTGGCTTATTTGAATTACCAGCAGCAACTAATACGAATACGAGTAATAATAATAATAATAATATTTCGTTTTGTTTTTTTTTTCTTTATTGAAATTCTATACAAATCTAATAAAAAAGTATTGCAATAAAAAATAAATGCATTACTATTCAAATGTGCTCTCAATTTATATTCATATGCATAACTAAAATCAAAAAAAACAAAGTGGCTATAAAAAGGAAAACTTTGTGCTTTATATTTAATTTTACTTTGAAAAGTTTTTATTTTCAATTTGTGCACTGATTAGTTACTTATTAAATTGTTTGGGTGTGTCTATCGTGCTGCTATCCATTGGGTATATCCGGTAACAATAGAAACATAGCGCATAGAGTAGATTCTACTTAAGCATATTTATATTCCATTTAGTTGCCGGTCAATTGCTCTGTGGGGAAATCGTTTTTCAATCAATGAAATTGAATTTGAAGTTGTTGGTTGTATGTCGATTTTTTTAGAAAAGGCGTCGAAATGCTTATTAGGCTGTCCCGAAGGTGTTTTGTACCTTTTTTTTTAAATTATAACATTTTAACTTTTGCTGACAGACTTTCAGATAATTTAATATCATTTTGTTTATTAGTTGTCTACAATACAAATTCTTTTGTATACTAGCAAGACTGTCATTTAATTTGTATTCAGTAGCTAGGTATGGTGCGGGAAAGAAGTTAGAGGAATAGCAGAAATTTTTTAAAATTTTTTACAAAATTTGGCAGTAATGTTTTTCATACTATTTTTAGAGACAAGAATGAGTTTAAACTTGATTATTAGATGGGTTATATTGGGTCCAAAACAGTTAGCAGGATCTATTATGGCATGGGTCGCACTGTGTCACGAGTATTTTATATATTAAAGAGAAGTACATATTATATTAATACATACATACAAGTACAAGTACATATAGTAAATGTTCCGTTCAAAAAAAAAAAAATGTCAGTCCCTTTTCATAATTCTTTACGTATTTATTTTGTTTGTTTTTTTATTTTTTTAGTTTGACATAAGTGGCCATATTTATTAAATAATTATATTGTGTGGTGTGCAAACTCTGAATGGGGTTGAGATCTATCTAAAAAAAAAAAACAATTAAAACAGTTTGCACCTTTTTCAACAAGCTCATAAAAGTTATTTATATAGTATGTGTATGGCACAGGAAAATTAAATAAAACAAAAGCTAAACTCAAGGGTAAACAGTTTATTAGAATATCCTTGCGAGGGTGTATATTGTATTTATTTATTTAATAAAAAAGAGAAAATAAAAAAAAATAAATAAAGCCATAAATGTCTGTTAAACATCTGCCCACAATAGAAAAAAAAACATATTTTTTAATATGTCAGCACTTCTAAATACATACATAATAAATTTTACACACAGACACTCACACAAACATACATGCTTCAACGAAAAAAAGAAAAAAAAACGTATGCTAAGAAATAAAGGCGGGCAACTAATTAGTCGCCTTCGTACCGATTACGCAGATATGTATTATGCGAGTTGGCATGAATTCCATTTCTTTACAATACAATTAACCCTCATTATAAGCTCAATTCAAAGTAATTCACCGACAAAAGCCTTTTGAGGCACCGACTCAAGACCGCTCAAGTTAAAAATGATAAACCGAAATCGAAGATCGAATCCGTGTCGCAATTAATTAAAAACGTAAAAACTACAAAGAAAGCTTTGCGCTTACTTCAAAGAGGAGCCTTTGCATTGTAGGGGCAGCGACGGTGGCGGCATTTAGCGCATATCCTTTGGAGCATATTCCTGTTGCTTTGTGCTAGTTACGAAGTCGAAGTTTTTATTGTTTGTTCCATGTGCTGGCATCCAATTACATGCTACGGCATTTGCTTCCTTCTTTTTTTTTTCTGAATGCTGCATACAAGCATTCAGAGAGAGAGAGAGAGAGAGGAGAGAGGTTTCAGTGCTGCTTATATCCTTTGGCGGAATTTTCGTTTTTTTGATTTTATTTTTTCTATTGGTTTTTCGGGTTTTGTCTGTGCTTTATTAAATTTGCTTTGTATTTTTTCGCTTTATTCTGATTTTTTTTTTTCGTAAAGGGTGTCTTGCTTGCAGCAGCAGCAACGTTGATGCTTTTGAAGCTGCCTTTCAGTATTTGTCAAAGTTCATAAAAACTTCCTTTCGATTGAGTAAAGCTATACGAGTCATACGCGTAATTTAAGTCGCAAAACGTGTCCTTGTATGCACAGCAGCAGTGCGTGTGTGCGTATTTAGCATGTACGTTGAATGTCCTTTTGCCAGTTTCAATTTAGTTGTTTTTTTTTTTTTTTTTTTCCTTTATTTTTTTGCTTTTCGTCTACTTTAGTGCACGCCAATGCTAATGAAATCAAGTTATGCGGAATTGAAACGTCACGCGTGTACAGGATTTATTAAACTACAAACATACTTACGTAAGAGTGTGTACCATGTCAATTTTTAGTAATGAAAATAGTAAAAATACACAAACTCGTATGAGCATTGTTAACTTGATTGATGTTAATTTTACAAAAGAGTTTAAATAAAAAACAAAAGTATCGATTTACTCAAACGCTGGCAACAAATATGTGTTCTGAAAATCTATCAAAAAAAAAAAAAAAAATAAAAAATAAGAATAAGAATAAATAAAAAAAAAATAAAAAAGTAATATAAAAATAAATGATAATAAAAAATAAATTAGAAAGCAAAATAATGCCTGGAACATTGTTAACTCCTGTGGAAAAACAAGCCTACGATACACTTTTAACAATTATTGTTCAAAACTCGACTATTTTACAATTCTAACAAAGAAACAAATCCATATGTATCCATTTGGAGTATATTTTGAAGTCAAATAATCCGAAAACAGTTTTAGAATTGTTTAATTAAATCGTTTAGTAATATTTGCATACGTATGTATACAAAATACAAAACGATTATTTCGGATTATTTGGCTTCAAAAAATCGACTCCAACCCTTCTTTATGAAAAGTAGAAAATGTTTTTCCAGTCATCTTATATTGCTGAAAAATCGGTCAAGACGTCATCTATCTTGAAATTTTATTTTCCCAAAAACTGTTTTACATTTTTTATTTACTAATTTATTTATTTATTATTTTTTTTGTAGGCAGTAAAGTGAGAATAAGTGTAATGCCCGTAACGCAACATTCGCAATGGTAGCAAATAACAAATTCACAATCAATAAAAAACTTTTTCTAAATCTTTTTTTTTTTTTAAACTTTTTGATAAAGCCTACATTTTATTGAATGTAAATATGTCGGGAATTATTTTCTAAAACGGTAAATATTTAAAAAAAAAGTAGTACTAGCTTCAGGATTAGATTCTAAATACCAATTTTAGTGGCTCGAACTAAATTAGTTACTTATCTTAAAATGTCGTTTTCAAGATCTAGTCAAACAGTTTACAGGTAAAATGTTACCAATGCGGAAAATAAAAGTTCCCAACTAAAACTATACGTATCAAATTTTACGTGTAAAAAATATTCGAAAATACAAACCAAAAATTATAACAACAAACAAATCATTTGAACCCTATGAAAAATAACATTCATTCGATACAAAGTATATCTACCACTAAAGATGAGGGTTAAAAATCCCTGTTTGCCCTCAAGCAGTAAGTCGAGTGAGTGAATGGCTACACTTGAAATATGCTCAACTCTCAAAGTGTAACTAAATACGCAGCGAAAATGCAATCATCCAAATGCAATTACAATAAAAGTTATTTATATTATTATATTATATATATTTTTTTATGCTAAATTACACGCCAAATTGCACAAGGACATGCAGCGCTGTGTGTGAGGAAGATAGTAGCTGCAAATGCCGAAACCTTAAAAAAAAAAACGCACTCAACATGATTTGTAATAATTTGTTGTGATGCTAAAGTAAGAACTTTACGCGTTACATTTTATACATTTCGATATGTCAAGTGTCAGGAGTGACTCTATGCAAGGCAAGTGTCGACAGGAGGCAACCTGGGGGTGTGTTTCAAGCACATGTCAAAATAAAATGTTCTTTCTCGCTCTATCTTGTTACTCGGTGTGTGTGAGTGTGTGTGTGTGTGTTTGTAATCAAATGCTTTATGAAATTATGAATATTATTCAATTTAAACGCTTAAATGCTTCGTAATGAGTTGCACATCTGTTCATTCGCTTCGTTGTTGTTCTTTGTATGAGTTTCATTGTAAAAAGTGTGCCAGAAGTCAAAAGGCGCTTTTTTTCTTCTTTTTTTTGTTATTTGTTATAAAAACATTTTTTGTATACAATTCTTTAGCGAAATTTATGTGCGTGTGTGCGTGTTTTACTTTGTTGTATATTACAAATAAATTGCATTATAAGGACCTCTTGTGTGCTTTGTTGCCTTTGCTCAAATGTCAGATGTCAAGTGCGTCTTTGGGCTACCCTAATGCGCTAAATTATATTGAAATTGTTTACAGATACAATACATATAAACAAAATTAAATTAGACAGTAAATTGCACTTTGAATGATTGAATGAAACAGATTTTGAAAATCGTTTATGATTGGCAATAATTTTGAAGCATTAAAATAACAAATTATTTAAAAAGTTTTTTTTTTATTTTTTATTATGATTTAATATTAATTTGACGGCTGTAATTGTGTTCAAAAACTAGAGTAACTCAAATGAATATATTCATGTAATTTTTATACACTTCGCATGCATTCGGTTGCTGTCTTATGCTTTGAAAATTATTTGTGTAAGGTATTAAAGCTTTGCGGCTTGTAAAATACTTTTCTTTATACAAAAAGATAAAAAAAAAATCATGCATCAATTTAAATTACCCAAAGCTTAAGTTGTCAAAAAAACCAATCGATGTGTACTCATACTCGTATAAGATCAATGACATTTGTAAGCCAATCTCACATAAGCAAATTAAAATTTACTTTGAATTTGATTTGAGTTGAGTTCTTGTCAGAGTGCAACAGGTAAAATCAGAAAGGCAGAGTATGTGCGGTTCGCTATAGAAGAACTTTGAGTTAATCAGCTTTATATAAATGCTATATTTTGACATAAACCGTATTCACTAATTATGACAAGCAAAATCGGCTTAAAAAAAACGGCCTGAAACAAGCAATCGCGCTCCTCTCGCACGCATACTCATTTGTTGTTGTCTTTGTTATACATAATTCACTCTTTCACTCACACCACACCGCACTACCATATTTCCGCTTTCAATTAATTTCTGTTACCTACCAATTTGTTTCAAGCGTTATTATTTCTTTATTAGAATTATTTTTTATGCTAATTTATAAGATTATTTTATTACATAATTCATTTCGCGTCGCATAATTCATAAAAAGCACTTTAATAGTTTTTTTTGTATTTTTTTTTTTTTTTTGTCTGTGACATGCTTATTTTTTTGCCGCTAATTAATCACCTAACAAAAAGTTTCGACTTTGCACGCAAAAATGATTTGCAATTAAGACATCAACGGTGACGACAGTGAAAGTATAGAAAAACTTTTCATATTTTGGTATATCTACGAGTGAGGCATTTCATTAAATCGTTTCACCAAGATTGAATTGCTCGAGGGGGGGTTGGTTGAAAACGCACCTGAAACGCATGTCGCTTTACTAATTTATTTTGTCATTACGAATTATGTTAATGAAGTTGTTATTAAAAACAAAAAAGATCGCTGAAGTCGAGTATGCTCGCCTGTAAGATACCCTGTACCCAATCTACATACACCTTAATATTTTGTTTGGTCTCTCCAATATTTCGATATTTCATTGGAACTATCATAGACATAATAAATAGTAAATTTAGTCTTTCTAGATAAAGAAACAATGTCTTTTATGCTTAAAACACCAAAATTTTTATGCAGTAGATTTGTATGGGGTATCCCTTAAAATGGGTCTAGAGAAAAATTTATCATATTAAAAGGACCGCGATACACCCCTTTGCAAGTGCTCAGCATTAGCTTCCCCTTTGACTGGTACATCATTCATTTACCCTTTAGGTGCAGGTATAAATATTTATTTAATGAGAGTATAAGTTTCAAATATGCTGGCCCTAAGAACGACTTACGATAAATGATGCAATAGCGCAGGGCTGCATTTCGCTATACAATACAAAGGCTGTGCTATTGCATCGCTTATCCCATTTACAACCGCGCCAAAACTCGAAATTCAATTCGATACATTTCGACTCGATTATGAAAAGTCCCGAATCATTTCGAGCTCAAACGAGTTAAAAAATCAACCGAATCTGTTCGAATTGATTCCGTATCGAATAAGTTTTGTATTCGATATTATTTATCCGTGAAGACTCTAGTGAAAATACCGAAAAGCATAGAAATTGTAGTATATATTTCAAATTACATTCATCCTAGCTTTTCTTGGTCTGTACAACCATTTTTGATTCTGAGTTATACCACGCTATTTACCAATAAGCGTGAATCATTATCTGAAAAAATTATTATTAGAAATTTTTTTTAAAATTTTTTTTTCTAAAAATTTAAAAAAAAAAAAAAAGAAGCAGTTTAGCAAATAGTTCTACAAATTGTTTTTGTACTTCGCAGATTTGTTGCATATTTTTTGTGTACATACTTTGTGTCACTAGTATTTATCTTGCGACTTATTTATCTCGATTTGTGCTTTGTTGTCGATTTAACTGCTTATTAAATAAGCGTGCGCCTTTGAGCGTCAACGCCAGCAAATAAATAGCTAATTAAATACCAGCGTGGCACGTGCCATTGATGGTAAATAGAACACCCGCCGCCGCCGTTCACCGCCCATATACCATTGTCGAACTATGCCTCGCGGAACTTGAACCTGGTCGATTCAACCCGACACCGCCCAAACGCCTTAAAGTTTGAGAAACTGTCGCATTGGGGGCAGAACATAATGTCAAAGTCAGTTTAGCAAAAAGAAAATCTGAGATTGTGTTACAAATGCAATGGCTAAATTGATGTACACAATGCGCGAGGGTTGTTTGTCATATCAAATCAAATGAAACATTGAATGGAAACGTAATAAAAGGACATAGAGCGATAATAATGGTTGTGCTGCTTTGACTTTATAAGGTGACATTTGACGTTTTGTTGCAATTGTTCTAAGTTGTTGTTTGTGTTGTTTGCATGAACGTGTGCAGCGCCTCCCATTACATTATAATTTATTTTTTTCTTTTTTAATATTTTGTAACGTAGAACTGTATTTAACGCCTGAAGCAAACATCTTTAATAATTGTCTTTAATATTTTTTTTTTTTTTTGAAGATTTTATTTTCAACCTAAATACACACACGAAACACTCTGCGAGTTGAAAATTTATACGCTTGTCGGCATTTGAACTAATTAAAAACTTTTCATTGCCTTTGTTTATTTGCATTGTTTTCGCTAATTTGCTGCGAAATAAATTTCAAACAGGATGCCTGCCTGTCTGGGCTATTTGCCAAACTAAGCGCCAGACTGACAAAACTTTAACCGGAACAAGAAATCATTTCAACAAAAAAAAAAAAAAATAAAATAAAATAAAAAACCGCATACAACACTGAATGACATTCAATGTTGAAAACATGTCATAAATTTCATTTATTCATTCATTTATGACGAATTCATAAACTGCGTCGAGGGGCTGCGTTAAAATGTATAATTAAAAATTATAGTTCCATATAACTCGATATAGGTACACATGCATATATAACAAACATAATTTACCTTACCTTTTAGCTGTTTGCTTGCATGTCGGCATTGTTGTATACTATGTGCCGTATGCGCCGACTGGTAATTATAACTGCAGGAGCTGAGTCCCAAAAAAAAAACACTCTTTTCGTTTTTTTTTTTTTTTTTTTTTTTTTGCATACATTCAGACACACCCATACATTTTGGCTTCATAATTTCACATGCACATAGGATCCGCATAGTTTTTGTTTGCTGCATTTTAATTGAATTAATTCATTCGCATGTGCAGCATTAAATTTAGGCGCCGCTATCAATGTCCTTGCGCACAACGGGTTGCCTGGAATCGTTTTGGTATGTTGTAGCGCTCATAAAGGTATTATTATTGTTTGAATAGCTAAATGCGTTTTTAATAAAAGACTACTTACGTCGTTGAACAAAAAAATAAATAAATAAAAAATTTAAAGAACTTAGTACAGTAAGTTCGACTACAAGATACCATTTAAACATCATATATAAGCTTTAAAATTCTTACCTTTGTTTTTTTTTTAACCAAATATTAATGTTTATTTAACTAATTAAAATTTAAAACGAATCTATCTATATAATAGTAAAATAGTTTCTATGTCCGCTATGAACTTTATAACCATTATGCCGATGAGTCCAAAATAGGTCTCATTTTAAAAGCAACAATGTAAATATATTTATAGATCACTAAAACAAAGCATTAGGCACATTCAATTCATTAATGAAGTCGATTTTCGACTTTTCCTATACAAACATTTTTTGCTTTTGTTGTATTTTTTGATTTATAGTAGCCCCAACATATTGTGGCCTCAGTGCAATCATCAAAATGAAGTATTTTTATGGATGCCAAACCTTTCGAAACGGAAAAGAGCTTAAAAAGCCAAATGACTAAACCGTTATCCACTATAATTATGATTGGGAAGATTTTACTAGAACAATTGCATACCATTTGTATGTTGCTAGCTGTTATGAGTGATGAACCAAATACGAAGAATTAGTTCGTGTATCATAAACTTAATCTTATGCTATATAAAATCTTCGAAAATTGCAGTATTTTTATGGATACTATACGTTTCAATTTTTGATTCTTATTAAATCTCCTTATTAAATCACATCTATAGTTTTCTCTAGAATATAAAACACAAGAACGCATGTTTTAATTAAAATTATTTGTTATGAAAATATATTGTAAAAAAAATTAAAATATTTTTTATGAAGACAAAAGATTTTGCATAAACTTTTTTGTTATTGACAGCTTTTGTGATTTTATTTTGTCGTTGTCAATGTCAGGCTCAGTAAAGTTGTAGTTTTGAATTTCGTCCAATGATTTTCAATAAATTGTGACACACCTGAACGCATGAGAAGAGTGACAATGTACAAATAATTATTTTTTGGAGATAGCAAAACGCAACGCTAACGAATTTTGCATAAACTGATAAACTGAACGGAACTGATAGATAGAGCCAAGTGCATAAACTTAAACTGCAAACAAGTTGATAAGGCGTGCAACAATGAAAAGCAATAACAACACTAACAGCAAGGATAACAACAGCAAAAACAACTACAACAATAACAAGGACACAAGCATAAGCATTAACAATGAGACAAACGACAGAGAGCGCGCCGCTTCAAGCGAGGCAAACTACAAGTTGCAAACATTTTTATTAAGCCTGAACTCTTGTGTGTTAAAAGTCAATTTTCCAATTTGCAAACTGTCAGAAACATTCGAAAAGCAATTTGTGTGCCATGGAGTAAAAGTGAAGTAAGCGAGCAAAAATGTGGTGGCATGGCAGGAGCGCAATAAAATGAAACATGGTAGAATGGAAAGTTCCAAGGAAGGCATACATATACACAACATATACACTCGTAAGTAAGTAAGTAAGTTGAAAATACCATCTTGGATACAAAACAAAGCTGTGACAATGGCAGACAGAATGCGTATAAGCCTCGTATACTACCCACTGCTGCATGCTTTTGCTAAATGAAGCTTGTGTAGGATAAGAAGGTAAACACATACTCGTACACAGGACACTTTGACTATAACAGCACGAAGAAGTTTTCCAATAAAAACGGAAAACTTTGCTGCGCACAAAGTTCAAGCAGCAGAAGCAGAAGCAGCAGCAGAGAAATAACGCAGAGGGGCAAAGTTGATCTCACAAAAGCTGTAAAGATGTGTACTAAAGTAGAAGTCGGGGGGCCATATTGCGGTTGGGCATAGCGCCCGAAAATGTGCTACACAAATTGTTTGCTGCCAAAGTGAAGTTTATGAAAGAGATTAAAGTTGAAAAGTGGTTGATGTCGGTAGTTGGGGGTAGGTGGGGTATTGGGAGTTTAAAGGAATATTAACAATGTTTGTCGAAGAGCAAAAGAGCGTCCGTCCGCTGTGCGCATGCTGCCGCACAGATAACATAACGAGGGATGCTGTTGCTGTTGCTGCTGCTGATGCTGATGTTGCCGTTACCAACTTTTGCCCCCCTCCCGGCCTGACAGTGTTTGTGTTGCATGAAATAAAATTGAAAATGGCTGAAATGTTTGTTGTATGTGTTTGTGTATTTGTGTGTAGATTTTTGGGGCAAATTGCTTTTGGTCTGCCGCCATACAACATCAGCATTCAAAGATGAAAGCACAATTTAGTCACTGTTGGATGCTTTCGAACCGAACCGAACCAAATCGACCCAAAACCCGAACCAAACCATTTTATAATGCCTGCGGTGGGCGTAGTTATTTATGCGACTTCTCAATCTCTGCCCCACTCAATTCCTCTTTTTCGTATTTGCTGCAACATTTGTGTTTGTTTTTGTTACGGCGCGCCATGAATGGAAATTGCAAAATTGATTTTGATGATTTAATTAAAATGAAGAAGCACAAACTCAAATTATAACAGTCAGGCATGCGAATGCTGATGTGCGGAGGAGACGTTTAGTGGCGTGGCGTGCAGCCAGCATTAAATCGGATATTGCCGTTGACGTCCTTGTTGCCATAGACATTATCATCATCATCATCATCATCGACAAGAACATCATCAACGTATTTGTCGAAACAAGTGGCTGCCATTTGTGAAATGTCAATATTCATTTATCTTTGCCGTAAGCAGTAACTGTGCCGAATGGCATATCTTCATCGTATCCATTCATTCATTCATTCATATACATATTCACGCATCCTTCCACCCAACCATCTATTTATTCTATATATTTTATGGTATATGTTGGAGTATATATGTATGTATATGTGTTTGTATCTGATCTGCTCTCTGCATAGCTTTACAACTGAATGTGTGGCCTAAAGCTGCTAACTTTAATTTATTTCTGGGCGTATGTATTTGAGCAACGGGAAATTCGTTGATGAGATTTACTTAGGTCTTTATGCTCAATGAAAATTTTAATATAATGTGTATTATTATTGCTATGCTGTAGAAATTTAAGAAAAGAAAGGACCTTGCATTTCAGTTTAATTTCAATTATTCGGTTTGAATGAAATAATTATATTCTATTAGAATTTTGTTATTTAAATATATACGTATGAGGTATATAACGTTTATCCGTAAAATTATTCATTAATTATGATTAAGATTTATTTATTTGATTTATTTCTTCAATTCAAGCAGGGCCAACTGCTGTTTTTGACAAGTATTTATTAATTTTAAGAATCAAATAGTATAGTTACACTAGTGTTGTGCAGTAGGAATACAGTGGAATCGAATTTTTCTGTTGTGAAAAGAGTGCAGAGTGAGAAACTTAAGCGTTCAAATTAGTTTTGGCATTAAAATCACTTTCGGTGATTTTTTCACAGTGATTTTAAAATGTAGCACAGCTATTGAAAGTAGTGATTTTCGATTTTCTTGTTCCTCAGTGAACATGTTCAGTTATCGGCGATTTTATGTAACACTCATCGCGAACAGTAAACCTGTTTAGTAATCGATGATTGTTTTTTCGCGAACTGTGATTAAATCACTGCTTTGAGTAACTGCGAAACTCACTCCTTATTTCGAATACGTAACATCACAAAGATGAAAAACTCTTTTACTGTTCACTAGAAATTTTCTAAAGTAGATAAATTTGTATCGATCAGATGAATATAATCCTTTATTGGAGGAAATTGCTGCTGCCGTTCTAATAGTTTTGATGGAAAAAGAGACAATAATGGTTTTGAGAAACTTTTACCTTCTTTTAATAGGAATTTCCTCTTACTTTAACTTATTGCAAAGTCTTAAAATGTAAAAATACATAAGTAGTGAAGCCAAAATAAAGCAATTAAAATTGCAATTTGTTAGACGAAAATTTGAATCAAGTTTAAATCCTTTATAATCTAACCGTAAGCGTTAGAAAATAAACCAACAAATTTTTAATTCAATTTGCTATGCAAATCAATTTCGGCGTAAAAGCAAAATTGACAACGAAAATAATTTTCTGCACCATTATGTTTAATTATGCAACCGCAGCACTTAAAACAACAGCAACAACAACAAAAACAGTTAAAAAACCCCAGCAAAATAATCGAGCTTAATTTGTTTATATTGCGACAAACAAGAACAACAACAACAGCAACAGCAACAACATAAAATAACTACGATAACAAGCAACGATGTTGATGTTGATGATAATAATGTTAATGATGATGATGATGTTGCTAACGAGTACAACAACAACAGCAATAATAACAAGAACGACATAATAATAATGAAATTTCCATCAGAAATAATTTCTTATTAATTCGCGCAAATTGTATTTAATTACTTTGTGCGCAGCAGCAGCAGCAAAAACAACAACAACAACATCACATATCCCACCTAACACCCACAGCTTATAGCATCCAATTTAACTCAAATGTACAGCTACACACATGCATATAAAATTTATGCTCTCTTACTCATGTATGAATGTATTTGCTCTCGTACAAATACAATCAACAACTTATTTTAACACGCTCTCTCTGGCAACTCATTGTTTCTATCTCATTTTTGCAAACTTTCAGTCATTTTCTCACTCATTTCAGTTAATTAGTGAATTGTACTCTGTTTACGAAAGACAGTACATGTACATCAAAGCTTTTTTCTTTCTCCATCATCGCTTTTGCTCTCAATGTTGCCACCCACTCGCTCAGACCACATGCATTGTTACGATAATTCTAATTAGTGCTTCGGCACTAATTGAATTTTATCTTTCCGTGCTTTTCACGTCGACATCGTACTGCTATCTCTGTCTGTCTGTCTGTCGGCTGTCTGTCTATCTGTTTGTTCATTTGCTCGCACAACTGTCTGTGTACGCCATTTTGTTTCGACTTATTTGGGGTTTTATTTTCATTAATAATTTGCGCTAGCCGCCATTTTACTTCTTTTTTTATAACATTTAACGTTGTTTTTGTTATTTCAGCTGTTGATGTTGTTCTTGTTGAATCGTAATAAAGCTTATTCGGTTTTTTGTAATTATATTTTATGTTCTTAAGCTGTCAGTCAGATGAGTGTTGTGCCAAGGTAGGAGATAATGGACGATAATGTGAGTTAAGGAACATAGACAAGAAAAGATAGCTAAAAGAAAAATAGAAACGCAGGCAGACCAGACTTCAAGTGTCAGACTCACTAAGCGTCGGTCTATCTTGTTCTATCCTAGTCACAGCATTCAAACGCTCATACTTTATTAAATTAGTTTGTTGTGTTTCTCATTAACGTTATTTGTACCCTTTATATGCAGCATATACGCAGTTATGGCGTTTCTTAGTTTAGATTAAATAAGAAAAATTTTAATACAAAAGCTTCAACATTTTTGCGTCACGTAAATTATGTAGTATCTAAATTTTAATCCGATATTGAACGATTTGAATATAACATTTTCTCTTTTTAAAAAACAAATAAATATTTGTAGAAAACCTAAAATTGTAAGGCATAAAAACTTTGTTTTTATAAAAGTTTGTTTAATTATTGTTTTTACTTTTGTGTTCTTAATGCAAACTTAATTAGTATTTCTTTGTAAGTTAAGCCAATTAGCAGCATTTTTTGCTTATTACCAACCAACTCCTTCTGTTTCATTTGCAGGTTTGGTTCCAGAATCGTCGCGCAAAATGGCGTCGTCAAGAGAAATCTGAGAGTTTGCGTCTTGGCCTTTCACACTTTACACAATTGCCGCATCGTTTGGGCTGCGGTTCGGGATTGCCGATGGATCCATGGCTTTCGCCACCTTTGCTCTCTGCACTGCCAGGTAAAAGAGAATAAATGAAAAAAAAAAAATAAAAATTGTATTTAACTAATTATTTTAATTTTCATTCTCAAAAGGTTTTCTATCGCATCCGCAAACGGTCTATCCCAGTTATTTAACACCACCGCTTAGCTTAGCGCCTAGTTTGGCAGCAATGGGACACGCGCTTGGGCCGCATGGACATATGCCCGGACCGCCCACACATCCAAGCGCCATGCCACCACATCCGGGACATCATGTACCGCTTTCACATTTGTCGCCGCATTTGTCACGTATGTCACCGCAAAGTCTGGCCACAATGTCGCCACAATTGAGTTCTGGCAATTTGGCCATCGCTGCCGCCACCGCCGCCGCAACAACAACAACAACTGCTGCTACAGTAAGTGCACACACATCACCGCATCATCCATCTCCATCAGCTGTACAACAACAACAACAACAACAGCAGCAACAGCAACCCACCGGTACGAATGCAACACAGTGCGCTGCAACAACAACTTCATCTTTGCCATCGTCGTCGCCGCCATTGCATGTCACTAATTTGGATATGTCACCACAAAATCTGAGCACAAATTCACATGATGCGCACGATAAGTGTACGCCCCATGTAAATGTTGAAGTTTTAGATGTGGGACGCGAAAGTCCGCCACCTTCATCATCACCTTTGGCAAGTGCCCCACGAACGGTGCAGTCGACAGATATGCGTAGCAATTCAATTGCTACATTACGCACCAAAGCCAAAGAACATCTCGAAAGTCTTAACAAGGGACTTGTCTCGATAGTCTAAGAGAGGCTTAAATTCAGTTAAAATATATATAAATATATAGTATATAATTTGAATGCAACTATTTTTAGAGCAGCATAAATTTACATATCCGCGTATTGCAAAAAAATATTCAATTTGTATCTGTACAGACATTCCGGTTATAGTTCTGTTAACATTTTATATTCTTAAAATTAGATGACAAATAAGGAAGACAAAACTAATCATTCATTTCTTTTAGAATTTATATAAGATATTACATTTGTATGTTGCTATTCTTATAGAGAGTTGACCGTATCACCGGTGAAGAGTATCTACTGAAGTTCTGAATATAATTTTCGATTTCAAAATCGATCTTATTACTCTGCAATACAAATAACTAAAATGTATGATATAAAATAGCGCTCAACTTTTAATCAAAATATAATTTAATCAAATAAATAATTGTAAATAAAAAATAAATATATATAAATTTAGTTTAGATAAATTTCCTATACTATAAAAAATAAAACTTTCGTAAAAAATTCAAAAAAAAAAAATTATAGAAATAAAAAGCGTAAATGTTAAAAAAGAAAATAAAATATAGAAAAGCATTCCTAAACATGAGCACAGATTTTTGTGTACTTAAAATAAATTAAAAAATTAAACTATGTAAATGTTAAAAAAAATGAACAAATATAAAAAATAAAGATAAAATTTTAGGCACAAAGAAAAACTTTCAATACAATTTAATATGAAATAATTAAATGAAAAAAATAAGCATTAAGGTAAGTTCTACTTATTTGTTAATTAGTATGGGAATTCGGGAATTACAAATAAATCAATAAATAAATTAAACCAATTAAATATTTTATCATTGACAGAAATCAAGCAAAGAGTAGGTACTCATTTAAAACACCTGAATATGAACAAGGACAATTATGCCAGTCATACTAAAAGTAATAGAAAAACTGACAAGATATAATTAAATGCAATTAAAAAGGACTAAATGCACAGTAAACAAAAGCGCATAACCGCACAGCATAATTGAGGCAATAACAATTCAGTCAAAGGATATTTGAAGCGTCAAACGATGCACAGCACAGGATACGATACAAATTAATAAAAATTGTAATAAAATAATGAAAGAATTATAATTGATTAGCGAACGAATGTGACAATTAAAATGCATGCAAAGGCTACGTTTATGTATTTTACTTGTAAATTAATGCTTATGTATTTGTGTGTGTCTGTGTGTGTGTGTGTGAGCAACCGTTACAATGTACAATTTCCAGCAATTACAGCGCACTGCAGTCGAAACTCTTATCACACGCATCATATCAGCAAATCACAAATGGGAAATAGTAATTGCACAAACAGGCAACATACAAAAAAAAACGCCACAGGATACTTACTATATAAATATGTACATACATATCTATACGTACGAATGTACATACGAGTATATGTACTTTAAATTGGCATTATTCTTTGTTCACAGAAACAAAGAGGGATAACGTACTCGTATAGCTCGTGTGAAAAAAATCGTTGTGGTGGTGGTGTTTAGGGAGACAGAATGAGGTATAATATGTATAAGGAAAACATTCAATTTAACTATTAACCATCCAGCCAGTCACCAACTGTGAAAATTATTAAGTATGCAAACGCATAATGCAGATACGTATCGGTTTCTTGTCTTGCACAGAACTTGCAAACAAGATATTGCATAATTGGTAATCATAATTGAGCTGAGCGAAATTGAATAAATTTTAAACATTTTTATTAGTAATGAAAAAAATTCAAATATTAACTTGATATGTGAAAGTGAGTTGAAATATACAGATATATTATTTTAAAGTTGCACCACTAACTTTCTTGACTGATTTTTTTAAATTATATTATTATTATTTCTTTTTTTTTTTTTTTTTTTCTTCTTTCTCCTTCTTTTTTTATGTAACAAGAATGTGGTTCTTACGTTATTTTAAGTAGTTTTATTATTTATTTAAATTTTAGTGAGCCAAAACGTTTAAATATTTTTAATTCTTTTTCCGGTCTCAAGTGCTGCCAAGTTATTAACACTAATTTCAGCGCCATCTAGCTGTACAGTTGTACAATCACTTTGATGAAGTCGCCAATCTTAAGACAGATGGCGCTATCATAGTGAACATAAGTACTGCCATGCCAAATCAGTGCTACCAATTTTTTATTTATTTGCGTATTTTTTCATTCAATTAAGAAAAAAGATACATTTTGAAAATTTTCAAATTTCAAAATATACATACATAGGTTCAATACCAACACACCGCTAACTTATACTTTAAACGCAACGTTTGACTACAGAATACATTCAAAAATGTATTTAATTTAATATAAAAAATAAATCTTTTGAAATAAAATAATTTAAGATAATAGTTTTCTGCCATAGACAACAAATATCTTTTGGAACTGACAAGATTCACTTTTACTCACACACAAGTTTTATCTGTAAAAGATAAAACTATAAAAATAACTGCAAAGATATCGTTTGCTAATTGTACTATATAGGATAGGTCAGTTCCGCAACGAATTTCACAACTCGTGAGATAATAAATTTAGCCAAAAAAGTAAACCATTAAAATTGCTGAGTAATTATGGAAAATAACATCTTTCATTTTGGCAAAACAAATATCAAAATGATAATGAAAAAATCAGATGGCACGTGTATATACATAGGGTGTGTCTGACTATTATCTTATTTTGGGTTAATTGATAAGACATTTGATTAACGGATGAAAATTCCTATAAAAAGCAAAGCAAGACAGAAGTAGTGGCATTCGTTTATTGCAAGCCAAGTAACTAAAAGTATTTTGAAGAGCAAAATGTTTGATAAGAGTACTCCTCTATTCGCTACAAAGTATAATGCAGCTCAAAACATTTGGTACACAGATCCTTTAGAAACTAGTGAAGCATCAATGGGTGAAATTATATTTGAACAGCTGCAAAAAGAACCACAGAAAATATGTCAAGTAAGTCTAATAAAAAAAAAAAGCTTATATTATGTAACTAAATTTGTCTGGCAAAAAAGATTTCAGATACGGAAAAAACGTTTATCAGCAAAAAAGAAATGCTTACCAATGCAATACGCGTGGCAACATTCTTCGAGAATTCGAAAATTAAACAAAAGGATATAATAGGACTCATAGCGCGCAATACAACCCACGTCGCAGCTCTGGCTTACGGTTGTTTTTTTCATGGCGCAGCTTATCATGCGCTCAATCCGAGTCATGAAACTGGTAACGACATTCAAAGAAAAATATTATATAATAAAATTATTAAATAATAATTCACTTTATGCAGCGACAATTGAAAAATTATTTAACATAACTAAACCAAAATTGATATTCTGCGATGAACAAGACTATGAAAAGGTGTACAATGCAACACGCGAACTAAATGCCAAAATTTATACAATGAAGCCAAATGAACTGCAGGTGCCCTCAATGCTGGATATACTCCAAACATCAATTAAAGAGACTTATCGGTAAGAAATGCTATAAATTATAAAGAAAAATTATTTAAAACTAAATTTTACCATAGTCCTGCGAAACTTGAAAATGGTACAGATCAGACTTTAGCCATTTTGTGCTCCTCTGGAACTACGGGCTTGCCAAAAGCGGTGACCATAACGAATAGTCAGAAAATTATTCAACCATTGTAAGTCGCTGCTTAATATTTTTTTTTTTTTATAAATGACTCACAGCTTGTTTTTTTTTTTTTTTCAACTTATAGAAACCTAAGTTCCAATGATGTGCAATACAACGCTAGCACTATGGATTGGCTATCTGCGTTCTTGACGCTTACATCTTCAGGTTTCTACGGCACTACACGCATTATCTCCGATGTGGATTTTAATGCAAAAGACGTGCTACGCATGCTAAAGCAGTACAAAATCACTTGGGTACTTCATGCCCCTAGGCATGTCGCGCAGCTACTCAATTGCAACGAAGTCACTCCGGCACATTTTGATACGGTGCAACAATTGGTATACGGTGGCGGAACTTTAACTTTGACCACGGAGCGTCAAATGCAAGAACATTTACGTAATGGTGAACTCATTTGTATGTATGGACTTACTGAAGTAGGATCAATGGTGTCTATCAACTATAACTATAAAAAGAAACCTGGTTCCGCTGGACTTCCTGTATACGGCTACAAAATAAAAATTATTGACGATGCTGGTAATGCACTTGGACCTGGAGAAAAGGGCGAAATTTGCTGCCACAATGAACAATACTGGGGTGGATATTATAATAATTTGAAAGAAACTGAAAATATGAGAGATAAAGAGGGTTGGTTCCATACCGGCGATATAGGCTATTTCGATGCGGATATGCATCTTTATATAATCGATCGCAAGAAGGATACGCTAAAGTACAATGGTTTAATGTATTTTCCGGCTGAAATTGAAGAGGTTATAGCCAAAATGCCAAATGTTGCTGATGTCTGTGTTTTTGGCATTTATAATGAACTCGGTGGGGACGCGGCAGCAGCTGCAGTTGTAAAACGCGTTGGTTTCGAGCTTAGCGCGGAAGAAGTTTTAGAATATGTACAACAACAGATCAATGTGAAATATAAGCATCTAAATGGAGGCGTATTTATCGTTGATGAGCTGAGAAAGTTACCTAATGGCAAATTAAATAGACGCGCAACGAAAGAATTTTGTTTGGGTAACAAATAAAAAATACATTCTACATCTCAGAAGAAAGATTAAAGCATATCAATTTTTGTTTTAATGAAATTTTTTAAAGCAAAACTTCACTATTAAATTATTGCTAGTAAGTTTATATAAATTACTTGTTTCTCATTTCCTACATTTTTAATTTGTAACCGTTTAGTTCTCCAGTGCTGCCAAGTTGCGACATCTAACGGCACAGCTTTACAAACAGTTAATGCCACCACAAAAATTTAAACGTTTTTATGTGCGCCATCTACTGGCGAAATGTGAATGATGCATATTAAGATAGCTTATGGCAGATGGCGCTATAAGTCTATACAGCGACATCTATTATGAAGTTTAAATTTAGGGAATACGTAGCAAAAACAGTGCTACCAAACAAAAATATTAATCATTTAATTCTTTTAATCTGAAAATTTCTTTTTATTTATCATTTCAATATGAAAATGTTTTTTTAAATAAATCTCCATCTTAACTTCGACTTTGTTGAGCACTTTTCAAAAGATACAATTTTTTAAAATAGTAAAACAAAAAATATATAAATAAAACTATATTATACTGTATTATATACTTTATAAAGGAGAAATTGATTGAGGTGCTTGCGAAACACAATTTTTACTCGTCTAAATATAAAAAGCATTTGATAACATTTTTCAAGGGCTCGTCGAGAAAAATCCATAATTACATATTTATATGGATTTATTTACAGGTCAGTTCTTATCAGTTCGGCATTTAGATATTTCACAATTCGCAATCTAAGCTGAAAAAAAACTGCTGAGTAATTGATTGCACAATTAAAATCTTTAGTAAAACGAAATAAAAAAGTATGGAAAACGTTAAATTCGGTGAAAGCAAAGCTAAAATACCCATCAGATCAAATTTCGAGATGGGATGGGGTCGATGGTCCGACACAAGTCAAGTAATTTAGATATAAAAATACCATAAAAATATCTGAAAATATGAGTTTAATTTGTTTAGGGTTATATGGTATAGTGACCCAAAACTTATCATATTGGTGGTGTAGTTGAAGTTTATAAATACACATAATTACTATTTTTATACTATAACTAAAAATTTTGTCAATAATGTCTCTTTGACCGTCCAATTAGTGAAGAAACTACCGAAGTGCCAAGCAGTTCTATAATTCTGCGGATCTCAGGCATCTGCAACTGTGTACTACTGTCTTTGCAAATAAATTTATATACAAAGTGAGTGAAGAGAACAATAAACAAAAAATAAAAACTTATCTTATTGCATGTTTGGATTGGATTGATAAGATATTTGATCAACAAATGAATGCTCATATAAAAAGCAAAAAGTGCAACTGTTACTTGCATTCGTTTATTGCAAACCAAGTAGCTAAACGTAATTTGTAAAGCTCTGTTTTAAGAGCAAAATGATAGATAAGAGTACTCCTGTGTTCGCTACAAAGTATGATGCAGCTCAAAAAATTTGGTATACAGATCCTTTAGAAACTAGTGATGCATCAATGGGTGAAATTATATTTGAACAGCTGCAAAAAGAACCACAGAAAATATGTCAAGTAAGTCTATCCAAAAAAAAAAAGAAGCCTATGTAACTAAATTTGTATGGTAAAAAAAATTTCAGATACGGAAAAAACGTTTATCAGCAAAAAAGAAATGCTTACCAATGCAATACGCGTGGCAACATTCTTCGAGAATTCGGAAATTGAACAAAAGGATATAATAGGCTACTTATAGCGCGCAATACCACACATGTCTCAGCCTTGGCCTACGGTTGTTTCTTTCATGGCACTGCATATCATGCGCTCAATACGAGCTATGAAGCAGGTAGAGTAATTGAGATATAATTTAAACAAAAAGCTTAAAAAAATATCTTATTTTATGCAGCTACAATTGAAAAACTATTTAATATAACTAAGCCAAAATTGATATTCTGCGATGAACAAGACTATGAAAAAGGTGTACAATGCAACACGCGAACTAAATGCCAAAATTTATACAATGAAGCCAAATAAACTGCAGGTGCTCTCAATGCTGGATATACTACGAACACCAATTAAAGAGAGTTATCGGTAAGAAATGCTATAAATTATAAAGAAAAATTAAATTATAAAGTTTGAAATTAAATTTTACCATAGTCCTGCGAAACTTGAAAATGGTACAGATCAGACTTTAGCCATTTTGTGCTCCTCTGGTACTACGGGCTTGCCAAAAGCGGTGACCATAACGAATAGTCAGAAAATACTTCAACCATTGTAAGTCGCTGCTAAATATTTTTAATAAATCACTCTAAACTATGATTTTGAACTTGTAGAAATCTACATTCTTCAGATGTCCAATACAGCCCAAGTACAATGGACTGGTTATCTGCTTTCTTAACGTTTACAACTACAGCTGTCTACGGCACTACACGCATTATCTCCGATGTGGATTATAATGCCAAGGATGTGCTACGCATGCTAAAGCAGTACAAAATCACTTGGCTACTTCATGCACCCACTCATGTTGCGCAGCTACTCAATTGTAGTGAAATTACAGCAGCTCATTTTGATACGGTGCAACAATTGGTTTACGGTGGCGGAAATTTAACTTTGACCACGGAGCGTCAAATGCAAGAACATTTACGTAATGGTCAACTCATTTGTATGTATGGACTAACTGAAGTGGGATCAATGGTTTCGATTAATTATAACATTAGCGAGAAACCCGGTTCCGTTGGACTTCCTGTTTACGGCTACAAAATGAAAATTATTGACGATGCTGGTAATGCACTTGGACCTGGAGAAAAGGGCGAAATTTGTTGCAACAACGAACAATATTGGAGTGGATATTATAATAATTTAGCAGAAACTGAAAATATGAGAGATAAAGAGGGTTGGTTCCATACCGGCGATATTGGCTATTTCGATGCGGATATGTATCTTTATATAATCGATCGCAAAGGATTGCTAAGTAAAAAATATATGAACTCGAAGGCGAATCGTTCTGGCAAGCAGCTGCAGTTGTAAAACGCGTTGGTGCCGAGTTAAACGCCGCAGAAGTCTTGGAATTTGTAAGACAAGAGATACATGCTAAATACAAACAGTTAAATGGTGGCGTTTTTATTGTTGATGAGCTGCAAAAGTCAGCCAATGGCAAATTAAATCGACGCGCAATGAAAGAATTTTGTTTGGGTAACAAATAACAAACACATTCCTCATTCCCGACAGATTTAACAAAACCGATATTGTAAAAATTTATGATTTACAATACAGGTGAAATATTTTTTATTGTAATTAGTTTAATTAAAAAATTTAGTATTTTGTAAGTTTATAGATGCAAATAAATGTAGTATTTGTAAAATGAAATCACTTAAAAATCATTTGCACACTTAAGATAGCAATAATTCTGAACGTCATAAACAAATCAAATACCAAAGGCATCTGTGTCTGTGTGACTGTCTTAATTAAAATAAAAAAGATACAAAAAGTCTATACTCTGATACAGAAGAAAAGAACGCGCTGAATCATAACTAAAAAAAACAAAAAAAAAAAATCATGGCACAAAAATAGCAAAAAAAAAAATATTTTTATTTTTATTTTAAATTTTTTTCGCTAATGAATGCCTTATAAGGCTATAAACTGTACTGCACAACTATTACCGCCCCCTCGCTTTTTAAATAAGAAAGAATTGTAGAGGGTGGCCATTTAAGAAAAAAAAAAAAAAAAACAAAAAATTGCAGCACAGACACATGGCATGTGCAACACATCATGGTGCAAAGTACGCTTTTTCTACATTAAACGAAATTGCAGTCGTAATGAACTTGAAATTGTTTTGACGTCGTCGACAAGACAAGAAAAAATCAGCAAAAAAAAAAAAAAGATTGAAATGCAAAAAAAAAAAAAAAATTACAATTTTAAAAGTATCTGCAACGACACAAACACTGACACAACAACAAAAACAACAAAAAAAAAAAAATGTGCGCTGTAAACAATGAAAGACTTTGCTTAAAGTAAAAGTGAAAAAAAAGTGAAAATGCGCCTAAAAATAGATGCAAATAAAAACCACCGAGTTGTTTTCTTCATTGGCCATGAGTGACATAGTAGACCGACCACAATAGTCATACACGACAATACTTATATGCGACAGTCATTTGCGGAAGAAGTTCACAGTCTGAATAGCTTCCGATTTTCAATGCGAATTGTCTACTACAATATTTAGATACATACCATAGCATGCTATAGATACAAAAGTATCTATAGCCACCAAAGTATCTACATTTGAATATAAGCATATGCTGTACCAAAATTAGTTGAACGCTTCGACGCCCAAATAAACAATATTTTTGTGCGTGTGTTAAAGTGAGATAGCGCAATACAGCACAGATATTATCTATTGTATCTATCTACACAGAATATGTATATTCATAGAAACATGAAAGAAACTGTGTGTATACATATATCTATATCAATAACAAAATATAAATATACATATTCAAAAAATAATAATACAATATATTGTTTAGCACGTATCTTTTCGAATATTTTGATATTTTTATCTGCATTGCTTGGAAGCACACAGCTGATCGTATTAGTTTGGTCGATGATCAAAATTGTTGGCATCGTCGATTTTCCATACGAATTGTATCAGAAATATTTTCATTTATAAATTTAGATATACGAAAAAAAAAAAATTGTTTTTTTAATATTTTTTTTGAGCATGGTGCTCTCCTGAGCAAGCAAGAGAATTATAAATTTTTCAGCGCGCACCATAAATGTCCGCGTCATTTTTCTTTTTTTTTTTCCATTGAATATTTTTGAAAGCTATTTTTTCTTCTGATTTTTTTTTTCGTACATTTTAAATATATTTAAAAAAAAAAAATATCGATTGATTTTACTATTTACAAACGAAAAAAAAAAATTGTAGTTCAGATTGGCACGATTTTTTTTTTTTATTTAAATTATTACAAGCAGCACAGCACGTGCATACTTTATGCAGCAAAACTAGTCGCAGCGAATAGTTAGTTGCCATGATTTCATTAACAAAAACTAATTGTCTTGTCATATTTTATATATTTTTGAACGTCAGGACTCAAATTCTCTTGAGGCGCGATCTTCTATAGAATGATAGTTAGAACCTAAAAAGTTAAACTACTTTCCTTCCTTAGTACATCTTTTGATATTTAGAAAACATTTTTACAGACATTTCTATATTGAGTCAAATCTGGATTGCGATTCTAAAAACATAGAACTACCCACCAATTGATTTTTTAATCTAACGCTATTTTGGATCATCCATTTTGAATTTCAAAATGTGTCACTTTGCGTTTGAAAGTAAAAATTTTAGTTCTATTTGAACTTTCTACGTCACATTCTGGATTGAGGAGAATGTCCCGTTGAGAAAGAATGTCTAATATATAAATCATAGCTTATGTGGTCTGTTTGTTTATTTTTGATATATAGATAAGCCAAAAAATGCTGAATATACAATGCAATGCAATATACACGCATGTTCTCAATTTCACTTTCACTAAAAAGTGGAAATTTTAAAAATTAGTAAAAACTTGAAAAATACAAAATAATAAAATTTTATTTTGCAGTAACTTTTCTAGTTAATAATGAGTTTTAGATTTCACACTTTCGATTAATTTTTGTGAAAGTGAAATTGAGAACAAGCCTGTATTTATGAAAATTAAAATTAAATATTGTGTATTATATCCGTCTGAACTTCTTTGATGAAATTTATGATGAAAAGAAAAGTAAAGCCTACTATAAATTTAAAATAAAAATAGTTTATAACCCAAAAACTAGCTGATTTTTTTTTTTTTAATGATACAAATTTATGAATCTAATAAAATTTGAATATTCTGTTGGAAACACCATCAGAATAATTTCTGCTAGAAATATCTCAAAATTTGAGCCCCTATTTTTTACAACATTCATTTATGAGAAAATACATAGATTTTGACAAAAAAAATTGTATAGAAAAAAATCTTTATCTGTAAAACCAACGTCGAAATTTCGTAATAAATAAAATAAGCAATTGTGACAAACGTCATCAATCCAAACAATGCCCCGAAGTCATGTAGTCAAATACTTTCACAGCGTCTATAAAGGACATTTTGCGAAGTTTGGCTTAAAAAAAAAATAAAATAAATCTCATTGTTTATTTTGTCGTTCGATATGAAAACATGAAACAAATTGCAAATAGATTATATAAATGGTTAAATCAAAATTTAATAAAATGCGCTCAACGAATCGGATATTATGGGGAGAATTCTAATAAGGCACATATCCTGGCGACAACGACGACGAACGGTTATGTTTTCGCAGCGCACGTGACCCAATTGCCGACACTAAAGAGATTCATTTGCTGCATTAACAGATGCTAAGAAGCTGACCGAATAGAAATAAAAATGACGCTGACGTGTCTCGACGAGTATGTTCCTAAATAAATAGACGCAGTCGCAACACAACAACACAACTCAGCTGAACTGAACTGAGATGAGCTGAACTGAAGTTAACTAAAATCAGGCGACAAAGTGGCCACAGCAACGCACAATGCTGCGCATTTTACAGTTTGCGTGGGTCTTCTCAACTCGCTCCAGACTAACTGAACAAAGTATTATCCTTTGCATTGCTACAAGTCACCCTTGTGTGTATGTTTCTTTACTGAAACGAGTTAAGCACATCAAAATGTAATTCACATGAATTTCAGGAATTTTTATTAAGTTGCCAATTTGTTGTTTGGGTTTTGTGTTGCGCCTGAGTTCATCAAAGTGAAATTCACTGCTTTAGCTTTCTTTTCATTTCTGGGGGAGAACGTGTGAAATTCTTTTGATCCCGACTCGTGTGTATGACTTGTGTGTTGACAGTGGCGCATTTTGGTTGAAATAATGTTTTCCAAGCGAGTTAATTTTAACACAATTTCAACTGCGCGACCCCGAATACGATTTCTGAAGCGCACAGTGTGGTCAGTTTGGGTTTTTGGTTTTTATAGCAAATAATACATTGAATTGAATTTTCGCTGCATTGCTGGCCAAAGGATATTTGCGAAGAATGTTTTTTTTCTCTTTCCCTTGCAAATGTGCAGCACAATGCACAATTGAAATCGAAATCGAAAATTCAATTAAATCATCAATTTCTCATTTCAAATATTTACACAGGCTCACACCCACGCAACCCTGTTCGTACGTATGTACATATAAAAGGGACGTGTGAATAGATTTAACCGCAATCCTTTGTTACTGGCAGCCTGGTTAATAGGCTAATAGACCTCTTGCAAACAATTAGTTGTGATTTGTTTTGGACTTTTAAAGCATTAACACCAAACGTTGATCTATTTATGAACAATTGACCACAACTCTTCTCTTCCCCCTTTTTTGTCAGTAATAGTAGCAACAGCTGCATCATTACATCGCACATGCATCTGCTCTGGCATCAAATTAGCCACTTGGCAGCTAATTTCATTTCTAATAAGTATCTAACACATAAAATGTTTGCATTTGCGTTGGAAAATTTAACGTTCTGTAAATCAGGTCAATGCATAAGATTTCTGATAAAAGAAAAAACTTAGCATTTAATTTGATCTATTTGTACGCTACACTCTCACACACAAAAAAAAAAAAAAATTGGCCAGAGTTTGTGAGTAAAGTCGATCTGGTTAATTACTGAAAAATGTGAAGTAGTAATTTATAAAAAAAAGATACTTTTCTGTTGCTCTGCAACTTTAGAACATTCTAAGCTATAGCATATTTGCCCACCCCTCAATCATTCTCTGAATCTGATCTTTGTGCACGATATCTCCACTTTTCAATATAATCCGCATACTAAATTGCCAGTCTGTCTGCATTTAAATGTAGCGCATTAAAACATCAATACAAACAGAGTTTCTTGTTTCCATGAAAATTTGTAACTTGGAAGTTTTTTTTTTTTTGTTTTTTTTTTTTTGAATTTTTTTTATTAAGTGCATTAAATGTGTTTGGTGTTCGATGTATCTTTTCCTGCTTTTTTCAAATTTATTTTTAGTTGCGTTTACTGTGTAGATACATACATACTAACCTAATTTACAAAAATAAAACAGATCGAAAGCACGAAAAGAATTTTTTTTTTTTTTTTTTTTTTGGAAAAGGAAATACTATTTTAATGTTGCTGCTAATTATAATACGAATGAGTTTACTAAGCTTTAGAATTTTGATAGGGCTTAAAGTAAATATTTCTAGCAGAAAAAAAATCTCAAGCTATTATAAAAACTATTCTAAAGCAAAATGTTATCTTATATATTAACTTTAGATGGATAGATACAGCCAATTTAGATACAAATATTGTTAAAAAAAGATACATTGAAATAGTAACATAAAATAGTTCTCCTCACATGCAAAATAATTTATAAAAAAAATTATACATATATCAACTACAAAACACAACTGAAAAATTGAGCTCAAGTTCTATTTGGACTATTTCCAAACGTTTAAATTCAAAAATGAGAACAAATGGAAACCCAAAATAGTCGGCGAGTTCACGATGAAAGCCGTAAAATGTAAACATGTTCCACTTAATTAGAGACAAAAATGTAAAATAGAGACAATAGGAATTAATTTTAACTGTAATGAAAAATCTTAAAACTTCATATTAAGTATTTCATAAGATAAAAAGTTATCAGTTAAAGGTCCAAAAAAGTAGCTACTCTTAATAATATTTATGTATCTAAATATTTGGAAAAAACGTATTTATGCATTATGAAATCGTTGCCGCTTGTTGTTGCAATAAAAAAAAAAAAACATTTTATATTCTAAACAAATTAGCAACGAACAAACGATTAACTCATGAATTAATTGTAAATAATTGAAAAGCTTTGCTACTGCGGCTGCATACAATTGTATTCGATTAGATTGGGATGGGCGCGGCAGTGGGCGTCAGAAGGCGCATCGAAATGTAAACGAAAATGACCAAAAATAGAAGTGGCCAAAAAAGTAAAACGATAAACGAGTAAATAAACGTAAAACAGAAACAAAAAATAAAAATAAAAGAAAACAAAAAAACTATAGAAAACCAAAATTTTAACTGAAATGCTTGAATTTAGTATACCCTATACAATGTTTTTAGATAGAGAATATTGATCTTTGGTAGAAAAGAAGAGAAATTGACAGCAGGACAAACTCCATAAAGTATATACAAACACATATATTCTGAATAAGCATAGGAAGTTGAGCTAAAACATCCTTTCGTCTGTTCCTTATATACATTTTTTTGCATTCCCATTTATACGATTGAACCCCATAAGAGCGAATTAAATATATTTAAATTTTATCTCAAATCTTTTTTGTTACTTAATCGAAAAACGACAATTTTGTTATGTAATTTGAAGAAAATGTCTCGATCTGATTCAGTGCAAGTTTTAGATTTTTGTTACAAATAAAGTAATCCCCCCTTTTTGGGGGTTTTTTTCCAATCCCACCCCCTGGGGGTTTTTACAATTATCATGTGGGTCCCAGTGTCCCGCGCATACATCGAAAAATATCTTCACATTAAATTAGAAAACTAAAGACCGTTATTGGAAATTCATACATTACATATATGACATCGATATACAGGGTTTTTTTAAAAAAACGGTTCATCGATCATCAAAATTTTCATATTAAAGTAAACCTCCGGACGGAGTGAAAGGCTCCCCCTTCGGTCGACCCATTTTTGAAATTCTGCGTTTTTCTATGGCGACGCAATGTTGTGCTGAATTGTCGCTGGCTTGTCCACAAACACTGTCTTTGACGGCGCCCCCAAAAAAACCAACGGTGTCAAATCACAGCCCGAGACGCGAACATCAGATAATTCGGTCTCCAAAACAGTGCGCACAAGATCGATCGTAACGCGTTCCTCAATCGTATACACAACCATTTTCGTTCAGCGGAAGGATAAAACTAACTTTTACAACAGATGACATCAGTGTTGCCACACTCGAAATAACCACTAGTTCAAAAAAAAAAGTAGATGGCGGACCCTGTAATCTACTTTTTTCTCAAACCTAATTCGTAATTAGTAACTGCCTACCTTAAACATTGTAATATGTAATCTGATGAAAGTTTACTTGAATAATTCAATTCACACTTTCTTTCGAAAACCCCAAATATATGAATATCACGTTTTTTGGACTCATCCGTAATCCCAAAATTACAATTGCAAAAGATTCACTTTTGATCTAACTGAGAAAGCTCGACAAGGTTGCAAACTAAAAATGGTTTCAAAATTATTATTAGGAACAGCACAAACTTTTTGTGAATTTGAAAATGAGAACACGACCGATAAAATAAGTTTTTAGTTTTAATATTTTTATTCATTGTAATATAATATATACACGAAATTCTAAGCCTATAATTCTAATTATTCCACTAAAAGACTCCAAAAATAACTTTGAGATTTCGAAATACAAAAGACAAAAATGAAGATGGACTAGTTGAATGGTATTAATTAATATTTTAAATATTATAAACTTCATTTCATTTATAAAATATTTGTTACCAATGGTAACTTACCAAACAAACATTTCTAACAAATAAGTTTAAAATAAAAGTGTAGGGTATAAACAATAACTGAGAGAAAAAAAAAACAGAAAAAAAATGTTCAAATTGTATTTGAAAAATCGAAAATAGAAAATAAATTTATTACGACATGAGAAAAACACGCAAATTATGAAAACATGCAAAAGAAAAACGAACGAATACAAATACGAATAAAAGCGTTAACGAAACGAAACATACAAAAAAATTAGATGAAATGAATTTTTCATGATATCAGCTATATAAATTTTTTTTTTTTTTTTATTATTTCTATACATACTATTTTTTTTTTTTTTTTTCTTTTTGCTGCTTCTAAATCTCCCACGACCTAAAAACAAGAAAAAAGTAAAAAAAATACAAATACAAAATGCATAGAATTTTTATTTCTCTTACACACCTACACATAAAACCCAAAGCACACATACAAACCAATATGCTCCTTGCTGTTTTTAAACGATACACATACATCTTTTCTCCTTTTCTCCATTGCTTGCTTGTTTTTTTTTTTTTTCATTTTTTTTTCACGGCGCCCAGCAAGCAAAAGAACAGAAAGCAGCAGTCTTGCCATATACGGCACTTTTGGACTTTTTCAGCAAACGTAGCAACCAAAGCGCACAGGGGGCAAAGGCGAAAGCAAGGCAATATTGGAATAGCCGAATTGTTTCGAACATTGCTACGCTCGATCATGCCGAACTATACATTTTTTATTTTTTTTTTCTCTGGCACTCGCGCTCTTTCATTCGTTCTACATATTTTTGTTGTTGTTTGTTGTTTTTGCTGTACTATCTTTGCACTCTTTTCCAAATACACTTGACAAGATGGCTATTTTTAGTGCGTCGCTGTTGAAGATGATCAACACGAAGCCAAAGAGGAAGCAACCGAAGGTGTTTAGCTAAATGCTTGCTGCTGCTGTTGTTTTTGTTGTTGTTGTTGTTGCTGCTGCTTTTGGATGCTGCTGCCTCCGTTGTCGATGTTAATGACGCGACGCTATTTTTGCTGTGGTGGGGGTGCACATTGATCTTATTTTTCTTTTGGATTGTTCATGCTTCTATGCTTCTATACTATTTGATCATGTGTGTGTGTGTGTGTGTGTGTATGTATATTTTTCCCAAATGTATCTGTGTGTGTGTTTTGTATTTCGTTTTTTTTTTTTTTTTGGCGCGGCGCTTATTTGTCCGTCCGTTGAAAGATTTTTTTGGGCTAGTATAAAATCGGTTTACCAACGCTACGAATCTTCAGTCAGTCAGTTGTGTTCCAAAGCGTACACTTGATTTTAATTTTATACCCGTGGTACCGTTAATTTAACAAAAAACAAACTCAAAATGTGTGACGATGAGGTTGCTGCTTTGGTCGTTGATAATGGTGCGTATTCGAGAAACAGATATGGATATACTACATAATTACTCTAAAATACATGGACGAATAACGGATTATATCATTAAACAAAAAATGGATTAATTCGATATGAAATATATTTATACCTAATTCAATAATGTCAATGCCAAACCTAAAGGATATTAATGAAAACAAATTAAAGTGAAGTGAACTGAACTGAAGTGTGCTGAAATATGCAAAACAAAATATTTTCCAAATATCTCAAAATATAAATATTTAATTTATACGATTCTCTTTCGAACGAATTTTGTTGCTAACAAAATTACAAAGAGACAATTTTTCATATGCATTTTGCATATATTCCAAATTCCTTCTTATTAATTCAAATATCCGAACTAAAAAAATTAGTGAAGAAATACATTGCATATTATTTCAAAATTTTTTCAATCTTATGGAAAGTAAAAACTCACTAAAATAAAAAATAGTTTCGAACGAATTAAATTTTATACGTTTTTACTGAGGGAATAATGACACGGATTTTTTTTTTTTTAAATTTTCTAAAAAAAAAACGCGCTACACTCAAAAAAAAAAAAAAAAAAAAACTTTACGTTTTTTACCGGACGCTATAATTTGATAATATGCTGCTGACATATTTTTTTTTTTTTGAGCTTTATTTTTTTTTCTTTTTGATTTGATTAGGCTCCGGCATCAAGGCCGGTTTCGCCGGTGATGACGCACCCCGTGCCGTCTTCCCCTCCATTGTCGGTCGTCCACGCCACCAGGGTGTGATGGTCGGTATGGGTCAGAAGGACTCTTATGTCGGTGATGAGGCCCAGTCCAAGAGAGGTATCCTCACCCTGAAGTACCCCATTGAGCACGGTATCATCACCAACTGGGATGATATGGAGAAGATCTGGCATCACACCTTCTACAATGAGTTGCGTGTGGCCCCCGAGGAGCACCCAGTTCTGTTGACTGAAGCCCCCTTGAACCCCAAGGCTAACCGTGAGAAGATGACCCAGATCATGTTTGAGACCTTCAACTCACCAGCCATGTACGTTGCCATCCAGGCTGTGCTCTCCCTGTACGCCTCCGGTCGTACCACCGGTATCGTTCTGGATTCCGGCGATGGTGTCTCCCACACCGTGCCCATCTATGAAGGTTATGCCCTGCCCCATGCCATCCTGCGTCTGGACTTGGCTGGTCGCGATTTGACCGATTACCTGATGAAGATCCTCACCGAGCGTGGCTACTCTTTCACCACCACCGCTGAGCGTGAAATCGTGCGTGACATCAAGGAGAAGTTGTGCTATGTTGCTCTGGACTTTGAGCAGGAAATGGCCACCGCTGCTGCCTCCACCTCGCCTGGAGAAGTCCTATGAACTTCCCGACGGTCAGGTGATCACCATTGGCAACGAGCGTTTCCGTTGCCCCGAGGCTCTGTTCCAGCCCTCGTTCTTGGGCATGGAGTCGTGCGGCATCCACGAGACTGTCTACAACTCGATCATGAAGTGCGACGTGGATATCCGTAAGGATCTGTATGCCAACATTGTGCTGTCTGGCGGCACCACCATGTACCCAGGCGTATTGCTGATCGTATGCAGAAGGAGATCACCTGCCCTGGCCCCATCGACCATCAAGATCAAGATCATTGCACCCCCCAGAGCGTAAATACTCCGTCTGGATCGGTGGTTCCATTCTGGCTTCCCTGTCCACCTTCCAGCAGATGTGGATCTCCAAGCAGGAGTACGACGAGTCCGGCCCAGGGCATTGTCCCCCCCAAGTGCTCTTAACCTTTTACATAACATACATCATCTATTGCTATTATGCATTCATCATCTCTACGTTAGCCTGGTGCTTCAACTTATGCTGTACTTGGCTGGCGTACGAGAAGGTTTGCATTTAGGCACAAACAACAACATAGCCTTCAGAGATGCCCCATTTTTTTTTTTTTTAATATTATTTAACAAAAGTTCTTTTTTTTTATTTTTTTTTTTACCGACAAAAAAAAAAAAAAAAAAAAAAAAAAAAATTTTAAAATTATTACCCCTTTTTTTTTTTTTTTTTTTTTTTTCCACCTATTTTTTTTTTTTTTTTTTTTATAAACCAAAAAAAAAAAAAAAAATTTTTTTTTTTTGCTCCTTTCTTTTTTTTTTTTTTTTTTTCCCATCGTAAATTCAATAATTATTTTTGTATAGACGTTTATCATCTACGCTAAGGGGTCGGGTCTTTGCCGAACAATGTAAAATAATCTAATGATTTCTTATGTAATTTTAATTAAAACAATTTATAATTATTTATAAAATAAAACAAAAACGATTTTTTAGATTTAATTTGACTTTATACAATCAATAAGGAATATTAGGGATGGATGTGAACATGTGGTCCCGGCCTGGTGGCTGGGTATGGTTGATCTGATTTGCGTGAAAATTTTAAGCATATTATTAAATGTTTTTAGCTTTCCATCGAATTTATTTTAACGAGAAATGTTAGAAGAAAGAAAAGCTTTTCCAGGTCTAAAGTTTCAATATTTAAAATAATATTTTCTACAGATACATACATACGTACATACATACATATATACATACATATAAGTATATATGTACATCAAAAGCTCAATGCTGCTCTTTTGAAATGGTTCGATTTATTAATATCTTAAACGCATATTAGTAGCAGCAGATATCGAGTATAGCTAAGTCCAAACGGTTATACTATATACACACAACGAAAAAATATGTATCCAAGTATTTATTTTTAACTACATTCAGCCGAACACATACGTATTTATTTTGGAAATCTGATCGTTGAACTAGAACAGATTATGCATAGAGTTTAGAAAATGTGTAGAAGGGCGTGTTATAAATAGTCTCATATATAAACACGCTCGTACGATCTCACGCATGGAATGGAAACAATGAAATGAGGTCAATTTTAGACGATTTTCATATAAATGCAAACCATACCAAGAACGGAACGCTGATCAAGTTTAAGTAAAAACACTTATATAAATAAAATGCATACTTGCCTTTTATTTCATTTATTTTTCAATGTATTTCCTATGAAGTCTTGTTACGGATGATGTACTAAATTAATTTCAATTGCTGGTTTACCAGATACTAGTAACACTAAGTGCAGCACCTAGAAAAGCTAAATTGCAGGACATTTGTGGCATAACTTTTTTATAATGATTCAAAAACTGCCCAAAAATGATTGAGATATTCCGGTTTTATATTCGTTTTGAAATCAGGTGGACATTATCTTTCAACAAAATCATTTATATTTCTTTAAAAATTCTGAATTTCTAAAAATATAAAAGAAAAAATGTTGAACTTTCCCTTTTTTTCCATCTTTTTATACACACAGTAGTGTAAACGGCTATTATCAGTTTGTCGGAAAGATTGTAACGCAATACAGGATCTGTTGATCTGTTTATTTTTAACGCGATTTATTCGGAGACTACTGAAGATATTTAGGTGAAATTTGAAACTTAAGCTTTTCTCGCCAACGACTAGGTCAAGCTCGAAAATAAAAGTGCCCCGTTACAAAATGATCGCCTTGGATTTTATCAAACCATTGACCCCACCTATTCCCATCTCGAAGTTCTATCTTAGCCACTTATGATATCACATAAACTATTTAAATTTTTTTTCCTTGTTGCATTTGCAATTCTAACAAATCTGTGCCTGTCAACAAGCTGACAGTGTAATAAATATTTTTGCCTAAACGAATTGTTGCCAAAACAAATGCCCACAATTATAGCAAAATTACACGAACGATTTGTGAATAGAAAATGACTACATGAAAAATTGGCCCGCGTTATAGATTCAGATTCATGAATGAATTTACATATTTGCTTTTTAATTTTTTTCGCGGTCGTTGTCGTAAAATTTGCATTTCGTATAAAACGATTTGCACTGCTGACGCTGTTTTTTGAACAGATGCTGCGATACTTTATAAATGGACGCAACGCTAAACGCATTCTGGCAATAGTCCAACCAGCCAGAAAATGACGATTTCAAAATAAAATATACACAAAACCAAAATGACGCTAATGGCTTACATATTTGAAGAACAGGAACTTATTTTTTTTTATTATTGAATTTTAATGCAATCAAATGAATATTAGCTCATTCTATATTTTAGTTTAAAGGTATGAGTTACTTTGTTTATAGAATCCGGAAAATGTTGCAATGCTACAATTTAGTATAGCAAGTCCACCTCTTTTGATGGCATTTTTGTACGTTTTTTTTTTATTGCAGCTAAACCAAAAAATATTAAGGCTAATATGGAAACAAACAAAAAAAAAACACTAAAAAAATCCCTTTCCTTTCTGGATTGCAGCGAGACCACAATATGTTAGGTCTAGTACAAAAACATACAAAAATGCAAAAAATGTTTGTATGGGAAAAGTAGAAAATGGACTTCATGAATGAACCAAATGTGCCCAATGCATTTTTTAAATGTCTATAATTATATTTGCATTGTTGTCCATCAAATGAAATCGCTTTGGAACTTATCGGTTGATTGGTTTCAACCTCCATAGCGGACATAGAAACATTTTTACTACTTTATATATTTAGATTGTACAAATATATAAAAAGAAAGGTTGAAATACATCAAAAGATTCCGTTTCGATCTTTTGATGTAATTCAACTGCAGGGTATCTTATAGTCGAATTTACACAGTTCAAGTGTTCTTTCTTTCTTATTATTTTTTATTTTTTTTTTTTTAATTATTTTTCTCAAGCAAATTCTTTTACAGTATTTTGCACAACAACAAAAACAACAACAAGTATAAAATATAAAAGAGTGAGGTATCAGTGCAACCTCCCTTGGAACAGCCCACTAATCAATTTGCACAAAAACAAAAATAAACACGCACACAATGGAACAAAACTCATTTTAATGCAATTTCCAATTTTAAACTCATTCAAATTAAATTTAAAATAAAAATAAAATAAAGAAATCAAATATGAACGAAAAGTTGAAAGTTCATATTTGAAATGTAGGCAAAAAGAAACGGCATATGGTCAATTAGTGCAATGAATTAAGTATAATGAAATGAAATACTCGAGATGATTTTGAATTTTTTTTTTTTTTTTTATTATTTTTCGAGTAGAAATCCTTTGTATTTGTATGAGTTTCGCATTTATATAGTTTGGCTCTTTTGCACTTACTGAATTAAATGCTGCTAGAGCATTCTTTCTTATTATTTTCACATCAATTTTTTTTTTTTTTTTATCGATAATTTTTTGCTTTGTTGGAATGGGTATGGAATGGCGTCGATAATTTGCAGTCGTCAATTGTCAACAGATCGAATGCATTCGAGCGTACTGAAGTATTTGAGCGGGTTTGTCTGTCTGTCTGTCTGTCTTGTTACTCTAGTTTATTTGCCTTTGTTGGGCACATTTTAATTTGTGTTAAGAATTCTTCATTAAAATTTGAAGTGACTTCAATGATTTACATAAGTATACTTTGCATTTTGCCCTAGACTTTGTTCAGATGTACATATAAATATTAAGAATTAATTTAAATAAGAGAAATTACTTAAAAAAGATAGATTTATATAATGCTCATCCTATAAGAATATATCTCGACACCAAAAAACATAGGCAAAACGTAACTAGGAAATGTGGCTCTATATAAAGACCTAGAACCTCTCTGGGAACAACTTTATTTTAGACTAAGATATTTACGACATCTCTATACAAAGTCTTGAAATTTAGAGATGACTTTGTATGGATAGAAAATTATTCAGTTTAACTTAGACGGTTTTGAGAGATATTCAAATTCCATGATTGCCAATGTTATCTCTTAAAATCTTTAAGATCGATTGACAGTAGAGCATGGCTATATATGAAAAAAAATAAATTTTATAAATCTGAATTTTAAGGTAAGCATACTTTCAGTAAAATTCAACAAAGCGTTGCACAAACGCGCCTATATAAAAGAAACTAGACTATACATGGGTATTATACGCGAGTGTTCAAATGCATTAAATACATACTCAAAAATTAAAGAAATACTTTTAAAAAAATTACTAAAAAGGAATCAAGTGCAGCGTACTTGAAATAAAAATGGAAAATTGTTAAAAATAACACTCAAACGAATGTCATGAATGCCGCACCGCCGTACCCGAAGCATTTAACAGAAATTAGCAAGCATTTAGTGTTAAATCAGGCGCATAATTACTTTCCTATACATATCCTTTATGCTCTTTTACAAATAAAAGGTAAAAAGGAAAGACAGACATAGATACACATGTGTGTGTAAAAGTATTTATATTTTTGAGTTTGTTTCTCTTTCGAAAGGCTGCTTTTATCACCTCTCCTAACACCTTTTTAGAGCCTTAATACGTGGTGAGTGTGGCTTAAAACATTCTTTGACACTCAAAACGCTTTTAAAATCTGGCTTACATTTCTATTTTAAATAGCCGCATTATTCATTCACTAATTTGTAGGCAAATTTTGGTTAATACAATGAATCATTATTCTCTAGATAGGACATTTTTATTGTGATATGAAGTGTTACACTTCGTAATTGAATGGTTTTTGTTTCGCACAGTCAGAGCCTTACTTAGGACAAACTTAATGAGTTGTATTAAAGTAACAAAGGTAACAATTATTTTAAAGCTATTCTAAATATTTCGCATTATTTTAGATCTAGAAACATGCGTAGTATGTTTGGAAAAAAATCAACCCTTAAACTAAAATAATCGAAACCCATACAATTTTCAATTATTAGTAACAATTAATTGAGACATTTAAAATGATTTTTTTATTATTTTTAGCTGCATTCAAAATTGTGTGTGTAAATTCGCTCATATACGCTTGTCTACAGTAATGCTCCCTTTTAATCCTTTCGTTTAATTTTTTTTGTACATCCAAAAAATTTGCACATAAATTGCGTAAAGTGCAATTTATTCTGCCCTAACACGTTTACATAAACACACACACACATACTAGCGACAAAGCCAAAAAGTATGAATAATAGGATGAATATGAGCTGGATGGAGTATATACCTTGCCTGGCAACCTACGCTCTAAAGTAAAAAAAGTATTCACGCGGCAACATCAACATACTCCCTTGCAATTTTTTTGTACGCATCCAGGCGAGTTCAAGCGCAATTTGGCACAAAAAATGCAATCAATTGTGACGTTAAGAACAATGAGTATGAAAAAGAACACGCTAAAGCCCTCGCTCTGTAACACGGAACACTGCTAAAAAAAATTTAAATCAATCAAATTATGTTGCCTTGTTCTGATGCAATTTTTTTCTATCAATTTATTTATTTATTTTTTGTTTGTATTTTTCATAGCCGCAATGTATAAGTGGGTGGATGATTTGTGCTGCAATTTACATTTTAATTTTTTGATTTCTGTGCGCATTGTCACGAAAATTATTTTTATTAAATATTTTTATGTACTAATGTTACTCTTTCAAATATAGTTCATACTGCATTCGAAAGGTCTAAGTTTTTTCTTTTCAAAACATGTTTAAAAATAAAAATCGACTCGAAGTGTACTGAGTTATTGACACATAAGTGAAAAAAGTTAAAACATTTTTTTAACTTTAAGTTCATATTTTGACTGTGTTCCGCAAATTCCAAGTATGCAGTTTTGTTTTGCTTTACCAGACCTTATCTACAGCTACTATAAGACTTCCCATTCCCATGGAAGTATTCAAATGTATAGGAATCAAGAATCAAGCTTTTCATTTTGACCGCTTAAAGCTCGGTTTGCAAGTTTCAATTATCTTTAATTAACTAAATTCATTACTTATGTCCTTAATTCCGCTCCAACACCGATTAGTCTGAAACTATTCCAAGCTTAAAATACTATTCCTAATAATTATATAAATTAATTCTTTTTCTATGCACATATTTTATATTTGCCTGGTAAATATGTGTGCTCATAACCTAGAAAAGCAAAAAAAAAAAAAAATGAAACACTTTCAATGCAGGGGTATCTATATTGCAATAAATTTAATAAACAAACAAATATATCATCATAATAACAAAATATCCAAGCAATAAAATAAATTCGTAAAAAAGTACTATTAAATTAAGTTAATCATACGCGATCGCTGTGAAATTGAGCAGCTGGCTTTTTCTATAAAGCCGCACAACGACACCAACACGATGACGAGGCGAATGGCTATAAATTATATTAATAAACGAAAAAAAAACACACACACAGACACAGACATACACACATACGAGTACACCTAGTCAGCTAGAGTGCGACAAGGTTTAATTAGAGTGATGGCAAAAGGCGGAAGTGAAGGCGGTGGTGTATTCGGTTTTTTACGTGAGTTAAACTTTATTTGCATTTTGTTTATTAAACGACGCGGAAAACTAGTGACAATAATAATACAAACAAACAATCAAATATAAACAGATACACACACATACACACACACATACTACAGCATGTATTATATATATTTATGTGTAGTATTCATGTTGCAAGGTGAGTTTAAACTAAGTCACACCTGACTGAAACTCGCGTGCACTATGCCCATGTCCCTTGAATCATGATTATTGCCGCCGGTTAACGAAACTATTTGATTTTAATTAAATTTCCGTAATTTGTTTTGAGTTGTAAGTTATATTTGTGTTATATACAAATACAGGGTGTATTTACATTTTGGAATCGAAAAAAAAAAAAAAAGAGAACGCTGAAGTCGAGTACCATACCTCATTGTATTGAATTTTCATACAAAAACTTTAAAAAAATGGGTATATTTGTATGGAGGCTATACCTAAAATTTTGTTGGTCCTACCTATATTGCGGTATTTTTTATTGGGACCATCATAGACATTATCTATACTAAATTTAGACTTTCTATAATAACTAACAATGTCGTTTTTATGCAGAAACCCAAAATGTTGAGGCAGATTTGTTTGGGAGGTTCCCTCATAAAATGGGTCCAGAGAAAAACCGTTTGCAAGTGCACACTTGACGGCTCACAGGAGATTCTAAGTTTCAAATATAGTGGCCCCATTTCTTATAGTCTCCGAGATAATCTCTTTCATGCGGCATAATCTCTTTCAATGCTGTTCAATTATAATTTTTACTTTAGTAGGCCTGCCAACGCATATGAAAGCACAACATTTTATACTAACCAAGAATATTTTAGTTCTTTTAATTTAACAAAGCACCCTGTATGACGAATATATTTTGTATACATTACCATGTGGGTGTGTGCCAACTGTCACTTTGTTCTTGACTAGTTTGAAGCTAAGTTTAACCCCGAAACTACTAAAATTGTGCAAACAAACTTGGCATTTCACAAGTGTTTGTTTACATTTTAGTTTATATTTCGATTTATTTTATTAGCGGCAACACAACATTTCTGTGCGTTTTGTATTTTTTTGTTTTTATAAACGTTTGCTGTTTTGTTTTTATTTCGAGAGACAGTTACTTAATTGATTTAATTACCAAAAAAAAAAAAACTTTTTATATTCCATTATTTTTTGTGTCTCAACTCTTTTTCGCTGTTGCCAATTATTCCCATGTAAAGACAGTTTATTGCTATTTTCTATGGAGCATAAGTTCCATTTCTTTATGCGGCTCATTTAGCTGTTCCAAATGTTCAAGCAAACTGGAAGAGCGCAAGTCACGCGTTTTCTCTGACAAAAAAAAAAATTGTATTTAAAACAAAAAGATTTACTTATAATTCCAATTTCTTACCCATTGCTAAAGCAATATCCTGCATTGATTCAATAATCGGCTCAGTCTGTATACCATTCGTAGGTTCCGAGTCTTCGTTACATGGGAATATTGGCATTTTGCTAAAATTTTTTTTATTTTCAACAAACGTTTACAAACAAAACTTTACTTATGAGTCAGTGACAGTAATAAAAATGAGCATCGTAAAGCAGAGCTTACTTTGAAGTAAATAATCAATATTCTATCTATAAAATAGTAAAAATGTTTCTATGTCCGCTATGAACTTTGAAACCTTCTAACCGATGTGTTCCTAACCGGTTTTCATTTGAAAAGCAATAATGCAGGAATAATTTAAGACCACTAAAAAAAGGCATTACTTCTATTCATGAACTCGATTTTCGACTTTTGTCATACAAAACTTTTTGTAATATTCGCAAATAAAGTGTCAAAGGCATCGGTATTTTTTAGTTCTTTTTTGTATGACATTTTGATCTCGCTGCAATCAAAATAAAAAAAAAATACAAAAGTACAAAATTGCCACCAAAAGAGCTGCATATTGATTTTCTCAAAGAATATAGACACGTTCAATTCATTCACCCTCCTTTAATAAAAATAAACTAATTAATTGAGTATTAAAACACTTCTTGTCAATTTTATTGACACTTTTCTTTTTTTTTTGTATATAGAAAACGATGTAATGTGGCTATTTCTTTTGAAATCGCCAAGCGCAATTATTTCGCTTGATTTAATCAATACAATGAGCCACTTAATCGTAGTGAGTGGCATCCATTTGCCATCTATCTAACCATTCAATTCATGCCATGTCATGGCATTCCATTCTATATTTACGCCTCAAAGTATGCTATGCGTTTTGTGCTGCTCAGCAGAATCGCACTTCCGGCAATAACTTTGTTGTTGGCGTCGCGACAACGAAGTAGCCTGCACAAATACAAAGCAAAAAGAGAGAAACGTGTAACAAAATAATATTGAAGACAATTCAAAATTGCCATGCAACTGTCACTGTCGCTGCTCTTTGCTGCCGGAAAACGGAAACGCGCCACAAATTGCAAAGTTTGAGCTGCTGAGTAGTAACAACATTTTTGACTTCCATTTGTCAGCTTTGCTTTTGCGTTTCTTTGTTGTTGGTGTTGTAGCAATTGTCATATTTTATTCAATTGAAATTTTTATCCGCCTTTTCATCTATCTATCTGTCTGTCTGTCTGTCCGCTCTTCTGTTTACAAGCAAATTCTCTTCTTGTGAAACTTATTGGCAATTTTCTTTGCACTTTTCGCATTTCCTATGATTATTCACTCATTAAAATAAATGCGAATTTCCGTTTTATCGCTTTTATGATTTTTTTTTTTCATTTACACTGCTTTTTTATTTGCGTGAATATTTTTGAAGTTTTAAGCTACAATTATTCGCCGATTATCATTAATAAAAAGAAAAATTGAATTTTTTTAATATTTAAAGCATTCTCATAAATATTTATTTAATTAATTTATATAATATATAATATAATTAATATTAAATTGTGTATTTAAAATAAAATGTTGCAAAAATATCCTGCCAAGCAGAACTTTAAAAATGCTCCAAAGCAGCGTAGAAATGGAATCGGGATGGCGCATACTGTACAGTATTCAGGAGAAGATTAAATTCAAAGTAGCTTGTGTAGCAATGAAGAGAGTCAGCCAACGTCTTACACAAATGTTTTAACGCACCCTTTTATTTATATTATAGAACCTTTTTATTATTTTTTTTCGTTTTATTGTAAAATATCCTTTAACAAAAAATAAAAAATCGTGTATTCAAAAGCAATTCACACCCCAATAAACACGATTTTAAATTATATCTGCAATTACATATGTTAAATATTTTAGTTTGCAAATAATGGGCGTGGTTTGCCTTTCTTCTACTTACGCATATTTCCCTCCTCTTTCTTTTTTTTTTTTTGTTCTTATGAGCAAGTCTATATGTTTTGTGTATATATTTTTGCCTACCTTCTTCAACTTCTGTCGCAGCGTTTACTGAAGTGAATGAGCGTTTTTCTTCATCGTTGGTTTTCAAAGTGAAACCGCACAAATTAACGCGCACAATACTCTTCGCTCAATTTTGTAGTTTGTAGCACGTTTACGGCTCGGTAGTAAATTTACCTGAAATGCATACACACATACATATGAGAATGTTCATTATCCTTATGCATTTTTAATACGCGCAATTCAGCATATTTTGCATATTTTGCATATTAATGTCTGACTGGATATACTCGAACGTACGCGTATGTGTGTAAGTAGTATTAATATACTTATTTAAAAGTAAGACAGAAACACTGTTGTGGTAGTTTGTTTCGATAGCTGTCAGATTTTTTTAGTTAAGCTTATGAAAAGGGTATTCATATGTAAAATATTTTTAATACGAAGCAAGAAAACAGTGATTGAGTAGTTTGCAGAAGAATAAAAAAAAACATGAATAAAGAGACACAAGGATATTTATCAGACAGGCATGCTCGCGTAAGCACTGACTTTTGCGATTTGCGTTCAATCGTACGATTTCAAAAAGTTCATAACTGGCAGGGATTAAATAAATTTTAAATATTAGTTCTCGTATAAAATTATTGAGGGTTTCGGGAGCATGGCTGAATACGTTATTACGAATTAAAAACAAGAAAGAACGCTGAAGCTGAGTATGCTCGACTGCAAGATACCCTGTACCCAGTCTTTATGTGCCTAAAGTTCTATCTTACTACCATATCTAATTGCATTGGATTTACATACAAAAACTTAAAAAAAGGGGTATATTTGTATAGGGGCTATACCTAAAATTTGGTTGGTCCTACCTATGTATATTGGGATATTTCATTGGGACTAACATAATATATTGTATACCAAATTTAGATTTCATAAAATAAGAAACAATGACGATTTTATTTTAAAACCTAAAATTTTGGAGTAGATTTGTATGGGGGATATTCCTTAAAATGGAACTAGAGAAAAGCAAGTGCATACTTGACGGCTTAGGAGAGTTTAAGTTTCAAATATGGAAGCTATATCTCTAATAGTCTCCGAAATAATCGTTTTCATACGGCAGACACCATGACAAACGAACAGAGGGACATAGCTAGTTTGACTCCCCTTCCAATGCTGATCAAGAATATATATACTTTACATGGATCTACCTACATTCCCACAAACCTAATATACCCTTTACTTGGGTACAGGGTATGAAAATTGAAGATATTATATTATAGATATTCATAGTATCCAGTAAATATACTCCATTTTCTGACTTCTTATATATAAAAGCGTTCATTTTTATTTTGTAATATTTTTTGACTGATCAGTGATTACGTAACTATTAGGAAAAAATAGAAAAAAATCTAAGCACACCACACAAAGATCAAATCAATTGCATAATTGTGCAATCAGTCGACAAATACGCTACTTATTAACAGCAACAGTTGCAGCTGAAGAAGCTGAAGTAGCCAACTAAAGCCACTCATTAACTGAACAAAGTTATTTAGCTGTCTCTGAACTGACCTGACTGGTCGAGAGGATATTAAAAAAATAAATTGTCAAATGAAATTAAATCAAGCATGAAACCATTTTTGCAAAGAAAATGCATAGATCTTTCACTGCTCTTTCTTTAATGACGACAACAACGAGAAGAAAATGAAAAACTTAAATACGGATCAGCTGTCTGGAATCGGATCGATAGCAAACGATAAACAAGCTGCTGCAGTGCAGGCTTAGGCACATTGAAGTCATTGCTTCTATCACTGCTTCAAGTAGCTCAAATCTGTTTGTCGTCAATTTTGAAGAGCCTTGGTGACGGTGACGGTGACGGTGACGTTGGCGGTGTACTTTGAACAATTTTCTTTTCAACAAAATCGAAGTGGCGAAAGTATCACGTTACACGGCTGCAAAACATGTACGTATCCTGTCGGAAATTGTTACAATTCAACTTAAATGTTCCTTTGCGGTGTGGTGTGTTGGCAATTTGTTTTTCTATTTACTTTAAATACGCTCATCGATCGATCAATTGATCGTTTGATAGCTCAATTAAGTAGGCTGCTGCTGCTGCTGCTGCTGTTGTCATTTGATAGCTAAGATTTAGATGCGCCATTTTGTTTGCTGACATATTGCTGACTTCTTTTTTCTCTTTGCACTTCCTTTCAAACTTTGTTGCTGTTTTTATTTTATTTTTTTTTTTAAATTGCTGCGTTTTGTAGGCGTTGCTGATATATTTTGATATGTTTGAGAAACAATTTTCAGCGCAATTTTCAAAAGCGTATTAAATTTTAAATCTTCATGTCTCTCTGTCTGTCTGTCTGTAAAATCCAATGCAAATAACTCAAGTAGCTGAGAGACAGAGAAATACAATGACTGCAAGAATTGAAATGAATTGCCATCATAATAGACGCCAAATGAGACAAGATGCATAATTACATCGCGTTGACAACTTTTGATGATGAATTAAATAATTTTTTAAGTGTTTTCAGCCGCAGCCACAGCACAGTCTTTCGCGTTACATTCACAAATGGAACAAGTTAAATGAAATATTCATTTACTTATACACTTGCATATTCAGCGAAATGAAATCTGACTTGAGCGGATTTAACTTGTTTAATTACCGTTGTATTCAGTTTTTGCGACTCATTATGTTACCCCCACAACCCAACCAACCAACCAACCAACCAACCGGTCTATTCAAGAAGCATTTTGAGGTATTAAAAAAAAAATTTCATTTATAAATATTCTCGCAGTCAAACAACCTTAAGCAACTCTACCGACTATATACAACAAGGAAGCACAGAAATGTTGCCATTTTTACAAGTGTGCACTCCCCACCAAGCAATACATACAGAGTATATTTGACAGACGGACAATCTGGGGCAGAGATCTTAAGTTCGAAACAGTTACCATTTTAATGCGTTCAAGTATTATTTCAAAATTGATTTTCATATTTATTGTTAAACTTGAGTGTCAAACTCAAAATGGTTTCTGCGGCGAACGAGCGAGCGAGCGCATTTAGGGTTGAAGTCGTCGAAAATTCAATGTTGTTTATAATATTTTATTTTTTAATAAAAAAAATATTAAGTAGACTTCTGTTAAAATGAATAAATTGAGTGCCAAATATACAGAAGCGGTTCAGTTAAAAATCGATGTGAAATGATTAGGGCGAATGGTCGTTGTAATTGTAATTGACCCTTTTCGAGAGTATATCAAGTTGAGTACAGAGTCATATTTAATGGATTTTTCGGATAGTTCGAAAACTTTATAGCTTAAAAATTATAAACTAAAGTGCGGATAATCTTTTTAGATTTGGTAAATATGTGTGCTGAAATAAAGCGTCAATTAATCGGTTCGATTTTCATCAGAAAAAACAATATCGACAATTCATCTCAGATGCTCAAATTATTTCATATGCTGCGGGAAAATTTTTTATTTTAGATAAAATAAAATTTTTTTGATGTACCTTTTTGCGCCCCCTTTTTCGCAATACTCAAAATTAATTTAAGATCCGCATCTTTACTAATACAAAAGCACAGCACAATTCAACCAAATGCAAATATTCGCGTACTCGACACTCAATATTCAGGAGCTCATACAAAGTGCGCCGTATTGGCAGCTAAGACCACTTGATAAAATTCATATATTTATAGCCCGCAGAGCCGGAGTGCATACAAAGAACAAGCGCATACAGATGCATACCATACACACACACAAACACACACACACTCATCTCTCTCTTCAATGATGGGGCCAGAGTGCAAAGGTAAGTAAGTGCGCACTTATTGACAAATATTGTTACACGCCCCTCTCTGACAGGCAACAGAGACAACGGACAGACGGACAGACGGACAGACAGACGTAGCAGAGTGCTTGGACAAATAAAATACTTAAACTTATTGAATTTTGGGTGATAAACATGCGATGCGATGGATGCGATGTTGCGAAATAGTCAAAGTCACAAAGCTTCAGCAAATCACAGTCTATATTTTATTTTCGTATATTTATATATTTTACATATGTATATGTGTGCATGTGTTTGTGTTTTCAAATGTGTGCGCATGTTGCAAGGACATTTTATTTGACAAATCCTTTCTGTCGCGTTGTGCTGATTATTATTTGCGATAGGAATTCAATTTCGACATCTTAACGGTTCAGAAAGTATACAAAGAAAGTTCTGTATTATGAGTTGAATGTTAACAAGTTACACACACAGAAGGATGATTTTTTTACTCAATGTTATATAAAAATAATTTGTTAAGATAATTTGGATATATTAAAAATTTATCACAATAAAAATTTTAGACAGAGTCAACAATTCTAAACATAAAGTCTTGTTCTAAATTTCAAAAAATTTTCAAATTTTCGTAAATTTATTTGGAGAACGGCTCCACCGATTGCCATAAAATTGCAAGGGAAGGTGCAGGAAAAAGGTGATGATGGTTAGTTAATTTGAAATCCAAAATCGTTCCAGCCATTCTCGAGTTATGATTTATCGGTCTTCCATTTTTAGGTTAACCATTTCTTTAATTCTATGAAACTGATAATCTCGAAGACTAAAAGAGTTAGAGATAGCATCTTTGAATTAAGGCCCTACTTAGCTCAGTCAAATTGACGCTTATAATCGGGGTTTCTCTAGCCCCATTTTAAGAGGCTCAAATATGATAGTCCCAACCATATAAATGCATATGATAGTGCCAAATTATATATAAAATAAAATAAATAAAAAAAAAAAAAAATTTTTTCAATTATTTTAAGTGCGAAAAACCGAACTGAAGAAATAATTAATCAAGAAAAAATTTGAAATATATCTTTACAGAATACATGCTGTGCACAGCCAGTTTATTTCCTTACACCACTCTCTCATTTCCAATGAAAGCAATAATTAATGCAACAATTACAACGAATATCAATATTTCCTTTTAATGTTGCAAGATCATTGAATCTGAAGTATATAAATTGCCATCCCTTAAATTAAAAAAAAAAAACTTGAATTCTACGCTTCACTACATTTAAATCCTTTTGCTGCATTGCCTTTGTATGTATGTATTGATCTCTTCATATAACGTCCTTCTTAGTTACCTATACGATTTTTTTTTTCATTTCGTTTTTATACAATGCAACAGCGACTTTACTTTGTGTGCTATACATATTTCCTTTTTCGTGTATTGCCAATAATAATGTCAGGATTATTATTTCAATTGAAATTCCTTTACTGTAAAATTGATTTTTATTATATAAAATCAGCGCAGTGGCAATATTAATACTTATAAATATTATATTGTATATAAATATATCTATACACATGCACATTGATTTAACAAGGAACTCAGTACATTGAAAATATAAATGTGACGTAGATATTTTTATACTTGTAGTATTTATAATGAACGTTGCAAGGTTCTATACGCCGAGTACAAAAAGCACTTCAATTAATGTGCCGACTTTGGTTTCAATTTCTATAGAATGCGAAACAGCAATATTTCTTTTATCTTTTATTTATTTCTTTTATTTATTTTATTTTTGACTATTCGTATAATTTTACTGATTGTGAGATTTAGTACAACCCGAGAAAAGATGCCATAGTCGAGTTAGCTCATCTTAAAGCTATTCTTTATTTCACTCTTTTAAATCTTAAAGTTTTAGTATATCATGAAATCATCTTTCGTTTCAATAGCTCTAGACCTTAAGGGTAGTGTACTAAGCACAACACAAAATCTATAAAATCATAAAAACCGTAACAGATCTGTTTTCAAATAAATTTGTATGGGGGCTATAGGGGGTTAGTAATTTGTAAAACGCTAAAATCTAATATAATCTTAATTTCAAATTTGGTAGCTCTTTCTTTCGTAGTCTCCGAGATAATTGATTAATTGTAGCGGAAGAATTGGCTCAGCATTGAACAGAACTCGCCATTATCTTGTTGGTTGTTAGATCTCTTATGGTATTTCGATTTCCATTAAAATGTATAATTGCATTTTCTCTTCAAAAAAATTATGATATTGAAAATTAATATATTTTTTAATGGGGAAATTGGCTTAAATGAAAACTTCAATTTTCCGTTACAAGAGCAGATCAAGAAAACCCAGAGTCAATCGCGATTTTTCAACAAAATCTCGACGTGATGAAGTCCAGATTCGCATTCAGCGATGAAAAATTTTAAAGGTAAACCAAGTTCGATGCTTTAATCAGAAAAAGTTCAAACTGGGTTTTTAATATGTTTTTTTTTTTTTTTTTGTTAAAAAGTTTTCTTATAGCAAATCTAGCTGTTTTAAATGTTCAATTGTAGTCGCTCACACCGAACATTCTATCTGTGGTTTCAGGTAGGTAATTTTTTAAACAACATTTTCGATTCCAGGTTCAGTTCAAAGTTGCAAAAATCCTGGAGTAAATCGGACCCAAACCGGTTTCCAGCCATGATAAAAGAATTAATATTTGGCTGTATGCTAGTCTTTTTGTTCTTTATAAGCGTCCGAACAGCTATGGAATTTTCCCATTTCCCAAAAATGAACCATTAAAAAGTGGGATGTGTTACGCTCCAATATAAACTTTAAAAATGTTAAGAAAAATTGTATTTTTTTTTTTAAATTTTTTATTCAATATTGTTTTTTTTTTTTAAATTTTTTTTTTTATAGCACATTATTGTAAATAAATTTACATAAATTATTGCAGCTAAGATAGCTTACTACACTTATTACATATTGTCTTTTTTTTTTATTTTATTGTTAAGAATAATTTGGCAATTCTACTAATTTTAAAACTAAAATCTTGCCTTACAATAATAAGCATTAAATTTAAATGAATTTCATAAAAAATAAATTATATAAATTTTTTGCAAATGAAAACTTTTATCACCATTTCTCATGCTTAAATTAATAAAATTACATACTACAACACTGACGACTTTGCAGCGTTTCTATTTAAATTCATAATTACAGAAAATGTACACGCAAAGGATTAGCATAGATAGACGCCCATTTCCAGAATGCACGGCGACCAATTTCAGTCTTCGCTTTTTGTGACCACAGAAACGGGCGTAGAAGCATTACTGCCACGACTACTCGTGCCAACCAATAGTGTCGGACTATGTGGACTCTTGGGCGAGGCAGCAGCAGATGATGCAACAATTGCTGCAAGTGGATGCACCGGTGATGATGTTGTTGTCGTCGTTGACATCGTCGTCGTTATTGCTCCCGGACCAACAGGCACAATGGTAGTGGGACTCTCACGTGGGCTGCTATTGCTGCATGGCGGACTAACTTGCGCAGCTGAGGCCACAGCTGAATGCATTGAAAGATTTTGTGGATAACCAACACCAACGCCGGCAGCGCCACCAGCTGCAGCGGCACCAAAGATGCCATTCAGATTACTCAAGCCCATATACTGCGAAAGTAGTGTATGGAAATTGGGCAATTTATAATGCGTTGGCATAAGATTCTGTGGTAATAGTGCCGGATTGAAATGCTGATGTAATGCAAAATGTGGTGGCCAAAATTCAGCAGGCAAGGCACCCGGATGCGCGGCAAGTGCATGCGGAGGCAGTGGTATGCCAAGCGGAAAGTCGGGTAAACCTAAAATAAAATGAAGAGAAAAAGCGAAAATTTTAGTTTAGGGTGACCATGCTACAATATTTATGCTAATTATGTTGCCACAAGAAACTCAATTTGTAAACTATTCAATGCATAAGGCGCACACGTGCACTTGACGTCGTCTGGCTACTAGCGACGCAATTGATTTTTAATTAAGTCACTCATTCACTCAGTCCGTCAGTCAGTCTACAAGTCACGTCATTTAGAAATTAACAAATTGTATACGCACCTTGGTCGGGCAGCAAGTAGCCAGCCTTATCCTGATTCATAAATTTCTCACGTTTACGCCATTTCGCGCGACGATTCTGGAACCAGACCTGCGGAATAGCATAGAAAGAAATAATTGAGTGTATGAGTATAAAATCCTTTTCGTTTCGCGTCACAGTTAGCGTATAAATTTGGTTTAACGTCTTATATAATTGCCCTGACAAATCACTCTACCACTACCCAACAATTGTGGCTAAAGCTAAATCGAGCAGAGAGAGTGTGTGTGAAGTGGTGTGGTGTGTACGGCTCAATTTATAACTCAATCAAAGAGTTGAGGCTGGAACAATACGCGCCATGACAAGCAAAGCACAACAATAGCATCCAATCGGAAGTGTGCTTCTCTGATTTGCTACAGTTCGCATCAGTTCGCATCAGTTCGGTTCGAGTGCAAGTGTTTTGGGTATAAGGGTACGAGGCAGCAGTGGAGTTTAGTCATGCATGCACGGCTGGGTCAACCCCAAGAAATTGCACTTTTCCAAACTTGAAATGGAATGAGTGACTGACTGCCTGACTGGACAGAAGTGTGAAAAATGAAAGGCATACGAAAACTTTGAAAGAACAAAAGTTTTAATATGCTTCATAGTTAAAAACTTAAATTTAATAATTGTGCTGTTCACGAGATCTAGCATGAGTGCATAAAAGCATAAGTGCAAACGACTGCAGCAACAACTTACACAGAAACTATTTTTTTTCTGTGTTAGCTACATCGTTTACCTCGTAAACAGCACAATTATAAAACATTTAAGCAATTTTTTATATAAATAAAATTTTAAGCTAAACAATTTAACTAAAAATACAAAAATTTACGCCAGTAACGAATAAAGTAAGTTTTACCACAGACAAAGCAATTTTGTCATTTTACACAACAACAACAACAACAACAATAACAGCAACATTGATGTCGTTGTCATTATCCTTAACAACAAAAGTAGCAACAACAACAACAATGAAAATTGTCATTAACATCATCATTCTTGACAGAAATCGTTGCAGACATCGTTCACATCGTTTGTGACTTTACATTGTCGCATAAAGTGGGCGTAACAGAAAACATTTCCGTTTACATGCGAATGACAACGGCAACACAAGGATACAAGGAGCAGCAATTTTGCCAAAGGAGATCTATGCGTGTATACTTCCTAGTTACAATTTACACATATACATATACTATATAGTATAGTCTTATATAGTATGTCTTTTTAAAGTGGAAAATCTCTTAAAATGTACCGAAGCGTATTAAGAGAAAATTAATTGTTTGTAAATAAAATCACTTAACAACTGTGCTAAAAGGCTAAATTGAAGCAATTATTGGCACCCTGTATTTTTGTCATCATTGGCATTGGGCTTTAAACACATCATCCTCAACATCAACAACATCATTGATAATGCGAACAATGCGCTCAGCAAAGCGAGAAGTAAATTAGTAATGATTTCCTTGCAGTAATTGCTGTCAATTATTGTGCAATTGTGTCTGTATCTGTACTTGTGCACGCTTGCATGTGTGTATGTGTGTATGCGAAACCTTTAGATAACTGTAAGTGTATGTATCTGTTTTCAATTTTAATTGTTACAATTATTTCTCTCATTTTCCCCCCTTGTTATGTAAAATATTTAATTGTAATGTGCATGTTTTACACAATGAATAATTTCTTTAAAGAAAAAAAAGAAAATGTCAAAACTGCGGATATCCTTTAGTCTTTCTAAGTATTTATCACACATGTGCGATCAAAAAATATTATAATTTTTTTATGCATTATTAAAATTATATTCAAACTTTTTGCAAATGTTGGCAAATAGAAAATCGCAGTGACTGCAAACGGTGATAAAATCGCTGTTCGCAAAAAAAAAACAATCAGCGATTACTAAACAGGTTCACAGTTCGCAAAGCGCGATACACAAAATCGCTGCTAACTGAACTTGTTCACTAAGAAATAAGAAAATTGCAATCACTACTTTCAGTTGCAGTGCGATTTTTAAATCACTGTGAAAAAATCACTAATATTGATTTTTTTGCCAACACTAGTGTAGATTAATTACAATATATTTTTTAATACATTTTTTATACCCTGTACCCAAAGGATAAAAGACTCCAACTAGCTTTGTCTGACTGTCCGTCTGTCTGTCTGACTGTCCGTCTGTCTGCCGTATGAGAGAGATTATCTCGGAGACTATACGAGATAAGGCCAGCATATTTGAAGCTCTCCTGCGCCGTCAAGTGTGCACTTGTAAACGGGTTTTATCTTCTTCTTTCTTGTTTTATAATTATATTGCAAACACTTTGGAAACATTAAGATATTGCATCTCATAGGAGTAAATTTAAATATTTATTTCTTTATTATAGCATAGCATATGTGTAGTAGTTTAAAAAAAATGATTTTCTCTCAAACTATTCCAGAAAATTATTCGTTTGAAAAACGTTTTTAGCGCTATGATATGCAATATCGAAAATATATCAATGTCTATTTTTGTAAGAATTTTTCTATTTCAAATTATTTTAAATCTATTTAAAATAGATTAAAATTCAGCTATACAAAATATACATATTAACTAACGTAAACAAATTAAACCAAATAAAATATGTATCGTTCAAATGCAAATATAGATGATACTAATAGATACTAAACTCAATACAGACTGCAGCAGTATTAAAACGTAACGTTTATTATGAATATAGCCAGAAAATATACATAATAGCTTTGTAAGCATTTGTAATTCATGTGTGTAAAAGGACAACGATGATGATGACTACAACAACAAGGACTAAATCCGAAAATAATTGCCTTGTCAACCCTCTCTCTAAGGTTTATCTGTCGGTTTTCTTCATTTCTTTTTTTTTTTTTCAACTATCTGTTTCCATTTATAAAAAAAAAAAAAAAGTAAAACCAGCTCGCTGCTTGTTAGTTGAAGTGCTTGTTTTGGCGATTTGCTTTCACTTAAATGCATGCATGTATCTATGATATATTGTACTCGTATTCAAGGATTATATGATTTGATTGCGCATTGAAAACTGTTACAACTCAAGTGTGCGCCACGCGATTTTTTTATTTGTAACAAAAAAAAATTTGTGATACGAATCAATGACCAATTACGTTAAATCTCTGAGATCAAAACATTGAGGCTTACAACAAAAAAAAAAAAAATAAAATACAAAAATAAAAAAATGCGCGCGATATTTGCTATAATGCTATAAAAAGATACAAGTACAACAACAGCAACAACAGCAACAACAATGCAAAGAATGAAATACAAATCCATGACAATGTTTAGGTCAAGTTTAACGCTTTATATTCACATTTTATACAAAATGCTGTCAACAAGCAAACAACAACAGCAACAAAAAAAGCGAACACTCAAATCAAGAGGGGAGACTAAGTGAAAATGTGATACAAAAAAAAAAAAAGGATAAAGCAATCAAATGCTTATAAAGCACCCTAATTATGTGCAGACAGAGTAAGAGTATTCATCCCTCTAGTTTTGCATGCAAGCCAAGCCGTGCCATACCAGCCAAGCCACTTTAATTGTTTATACAGCAGAGTTAATAAAAATACTAACACCAAATCTAAAGATCGATGTGTGTCTGTGTGTGTTGTGTGTGTGAACAGAGGGAAACTGTTGTGTTTGGTATACTATTTTATTTCAATAGTTAAAGCCAATTTAATCATTTGGAAAATCGCAATTTAATGTAGTTTCATTTTCGTTTAGAAGCGAGCGAGCGCGCGCGGCTTCAAGCACCCTCGAATATTTTTTTTCTTTGTTTTGTGTGAGAAGCAGCAAACACCACCCCATCCTATTGAAATCTATTTACTTTAAATAGTCTATTTTGTTTTATATACAAAGCGGTTTGAAGCGTTTAAAAGCCATTTACAAATTAAGCGGCTAACTATTTTTTGTTTTAAGACTTATGCAAATTTTTGTGCTACCAGCTTTGAATATTTTAAATGTATCTGTAAGTGTAAAAGATACATTTAAAAAAATATCGATCTGAATACAAGGCCGCATAACTATATTTTCGAGGGACTCTTCACATTTGATACAGCTAAAGTTAATCTAAATCTCAACAGCTAACTCTTCACTTGCTTCAAAAAATTGTTAATTAAATAAATTAAGCGGCTTAAATGTTTATAATTTCATTAAAAACAATAAACAAGAATTTCACTACATATTTTTTTCTGTCTTTTTTTTTTAAGATTCACATTAAACCATTTATACGAATGCACACAAAAATTTAAACAGCAACTTAAAAGTATGCCGACAAAAAACAATCGATGACTTACCTGCACGCGTGCCTCACTTAAATCAAACGCATTGCCAGATCCTCCCTTGTAAAAACATCCGGATACTGTGTTTTCTCAAAGGCGCGCTCCAATTGATGCAATTGAAATGTTGTAAACGTTGTACGGGATCTTCAAATAAAATAAAAAGAGGAATTTTTTCAGCATATAAAAAAATACAAAATAAAAAATACAATTGTATCTAGATACAATTGTATCTAAATTGAATTGTATCTAAATAGAAAACAATTAAGTAAGTGCGTATGTTGCTATTAAACGTAATACGATTTTTATTATTTTATAAGCGGATTAACTGTTTATTGACTCACCTACGAACTTTACGCGGTCTTTCCATATCACTGAGATCATGTATATTATTGAGACTATTTGATAGTTCATCATCATTATCGACATCGAGACCATTGTCTGTATTTGTTGGTGAATCTTCACGTTTTTCACGTTGTAATTGTTGTAATTGTTGCTGCTGCTGCTGTTGTTGCTGCTGATTTTGTTGCAATTGTTGTTGTTGTTGTTGCTGGAGCTGTTGATGATGATGATGTTGTTGCAATAAATGATGATTTTGTTGTAAATGTTGCAAAGCGGCGTTGTTGTTAATACTATTCCCATTGATATTATTGTTGTTGTTGTTGTGCAGTTGATGTATTTGTGAATGCGTAAGATGCGTATTCGTAAGCGAATCACTAGAATCTTTTGACAAGAAAAAAAATTGTTAGTTTATTAATTCAATTTGGATTTATAAAATTGGAAAAAACTAAGCTGAAAGACATTCCCAGCGTTTATCTTGAACTCTGAAACCATGGCTATTCGAGCTCTTTTTATGATCGATTGACCAATTTGGCTACAATTTGTAATTACTCAAGTTTCAACTAAGTACTAGGGCTGGGAAAAATTACAAAATATCGATGTGATATCAATATTTTTCCACATACATCGGCAGCTCACAATTTTTAAAATGTAGAGAAAATTCTCAACACATCGATGTAATATTGATGTCGTTTTGATGGTGTAGCTTAAAGTAGTTAAATTTTCAAAATCGTTGCCAATATTATGTTTATTTTTTTATCTTCAATGATATTGTTAAACTTTTTAGGGTATCAAAAAATGCAATACATTTTTCGTAGTTCTCAAACCTTCATCTCAAACCAAAAAGCTTTCTATACCAATGACACGGATCTTTTATGTCAGATTTGTTGCAGTATTTGAGCTGTAGATTTTGTAAGTAAACTTAGAGATGAGAAATGATTCGATACTGTTGCTAGCTAGAATCGGTCTGTAACTGTTTAAGCTGCTGCATACATTATTCTTGTTTATATTTAAACAGTCTAAAGTCTGCAATAAATCTTTTAAAAAGCGTAAAAGCGAAAAAATAAAAATTTTAATCAATAAATAGAAAACTAAATCTTATTTTCAATAAAAAAAATATATCAAGAGTTAAGTGTGTAAACAATTGATTGTGCAAAATCAGCAGCTATGCTACCAGAGTCCTTTTTTATTTTTTTGCAAATTTTTCAATGATGCTTTTGTGCTTTCAAATTCAATTCAATCGAATTCAATTGAATTGATGTGAAGTGTTCGAACAATTCGAATTTGATGTTTGACTTTAAAATAAGCAGGCAGACCGGTCAAAGTTAAGGCATTGTGGAACTTAAAGGGGCTGAAGTGTAGTTCAGATTTTGGCGCAAAAACAAAAACAAAAAAAACGTAGAACGAAGCTTCTTTTGCAAACGCATACACATATTGTCTGTGTGTGTGCATGCTCAAGTAGTAATATCCTGTTTTTCATACACACACACACACATATATATATATGTAAGTGTATGTGTATCGATTGTTGCCGCTTAAAAGCCGCTTTTAATGCACTTAACTTTTTTCCACGCTCGCATAACAAAAGCCTTGCAAATAGAAAGAATGAAAATCAATGAAGGCAATGCTACAATTTTCGAGCACAGACAAACCCTTTACGAATTTTAAACGCATTTGCTACAATTTTGATCAGTTTAGGAAAATTTCTATTTCGTTTGCACGTGTAATCTTTTTTTTTTATTTTTTTTTTTTTTTTTGCTTTGCTTTGCTCTAAAACGTTTTTAACGCTAAACATGTAATCAAAATTTAATGAACCTCAAATTAATAATTTGCACAATGCCAACGATACACGCAGGACTACATGCATGCATACAGCACAGCAGGACACATTTGTAAATCACAGCAGTAAATTTTATTATCAAAATGTATGCGTATAAAAGAGATAGATAGACACAGATGTGCGAGCGAGAGCAAACAAAAAAATAAAAATCTCGAATTGAAAATGTTGCGTAACTTGCGTCTTGTTGTGGCACAAAAAGGTAATTTTCTAAGCATCAAATTACGCTCAAATTACACTCGACGCAAATCGATGCGTGCTTGTGTGTGCGTGTATGTGTGTGTGTGTATGCTGTGAAATATGATTATGAATTTATGCTGCAATTTTATTCCTGGCACATGAAAAGCCTTTCAATGTTCGATGTCGTTGAATGATGTCGGCGAATGACGATGACATTAGTTATGATATCCTGTGGCGCTTTTGTGTGTAAGTTTTGCCCTGCAGCATTTATTGCGCTGCTTTGGGTGCTTTGAAGAGTCTAAACTGAATGAAAAGCGATCGCAAACTAATTACAAGTATTATATTTGCCTCATTTATATCTTGATTGCTCTTGTATATGATATGTTTGCATTGACAGAGCCTGCACACGGAGTATATCATTCCTTCTCTAAAACGCCTTCGAGTGTTTAATTTTGAAATTTATTATTTTCATTTTCTTTTTTTTTTTTTCATCTACCACCACATGCTGCGTGTTTACGCCTTCATGGAACTGATATGCATATTTTGTAAAACTTTTGAGTGAATAGCTTTTATTTGTTTGCAAAAAAGTAACACATCCTTGGCGAATTGACGAAACGATGTAATTATCTTTTTAAGGACAAAAAGATATTTCTTCATTACAAAAGTATCCAACACAAATTAAAATTGAACTTTTACGTGTCATACACCACGTTTATACGCATTTTTTTTTCATATATTCAAAAATTATTAATTATTTTTAGTCACTTAATTTATTTTAATTAAGCATTTTAAAAATTTTTAAATTGTTGAAAAGTTGTACGTATAAACGTAGTATTTTACAATAAATTTCTGCCAAAAAGTTCTAGGAGAAGTTTTTTTCCGAGATAAAATTTTAAAGAACAAGTTGTCCTAACGAAAGATTTTCCAAATCCATATTCTATTTCTATTAAAAATGCCCAATTCCCACAGAACTTCAAAGGTTTTTATCATGATTTTTAAAACTGAGAGCTATTGTACCTCAAATCGTACCGCTAAAACCTTCAGTAACACTTTAAAAATATTAGCGAAAATATATAAAAATTATTTAAACTTAAGCTCTTTTTTTTATAGTATCATGACTGGGTATGACAAGTTTATAATCGCAAAAAAATTTCGGATCCCCAGCCATACATCAATTTCCAGCCCGGACAGATGGATGCTTTGTTCAAGATTTTGTTCTGTTCTTGGTAAAATGTTTTCTGCATTATGATCTAAGCCCAATGAGATCATCTCGACAGATCGATACCAAACTCAAGTGATGCGTTTGTGGAGCGCACTAAGCGCTAAAAAGTTGTAATGGGCCGAAAGATACGAAAAAGTGATTTTTCAAAATCAAATAAAATGGAAAGTCCTCTTGAGCACCCTTAGAGTGCTCCAAAATTAACTTGGCTTATTTCAAAACCATTTGAAATTGGAAAGATAAGGAGTTCTGATTCTTTGATTCATTTTTTTAATACATTTTGTAAATCTATTGCGAATGTTTTATAATAGAACAAATAGATATGTTTTAAAATAATGGAAACTATGATCAAGCTCTTTAGATAGGTTTCTTTAAAGAAATACTTTATAACGATTTGATATTACATGATTTTTTAAATTATTCCATAGAATATTATCAACAAACTATAAATTAACGTTTTTGAGTCTCAATTTTCAAATATATTTTTAAGGCTCCGTCGGAAAAAGCTCGTTGAAAAGAAATCCAAAATTAAGCTTACGAATATTGTAATATACAATATATATAGTATAAACTGATTAATACTATACTATATGAGGAAAAATGTTGTCAGGTTTTTTTTGGGAAATTTTGTATACTACAGAACTTGTTTAACATTGAAGCAGGTCCACGGAAACCCAAAATTTTAATTTAATTAAATTGAAACCAACCGACTTTCGAAAAAGACTCAGAGAGAGCTGGTTTGTTTTATAATGAAGCAATTCCTTTTAAAAAGTTTACTTACCGCTACGCTTTAAATGATTGCCCAAAATTTGATCGATGCTATAGACTGCACGAGGACGTGAGACTGGACTCTCCTGTACGGAACGCATGGCTGGTGGCATTATGGAATGCGTTGTAGTGGTCAACATGCTTTGAATGCGTAGATTTAAATGAATTGTTTATTTTTTTTTATAATTTTTTTTTATTTCAAAAAAAAAAAAGTTCAAAATAAAATCTCTTTTTCTGGATACACTGAAATTTCACTTTTTTGTTCGTTGCACACAAAAATTTGGTATTTGCATTTGTTTAATTAATTTTTTTTTTTTTTTAATTTTTTGTTTAAAACTTAAGCACGTGTTTTTTTCGCATAAATTAATTAAATTATTTAAACAATTTTCAAACTGTTTTTTTAAACTTTTTTTTTTTGTTTTTTGAACCGAGACGAACGTGAAGAAAGCGCCGCTATATCCGTTCGATACGACCAACAACCACCGACTGAATATAATTTCTGTTGAAGGTTTGCATTAAATACGAGCCCTGTGTGAGCATGCCAGCAAGTGTCTATATGGCTGAATGAAAGGAAAAGAACGCCGCACGACATAGAAGCAGCATAGAATTATCCTGCGTCTCTGCGTGTGTGTGTGTCTGTGTGCGTGTGCGTATGTGTAGAGTGTATCCTGTTCATCTATCTCGTTTTAACGCCCGCACTTTGAGGGTAGTAGGGTAGTTTATGCTCATTCGTTGGTATTCACAGGTAGACACACACATACATATACACAAATAGAGATATGAGACCCATACCCAAGGGGTGTTACTGAGACGCAGGCACCCAGTGTTATCAATCTCTGCGCAAATAAACGTTGCCTTCTTTCTCTCTCTCTCATTTACATTTAATTTAATCAGAATAGTACAAAATCATGCTCTCATGTTCCTCATAAAGGCGCGCTTTATACTCATTCAGTTTATACAGTTGAGTTGTTTGCTATAAATTCGCTCATTAATTGTGTTTATTTGACAATATTTTCTCATTAAAATCAAATCTAAACAATATGCTCGCTCTCTTTTATTTTTTATCACTTACTCTCTTGCACCAACTCATCTCATCTCATCCTCCCTTTCTCACACTGCCATATTTAACAACTTTGTTAACAAATCAAAAACAGGTTCTTCTTCAATTCAATTCAGTTCAGCTCAGTTCAGTTCATCTACCTGATTTTATTGTACATGTTTTGCCATCAACGCCATTATTGAAATTATTTTATTTGTCGTTTATTATCTATCATTTCCGTTTTTATCTTTTGTATTGCTTTTTCTCGCCATAAATTTATTCATTTATCCTTTCAATCGTTTGTCCTTCCATTCATTGTGCCGGCATATGTGTTACTTTAGCATTAATTTGCGGTTAACCTTTTGTCCTTTTTTCCTTTCTTGCAAAGGATTATAGACATCATAAAAATTTTATTATACCTATAAGTAGTAAGTAGTTCAATAAGTACGCGCTTTTATTAGACTTTGACACGTTGATTACTTTTAGTGTTCAATGAATCCTTTCGTTTAGAATCCTTTAAAGCTTGTATCTACCTACCTATTTTTTATGTTCATTGAGAAATTTAGGACTCACAAGATTTATAGATCGAGTTTTAATTTGATTTATGACATCGTCTTAAACCGTATTTTTAATAACTCTTGAATTGAACATGGCTCTGATAAATAAAGTAATCGTGTTGAGAATTGCTTAAGTTTCAAATTTAAGCTCAATATTTATAAAACTGACCAAATGAAATATATACAAACAAATGACATACAAGCAGACAGACATGGCTAGATCTATTCGTCTCGTCGTGCCGATCAAGAATATACACCTTTTAGGAACTATGGTGAAATAGTCCACCAAATGTCGAACTTAGATTCTCCAGAAGTAGAAGTTTCAGATAGAGCTCAAAATTTAGATAATTACGACAAGTTACTTTCAAAAGAAAACTTAAACTTTTCGAAATACCAGATGACGGGTCCAAAATGGGTCAAAAATTGAAAAAAAAAAAAAAAAGTAGGGTTCTGTTAAAAAAATTGTTTTTGGTGGCCCTATAAGGTTGACTAAGTTGATTTTGGGGTACTTTGGAAGATTTACCAATGTCTGTCTGCACGATTCAATCGATCATTTTTAAAGATGTTGAGCAGAAATTAGATACTTTATCATCTCTAGGCAATATTTTTATTTCATTGACCCAAAAATTGTTACCAGTTTCTAATTCAGCGACCTCAAAATTATATTATAAGACTAGCATAGTCCAAATTCCGAAAACCGATCAATATTTTTTATTCTTCCGCCATTTTGTACCTGCCAACTTGTATTTTGTTTTGAATTACCTGAAATGTAAGACTTATTTAAATATTTTATGCCAAACCATATTCTAGAGGAGGATGTTTACCGTTGAGTAAGACTGACAAAGGTCGTTCATCCAAGTATGTTATATGTCGGACAAAATTAAAAAAAATTTGTTTATTTGAGTTTTTCATTTAAAATGTCTCATATATGTTTTACTTCAATTGTTCGATTATTTTGCTTAGTGAAAGTGCCTAAATATCGAGAGAAGTGCTACAAGAATTATGCTCAAATATATGTATTCCTCGAACAATGCAACTGTGCAACAAATGAGCACAAAACTTGAACTGAACAAAGACTTTTTTGTTTTAAAATTTTTGTGTAAAATGCATTGCAAATCGACTTGAAACTAATTTGACAAAAACTTACACAATTTCTTTGTATATTTCACACAAACAAAACCTAAAGCCAAACGCAATGACAAAGCGTTTCAAAGAATGAACACAAAATGTAGAAAAAGATACTTTAGGAATAAGATACAAAAGTATTTCAATGCATTAACACAACTCATTAAAATTTGCCAGATGTGTGACGCCACACACACACACACACACACACACACTTCAATCGAAACAAGTGAAGAAATAGCGTAAAGCACAAAAAGGAAAACTACCCTCAGATCGTAGCAAGTGCCTGCGTTAAGGATTACGCTTGCACATTAGCATACTTAAGGATGCGCATAGTAGACACATTTAAGTCGCTTAATCATATTTTCATAGGACACATTGGACGGGCTAGACATGTTTAGACATAACAGCTTTTCATTCATAAATCCGATTGATCATTCGTTTAATTTAGAGCTCAGATACACGCAGATACAGTTACAGATACAGCAGCTTGCGTAAGCTATGAGGCCTTTTATGCGCCCTACCAGCGCCTACCTGGAATTGCATTGAAATGCATTGAAATCCGCAGATTAATATTTCGAATAAACAATACCGAATCGCTAATGATGATGTTGATGAGTATGATGATCCTCAATCTAATGTAGTTGCAACTCACTCGTGCTGTGTCGTGTCTTTTCAAATTTATGCAAAATCATGCACATTTTCCATTTAGAACTTCAGTTAAATGCCGAACGTTTCAAGAACGATCTTCTTCTGAAGATGCAGCAAACAGTTTATTTGAAATGAGTTGCATTTTTTTTATTTATTTCCTATTTTTCTTGTTGTTGTAATGCATTTAATCGGCCTTATTAAAATGCTTGACTAGATTTCGTGCAATTAAATTTTGAAGGGAAAAAAGTATCAATTTTCGATCTAGATTTGTTATATTGCAAGTAATTAGCTTCCTTAAGTATTATAAATAGGGCATTTAAGAAGCTAAAACATTAAACGATTTGTTGAGCATTTGCATTTGGTTTTTTTTTTATCTGGAAAAGAATTCAAACAGAATATAAAAATGTTTTGGAAAGAGGCGTGGTACAGCGTATTAAATCTAAATTTTGATTGGCATCAAAAGTTGGAGTTGTCCATCTATCCCTAATTTATAGTTAAGAAATTTCAGAGAGTGAAAATGGTTAAATTGGCTTTTTTTAATAAATAATAACACTGTGCGTCAAAAACAAAACAATTCCAAATTTTATAGTACAGGTTTTAGTTCTGGTCGTGTAAAAAGGTTGTATACTTAGATCTAAATTTCCCCTCTTTTTTCATTTAACGTACTATAACCCAGTAAATTTCGAACCGATTTTTATTATGACATTTTCGATCATATATAACTTTAACGATATTTAATTATACAAATCCAAAACCGATGTTGTCAAAACCTCTAAAGCTGTGCTTATAGCAATCTGATATATAATCTTGATACTGCTAATATACATCAATGACATTACTAAAAAAAAAAAAAAAAAAGTTCGAGCAAGGCTTGGGAGTCAAATGTCACAAACATTTCCTACAAACTTAATAAGCTCTTTTAAGGCCCCACACTACACTAGGAAATTGTTCAATTAAACGGTTCTTTTAATGTTATTGTTTTTATACCCGTGACCATGTGAAAGGGTATTTTTTTATCCAAAAGTTTGTAACAAAAAACACAAAGTTCAAATTTTTTTATCTTGATCAAAACAACAAATCCACTATGGAATTTATTCAATGCAGATATAAAGATATTGGGCTGAAATTTTAAACTTAAGCTTTTCCGGTACGACTCGGTTAAGTCCGAAATGATAGTGCCACATTTTTAGGTAGCAATTCAATCTTCTCGAATTTTTTTCGATTTTTATACCCGCCACACATAGTGTGAACAGGTATATTTAGTTTGTCTGAAAGTTTGTAACGTATTAAAGGAGGCATCGTAGACCCTACAAAGTATATATATTCTTGATCAGCTCGACGAGACGAATCGATCTAGCCATGTCCGTCTGTCTGTTTAGATGTGCCACGCCCTTTTTTGGTATAGCCCCGTACAAACTTTCCGTCCATTTTCGAATTTTTGTAGTCTTAAAGATATTGGGCTGAAATTTTAATCATGAATTTACTCCATATTGGGTAGAAACTCTATCCAATGTCAATGGTGCCACGCCAATTTTTAGATGTTTCTTCCCTAAAAAGAATAACATTTTGCCAATTCTTATAAAAAAAATTTATTTGAGAAAGAATGGCTTCAAATATGGTACAAATCTCGTATATTTAGCTCAAATCTTCAGTTTAAAATTGTCTAAATCGGATTGTGAATTCCTAAATTTTTAAGAATATATTTATTTTGTTACCACTTTGAAATAAAATTTACTACAAAGCGCAACGAGGTCTATCATGCAAAGGTTCGTGTAACAGGTATTTGAGCTTCGGTTCAACCGAAGTTAACTTATTTTCTTGTTTTTTTTAATTAAAGTAATTATTTATGAATTTAATTGGGTAAAACTTTTTTGTCAAATCCAGGGTCAAAACCAAGACGCCACGGGTACTTTCACCGTTCCACCGAACTTAAAGTTTTCCGTTTTATTAAATTTAAAATCTGTACAAAATGAAACAGGTACTTTAGCTCTGAATGCACCATACAGGCAAATTGCATACATCTCAAAAAATTCATAGTTCGATCTCAACTGAACAGGTTACCTAATATTAATCAGGTACATAAAATTCAGCGCAGCGCAAATCCTATGTGGTGCGATCGTAAACGACTCGCGTTGCGGTCTTAAGAAAATATGTAATTCTTGGAAACTCAAACCTGTTACGCGGGCTTATAAGTCTAAGACAAAAGAAAATAAAGATTAAAATAAAAGATTAATATGATAAGCTGTGTTTAAAACGTATTAAGAAACAAAACTATATTAATAAAACCGAGCCACTCTTTTAATATTAATAATAATATTCAATTGTTTGGAACACCATTGAAATCACTGTGGAATTATACCCCAACTACTCAATAAATATTAACCAGGCAACCATTTAGTTAAGTGTGAAATTACAAATTGAATCAGGGCCATTGAAAGCTACTTCATTGTAATTTCTAAATGAGAACATCTAATTTAAGTCAATTGACAGCTTATTTACAAACTACCCCAACTGCAGATGATAGCAACAACAAAAAATACAACAAAAAGTAAAGTTAACCTATTTTGAAGTATTCAACTCTGAACTCTGGAAAAAAATGTCTGAGAGCTGAGCGTAATTTTTTTTATTGCTCAGCATGCGCATTGGCGCTTAATTTCTATTGGATACTGTATATAATAAACTAATACATAGACCAGGCACAAATACATACTCACATGCATACATGTAGATGTGCGTGTAGGTCATTATCGTGTTGGATCACCCCTGTACCCCGGTACTGTATAGACAGCTGCTGAAATCATTGGTGTTAGTGTAAACACATTGTTGCAATTCTCTGCGGTGTATGTGTATGTGAGTGTGTGTGTGTGTTCGTAGTTATGCTCACCTTTTAATAAGGTTAACTGCGCACGTAAGTCAACCCGAACGAACCCCCCCAGAGTCCCAAAACATCAAACCGTCGCACACCAAAAGCTAAAAAGCTGCAAGGCAAACAGAACAATAGCAAAGTGAATAAACGGCAGCATGCAAGAAAGATATACCAAAGATAGATAGAGAAAAAGAGTGAAGAAGAGATGAAGAGCAAGACCGAAAAGAGCAGCACGAAAATTTTTCTTAACCATTAAATTTAATATATTAAAGCAATAAAATGATTTTACGCCAGCTCTTACTCCCAACAACTTTTATAATCCAACTATGGTGGAGGGTGCTGGGATATATTGTATGAGTATGTATGTGGGTATGTATGTGTGTATGTGTACAATACATAAACTTATTGTCTTTCTGCCCTGCGCGTTCATCTTTACTTAAACGAGTAGCAAGCAAAAATCTTGTTGCCACAAGACAATTTTAGTTTGGGGGCAACTTCTTCTGTTGTTATCGTTGCTGCCAACTGCCTGCGATGATGTTGATAGTAATAAGAATAATAAGAATAATGTTGATAATAATGATGATGTTGTTGCTGTTGTCATTCTTTGTTGGCATAGACGATTATACGCATAAGGAAATGAGTTAAAATTTGATTTTAAGTTTTTCGATTTGCGTAAGTGTTTGGGGTTTATATTTATGTATATACTTGTATATTTATAAAAATAAGTCACACATGGGCGTAGTTAAATGGAAGTTATTTAAACTGTTAAATTTAATAGGGAGATAGATACTCGGTTGCGGCCTCTCTCCGGAACTGTTTACCCGATTTATAAACTTTTCCGGCTAACCATACCCAATTATTTTCAATTATATTATGGTGGATAGCTCAAAATATTTACATTTCTAGACTCCATGGATGGTTTCACAACGCAGAAGGTGTGTATCGGTGCATTATAGTGTTGAAAAGTTTACAATATTTCAAAACTCCTTGGTGAGATTTAACTTTCATTGCTGTATATAAAAAAATTTTAGCACAGAAACGCCATAATGAAGATTGGCACCCTAAATCATTCGTATTTAGATAATAGTATGCAATATCATAAACATAGTTCTTATGTCCACCCATATTTACAGTTTATATTTGGTGAAGAACGGATCATAAAAAAAAATTCATAAAAATTCTGGGCCAAAAAGTCTGAAGCCACTTCCCCTTAGTTGCCTGTTGATTCGCTAATATTCAAATTAATGCTTTAGAAGTGGTTCTCTGCTTGAGCTGGTAAAAAAATTATATTACGCTTTTAAGTTAAGCGCTACTTTTTGAAAAATTAGATACAGATGTCCTTTTTCCAGCAAGTATAAGAAACATATTAATCTTTTAACTTTTAGAAAACAAACTTTTGCGTTCTTATTAATTTCGTACAATTTTAAAATTGATTACAGGAACATGGCTGTATATTAGGGCACCACAAAGCTGTATCTAAATTAATCTAGACCACATACAATAGAATACAGTGTATATCTCATACAAGGTCCATATGTTGCAGCCTCAGTTGAGTGTCTCAACCTTTGCTATTTGTTGACCCAAATCAAAATCATACACGACATTCTTTATTAGCAAATTTTTTTCTTAAATAGTTCGTTCATCAAAAGAGCTACGCTGTCAACAAGTGCTTCTAAAGCAAAATTAGAAATTTCAAACGTCAACCAAGTTCAAACAAGCCACAGCATAGACCACAAACTGTCTGTCTGTCTGTCTGTCTAACTTATTTCTATATCTCAATTCAAAGTCAGTTTTCAAAGCGCATCAGCACAAAATTAGCCAATATCTCTAAACGCTTTTGGTCGTAATTAAGTGAATATTGCATAATATGTACATAACTACAAGTTGCCAAACACACACATTCACACATTCAACATACACACAGATACCAAGGATACTATTGAATACTACTTGTACTTGTTGGTTAGTTATAAGCTCATTTCGAAGTTAGTTTCATAATTTAATATTGTGCGCCAACAGACGTCAACATTGACGCCAATAGCAAACAGATTTTCTACGGGTAAAGTCTGTAAGTGAAAGCTTCCGTATAGTCGTAGAACGACCACATTAAACTATATTAGAGAGATCGCCAACTTAGCAGCTCACGCACATCAAAAACCCACAGACCGCATATAAACATCCTTCGCAAAAGTTATGTCGATTATTGCAAAATATATTACAGCCGCAGGCGTGACAAAAGGCGTGGCATGCCATGAATTTAATGTTGCCCATTGGCAAACTACATAACTAATGCAATAAAGTTTATGTGAAAGTTTTCCAAAATTTATTTGACAAAATTAAGAAAAAAAATTATGAGGAAATTTGAAATATAAAAAGAAATTTCTCAAAAAAAAAAAAAAAAGAAATGTAGACGCCAATTTGGCTAGCAAAAACTCTGGCGTATGTAATACGATGCTTCTGTGTCTTGCAGAATTCCAAGTATGCATATGTCTCTTTTTTTTAAACAATAAAACCCTAAAGCAACCAAAATAAAGCGTACTACAAAATCCGTAGCTAATCTAAAGCAAATTGACACCCATTTGTGGCTAAATTGACCAAATCAATGGAATTCATATGTGAAATCAAAGTAGATCCTTAGATATGCACACAAAAAACAAAAATTCCAAGCAGAGATAAGCACTTTGTTGACCAGCTGAGCTAACGAAAAATGGCCAATATCGGAAGTCGTAAACAATTGGACACAAAACGAGCAAAATGAACAAAAATTTGAACACTTCAAACGAGTCAAGCCGACCAAAAATAGAAAATTTCTTCGTAATTATGCGGTGCGGCAGAGTGTGGCGTGTGAAGAATATCACATTTGAATATGTTTTCAAGCAAATGTGAATCTCAGATCTTATTGTGGGCGTTGACACATTTGCCACCTTTAGGACACTCATATGGTAGTAAAGAAATTCAACGGAATTGTTCATCATCTTTTATATTGTTGTCCACTTGAATTACATAAAAATTGACCATTATAAGAACAATGCATGAAATGATGATGTCTTGTTTGTTGCTACTGTTTTGCATGCCAAACAGCAGAAGGACAAAGGGACACTCTTAAAGTGTGTGCATAAAAATCGAGCAATGCAATACAAAGCAAAATGCACAAACAATGAAAATATTAAGGAAAAAATTGAAAGAAATGTGCAAAAAAAAAAATGAACAATGAAATGCAAGCAAACAGTGCCATACAAAGGACCAAATGCTGCCTATAAGGCAACAAAATAGAAAAACAAAATAAACAAAAACATTAACAAAGATATTTTTTCACTGCCGGTCAAGTTGACACGAAATAAACAATGGCGCTATCAAAGGCGTTCACTTCATCTACATACAAAGTATGTAAAATATCGGAATGTGTGCCAAACGTTTTTAGACTACTTTATTAGGCTATATCTCAATCAAAAAATATCCATCTTAGAGCATGTTTGTGTATGGGTGTGACGCTTTTAAAAATACAAAATATTACTCTGAAGCGTGCTTTTGTAGCGGAAAACATATTTGAAAGGAAAAATATTCAAATTTTATATTTGCTAAACATAGAAAACTACAGAAACTTATTATTAAATGGATTTGAATTGCAGTTAATATTGAAAAAAAATCAAGAATGAGTGAAAGAATGGTTCAAATTGGATGGGCTAAAATTTACACGTTCTATTTGAGTACATATTCGTATCCAAGAAAAACTCAACTTTTTTATATTCAATCAATATTTTTTTAAAACTAAGCGAATGAAATTTGTAGCAACCATGATGCATTTATTCCAAGTGACGTATTCCGCCGCTGTCTCTCTCTAATTTCGTAACAAATTTTGTTGAGAAAGCATGCTATGGTGAATTTATATTATTTCACACTGTAAATGAATATGTTTCTGTTTCTTGATTTTGAGCAAACAGTTGATAAAATTAAAAAATTTGAATTTAACGGCGTGTATATTTATTTTGAAACCATCTTTTAAAGCAAAAATATATACTAAAATTTCTGAGGCCTTCGAAATCTCTACAAAACTCTAGATCACAGCATGCTAAAATACTAGAGATTCTCAAGGGAATGTGCTAAGCCTCACACATTTTTTTAATGGAAATTTTACAAGATTTACTATTTATTTTTAGAGTCCATCAACTGAATTCCAGAGTTCATTTTATCGCATCATTTCTTAATTTTTACCTAAACGGATTCATGATTCGTTCAATTTTCGTCTAAACGCAACGAAGATATTCCAAACTTCTCACTCCAACTTTGTTTTTTTTTTTGTGTATGCCGATTGTACGATTTGAGCCAAATTGGTGTTTCTAGGCTAAGTAAGATATGTCACGAGCTTGAAATGGAGAATCTTAGTTTCAAATTTTTTGCCTTAAATCTTATAGTCTACCAAAAACTATTTCATTCAGCATCTATGAAACAGCACGCTACATGGTGACCCCAACCGGTTTTTTTTTTCAGTTTTAATGGAATAAAGCTGAATTGATAGCAGAGTGCAGTGGCAGTATTATCATTAGACTCTTCCCCTGAAATGCGCTATATTGTGGAATAATAGTCTGATGCATAAAACAAAGATGAATCTTTCAACAGCGTACTTTTTTTTTAACGTTTTTTCCAAAAAAGCATTTAAAGGCATTTTTTTGTGGATACGAAACTCTTGCTGGAATACCCCTAGGTACAAGGTACAATAGGGTGGTCCAAAAAAGCATCGGAAATTTTTAAACACTTTTTTGAGTTCATCTCCTAGGATTGTTTTATATCGGAAATAAGCAGACCCGGTATTATAATAAATTACATGGGAAAGTAACACTTTTTCGTAGATTTAATGTAGAAACCTGGAAAACGAATACATCCAATTATTTGTTATTTAAATTTTTGAATATTTATGTTTTTGGACCACTCAAAAGGTAAAAGTGAAGTGGATTAAGTTTTAAAACAATGCTTGGAAGGACAGAACTTTTCAAAACTTCTTTTCAATACTTCAAACCATCCATAATAGTTTGTGCTTTAGACTTTTAAGTCAAGCATTTCTTTAACATTCTTCGTTTCATTTATTTAAAATATCATATACAAGCACATACCGCACAGTACTATTATTCTATCTCGATATCCAGTGCAACTCAAAAACTGCTCACAAATTCTACTCCTAACAACTTCAAAAATCAAAAAATCATTTTACTGGCATAAGTGTCGAAATGAATGAAATTTCTGCAATTGAAAAGCATAATTTGGAGCTCATCAGCGAAAAGTACAAAAAAAAAACAAGTAAAAAAATAATGATAACCGCGAACGATGATGGCTGTAATATATTGAAATTAAAACTCAAAAAAAAAAAAAAACAACAAAAAAAATTGCATACATAAAACGGATCCTATTGGCAAGAATGGTAATAAAATTCAAGCATGAGTGTTGCCGCATCATCAACAGAGAAACGCCTCATTATGAAACTTGTTCAAAAATTTCATTAAAAACTGTTTCCATTGTTGTGGATGTGAATGCCACATTTTCTTTTTTTTTTTTTCGTTTATTGTTTTATAACCAACTACAAACATGCAACAGCAGGCTTGATGTCTTTCTATATATGAATATGCAAAACGATGATAATATGAACGTAATAAAATAAAAAGTGCACACTTTACACCATTCAACCCGACCCAAACCAACTTAACCATTCAACCAACTAACCAACCAACCAACCAAACAAACCGCCAGACCAGACCAGACCAGACCAGACGACCAGACAGAGCAATCCAAGCGAACTATGTAAAATTGAACGAATTCAGAGTACCACTTTGTCGGATTCAAATAGTCCAAAACTTGGACAGACAGATTACAAGAAAGCAAAGAGAAGAAATAAAACATAAATCTGTCATATGAGCAACAAAAAATGATGACAACAATTTTAATATAGCATGAAGAATTGCATTCAATTGCTGCTGCTGCTGCCAACCTCAAAGCCGCAAACGGCAATAGCATCAGGCGACACCTAGTAAAATCTGCATATATTATCTGCATATGCATATATACATATGTACATATGTAAGCGTGTGTGTTTTATTTGCTAAAAATACATAAGCAATTTTTCAACATTGTTGCGAAATGAAATTTGTTACTTTTTGTTTATTTATTTTATTTTATATTATATTTTTTTGTTTATATCATTTACTGCTGCACGCAAATTAAAATGCCTGAAAATGTAGCATAAGCAAATAAGTTAGGGCAGAGTTATGTTTTTTTTTTTTCTTTGTTTCCTTAAAATTTCTTTCTTTTTTTTATATTTTTTTGTCAGTCACAAACGAGGAAAATGAAAAATAAATGCAATAAGCGTTGCGCCTAAAAGCTGCAACAAAAAAAAAAGAAACCTGCACCAGACTGTTGCGAAATTTGTATTGTACTTGCATACTTTTATGGGCAAACTCATATTAACTTTTCCATATTTGGTGGTTGTTGTTGAGTTAAGGATACCGTTTGGAAGAGATGGAAAAGTTGAAAACCCCGGAAGTAATAGCATATACGGATATCAATCGACTTTAATGTAAATCTGACCATGGATTAGCCTTCAGAGTCTCTCTGTCAAATAATCATAATTGTATAGCATATTTAATATAAACTAATTTAATTCTAAAACAATTAATTCTGAGCTAGTTTCATGTGCGAACAATCTTAAATATGACCCCTTTTTTGGATATTTAACACGTGAAAACTCAATTGGAAACACCCATACACATTCATACATTCGAATGAGATTTTGCATTTGTTTTTTTCTTTTTTTTTTTAGACTTTCTGCAATTGAGTGAAAATTAAAACTTTGTCTGCTGCATTTTTTTTTCGAATGTTTTCCCCACACACAATTAACTATCTCACTCACACTCAAAGACAAAGCAGAATTGTTGAAAAAATGTGTTGCATATTTTTGTGCGTTTCTTTTTCACATATGAACATTTGCTTGTGTATGAGTATGTCTGTGTGTGGTTTTTGCATTGTAAGCCATTTTGCAACATTTCGAAAAAGAAAAATGTTCGTTTTTTTGACGAAATTTACGAAATCCAAAAAAAGGAAAAAACAAAAAAAATTTTTTAAGCCGCACAGAAACGCAACGCTGAAAATTTCATTTCAGCGCAATTTGTCTGTAATTGTTTGGAAATTCGAAATTTTATGCATTTGTGTGTGTGTGTGTGTGTGTGATGTAGGCAATCATTGAAGCTATACATATATGCATACATACATGTTCATACAAGCAGTTTTATCAATTTATATTTACTTAATACTTAGTTGCCTTTTTTTTTTTTTTGGCAACTGGCGGCGCATTCAATTTAATATTTTCATTTCGATGCCGAAAAAAAAAGATACAAAAATATTGATAAACATTTTAAGCTGCTTAGCTGCGATTCAATTGAAAAATGTATTCATTAAAAATTGTTTAAAATGTATTTATGCAATTGCCATTATGTATATTAGCTGCAATCACATTTACTGGGGTCAAAGTTCAAATATATATGTATTTATTTTTTTATATTTTTACTAGAATGCATATAAAACAGCTTCAATCTTTTTGCAAACAAAACAAGGAAAACCAAGTTAATGCATTTTCTCCATTAGCAAGGATTCAAGTATTCATTAAGCGTTAAAGCCTATAAAGTTCTAAGCTTTGCTTCTAGTGCTATCGAAGGCTAAAAAGTTTTATTTATAAATTCTTAATGCATTTCCGATAGGCTTATAAAAATGCCAAGCTAGAAAATGCATAACCTAAAGCTAATGTATATTTATTCGAATAGATTTGTTCGTTTTTATGCAATAAAAAAAAATAAAATATAAACAGGCAACAAAATTATGCAACAAATTCGTTACAATCGAAGTTTTTTTACACTGCAGCAAACAGATGGAGATGTCTAAGACCCAATAAAGTAATAAAGTTCCACTTCGCTTTTTAAAAGTCGATGGCCCTGGATTTTATATGAATACGCTTTTTAGTTATGGGGCCTTCGGTGAGCTTAATGCTCATTCTGAAAGGTTCCCTGTGGAGCAGTGTTGGCAAACAGAGTGATTTTTTAGTCGCAGTGTGATTGGTGACTGCGACTTGAAAATCGCAGTGACTGCAAACAGTGATAAAATCGCCGTTCGCGAAAAACAATCAAATATTACTGAACAGGTTCACTGTTCGCGAAGAGTGATACAGAAAATCGCTAACTGAACAAGAAAATCTACTACTACATTCAGCGCGCAGTACGACATTGCGATTTTTAAATCACTGTGAAAAATCACTAAATCACTGTGAAAAATCACTAAAAATCACTGTAAAAAATCACTGTGAAAAAATCACTGTGAAAAAATCACTGTGAAAAAATCACTGTGAAAAAATCACTGTGAAAAAAATCACTGTGAAAAAATCACTGAGGAAAAATCACTGTGAGAAAATCACCGAAATAATCACTGCATAGCCATAATAATGATTTGAAAACACACACAAATGAAGGGTATACAAATATTGTATTTTATCACAGACGATTTCAATAACTCCAACTGATGACTGTCACATGGGCACACTACACATACATATATAGTACACTTACTGCCTAAAATATAATATACATAAATGTACTTAGAATGAAAGCAAAGAAAATCCTTTACTCATTGCAAGAATTTAAATGATTATTTGCTTTCTTTCTTTCTGGCTGGCTTTGTGTCTTTGTAAGGCTACTTACTGCGCTTTTAACATAAAGAAAAAAAAACAAAAATGTAATTTATAATGTAATATAATATGTATCAACAGCAGAAAACATAAAATCACAAAACAGCGAACAAATTGGAGTTGAGTAGAACGAGTATCTTTTGGGTTCACAGTTAAAATCTCCAGCTAAGCTAAACAATGGCAGCCCACTAACAATGGCTTTTGCAGTAAATATTCATATAAATCATAATAATATACAACACAAAACAACAACAATAAAGCTAAAATGCTGCGAAAGATTGCGAAAAAGTGAACCTCTTGAGGATCTCTGTGTTCTCTGTTTCAAAGTATACATATAGTATAATATTGTTGTAGATATTTATGTGTGTAACTTTTATTTTATTTCATTAAAATGCAAAAATCCTTTTGCTACTGAAAACGGCGGGTGGTTTTAATATTGTATTTAACCACAATTTAGCATTTTGCCATCTGACATTATATATATTTAGGGTAATTACAAATTTACATTATACTGTCTGCTGCCAACGTTGTCCTTGTTGTAGACATTATTGTTGTTGTTGTTTTTGTTGTTGTCAGTTTGCAAGTAGCTTTTAATTGTATCTTATCATAGCATTTAGCCTTGTATCTGCAGCTGACATTTAGTTGAATTAAATATAAAACGCATTCTTTACTTTAGTTTAATTGTTCGTTTAACTTTTAGAGTGAGTAAAAATGGTATAGAATAGAATTATTGAAGTCACAAAATATTCATTGTTGTTCTACTTGTGCGTTTTATATTTTTTTGTACTCTTTTCACCACAGTTTCCTTTCATACATGCATGAAACTCAACAAAATATGTAAGCAAAATAAAAAGAGACAATGGTGGAATACTACATCTCGTTAAATGCATCATGCATTACAACTATAATAATCCCAAAGAAAATATTCTAATTCGCCTCAGATCAGACAATTATTATAAAAGTTTCCCATATAAGAAGACCAATTGTCATGCACGAATTTTGAATTTAATTTACATGGTTCCCATATTTAAAAACTTTTAAAGATATTTTTTATTGTTTTGCAGTGAACAAAGAATTTTGGTCATTGAAAAAATTCTCACTTCATATCACAGGCACGCCGAAGGATTCGGCCCGAGGCATTATTTTATACTTTTTTCCTAAAAAAAAGCCTGCCAATATTATTTAAAATTTTCTTAAGTTATAAACTGATTTTATTATTATTGCATTTTTGAATCACTTATGTACTTCCCAGCGGCTGCTCTACTAAGTATACAAATAATAAAATTTCAATAAAAAAAAAGACATCTTCGAATTAATGTTGCATCAAAAGCGATTTCACAACATTTCCTCTGACAATTTGATGCATTGAAGCAAACAGGCAACCAGCTTTCCTCTTGGCTACACTTGATTACAAAGTAATTTATTGGCAAAATAGTATGGAAAAAAAATTTGTAATCCGAGTCAACGCAGCCAGAAGTTAAATACTTGCACAGATAGCAACAACTTTGTTTGTGTAGACTGTGAAATCTTTGCTCTTTTTTTTTTGCTATAAGTTATATATGTATGTGTGTGTGTATCTGTGTAGCTATCACTTACAAAGCTACAACTTCAATCTCCATGACTCTGCTGTTGCTGCTGCTGTGCGCTTGCTGTCTCGCATATAAAATGCGCCAAATCCAAAAAATCAACAAACAAATGAAAAGAAAATTCAATAAAATCCGAATAAAGTCTGTGCCAAAGCAAAGAAATAAAATAAAAAAAAAAAGACAAATAGAAATAACTCAGAAAAAGAAAAGTTAAAACATCAAAATTCAACTCAATTCAATTCAATTTGAGTTGACGAATCGTCGTCGTCGTCATCGTTGTTGCTTTTTCGAAAACTAATTACAACAGTTGAAATTGCAACTTCCAGGCACAAGTGGGCGTGTTGCGTATACGCCTCGTTTTTTCTTAGACCCCCCAAGCGATGAGTAGCTGCTTTTTTTCTCCAATTTTTTTTTTTTTTTGGCGCTTAATTTCTATTGCGTGGCTTTTATTTAATTGCGTATGCAGCGCGAGTCGCTTAATAATACAAAAATAATAAAGAAATAAAAAAAAAATAAAATAAAATTATTTGCAATAAGTTACAAGCGAGTTTTCCCGGCAACAAGAACGACGACAACGTCACTAAGTCAACAAAGTTGATTCACAAAAAAATGATAAAAGTGTATAAAAAAAAAAAAAAAAAATCCGGCTCGAATAAAATTAATTATTTTGTCAGTTGGAATGTTATCGTCCTTTTCATCCGGTACAGCAACGTTGTCGCATTGCCGGAATTGACACGGTATTTTCGTTTTTTAAGCTATATTTTTTTTTCGTATTGCTTTTCGTTCTTCATTTCTTTTATATGTATTTTGTACATACTTACAGCATATATACGCACATAAGAAAAATATTGTCCTGACTGAATGAGATTTATGAAATAATATGACAAAATTGTAAATAAAATAAAACGTATACAGCCCTGTTCTGAAAATTACTTGCGAACAATTTTATGGAAAATGGAAATAATAAATATAAAAATATTAAAAACATTTCTTCTAGATGAACAAATATAATAAAATCTTAATTTTTAAATAATGTGAAAAAATGTAAATGAATCTGGCTACCTAGATGCATTTCCAAATTTTATGATTTCAGTTTCGTTAAATTTTAGTGATCTTGAGAACACGGCTGATAAATAATTAAAAATTTAAAGATGAATTTTTCAAAACGGAAAAATAATTTTTTTTTTGTTAAGCTCAGAAATAAATTGATTTTATATTGTGGTGTGTCACGGAAATCTCATTCAAATCGATATCCAATCAAAAAAGATTTAAACGTATCAGGAAAATTGTTTGAAGTTGGTTTTAAATCTCTCAATGATTTTTAATCAAATCTCTAGTAAAAACATGTGAGATTTAAGACCAGCTCAAAGAGACTCCCTGACATGCTCAAATCACTTTCGGTTGCAAGAGATATTCCTATACTACATTATTTATAAATATAACTTTATTGCAAACAAAGTCGCGGGTATCAATGAATACTTATTTTTTTTTTTTTCTTTACAGCTTATTGTCAGCCGCAGCCAAACACCCACAAGGTCACCACTTGGCATGTTGTGTCAATACAGACGCTCGTTTAGATACTCATCCCTTCCATTGCTACAACGCTTTTATTGAAAGTGATACCTGCTTTTCCAAATACTGTGTACCCCAAACCGATTTGTTAGCTTGTTTGTTGCCTGCGGAAAAGTTATTTTTCGCAATTTGAGCATACATTTTTTGTTTTCAAAATTCTTTTTTGTGTTAGCATTGCAAATGGCTTGTTGGGGTTTCATTTAATTTCATAGGCGAGATTGTTAGTGTTTTCATCTTTCAGATACTTTTTGACAAGTTGTAACTTTTGTACTCAAAACGTATTTTTAATATTCTTATTTTAATAATTTATATTTTTATATTAATACAATATTTTAATTATTAAAATTCTATTAAAGTAAAGAAAAATTTTAATATTATAACTTACAAAGAAGTCTGGTTTCATATTAACTCATAATTAGCCATTTCTGTTCATTATTTTAAATGCAACCACAAACGCATTTCAAACAACGCATTATGCTAAATTAATTGATTCTATTTATAAACATCTGCTTAATCATACATAGTCGTACGTACTCCTATTAAGGTACTTATTAGATATCAATATTATCAAAATTATTATTAACATATTGATTGATTGTATTATTATGAATTTGTCAAATAAATATAAAAGATATAATAATAAATTTGTTGTTATAAGTATTTTGTTGTACATTTTTATTGAACATCAAACGATACTGACAATGAGTGACTGACTGATTGCGATAACAACAACAAGCAAACAAAAATTCAATAAAACAGACATTTTCATTGTATCACACGCTCAACGCCACAGTACACAGATTGAAAACATGGGCCATTCACTTGACAAACCCAACCCAATCCAACTCAACCAAGCCAACACTCATTATACGCAGATCTATGTATCTAATAGGAATAAAAGGCAAATGTATGAAAAGATTTATGATTCGATAAATGGTTGAGGGTAACACCTGTATCTGTACAATGTGTCTGTTGCTCTATTAGAGCAATCAAAAAATAATGTTTATGACAAATAATCCGCTTTCACAGCAATTGATGTCGCTGAAAATGATGAAATGTATTTTGTTTTTTTTTTTTATATTAAGAATATAATAATAATAAAGTATTAATCGCTGTCACTTATACAAAGGTTACTTGGATACCACTTCATGTTTGACGTTTAAACGGTTTTATTCATTATATTAGTTTGTTTTAACTTTTATTTAAATTTGCACAAAAAATAGTTAAGAACAAGGAAAAACGTTTACTTCGGTGGAACCGAAGCATAAATACCCGCCACACGAATCTTTCAATAGTTTATGTGTGATCATTAGTGGCTTATATAAATTTAAAAATATATAGACGAAAATAATTAATTTTTCATACAAAAGTTCAAAAATAGTCTGTGAGTTTGTATGGGGGCTATATATAAAAATGGGCGTGGCCTCTTGGTTTTGGAATTGGATGATATAAGAAGTGTTTTTACCCAATTTGGAGTAAATAAATTCATAAATAATACCAATTTTTATTCAAAAATTGGAAAATGGGCGGTAAATTTGTATGGGGGCTATACCTAAGAATGGGCGTGGCACCTTGGTTTCGACTTTGGATGACAATATAAGAGTTTTTACCCAATTTGGAGTGAATACATGCTTAAATAATACATATTTTCATACAAAAATTCAGAAATTTTCGGTAAGTTTGTATGGGGGCTACACCTAAAAATGGGCGTGGCACCTTGATTTTAACATACAAAGTAGTCGTTGCCGAGAAAAGCTTAAGTTCCAAATTTCGGCGTAATATCTATATATCTTCATCGAAAAAAGCGTAGAAGTAAACAGACAACAGACAGACGGACGGACAGACGGACAGACGGAACATGGCTAGATCGATTCATCTCATCGAGCTTATCAAGAATATATATACTTTATGGGGTCTACGACGTCTCCTTCAATGCGTTACAAACTTTCCGACAAACTGAATATACCCTTCACACTATGTGTGGCGGGTATAAAAATTACCGTGGAATGTAGATGTATCTTGCAAAAGCTGACGAATCATGGATCGGTGGATCGAATTGACAGCAGTCCTGTCTATTCTACGGATGACCGTAAAAGCTAGGAATTATTTAGGAATGTTTGGGGCACTATATCAAATAGGCCTTATACAAATTTGTTGTTTTTGAGTTCTTGTTATTTTTATATTTTAGCTTTAGTATTGTTTCATTGGGATAGATACCAACGTAGTCTGTCAATGGTCAGAAATATCAGACGATTGACATCCATCCACATTTTACGCGAAAAGCTATCTATATTATGATATAATATGCCTGTTGTTCGAAAGGTTTACACCTAGGCTTGAGACTTCTAAACCCTCTTTGTGGCAGGGGCATACCCTTAGTCAATCTACAAACAATGTAAAATTTATGCCCTTTTTGTGATGTCATTGGAAGAGGCATCCTGCCAGAAGTTGCATTCCTTAGGGTTTGAGAAATTTTGTACCCTTCCTGGTATACTAATTGGACTACCAAAAAGAATTTCCTTTTGGCAGGGTTGATTGGTTTGAGAAATGGTATACCAAACATTTTTACGCCTAAACTTAGTAAGTTGTTTTATATTTGACTTCTAAGCTGGTCGTTTGACAAGGCATTTGAGGTATACTAAATGGCCGGGTGAAAAGGGCTTAAGAAATTGCAGCTCGAAAAGAGCATCCTGCTCCGAGCCGCACAACAGGAATATGATTAATATAGCTAGAAACGTATTATCAGTGTGACGTGTATTAAAAGTTCGATTTCACCAAAGTTATTTAAATTAATAAAATGATAATTGTGCGTGAGACTAATTAAAACAAATAAAAAATGTTTCACTTAATACAAATAAACCACAAAAGAGTTTTTAATTGTCACAGCAGCATTTTTCAGCATTTCAAACGACATACACGACTATTGGACTTATATGTTTTTTTTTCAAACTGATTTATTAATAATTTATTAAACAATTTTATTCATTATTAAGTATCATCATTAAAATGATTATCGATTGCATTTGCGGTTGCACACTGTGCTGTGCTCTGTTTTTTTGTCATTCATTGAAGTTCTTTTTCATTTATCATTTTGTCAGTGGTTTAACGTAATAAAATTTCCGGTACGTAAATCCGGTTCTTTTGTACTTCAATTCGATGTAACTATGCGTTAAAGTAAAGCGTAAATATTGACACAAATTTGTCATTATGTCATTATTTGTATATATACTTCATTGTATTGACTTTTTTATGCCCTACATTCATATATTATCGATTTTATGCGAGTGTATAAACATGGATGTATATATTCTCTGATATTGCCTGTGGTTCCAATTTATACATGTCCGTCAATCCGCATGCATACTTGTTGCTAAGTCCTTCAAGTTTATTGTTCTTAAATCGACCTTTACACTTGTTACAGCGTATCTCAATGTCAAGAATACTCGCTCTTATTTTTACTATAAATTACATTATGGCTACCACGTACATTGTTGTTTGTTGCTATCATACATACATACCACATGTCCTTCTGTAGACTCTTTTTAAACTGATGCAGTTCGTCCTTATTATCATTATAATGAGCAAACACATATGTTGCAAGCTTATTTTAATATTTTATTATATGAAAAATATTACTAAAGCTTTTATTAAGTTTATTCTTATAATATGTAATCGGTTTTAAATGAATATATTCATTACATTTCAGTAAACTGAAGGCTTTCAACTACAAAAAAAAAAAAAATACAAATTAAGAAAATCCTTCAAATGTTACTACACATACATAAATACATATGTACATGTCCTGATTACGCAAGTAGAAAATTGGCTTCAATTATGTTGCAGCATTATGAAATTATGAAGTAGCTACTTTGTAGCAAAATGTAATTACAGCAAATTGTTTTACTCATTGCATTATTGTTGCAACAACGACAAAAACAACAATAACAAAAACAACAACACAAACCAGGATAATAAATACCTACATACAAATTTTCATTGAAATATTACAACGACTTAGCGAAATGCGCTAATAACGTTTATTAAAACCACAATAGCATAGAATCAAGTCAACCACCACCAGCACCACCACCATCACCACCCATTTTTTCACTTAGAATTCACATTTCAAGCCAAATACACAGCATGCCACACCCACACCACACCACACATCACATCACATACCTTGCCTGCATACTCGTATTTGCTTAATGACGACAAATTATGCAAATCCTTGTGAAGCACATTAATGCGAACAATGACAATTAATCGTTGCAAATTAAAATGATGACAATGTTCTATTTTCTACAATAAATGTGAAATATGTAGGTACAAAATATGTGAAATGGATTTACTTATGTTTTTTAAGTGAGCAGCTAAGTGAGCTACAGATACGCAACACGGAAATGCAAAGAGGCTTTATGCAATTGCACAATTAAAGCTAATATTAATTTTAATAAAAAAAAAAAATTATATAAATAATTGAAATTATTCATCTTTAGCTTGTTTGGTATTATTGAACAACTTGTTTGATATTTGAGTGACAGTTTTCATCTTGGGTTTGTGTTTTGCAAAATTACTTTTTCGTGTCTTTCGCCATATTTCGGCTGTTTACTATGGTGTTTCGATATCAACAAAAAATCGATATATTTTTTTTTTTAAATATCGATATGACATAGAACTTTCGATAATTCTAGTCGATTGTTTTTCATATGTTTTCATATGTTCCAAGCTTATTGAAAGCCTACAACAGTCGAAAAAGTTTTAACTTTGGTGCCAAGTCCAAGCATCTGGCAGAAGACGAGTTGACCTATCTCTTTCTGTCGCTTTTCGCTGTTTGGAAGCTTTATTCGCTGTTTTTGCTTTAATACCAAATCTGAAACAAAAGTGTGACCAATATTTGGTCTTAAGTAGCTTTGCTAATTTTGCCTTCCCTTTTTTTTTTTTTTTTTGTAAAATATTTCCATTAAAAAGAGGGTCTCAGTTTCAGGATATAAAAGCTTTCATCATTTTTTTTTTTTTTTTAATTTGGATGAAATCGTTCTACAAAATTTTATTAATTTTAAAAATATTTAAAGAAAACCTAAAAAAAATAATTAATTTAAATTAATAAAAATTACAAATGACTTGCAATATCTTTGCGTGACAATTGCGCATAGATAGTACCATGCGGTTTATCGACAGGCATAAATACATCATTATTATCGCCGGATGCAACCTTCGGAAAGGGTTTAGTATCAAAATTAAAATAATGCTTATTTGGCATTGTCATTGAAATGGCTGCAACCTGTGGTATCACATCCAAAATTTCCTTCTCGGTCAAATACAATGTATTTTGCACCGAGGGTGAAGAAACGCCCACATTTGGATCACCAGCAAACTTATTGATAATAATGCTCTTAACAGTGCGCCAAGCTTGACAGAATTTTAAATTTTCGATATTTGAATATTCCCAGCTGGCATCGACCACTGTGCTAAAGATGCGATCATACATATCGGGTAGCGAACGAAATTCATCATTGATAAAATTAACAAACGATGATTGTGTTGTCTTCAAGACACGTAGACCCTTCAAGCCGGCAATGATTGTTTGCTTGGGTTCTGCAAAAAAAAAAAAAAAATATAAAAATGTCACTCCTAATAGTATACTAAATACAACTTACCATCACGTCTTAAAAATCACATCGCAATATCTCAAACAAGTTGGCGTAAAAATAAAAGCATGATTATGCGCCAAATTGTTGTTGTTATTTAAATCACTCTGTTCCTGGCCTACACGTTGCCAAGGATATTCCTCGACATGTACATGCACCTCCTCGACATGCGTATATTTGTTCAAAAAATGTTTGGCAAGCAGTAATGCAAATTTTTCCGGATTTTCAATGCCATATTTTTTGGCTAACAAATAAACGGTGTTCTTCTGCGAATCTGTGGCCACAATATCGCTATTGTCACCATGATGATAGTCCTTTTGACTGTAAAGTTTCAAATGTGTGCCAACCTCAAATTCTTTAATTGTATGTACCGCTCCGTTGCGTGAAACATGCATAACCTTAACGGCATCCTTACCATAACCATAATCGGATATTTCATAATTTTGTGCCACACCAAAATTTTCAGTCTTGCGAACTGTTTGATTGTGTTGCGGACGTTTCAATGGTGCAGGAAACATTTTCGTTTAAAAGGAATAACAAATTAACTAACGAACTAATTTAAAAGACACAAATGCTTCGTTTGTTGGCCAAATTTAAACTAATGTCTTCCGTTCGTTTGCAGATTGCATTTTAAAAGTTTATGCCTACAACTCAAGATGTTGGAAAATTCGTATATTGACATTAAGAGATAAACTTATGCGAATTATATTTAAATTTGCAAATTTCACCAAAAATCGTAAAGAAAAAAATGAAATTAGTTATCAGTTTTATTACCAACATATGCATTACTTTTTTTTGATAATAATCTTTTTATTGAAGCAGCTGTTAAAATGCAAAAAAAAACAAAACAAAAAAAGTAGTGTCATGTGTTTTGGTTTAGTTTATTTAGTTTGGCTTAAGATTATACCATATGCAAAAAAAAAAAAAAATACAATATTAAAAACAACTTGAAGTATGCTCGACTACGAAATACCTTGTAATTCCCCCAAAAAAAAAAAAAGGTTATATCCCCATACCAACTTAAATAGATGGTTTGCGACATGCACCAAATTCTGGAAAATAAATTAGACACAACCATTTAATACCTTTTGAATGAGGCTGCATACAAAAATAATATTGTTGTATGATACGAGTATAGGTGACACACGCAAAAACTATCATAATTTCATCTGTGAATCGCTGCGGAATCAAAATCAAATCGAACCATTTCTTAAGTGGGTCACTTGGCCTTGAATTTTAATTTGTGTATTTACAGTGAATCATCTTCGATGAGCACCTCCTCTGCGGACAGCTTTGGTTAACAATAATGGCTCACCGGATGCTCCAGAAACTTGATTTGATTATAGTTTTCGGAAGAATAGTTTAAATTTAAAGATTTTTGGTATACAATATCGACTACCATAAAAACTTCCATCTCATATTCATACAAAAGCAAATGATAGTCCCTATATGGACTTATGGTATACAACTCAGGGGTTGTGCACCGAAAACCACAATTGTTTTTGGCAACTTTTTCAATTCACTTCACACACTATACATTTTCGACAGACAGTACTTAGATTAAAATTGACAAATAAAAAATCTTGATAAGCCTTTTAAAATTTAATCCATACTGTGGCCCACATTTAACACACTTTATGTTTTTATGTTTTTATAAACTTTCTTTTCTACACGCAGTCTTATAGTTGACATAAGGCTTTAAAACGTTTATGTTTTAATAGATAGTCACAAAATGATAGTGAAGCCATATGGCATGATAGAAATTTGAAGATAGGAAATTATTGCGTCAGTTCGTCAACAAACCAATTCCGAGTACTAATAGAAATGTTGTCAAGCCTAAAAGTATTTATAGCTTCTTAGAAATATATATTACATTTAATTATCTTACATCTAATATTTAACTTAAACTGGCGCTGGATAATTAATATTATGTTCTCCATTTAAACGGCCCGCATCGCGTTCCTGCTGTTCCAGACGTCTCTCCTGATCTTGTCCATCAAGACCAACGCCAATGCGTTCAATGAATTTGGATGCACGGTAACCATGTGTCTAATTTTATTACATAAAAGAAAAATATTATGAATTTTAAAATTTCAGAGCACATATTTTCTTACCTCATAGAATAAAGCACGCGATTTTTTTGCTGCTTCTGGATCAAAATTCCATTCTGTACGTTGATGCGTTATCGGTTCTCCGGCAACATTATTCTGTAATGTTTCGGTTATCAGACGTATTATAAAGCCATCGGCAGGTACTTGAGCTTGCAGTAATATGAGAAACGCGAAAAGGTACTTGAAATGTATAAAAAAATTGTTTATTGTATTAAGCGAACTTTGTAATATTTTAATTAAAGTCAAAAGTTTATTTTCTATGTTCTTTCTTAAACTCTTAAATACAAATATTTGCAAAACAAACTACGACTGCGAATTATTATTATTTTTTCCTCGCATAATCTTTATTAGTGTCACACGTTGTTAGATTTTGAAGAATTATTAAATAAGCTTTTAATTGTTTAAAACAAACATTTACACTTACACAAAATAATTTCAAAGATTTTTTTGTCATATTTATTTATTTATTTTAATTTTATGTAGTTTTCTTCAGAATTCTTAATTCAAGTCCGCTTGTTAAAGTCCGCTCGACAGTTTTTAACGTTCACTCATCGCAGAGGTCCATTGATCACTAAAATTCATATTATTGCATAAAACTCAGCCAAGCGCTTATAGAAAAAATAAAAAATAAATAAACGAAACTTTGCACAAATTCATTCATCGAAAGAAACAAACCAAAAAAAAAAATCAAACAAGAAAAAACATAAAAATTTACTACCAGAAAGTAAAAGTAAACAAAAGCAATGCATATGCTCTACGAAGCCAAAATGAATATAAAAAAAAAACAATAATAAAACATGTAAATATTATTAAAAAAAAAAAACCCAAAAGGTATTAGTAAACCGCAAAAAAAAAAAAGGGTTTTTTGTTGCTCATAGATAAAATAGGTAGAAGATACCAACATTTTATTAAGATATATTTACAAGTTGGTAAAAAGCTATGATAATGCATTATTTTTTTTGTTTTGCTTTTAAACCAAAATGCAAAAAATAGTCAATAATAAAAAAAATATATAACTTTGCAAAATTATCGAACAAAAAAAAATCTATCTCTTTCATATAATTCATATTAAGAAATAATTTATGCTTAAAGTTTTGTGCATACAAAAAACATTTTCTTAGCTCAACTTGTGTGTTTATACCCTATATTTCGAATTGTAAACGGGTACATTAGGTTTGGACGTACTAAATGATCAGAGTCATCGATACGTCTTATCGTTCATCGGCGAGAAACATGTCAAAAAATTATGCATTAAGTATTGCAAGACATTTCATGCATGAAGTCTTACAAGAAAATGAGTCTTAGAAAAATGTCGTCAACGTCTAGTCGTTAACGGAGAAATGAATTTAGTCTTTTCTAAATTTAATATGGATAAAACCAATGAAAACCACAAAAGAAATATCATAATCTGGCTCAAATTAGTATTATAAAGGTATCTATTATAAATACTTTGAAAATTATTTCGATTTGAATTATTTTTGGTTTTTGAATCGCTGAAAATGGTTCCAATTAATAAAAATTAAATTAGTAAAAATTGTTTTATTTAGTTAAGAAAGTCTTCAGGTAAACGAGCGATATGTACGTATCAAAGTGTATAAAAACTTTGGTTTTAAATAAACCTAATATTTCCGCTTTCTTTTTTTTAATAATTTATTTATAATTTTTTGTTTTTTGTTTGGTTTTTTTGTTGTAATTTTGTATGCATGAATGCATTTTTAGTACGATTTAAACGGTTAATGAAGTCAAATACCTTTTGAACTCAGTTTTCATTTTATCATTTTATCTTTTTTTTTTGCATTTTGTCTTCTTTATATTTTTTTTAACAACATTAATTTTGACCTTGAATTATTTTTTAAATAGTTTTGAGATTAGTCTTGGCTTTTAATAGCATTAACAATGCTAACAGCCGACTTCGTGCACAAAAGGTCAATGAAGACGTTTTATTAGTTTTTTTTTTTTTTATAAATAATTTCAGTTTTTACTAATTTCAAATTTAATATTTTACTCTTGAAGTACTTACAAAATATTTTATCGATTGAACAAGTTTTTTTTTTTTTTTTTTGTTTCAAACTGGTTTGCAAGTTGTTCTGCAAAAATTACATAATCGTTTATAACTACTTATCGATATTTTTCCATTTAACTGACATCGACAACTTCTTCGCAACATCATTACAGATGACGGACAGCAGCAAAGTTGTTCCGAAAACAACTTTAAGAGATTTGGCCTCAATATCGTGTTGATATTTTGCACAAATAAATGTAATACAAACTGTGCGTAAAAGATTTAATTGAGATCTCGCCTATTTTATACTGTACACTCTTCGAATTGTACTGGAAGGTAGGGAGCATTAACATGAAATTATCTGAAATTGTACAGCCCTGTTCTCAATATCACATCCAAAAATTTGTTGAGAACGAAAATATTAAGAAGCAGTTCTTTAAAAAAAACGAATTTAGAAAAATCTTAAAATTAGCGAATTTTAAATTCAAAAATTTAGAAGGTTATAATTTCGGTCAATGTTTGTGGAATTGAAATTGAGAACAAGTCTCTATGTCTCTCTATATTGACACAGCGTAATGTGGGATATATACAACAACTCTTTGCTGTTTGCTCTTGAATTGTAACATAATTTTCCACAGTAAATGTTGTACTACGTGACACTGTGCATGCGTTGTTGTTTATACGTTTATTTTAACGTTTACTTTAATTTTCAAATTTATTTTTCAGTTGTCTTTAGTTGCGCTTGGTTTTATTTTTTCTCCAAAGTTTTGTTCAGTTGCCGCTAATTTCCGGCAAAATAATTGAGAGTGTAATTTATGAAGTTTTTAAAAAAAAACAAAAAAAATTTGAAAAGCATTTTGCAATTGTTGCGGCTTTTTAGCTGCTTCTGTTAATGTTACAACCTAAAAAAATTCACTTTCATTTACCGCTTTCCGCTTAAGAAGTAAAAGCATAGCGCATTCGTGAGTTGTCTGTAAAGATTTGGAGAAAAAAAAATTTATTAAAGCGGTACAATTACACAGTTAAACACATGTAAAATCCATTTCGTCTGCAGTTTCTGAAAGGCCTTATCGAAACAAGCCAAAACCCAATTGGGTTTCTCTAGTTTAGCTCAAATTCGTATAGTTTTTATCTTTTGGTTTAATTTATTTTGTTGCAGCTTCTTTAATTATTTACAAAAATATTTTTACATTGTCATCAATAAAACAAGCAACTAAACCAAATTAATAAACCTTAACGTCGACAACAACACGAAGCGGCGTCTCAACTTCTTTCACACTCATGCATTGCAGCAAAGCAAACATGAATGCCATGAAGAAAAAAAATATAAAATATAAACAAAATACAAAGAAAACTAAGAGCGAAAAGAGTCAAACTGCGCTCAAGCTGCCTACCAGTCCGTCTGTCTGTCTGTCCGTTTGCTGTTTTGGCCAACTTAAGCAATCGCTTTCAGCCAAACATGAATTTAGTCTCAAAACAAGCGTGCAGCTAACAACTGCGAACGTTTACAGCGCCGCGCAAAAATACGTTAAAGAAAATAAAATTTACGCTTGACTGGAGGAAGCTACAAAGCCATTCAGATCAGATAAAAAACCAAAAGATAAACAGACGGAAGCGTTTTCTATTTTTTATTACGTATACGCAGTGAAATTACGCAAAAAATAAAACAAAAAATAAAAAAATGACAAAATTAAACGCGTTTCTATTGTCTGTAAGTGTAACTTTCGTATTTTAAAGATACTTCTTTTTTTATTGAGAAACGCATTTATAACAGAGTTTTGTGCTAATTATTTACACAGACAATTAACAATTGATCACGAAATGTAAGATACAAATAAAAGTGCAAGAAAGAACGCTAGAATTGAGTTAGCTCGACTGTGAAATACTCTAAACTTTACTATTTTATTATTGTAAATTAAAAAAACATTCATTAAAAAAAAACGGAGTAGCATAGAAATTGCTGTCTGGAACCAAGAAGCCTAAGTAAGCTTTTTCTGTTCCAATATGAAGAATATTATTCCACACATTCAAAAAATAGATCAACTCTATTCCAAAGAAACTGTATCCTCAAATTATACAAGTACCACATTTTAGGCATTTCTGAGCTGCGCAGCACTCTGCTCTTTCCAAGATACCATAAAAGTAGGTCAAATTGTGCTGCTAAGTTAAAATCTTAAAGGTTTCAAGGCCTACTTAACCAAATTATTCGGTCTTGTCGTATCAAAAAAAAAAGTGATTGGTATTTCGAAGTGATCAGACAGGCTAAATCTTATTCTGCCATAAATTCGTTCAAATCTAATAAACTCTCCAACACTAAAATTACAGCGTATTAAAAAAAACGATCGCGAATTTGACATAAATTTAGTATGAAAGTCTTTTGGCGCTGCTTTCGATTTGATTTTTATTCCAAATCAAAAAAAAAAAGCCAAAATTAAAAAAAAAAAAAAAAGTATGGTAGAAGATAATATGCAACTTGCATACTGACAAACGTCGGTGACACAAATAACCAATCGAACAACGTACATACGTGCTGGTCATCACGACAGGTGTTGGCAGGCAGGTGATTGACACATATAAAAATATTTTTTTCTTTCTTCTTCTACTACGAAAAACCTAAGCTCTTGCGGCGCTTTTAAATTAGACCTTGAAACTACAAAAAAAAAAAATTGAATGAATGAAAGAAATAAGAAATACGCGTATGTGCGCCGCTTTATTATTTCTTTGAATTTGAACTGCCTACACTGCGCATGCGCAACGCATACAATACGAATAAAAACGAAAAAATTGCTCAATCATTTTCTTTGTTTTTTTTTTTTATATTTATTTTTGGTTTTTCCGCATTTGAGTGTTTTGATTTATATTTACGGTATTTTGAGCATAATATGTTTGTCTTTGATTTGCAGTTTTCAGTTTTGGTTAACTTGAAATAAATAAAATAAATAAAATAAAACTATTCAAAGCGCTATTTAAAGTCTTGTATGGATTGCATAATAATTGCAATATTTTGTATCTTACATTTCTCTACTTTATATGGCTAAATTATTGCTCTTACACGCTCATTCGCTCCTATTTCGCGTATATGACACACTGAACTAAAGCATGGCATGCAATTTAAAGTTGTTATTCAAGTTTTTTTTTCCTTCTTTTTTTTTTTTTTTTTTTTTTTTGATTTTCTGTTTTTGTGCAAATTTATTTACAAAAAGAAATTATTTTATTTACCACTCACTTGAGAAATGTTGCATAAAATGTTGACTTTGCCATAAAATAACGTTAATTGTTTAATTGTTTAAATATTTAATTTCCTTATTATTTTGAATTTTTTTTTTATTTTTTTAGATAGTTTTATTTATTGTCTGTCTTGGAAATCTATCGTTTGCACTACAGCCGCGCGCACCTAATTTTCAATATTTTGAAAGGTAAGCTTTTTAATGGATGAACAAATAAGAATTAAGTTTAAAGTTTGCAATGATATTAATGTAAAAAATAATTTCAGACCAAAGTACCGTTATCCTTACTATGATGAAAATGGACGCGGCAAACTACTATATGGCTATGGTGGACCAGAATTGTATCAATATAAAACATATACACCGCTAGAGGGCATACATTAATGCCAATTACAATTTTTTAAACTTTTTTTTTAGTTAATACACTATTTATATATTAAATTTAAAATAAACAGCCAACAACCAAGTTTTATTATATTAAAGGGTGATATAACAGGGTGGGTAACATGGTGTCTGCAAATCGACAAAACAGAACGAAAACGTGCACTGATAACCACCGATAACATCGATTGAAGACCGATGTAGGTTATCGCTTCTCTTTTTTTTATTTATTGTAATTATTTATCGGCACCGCACTTAATAAGAAATAAAATAAAAATAAAATGTCACGCAAAGAAGCACTCTCACAATTTATTAATCAAATACACGGACGCCCAGTAGCCGTAAAGCTTAATAATGGTGTCGATTATCGTGGTAAGTAAAAAGGAAAAAAAGTAAAAACTAGTTTAAACCGGCACTAAACACCAGCAAACGTTTTGTTTTTTTTTTCCCGGCTTAGGTGTACTCGCCTGTCTCGATGGCTATATGAATATTGCACTAGATCAAACTGAGGAATACGTTAATGGACAGCTTAAGAATAAATACGGTGATGCATTTATACGTGGCAATAATGTGCTTTACATTTCAACGCAAAAGCGCAGAGTATAAACAAAAACAATTAAAAACTATTGCTTAGTTTAAGTTTATTTTATAAATAAAGGCGCACACAGCTTACATATACATAAATTAATTATATTAAATTCCGGAATAAGTAAGTGTTACATCAACTCGGATAGTAACGTGTACCATATTCACGCGGTATAGCGCCAAAACGTCGCAATTGCTGCATAGAATAGCCAGCACCCAGTGCATCAATTAGTCGCTCACCGCGATAGCCAAATCTTCGTTCATAGTGAGGACGCCAGGCACGTCCAAAATGAGGATCGAATGGTATTTCACTTTCCTGTGTAAATGGTGAATTGCCCAGAAACAGATGTTCAACATAATCGAGTACAGCTTTTTTCTTTTGAAAATGCTCAATGAATGGGTTGGCTTGTGCTGCAGTGCGTGGATTTTGAGATGGTAAATTCTTAAAATACTGAAAATTATGCAAATCGACATTGGATAGATCGATGATGTCGTGCAAATCGTGTAGCGTAGCATTTGTATACATTAAAAGGCACTAAAAATATTATATGTAAAATTATAATTTAATTTAACAATTTATTTGCACTCACTAGAAATGTTATCGCTACAATTATTTGCTTAAAACAGTTCATCCTTGCATTTATTGAACACCTTACACTTGGTCAATTAAATTAACACTAAAGTCCATGCGAATTTGTTCAACTGCAAGAAGCTATCTGAAATTATTTTTTTCTTTTAATGTTGAGAAACATATCGTAGTAATGTAATCGAAGAATTACTCAATTTGGCGTGTTTGCCCGGCTTGGGCTACTGCAACTCATTGATATGCAAAACAGCGTGTCTCAAAATGCGTTGCAATAGTATAATTTTTTTTTTTTTTCGTCATGATATCGGAGACGCCAAAATTGTACTTAGGAAGCAGTAATTCAAAACAAAATATTTTTTAATCATTGAAAGTCATTTTTTTTCGATAATTTACCATTAATTGACTACTAAAGCAGTTTATGTTATTAAGAGGTGTTAAATATGTGTAAGAATACTTATCAGCGGTATGGAAGACATATTTAAGCAAGTAAATGAAACCAATTTTATAACAATCTATTAATAAGAATTTTTTAAAGGGTGTAGCCAGGTTTTCATGTAAAAAGTGCCCCCAACGATATTGAATATCCTTAAATGAGGTTCGATAGCCCTTGATTTGAGAAATATTTCTGTATACTTAGTTTTCCGATATCGGCGATATTAAGGAAGATATAGCGACAAACATGTTTTTAGTTTTATTTTTTTCTGCTCACTCAGTTGAAAAAAGTTTTTATGAAAAATCTTTTATTTTTTAAAATTCATATGTATCTTTAAAAATTTTTAAAATTTTTCGGTCAAAAATTCTATCAAAATTTTTTTTAAAGATTTTAACTGATGCTTTTACCATGAACCTTTAAAGATACACCTATGAAATTTTTAGGAGATATTCCTTTGTTTGTCTACTTTGACACATAAAATTTTCAAAGTAATCGATTTGGTGGAACATATTTTTAAAAATTAAAAACCAAAAATTAGTCATTTTCCTATGATAGATTTCACATGCTAGCATTGCCAGAGCTCAAAAACAAGTACCATGCACATACGCATATTGCGCCTCACCTCTTTCTCTCTTTATGTTCTCAGCGTTCTTTGACTTTCATATTTTATACCGCGGACACGCGTGGTGTGAACGAAAGGATTCATGAGAATATATGTATTAGAAAAATCTACCTGTTTTCATTCATAGATATTTGTGATATTCGACTCCTTTTATATTTTTTATATGATCGTACCTTATATTTTATTACTTTTCAAAAATTGTTTTTAATTAATTTTTATATTTTTAACATAATAAAATTAAACGTACGATCATTATTTAACCTAATTATGATTCTTTTTTTTTTCCCCCCTCGCGTGTCCGCGGTATAAAATATGAAAGTCAAAGAACGCTGAAAATAATGCACATCACTTTTTTGTCCTTTTTTATCTCTTTCGGACGCACGCATTATGAACTGTAATAATCTTCTGTACAGTTCATCATGAGAAAGGCGAAAAAAAAAAGACAAAACCAACACATGGCATGATACAATTACACCAGGTAATATAAAGCGAATAGTAATTGTATCATGACTGATGGTACTTGTTTTTGCATATTTTATACCACACCCCGGTGTGAAAAAAAGATTCATTGAAATATATGTATTAGAAAAATCTACCTGTTTTTCATTCATAGATATTTGTGATATGCGACTCTATATTTTTATATGATCGTACGCTTATATTTTATTACTTTTCAAAAAATTGTTTTTTAATTAATTTTTATATTTTTAACATAATAAAATGTAAGCGTACGATCATTTATCCTAATATGAATTCTTTTCGTTCACACCTCGCGTAAAATATGAAAATCAAAGAACGCTGAGACATAAGAAAGAGGTGAGAGCGCAATCTGCGTATGTGCATGGTACTTGTTTTGAGCTCTGCAATGCTAGCATGTGAAATCTCATAGGGAAAATGACTAATTTTGGTTTTTAATTTTTAAAAATATGTTCCACCAAATCATTACTTGAAAATTTTATGTGTCAAAGTAGACAAACAAGGAATATCTCTAAAATTTCATAGGTGTATCTTTAAAGGTTCAGGTATAAAGCATCAAGTTAAAATCTTTAAAAAAAAAATAAAAAGATTTTCATAAAAACTTTTTCAACTGGTAAAACTAAAAACATGTTTGTCATATCTTCCATACGCCGATAAAAATAATATGAATATTTACCCTTTAATAATAGGGCCCTTTTTCCAAAACCTGCTACACCCCTTCTAAGAACATTCACTTATATTTAGGCAAATTAATTTTCCTTTTTATTTTAAAGCGAATTATCATTAATATATAAATTTTGCAATATTTATATGTATATAAAAAGTTGCACGTAACAATTGCTTGCATATCGTGCATCGTGTGTTGAGAGTGTGAGCTGTGCCAGGGGAGATTAATAACCATACACATTAATTAGCCCAGGAGAGCAATTGCTTCATATCCGGATCATCTGCAAAAGTATTAAATACTTTGTGAATTCATTATTTCATTGATTTTAAAATTTTATACATACCATCAGGATCTGCGGCCGCAGTTGTTGTTGTAGTAGTTGTTGCTTTTTTCTTTTCTTTAGCCTTCTCCGGCAACTCATCCGCTGGTACTTCTGGTAGCGTTGTAGCCGGTTCGGGTATACCAATAATTTCTTTATCGAAGTTCTCTTGTTCCAGTTCATCAAGTTCACGCTCAAGATCTTCATCATCAAGATCAGCGCCAAAGGCAACTGGATTGGAAATGGCATCGGATATTTCACGTGCAACATCCTGTTGTTCGGCAATATCGTCCATCATATCATGCACCTTGTCGACATCCCTGCATAGAAAAAAAAAAAACTTTAAGTATTAAACTTCATAGAAAAAGACGTTTTGAACTTACATATTTTGATGTGCCGATTTAAGCGCATCTGCCGCATTTTTCATTGTGGTCAAGACGGCAGTATTTGTATTGGCGCTCTCCAACGCCTCACGTTGCATTTCAATGGTTGATAGTGTGCCATCGATTTGTTGTAGTTGCTTTTCAAGTCGCTTCTTCTTTTTTAGTGCTTGTAGTGCCACTGTAACATAATTTAAAAAATAATTAAAACAATTCTACTAAATGAAATAAAATAAAATTTTTCTTTTTTTTTAGTTAACTAATAATAAAAGCGACCAATTGTTTTTTAAACTAAAAGCAACAATGAATACTTTTGTATACGTCAAATTATATGAAATTATGTTTATATTACTTTCTAAGCCATTGTGACCAAGATGCATACAGGTCCAGTTAAATTCCGTAAGCGCATGAGTTTTTGTTTTTGTGTAGCATAAAGAGAAGCGAAGAGATTTAATGGGTTTGTTTACTTTTCTATATAAATTTACAATCATATGAGTTGGTTTCTAGCATGATAACTGCTGGTGACAACAACAACAAATGACATGAACCAAAACATAGAACAATGAGTCATTTTTTTTCCTCAATAGATTTGATACAGCAGCAGACAACAAAGCTCTGCTGCTATGCATCACACTTAGCTCGAACGTAAAGGATTTCTTTTATTACACATAATCCGTATATTTACCTCTTTTATTTTTTGATGCATTTTTTCTGGCCGTATTCAGTTCTTCTTCTATTTTGGACTCTAAAAACTCTTGTTTTTTAATTAACATATTTTCCGTCTCTCGCAGTTTTTGTATAGCCTCGCCCGTAGTCGGTGCTACCTCCTTTTTCCCACCAAACATTTTTCCGAAAAAAACTCATATTGCTTGTATCACTTTTATTTGTATTATTTACTAATTAAATATAGATTTTAACGCGTTTTTCTTAATTGCGTTTTTTATTAATCGAAATTTTCACTCTACAGTTTGTCTGGCTGTTTTCGATTTAGATGTGGTGGTGCGTCATACATACAAATGTCAAAATCAACGCTGCTGTCAACAGAACAGCTGACTGTGTTGAAAAAGAAGAAGAAGCACACCAAACTCTGGCGTCTTAGTTTAGTTTATTATTTATAAATAAAAAAGTTAACTAAATGGCAAATCGCACGGTAAAGGAAGCAAAAAACGTGCACGGCACTAATCCACAGTATCTCATTGAAAAAATTATACGCTCACGCATCTACGATTCGAAATACTGGAAAGAGCAATGTTTTGCACTAACCGCCGAACTTTTGGTCGATAAGGCTATGGAGCTGCGTTTTGTCGGTGGCGTCTACGGTGGTAACATTAAACCGACACAGTTTCTTTGTCTCACGCTGAAAATGCTACAAATTCAGCCCGAGAAGGATATCATTGTCGAATTCATAAAAAATGAAGAATTTAAATATGTGCGCGCTTTGGGTGCTTTCTATTTGCGACTCACCGGCAGTGCATCAGATTGTTACAAATATCTGGAACCACTTTATATCGATAATCGCAAACTGCGTAGACAGAATCGAGGTGGTCAGTTTGAAATTGTCTACATGGATGATTTTATTGACGAATTGCTGCGAAGTGATCGCGTTTGTGATATCATATTGCCGCGCATACAGAAACGTGTCATACTGGAGGAGAACAATGAGTTAGAACCAAAGGTTTCTGTGCTAGACGAGGATCTTGATGACGATGTAGCTAGCGATGATGATGCCAAGGATGAGGATGAACCGGAAACTTATAGTAAAGTCAGAGCAAATTCAGTCGACCAGAAAGATAAGAAAAGTTCACGTAGAAATCGTTCACTTTCACGTAGCCGCTCGCGTGAAAGAGAACGAAGAGATGCACGCGGCAGAGACTATTATAAGGAACTGGAGGACTACGATCGACAGAGGAACAGAACACGCGGTAGAGACTATAACGATGAATCAGATCATTATGATCGGCATCGTAATAGAGATAAAGAGCGATATGATCGACGTGAAAGAGATTATGGTAGAGGAGATTTTGATCGTGGATCAGGACGTCGTGGAGATTCACGGAATGATCGCGATAGAGAACGTGATCGGAGGCGTTATTGAAATGATTAATTCATAATAAAGTAGACTATTTTTTAATTAAGGTTTTTCATTTTAAAGTTTTCATATAGAAATCAGTAGTAAGGAAATAACTCGAAACAAGTAAATCAAGATAAATAAATTTATATTTTATATTTGAATTAGCCTGCTATATCTCCAAACAGTGCAAATTGCCTTTTGAAACAGTCTGTACACAAAAATATGTGCTACAAAGAAATCAGCTGTCTTAAAACAAATCTGCAGTCACACAAACTAATTTGTGTTGACTACAACGCCGCGGCGGCTTTATTCAAAAAGTATTATATTTTTGTTTTATTTTATCACGATACAATAATGGCAATGTACAAGGAACTTTACAAAAAAGGAATTGACCGTGTCGAGCAGCAACAAATACGACAGCAAGAACTACTTGCTACACAAAAAAAGCAACGCGAAAAATTACAAGATGACAACAGGCAACTGTCGCAAATACTTAAGAAAATAGCATCTGAAAAAAATTGCAGTAAAAAGAATTCTGGACACTGGTACAAAGCTCGAACGCTACAACAAAGAATTGGCTTTAAAGTATCGTTACAATTTTCTGAATGGCTGCGGCAACCGCCAGAGAATATATGCGATTGGCTACTAGTGCCCTGTCCTCGTGGTCAACGCTGCATGGTAGTCGCCAACAATGGACGAACGGACGTGTACAGCAAAGCGGGGCGTCGTTATATGAAGTTTCGCTCACAGCTGCCTGGCGATGGAGTTGATAGCCGATCGCTTACAATGCTAGACTGCATACACTCAAAAACGGAAGACTGTTTCTATGTACTAGATGCGCTATACTACAATAATCAAGATTTAATTGAATGTGAAGCTCAGTTTCGTTTTTTCTGGTTACGCTCCAAATTCGATGAACACGAAGATTTATTAGAACGCACTGGGCGTAATGAGAAATCATTCCACCTTTTGCAAACGTACGACTTTGAAAACGCTACACGTATTGCAATGGCACTACAAACATATCCACAATGGAGTGATAATAAACCGGAACTTGACGGATTGCTTTTCTATCATAAGGAGGCAAGTTATACATGTGGCACGACACCTTTAGTTTGCTGGTTATTTCCATTTATGGTTCCTGACCTGTTGGGATTAAATATAAGTGATAGCTATGAAACACCAGACGATTATAAATACGGATGTGCTCAGGAGTACATGGACATCTTTGATCAACGTATAGCACTCAAAAATCAACAACGATGGAAACAAAATGTAAATTTAGAAGCAATGGATTATTCGCAATCAAAAGCTGATGATGACAACGAGGATAATGAAACTTTAAAGACGCTACTTGACGCAGAACGTCGTTTGGAACTAGGTGAGATCGACGAATGTTACGAAGAATTGCAAAGCAACTAGGCATCATTTTAAGAAAACTATTAAAAACTTTGTGTGTTTATAGAATATTTAATTTAAATGTATTTATTTTAATAAATATTAATTATTTTAAATGTATTTTTGTAAAATTAAAGTGAGTATTTTTAGACATACTCCTTGGATACATGGGCACTCATGTAGTAGCCCATGAAATTAACTTTTGCATCTCTGGATCTGGAAAAAATAAAAGAAAACGTGCTTGTCTTACCATAGATTTAATTAAAAATTTAAAAAATATACACATACCATCGGTGTCAGCAGTAGCAGATGTCTCTTCTGCCAGATTAGGGAGCTCATCGAGTGCATCTTCAGGCAGCATTATATTCGGCTTAGGTATAGTAATGAATTTCTTGTCATAGTTCTTCTCTTCCAATTCATCAAGTTCACGCAAAAGATCTTCATACTCAAGATCAGCACCGAGAATGATTGGATTTGAAATGACATCTGAAATCTCGCGCGCCAAATATTGTTGTTCTGTTATGTCATCCATTATATTATTCAACTTATCCAAATCACTTAAAAAAAAAAAAATATTTAAAAAAAATCAAAACAAAAAAAATAAGTTTTATACTTACATATTTTGCTGTGCCGACTTTAGCACATCCGATGCGTTTTTCATGGTGTTCAAGACAGTCGTATTCGTTATGGTGCTCTCCAAAGTCTCACGTTGCAATTCAATGGTGGACAATGCACCATCGATGTCTTGCAATTCCTTTTCTAAACGTTTTTTACGTTTAAGCGCTTGCAGTGCCACTTTAAGTTTAAAATACATAAAATGATTTTTAAATCGCATAAAAAATTAACTCAGACTTACCTCTTCTATTTTTCGTTGCATTTTTTCTGGTTGTATCCAGTTCTTCCTCAATTTTGGACTCTAAAAATTCTTGCTTTTTAATTAACATATTTTCTGTCTCTCGTAGTTTTTGTATAGCCTCGCCCGTAGTCGTAGCCACATTTTTCTCCTTTTTTCTACAAAATAGTTTTTTAATAACTTTGCTGGTTGTTGGAACATTTGCTTTTCCTTTTTTGCCAGTAATTATTTTTTTCAAAAAAAAGACATTTTTTCTTTTTGGTTTTGGCACGAACTTTAGATGCTTCTGCTATAAAATTATAAATAATAAATAAGGACGCGGTTTGAATTTTAAAAGCCTTCTGTTTTATTTGTGCTAATGAGCATCCTTTTATTTAACTTCTAAACCCGAAAACTTATCTTTTAATCTTTAAACTACCTGTCTTTGCTAATACCTAAAATTAAAATGTTTATCACCTTTATTATCGCACTACCCTCTTTTATACAGACAGTAGGGTGGGCGGGCTTACAGACAGACAGACATATCATATCTACTCTTCTTTTAATACTGATAAGCAATATATATAAGGCAATTTGTATTCTTTAATGTTTAAGAACAAGTAAATTTATAGTTTGAATTAAGAAAAAACCCGCTAAAATAGAGGACAAATAAGTTCGAAAGAGAGAATAACGCTTTATAGTGTTTTCTTGCTCATTTGTACTGTTCGCGGTTCAGTTCACCCTGTGCATTAAACGCCCTGTGGCTGGTGCTCTTGGCTGCTGACTTCACGCAACAACTGTTATTTTTATTTATATATAACTTAACAATTATTTTATTTAATTAGTGTGCATTCGAAATCGCAGTTAAAATTGACCGTAATTTATTGGTGCGTACGTTGGGCATTTGGCGCTAATTTGTTAGCGTCGCTTTGCTTTGGTTCGAGTCGGGTCGGGGTCGGGGTCAATTGCGCTGAGTGAGCGTAGTGTTGCGAGTGAGTAATGGCAGAATCGATAGTGCAAGATTGGCTGTCTGACTATGAACGCGTACGAGGTCAAGCCGATTCCTCGTCTTCATTTACGGTGGAACATGAAATGGATCCGGAGATAGTGGAGGCCATTCATACGATCTTCAACGAGCGACCGCGAAATGAAAAGTTAGTACACGACATTTGTGAACAATTGTTAGAATTCTATCGAGCGTCAGAAGAATCGTTACGCAAATTTCCATTACAATTTATACCTGTTCTAATCTATACGTACCTGCATGCGGTTGCGGCGGGCGATAAAAAGGCCGCACGTGGCGTCGAGACACTCCTTATATGCATTTACAATGGAGAAGTGTCCAATCAGGATGGTGGTCAACGCGTTGTTTCATTCCGTATGCCAATACTGGCTCAAACGTCCGTCTATCACGAAGAGAAAAATCTGCCAATGACCGATCTTCGTCGTTGGGAGGAAAACTGTAATCGTGAAGTTAAATGGGGACCGCATATGCGAATTGAGGCTATAACAGCACAGAATCGTATGCGCGTTATGACTGCTTTATTATTTTGTTACAATCAAACAGTGAATTTAACACAAAAGTCATCACTAATACATCTGTGCCGTGTTGCATCACAATTGGTAAATCAGGGCTTCTCCAGTAAGGTGGGACATGCGCATAGGATTTCATATGGGTAAATATTCTGATATATGATATGAAGAAATTTATAAATCAATCTTTTTTTGTTATTGCAGTTCTGATCCCACGACCGGTGCTACATTTCCAAAACCATCTTCACCACGAATTCCACTTTCTTCCGCTTTTCTTGTTGAGCTGGTACATGCAATATATTATGCCATGTTTAACGGCTTTGGTACTGTAGCTATACAGACGCTAGAAGATATGCATAATCGGGCATGTTACGAAATGTTCCCGGAATTGATATTGGCAACAAGTGCTGTACGCAATTCCTTGCATGCAAATCCATCAGGGCAACCAAGTGACGGGCCAATGGGACTTAGCGTGGCGTTAACACCTGCCACAAATACAGTGACTACATCCGTGTCAAAATCAATGATAACTAATGCTTCATTCCGTACGAAAAAGCTGCCCGATGATATTCCCATACAAGTGCAGGATCTAACAATGCCACAGGCACCACAAGCACTAGCCAGTGTTACTGAGGAAAACGAGCCAGCGGCAAAAGAAACACAAGCAACACGTAACTCTATAATGCGGCCCAGTATGGAAGGTATAAAGGCACAGGCACACAAGGCGCTCATTGCTGGCTTCAAAAAATCAAAGGACAAGGACAAAGTAGAAAAGTCCGCTGAGCCACCGAAACCACCGCAACGTAAATTTGACAAGCATACACAACGTAACTCATTGCTACAATTACAAGTCGATGGTGTCTCTGAATACGAGAAGAGTCCACCAGCGGTGCCGCCGGTATCGACAACGAACGCAAAGATCAAAACGCCATATGAAATTGTGGAATCTAATGCAGAAATTTTGCCAATGCAAACGCTGCTGCTCAACGAGAACTCAAGCAATAGTTTTAGCGTTGACATGGACAACAGTATCGATGCAAATGATGGTATAGGCGGAAGCATTCCAGCGACGGCGATTAGCAATACTACAACAAGCAGTGATTTATTAACTAAAAGCTTTGATTCTAGTATTGAACTAACACCCATGGGTACAACCGCAACTAATGGTGGAAAGCTGTCCGAACATGCACTAGAATAGTGTAACATACGTAGTTCTACTACAGCAAAATCGCCAAATTAAACTCTGTATGCACCAGTTGTTGAGTTTTGACGTTTTTTCTAACCAAAACCAAGTGGTGTGGGTATTATGAATGAAAATCGAGAAAATCGTCTTCAAACAACAAACAAACAAAGACAAAAAGAAAATTAACTTTTATTCGTTGTAATTTTTAAATTTTACTATTTTATTATTGTTATTAGGTGTATGAGAATTTGTTGGCTTAGTTGATTGATTAATTAATTTACTTAGGCAAGTACATTAACCGATATTAACAGTGAATTATCGCTAAATTTACGACATTAACATTTTCAAACGAGCAATTGAGCCGAAAGATGCTTTGGGACAAAACATCTTTAAATGCATTGTATTTTTATTTTTTTCGGATATGCTGCACCAATTAAATCAAGCTCACTTTATGTATGGAACAAATCCACATACATATATAAAATATATATAAAAATATACATATGTAAACTAACAAAATGTATTTATTAAATGTTGACTAAATAAAAAAATGCAAAGAGAACAATGTTAAATATAAAAAAATTAAATTGTAATTTAAAAAATTAAATACTACTCACGTTTCTTAAATTTACTTTGTAAAAATATACGTGGTACATCGATACCTTCTTTTATATTCTGGGTTCTCCGGTGCACATACGCGTTGCTTATTACATCGAAACCATTGCTACTGAATAGTTCCGCAAGTTCTTGTTCAGCAAAATAATAGCTTCTTGTGCCATCCTGACGCATGTACAGATTTTCAGCTATTTTATTACCCGGTTTAAAGCGTAACTGCGCCATATCGTATAAACCGTAATCCCGAAAGAGCACTACGCCACCGGGTTTTAGAACACGACACAAGTTTTTGATAACTGTTTTAAATTTATCTGGATGTATTGCAGATAGTACAAAATCATGGTACATACATCCAAGCTATCGGCAGCAATATTGTCATGAAGTTGCTGCGTTGTTATGTCACATTGGAATGCCTTAATACGTTGCTCGTCGTACAGTGGATTGGCACGTACAAAGTCTACCGCACGCGGTGAGAAGTCGCAAGCATAGAAATAAAAGTCATTAGATTGCTGTTGATGCTGTTCTTCAATTAAAGGAAATACAAGATTGCCTACACCGCAACCGACTTCAAGTAATTTTCGGCACTGCAACGTATGTTGGGAATCGGTCAGCAGCTCCTGAAACTCTCTTGTTGTCCAGTGTCGATCCTTAAAGAAACGTGTGTCATTGCGTTTGTAGAAAAGGTCCCAATGCTTTTGCGCATCTGCCTCCAATTTACGAGCTTTAAAATCAGGCACTAAGCGTGTGTTTTGCGCCTCCAGACGCTCTTTTTCTTCAGCTGTAAGTGATTTTGCTGCTGTTGTAAATATATCTTCGGGTAATCCCGTAGGACTAATGTTAGCGTCACTGGTTTCCATTACACGTGCGGCTAGTTGGAGGCTGTTGAATGTCAGCTGATTTTGTCTATAATTCAATATATCCAAAGATGACGCTATTGTGTTTAAATTAAATTTTTTGATAGATGGCGCTGCGGAATACTAAGACCTGTTATCGACTACCTTACTTACACTTTTTGTTGTTATAGATGGCGCTGTTGCATACGAACGGTTTTTTTTTTAATGTTCGCATGGCCACCTTACAATAAAACATTTCAGAACCAGTCGCCAGTCCTGGTGCGGTTGAAATTGATCTTCTATTCTGTCACTTCCAATACATTTTTTGCTTTAGTATCTTTCAATATAAAATAATGTCTCTTTATTTAGGCAATTTCTTAATTATAAAATATTGTCTTATTAAAATTACATAAAATTTACATTTAAAACAAGCTTAGCGTATATTCTATAACAAGTAACCAAATAAAAATATTTACTCTGTGAGAAAACGCTGGTCTTTCGAACAAAACGACTAGAAGTACTTCGCGTAAGGTAAAAAAAAACTTTACTTGCAGCAAGATCGAGCGGAGAAGAGGAGCGGACAGATGGAACACTTAAGATATTATTTAAAGATTTCATCTACCCATCTGTATTGGTTCATCAGCCATAGCGACCTCATCGTTTGGAGCTTTTGCGCCCTTCTTTTTGCCCGAATACCAAAGGAACATGACACCACACATAATGTTGACAACAAAAACGAACCAAGCAAGGAACACGCCATAACCGTAACTGTAATCAAATTTAATTTTTATTGTTGTGAGTAATTAAATAATTTCTATATTCATAACATACGTCAGTTCAGCACCGTCCGGATAAGCGTAGAACAAATGCTCTCGTGTATAGTCAACCGATGAGAATAACACTTGTAGCACAACTAGCGCTGTTGAAGCTGCAACCAAATGAATGCCGCCAGCAAGACGTTTAAACATATAACGTGGATTCATGAATGTATAAAAAGAGAAGACGGCGCCTAAGCACATTACAAAGACCGTTATGCATGCAAAGGATGCTTGCGTGCGTATATAGTCTAGAATAATATACCAACCAGCTTACAGTTACAAGAATTGTTTTAAAATATAAGTTAAACGTGATACCGCAGACGTACGTACCCATTAATTCATCATCGAAGCCGGGATCATTGCGCAGTGAGTTGGCGTTGGGAAACATATCAATGTACTTGCAGCGTCCTGAGAAAATATAAGTTCGCATTAGAGGTACCTAATATTTTTTAAACATTTAGTGTGTTACATACGATTGTGAATATAGTCATAGCCATTTGCTTGCTTTCCCTTCCTAGGCGGTTTCGGTGGTACCAACGATAATATAACACGTTGCTCATTCAACACATAAGCGGGAATGCCTACATCACGTGCATACGGATAGAAGAGCTTTGCAACATTATAGTAATCACTCCAATTACTGAATATGGCCATTTGTGCAACTTCCGGCACAACAAAAAACAACGTAGACGAGTTAAAGGACAAACGCATTAGTGCATCACCGAAAGTATGCCGTGAAACAACACCGCCAACGTCAAGTGGATCAATTGAAATGGGTTTAGCCGCAATGGGACTTATTTCGCGTTGTGCGCTCTCCGTTGACATTACTAATTCGTTAAAAGCACTGCGAAATGTTTGAAAATCTGCTTCATCGCCACGTACCCAATGTGCAAACATGCGACGACGTGCCGGTTCTGTAAAATTAACTAACGGCGTATCGACAATCTCTTCAGCATACAAACGTATAAATTCTGTATTGGAAAGATTACGTTTGGCATCGTTTATAAGCGTCGGATTTATGTATGCAATCGATGTGAAATTACGCACTACATTTGCATTAAGTTGTGCATTCGGTTGCACTGTATTGCGGCAATGGCGCCACAGCCCAGAATGCGAGTACATGAAAAAACGTCGGGTTTCGGGTATAAAAATACCTGCCAATTAAAAGATCACAACACAGAAAAAAAGAGGAAAGGATTATAATAAAATTATTTTGCTATAAAAACAAACTTAAACATGTATTACCGCCATTGCCCGATATGATAATCCAATGATCCGTTGCTATGGCCACAATCCACATAATAAGTGATACTACCATAAGCAAACTGCAGCTAAAGAGGACACGCCGCTGAAACATATACGCCTGCATAAGCGGTATACGCGCTTCATCGTGTCCAATTGTCGACGTGGAAACTTCACGCTTCATTTTTAAATTTTTTTGTTTTCTTTTTTATATATCTAAAAATTTGGCTAACTACTGCTACAACTACTTCACGTCTTCTTTATAAATAGCGTACAATAACTGTTGCTGTTGCCGTTGCTGCTCATATGCGCACAATTGTTGCTGTCAGCTTAACGTGCGGAGATCCAATCGTATAAAGGAACTGCTCCCTTGACGATGTTGAAGCCAATGTTGGCAAAATTGTTGTTGATGTGTATCCAGCACGCACACAATTAGCACGTTCCTGCGATGATTTTTTACGCCGGAACAATGAAATAGAAGTAAAGCGAATAAATAAGAATGTGAGTAGAAGCAACTAGTTAATGAAGTCATTCTAGTTTTTGATATTAAATTAAAAATAAAAAATTCTTCATATAATTATGCCGTAAACTCATAGACGCTGTATATGAAATCTACCAACCGACCCACATATATTGTATACATATTACATATGAATATGTTCATTAAAAGGCGGTCCTAAAATGTATAGAAAAAAAATAATTTTGTTGATTTAATACATATATTTTTTTTTTTTATATCGGTGCCACCGGTGTCTTTAAGTTTTCTATGCATTATAGGCATACTATATAGATTTGTTATAAAATCGTATTTTGGGCCACCCCTAATGCATGATGCATGTTCATATGCTGCTCCAAGTTAAAATATATTTTTATATTTGTTTATAGTTATTTAAATGTTTATAACGTTGGCGCTTTCAGCTTTGTCACATCGTCATAATTTAGCAGGTGTTAAAATATTTTTCAAAAATACACAAAATGTTTTTTTAAAACATTTTTTTTCAAGGTAAGATAGTCTTGCAATCTGGAATGGTCTCAGTTCAGTGGCGCTATTTAAATTCGGATATTTTTTTTTATGTTATATGTAGGTATTTATAAATATATAAAACAGATAAAATTAAAAAATTAATCAACTTTGATATATTCTGTTGAAAAGTAAACCAATTATAATAACTGAATTGTTTCATGCGTTAAATACTTTTTATTTGCTATTTATGAATACAGCTTACAAAAAAGCATTTCTAAGTATGTTTCCGTACGTAAATTTTCATGTTAAATTTCCTATGATCTTAGTATAGGGTACAATTTTTTTAAAGAAGTTTCTTAAGATACTTTGAAGTATATATCAGTGAAAGTATTTCGAAATTATGTGTGACTGGTATTTGCACTTTGGTTCCACAGAAATAGAAAATGTTATTCCTTGTTTTTTTTAATTTTTGTGAAATATTTTCAAAGGATAATCCTACAAACTCGATTAATATTCTATTTTTTTTCTCTTTTTCTTCAATTTTGTTTTTATTTGAAAGTCTACTTTTAGGAAACGACCATTTATATGCGTCCAAATTTATTGAAATTTCAAATTGTTTTCAAAACAAATATTTTCTTTTGGAGATTTTCAACATACATTTTTCTTCATACACGAGTTTGTATTTCTGTGATACCAAAATGATAATTTTATATCTTGGTGACTTTGTTTTGTCGAGAAAATCTGCAAAGATTTATAAATAATTTTGTTTTCTTTTCATTTTTCTTTTATTAAAAAAAAAACAAAAAAAATATATTAAGTTTTATGTGCAAAACACAAGAAAACGTGAATACAGATTTTATAGTGTTTTTATTTCAGTGCTATTGTGTTTTGTTTTATTTTTTTTTTTTTTGCTGATTTTTAAAAATACAACATGAAAAGCAAAAGGAATTACTCAAGAAATTGGCTGTTGTTGCAGCTGAGGCAGTTTATTTTTAAAGAAATCTGCACTCCCTCTCACAATCTGTCTGTCGGTCTAGCTGGCTATTCTCCGTCACTTGAGTGCAATCTTTGCGTGAAGTTTTTCTTTTTTTTTTTATGGTGACCCTTATATTTGTATTAAATATTAACTGTACTTTTGATTTTTCTATTTTCCGCGGCCGCACACATTGCTTCTGTCAATTTTTTTTATTTATTTATTTTGTTGGTGGCGGTTTAAATTTTTTTCAAATGTATTTTTAGCTTAAAATTATAAACATACATATATACACATTCCACACGACAAACCCAACAAATAATGATGTGTATGATTTTTGCTGTGTTTTTTTTTTCACAAATTTTTTGTTCATTGTCTTCAACGCGCTAATATTGACACTTTTGACATACACAATTTTTATTTTTTCTTAAAATTTTGAACGTTTTTTGTTTCATTTATTTATTTATTTTTTTTTAGTTGTTTTTAAAATAAGACTTTATTTTGCGCGAGGACTGTATCAAAAAAAAATACATATTTTTATTATAAAGGCATTTGTTACACATTGAAATTTTTGTCTTCTATTTTTTCTATTCTTTTGCAGCTTCAAAAGTCGAGTTTGAATTATGGCAACCTAAATATACAAGCCTATGCATTAACCCTTAGACTAACATACACTTAAGATTTTCAGTGTCAAAACTATTTTATGAGATTCTATTTTAATTTGAATACATGCTAGAACTATAGCTCAATCGAGAATCCGATCAACTTAACCGAGTATCCGACTCAAGTCGATTTGATCATTTTCCTAGCAGTAGACATTAGTTACTCGAATCGTTTTTATTTCGAGTATTCTTTTAAATCGTTTTCGGGTAATTGTGCAGGGCTCTAATATAAACTTATTTCAAAATAATTAAATTTTTATTAAACATAAAATTAAGCAAATTTTTCAACTAATTAACGAAAAATATTAAAGAGAACTATACCCGAGTGCAGCGTGTTTTTCTTATTTTTCACTGATTTTTTAAACAACTCTCGTCATTTTTTAAATAGGTTCAAATATAATACATATGCATGTATATATCATACATATATATGTAGGATCTATTATATATACATAGCACATTCATCATTTCTATTGTTTTGAAAAATATTTAAATTTTTTTTTTTTTTTTTTTTTGTGGTGTTTTTTTTTTTTTGGTTTGTCTCAAATTAAAATTTTTTAGTTTGTGCAGATTTTTTTGAAAAACTAGTTCTAGGTCTCACACACACACACGCACAAAATAGATAAATGTAGCATAGGGCCTTTTCAAAATATTGTACAATATTATATATATTTTTTAATGATGCTTCACAGTATTTCAATAACTGTCACAGCTGACAGCGGCACTAAATTATCAATTTTATTATATAATTAATTAGATGTAAATTTGCAAATACAAAAACATTAAAAATAATACTAATTTAATTTATGATTGTTACCATTAAAAATTTTGAATGGCGTAGTCGAAAAAGTTTTTAATGGATCTAATATTAGCACACAAAGGATTTGATAAGTTGTTGCATTATTTTCAAAAAATTTAACGTCGACGTCGTTTTTATTTTTGTTGTTATTGTTGTTTTGCTGTCGTTTTACAATATTATTATTATTGTAGGTGGTATGGTTTTTTTATTTCTATTAATTTTGAAAAAATAATCTACTTTAATTAGATTTTTTTTTCGTTGCACTTTTGCTGCTCTAAATTTAAAACAAAATTTGCAAACAAAAAAAAAAAAAAAAATTTTATTATTTGTAAAAATTGTAGAGCGCGACGTTCTTACTACAAAATTCTTTAACGATTCGAAAATATATATGATATAAAGAACATATATAATATATGTATATACAATATATCGCAGCAAGAGTGAAAGCTATAAGCAGCAGCAGCAGTACAGGTTGCTGTTTTTATTTTATTGTCGCTTTTCACGATTTTTCAAACGGAATTTCCACACACACACGAAAATCGAAAATAATTTTTGAACAAAACACACGCGCCACTAAAGGCCCCAAACCACTAGTACAACTTGTCAATCGCGAACACCATGTAGTACTGACTAGCTGGCTTCTTTCTGACTAGCTGACCTGCTGACTGCTAAAGCGACAGCAACAGCAACAGCAACTTGAGCAAAACAAAAGAGAAGCGACGCAGTAAGCAAAGCAAGAAGCAATACTATATGTATTATAACCCAATATACTCGTCGTACATACTTCTATAATAGATAAGAAGCATTCTTCAACAGGCTTATTGTGCGCTGCTGCTCGAAACAAAAGAGCATGCAACAAGGCCCTATTCCTACTCAATGCTTGAGTTTTTAAAGAACAGTCAACGTAATAATACTAATATCAATCGTTGTATTGAAATATTAAAATATACTTGAAAGATCGAGTCTACTTTGGTTATGTGTGTTTTACGATTACTCAAAAAATCGATCCAATAAGTCAAGTTTTCGAAAACAATTCAACCTATAAATCAGCCTTCACTTATATAATTGAATGAAAAGTAAAAAGTATTTATACGTTGTATGGACTTCTTTCAAAATTTGTATATCTCTTATCGGTTTGAAATTCGGTCAGTCGGAAACCGATTGTTTAACTTCAACGAGAACGTTAATACTAATGCCAGTGGAAACAAAGCAAACTTTTTTTTCTATATTAAATTTAAAAAATTTAAAAAAAACCATGTTGTATTTTTGTATATTTATTTTTCTTATTTCTTAATATTTTTTTTTCTATTTAAAAAAAAATGTTTTTTTCACAAGTTTTCCAAAAAAAAAAAAACTCATTTTTTTAATTGTTTTAAACATTTTTTGTAGATACATTTAAGCTGTAAGAATTTTATATATTTTTTTTTTCCAACATTTTTAATACACATTGTGACCAAAAAGCAAAATGTTTAGCATTATTTTGTTTTTCTAATATGGCCAATATAAGCAGAACATCTATAGAACATTGAGTAAAATTGAACATACATTTATTTCGGTGTTTGTACCGCAATGCTTTTGTTTTGATTTGTGCATGTCGTATAGCATAAAGCTAATGAGTCTAGTTGGGGAATGATGAGTTTTTGTGTGTGTGTTGCTTTACTCGAGGCGCTCTACAAGTTAATGGCTTATATCATACTATATGAATGAGTAGAGTGTATGGTAAGCTAAACATAAACAATTCATCTCTTTGGCGTTCGTTTTTGATACAAACGTGTATGCGCGTTATATACACATATAACTACATACAATATGTAAAGTGTATTGAATGCTGTTGTTCCTTAGATGCGTCCATGCTGCTTCAATTGCCACCTGAACGAACGCGCACATATGTATATGTATGTTTGTGTAGAACACTGTGTGTTGTGTGTGTGTGTATGACTACGTCATTATTCCATTTTAATTGATCTATAAACTCGATTTTCCGCTAAAAGCAATTTGCACATATGTATATAAAAAAAAAAAAAATCAATCGGATGCGTTGGCTCATTTGCCTACCCGGCATGCTTTATAGCCTCACATTTATGTATATTTATACATACATATATACGTACATTAAAATTTGTATGAATGTGTGTGTGTGTGTATGTGCAACTATTTTTACAATTTTCTAATGCCTTTAACAAAATAGCGGGCACAAAATACAAATTAAATTTTATTTAATGTTGACAAGATGAGCGAACAACAAGTGAGCAGCATCTTTATGAATGTGTATAATCTGGCAGATTATATTAACGCTTCATTAATAAATTTTCGGCTTTTATTTGCAAAGCGTACAAAAAAAAAAAAAAACCGAAATGTGGGAGAATCATGAACACGAGATGCATACAAAAAAAGACGCCCAAGTACGTGACTAAATGTATACAAATTGCCAATGCTGTTGTTGCCCTGCTTCAGATGACGTCGTCATCATCAGCAAAACTGCTAACAAACCACTTGTTGCGTTGTTGATTGATATTTTGTTTCGTATTTTAAACTATTCACTGTTCGTCTTTTTTGGGCGCTATGCGTAGCGCACCCATTTCAAGATTCAACTCGGTTAGAATATCATTCTTTGCGGTACCCTGCATTGTTAGGTTGCCAATAACTTGCTGAACCTCGGGACAATCAATGCAGGCATTGCGTATGGCCAAAATGCTCCATTCTTTCATTACTAAAATAAATAGAAAATAATAATTTTGATTTTATTTTTTTTATATTTTGTATAATACTTACAAGGGTTACGCGCATCCATAGTAGTACACTCTAGCAATGTGGGAATGAGTTGTGTATCCAAACTGTATTGTTTATTAGTTGGATTTTTATAAAGTAAATTAGCAGTGCAGCGTACTAATAAAGTTTTCAATTGAAATGATACATCATTTTCATAGTCTGCGTCTATATTCGATGCAAGTGCAACCTCTTCTAATTTTGTCATTGGTTGCGGCAAACCAGCTCCGTTTGGCTTTTTGGCAGCTTCCACTAAGCTACGCAATAAGCTACTTACATTCAAAAAAAGTGCATGATCGTTCGAAAAGACATGCGCATAATTATCACTGCCACTGGCTAAAGCCATGATACGCAACAATGTGTGTACTTCACGCGGATGCAGTTGATTATTTAACTGTGTGCGTAGCACACAATCAGATTTCATTTTAAACTCCTTGGACAATTGTTGCAAGATTGTTGCATTAATTTGACCATTTGGACTATCATTGACTATATAATTAGCTAAATACTCAAGCAATGCAATACGCTCTTCCACATTAAGTTTGCTATAGCAGAGCAATGTTGTACGCGCGTTGTGCACCAAAAAGTATTCAAAAAAGAAATGCAAATATTCAAATTCATGCGTGCATTGCTCTGTTAGAACAGTTTGCCACACCGCAATGCAAGTTTGTATTGCAATTTGATCGGTAATTATATTCTTATCGCCCTGATGTATATTGTACATAATCATAAGTAGTATGTCTTGCGATTTATCAAGCGGCGGAATGCTGGCATGTTTTGCAATTTGTGCACCATGTTGAGTCCATACTAAACGCTGCGTAGCGCTGTTGCCAACAATGCTGTTGGCCAACATTTGTAATGCCATAAGATGTAACGCGGTATGTGTTTGTTTGATAATTGGCTCGAATAGTATTTGCTGCAGAAAATTATTGAGTGCCTGATGTTTCGCAATCATTTCTTGGTGGTGTGGGCCACGTGCACAAAGATTTCTTAGTGTCCTTAAACTGGCATGAATTTCATCAGCGTTTTGCTCAATGGATGCCGCCAGAATAGCTTCGATGACGTCATTGACTTCTGTAACCTATGGCACAAGTTTTAATTCATATATTTTTTTGTTTTTTTTTTTTTTTTTTCATTCAATTAAATATTTTGCTATCTCACCTCCTCCATGATGTTTCTTCGTAAATAAAATTTGTTTACATGAACAGCTGTTTTTTAGTACGCGATAACACTAGCGATGGACAGACTATAAACTGTTTTACCGACAGCCACCAACTGTCTTACCTACGGTTGTCAACTGCTTTATCATTGACATACCGAAAACAATCGTTTTTTATGTTATCAACGTTTTAAATGGCCTTGTAACGTTATTTTGAACAATTTCAATTTACGGTACTTATTTCAGTAAATATATCTCTGCGCATCAACCGGATACATTTAGACTAAATTTAAAATTCCATTTTTGTTTGTTCAGAGTATATAATGCTTTGTAAAAGTAAACCATATTAAAAATATTTGTAATATGTATTAGACATCTGCATGAATGCATTCAGAAGGGCAAATGAATGATTCATTCTAAAAGTTGTACATATTTTAACTGCACATATAAAATACAGTGCAAGTGAATGGTACCTAATATTGCCTGTATTGACAGATAGTGTTCTTACTCACTCTGATGTTGACCAGCATATAATGAGTACAATAATTTTGGGTGCAGTTTACTTACTGCACAGAGATAAATTTTTAAATATTTATTAGACGACATGAGCGAAACTTCATGACTGGACCGATTTGAAAAATTCTTTCACCGTTGGCAAGCTACACTAGTCCCGAGTGACATAGGCTATGTTTCATATTACATATATTGAAATGGACCAAGAATTTGGCGTTTTATTAAAACGGGATACCAGGCGAACATAAAATGAAAATCAACACAAAATTAAATTTAAATAAAGATTGTGAAAATTATAAAGGTAGGCAACTACTGAACTCATCTGAACAGTTGTATAATAACACACACACCTGTTCTCATAATTACGCTTGGTGTACAGCGTGTCAAAAGAGGACAAATATAGCATTCATTAAAAAGAGTGCAACATCTTACTGTACTCATTCTTTGTGAGAATAGTAAAAATGTTGTGCTATCTTCTTCTGGCTTAAGAAATATACACAGATAACAATGAGTGCAGTAGTTTTGAGAACACTACACTACTGTACAGATCTGCTGAGCTAGAAATGAATACATTCATGCAGGTCTCTAATATGTAGGTATGTTATATGTCAAATTTTTTTTTTTTTTAAATTGTCCGTTTATTTTATGTATATGTTTAAAAAAAAATATTTATAATATTTAAGCATTTAATAAATTCAAAGATGCAAAACTTGCTTGATAAATAACATGGCTATAAAAAATATAATCAATGTGAAAAAAATTCGTTTGTCTCATTTTTCTTTCGACGCTCTCGCAATTAAATCACAATTTTTTAAAAGAAAAAAAAAAAAAATATTTCACATTTCAAAATAATTAATAAAAGTAATTTCTTTTTTTTTTTTAAATTGGTCACTGACTAAGGCTAAAATAGTTACTTTGTTTTTTAAATAAGTTTGTCAAAAGTCCAATCAAGTGTTTCTAATCTGAATCTGATGAGATATTTGTGCACGAATCGTGCGCGATTCTTTTGATGATTGGATTACCAAGACCATTGGGCAAATAAGGACCACGATAGGTGACAACATTCTTTGGAGTTTCATGTATTTTTACTTCGTAAAGCAGTTCAGGTTTCTTGAATTGTTGACGTATATTATCCCAAATATAGACAGCTAGATTTTCAGTGGTGCTAGGCTGTGTGTAAAAGTTTAAATGATGTGGATTTTTTAAAATATATTTTAAATTTTACTTACAATTTTTTCAAAGTATTCAACATCTTTGTCCAGATTCTTATGATCTAAACGTTTCATAATCACTGTCTCTATTGCTGACTTTAATTCGCTGATATTCATTACCATTCCAGTTCGTAGATCAATGGGTCCACGTACAGTGATTTCAACTGAAGAAGAGACAAAACAAATGTAAAAACAAATTAATCACTGGTAACCACAAGCTTTTTTTTTTAATTGATAAGCTGTATTTAATTACAATACTTAAAAATACAATCATCTAAAATAAAGACAACAGCTTTAGTCGGTTTGTGTAACAAGAAACTTATTTGGTCAATATTTTTATGCGGTTATTACTCAATGAAAAAAAGTTTTCGGTTTTTGATCTTCATTTTCCTAGAGAAAAACAAGATTCCAAGCTACGCTATGTGACGTTAAGCTATGCTGCGCACTAATCATGCGAAAAATTAAAAATTAAACACATAAATAGGCAATCGAGCTTATCTATGTAGTTTTAAAGTGTAACTTTAACATCTTGTATTTGTAAGGCTTCATTGATTTTATGCAAAAATATGTAACAATTTAAAGAATGCGTAATAGAACCTAATATAAAAGTTTTATAGTTGTAACTAAAATCAAGGTAGAAGTCAAAAACGTCTTTACTACCCGAAAGCCTGTTGGATATCTATGAATTAACATTTTGAAGATAAAACCACTAAAAAAATTGGCAAATACAATTGTCATTCGTCTTTCACAAAAAGTACGCTCTACCCTAAAGGAGTTCCCTACCAAAGATAGCGTTCTGGATCCGTCTCTGATCAATATATACGCTTTATTGTGTCAATCATGGGTTTAATTTGTACATAGAGTATACAACAAAAAAACGCGTGGCATACTCCAATAAGATATTTAAGAATATATCGATGCAGTACTGTTCCAATTGGAACTTAAACAATTTTCAAAATATAAGCAAAATACATATTCGAATAAAAACAAAAACATTTTACTGCTTAAATAAATAAATAACTCGCCTTAAAACAAAAATCCGGTTTTTAAATTATACATTTAAGTTCTAAGCGGTCCGTACGTGCAACAGTCTACATACACACGATATTATCGTAAAGAAATTGTTTGAAATCGAGCTCATTAAGAATGCATACGATATACGTTGCCTTCGACTTTAAATTCTGCTTGTTACAAACTTTGTTTAAAATTTAATATACTACAAATAGTTTGCGAAAAAAAAAAAATATATGCGTTTTTGTTTGCTGCGTTCTTCTCATTTATATACACAACATTTAAAATATAAAAGATTATTTGGGTCCGGTCGAATTGATAACAGCAATTATTTGATATATTTGAATATATATATATGTATATGGGTACATTACCCGTATAATTATGTCCGTGTCCATGAAAGTTGTTGCATTTTCCAAAGACTTCCAAATTCTCAGCATCGCTAAGATGTGGACTAAAAAATAAATATTTTCGAATATATTACTTTTAACTATCAACTTAAATCACGGTCAATTGTGAAAGCGTTTCGAAATATTTTAATGAGAAAATATTTCCTAAATAAATAAATAAGCTTTATCTGTGGTACGCTACTACGTACGTACCTATGCAAACGATGGCAAGCGCTGAAGGTCTCCTTCCGCGTTAAAAAAGCAATTGGTTGCTGAGACATTTTTGCTGCGATTCGATTACAATTAAACCAACTTATTAAACGTAAAACGTGTGCGATGCGATAGTAAATATGTTTAATTTAAACCACGTCTTAGCACAGAATGTGATACGAGCTACAGCAACAGTTTGTTTTGTTGTCTTTTATATTTGTTCTCTCCTCACACACATCAATTCAAGTGAACAACACAAAGTTATGGAAGAGCGCAGCGCTTTATGCTCAAATATTATTTATTTGCAGCAGAAAGTAGAAAAAAGAATATTAAATTGCTCTAAATGAAAATATTTGAGAAGTAATAAAGTAAAGTAACTTTTTTTGTTGTTTGCTTTTATCTGCTTTTGTTAATTTTATTGTTTGACGCCGAATACAAAAACAACTATCAAGGGTGCCTAATAAGTGTAAACGCGAGGCTAGATCTATCTAACTCTGTTCCACTTACGAGCCAGATACACGGTCCACGGTCCACACGGTCCGTGGACCGTCGTGGACAACTCGACCTGTACAAGTAATTTTGTGCAGCATAGAATTATAGCAGTTTTATTTTGTTTTGCTTCCAATTCGTAGTAGAAGAAGAAACCGATAGAAACAGCTGTTTATCATGTTTTTATTGGCGGCCACCGCGCGAGATGCACGTTGAAAGTAAATACAAAACGAAAAAGGCAGACAAAAAGCAACGTCGCTGCCTGGCTATAATCGAAAATGATTGTAATATTAAAGGCAGCGAAACTCCGACCATATATGTAGCTGTACTCAATGCAGGACTTAGCAATGGACTCTCTGAGGAGAAGCTTTTGGCGAACGCAACAATTCACGGACAATTGACCTCAATAGTTATGCTGCCCGGTAAGTCGTATTGTTTTCTTCAGGCAGCAACGATTGACGATGCGCAACAAATATACCAAGGCATGCACAACAGCGCACATATTGGACAAAAGGATGCAGTAACTTATCTGAGTTATGTAGCACAGCTACCGGATACAAGCGAAAATATCTGGCTAAAACCGTTGCCGCCAGGCTTGATTGTGCTGGAAGATTTTGTTACGCCTGATGAAGAGATTTCATTGCTAAAAGCTGTTAACTTAGAAAAAACGCAAGCGGACAGTGAACTAAAGCATCGCAAAGTTAAACATTTTGGCTATGAATTTATTTATGGCATCAATAATGTAGACGAAGCAAAGCCATTGACACAGAAAATACCGTCCGAATGTGATGTGCTATGGCAGCGTCTGAAAACAAATGATTTGCAAAATAAACTTGCAACTTTTGATTGGTATGAGCCGGATCAATTAACTGTGAATGAATATCAACCGGGACATGGCATACCAGCGCATGTTGATACACACAGTGCCTTTCTAGATCCTATACTATCGTTATCGCTGGAAGATGATATTGTCATGGATTTTCGCAGAGGAGCTGATCGTGTGCCAGTTGTGCTGCCACGACGCTCATTGCTTATAATGTCTGGCGAAGCACGTTACTACTGGACACATGGTATAACACCGAAAAATTACGATATTGTGCCCACATCTGCGGGTACATTGACAACAAAACAACGACGACAACGTACTTCATTGACATTTCGACGCCTACGTCGAGCTGCATGCAATTGCGCATATCCGACACTTTGTGATTCACATGCCAGTGCAACAACAACGACAACAAGTGATGTAGCTCAAACGCTAGCAAAGGAAGCTGTGGCAATTGAAGAGCAAAATGTGCACAATATTTATGATAAAATAGCAAATCACTTTAGTGAAACACGTCATACACCGTGGCCACAAGTGGTCGATTTTCTTAATAGTTTTGAAACTCATTCCGTGGTCCTCGATGTGGGTTGCGGTAATGGTAAATATCTCAATTGTAATAGCAAAGATCTACTAGCCATTGGCTGTGACCGCTCTAAAGGTTTACTCGACGTATGCAATTCACGTGGCAATAATGTTTTCCGTTGCGATTGCTTACAATTGCCCATACGTGAAGCGTGCATTGATGGTTGCATAAGCATTGCCGTAATACATCATCTTGCAACGCCGGAAAGACGCTTGGCAGCAGTTCGCGAAATGTTACGCATATTACGTCCTGGTGGACGTGCTTTAATCTATGTTTGGGCTAAAGAACAGAAATGCAATAAAACCAAATCCAGCTATCTGTTGCAAAACAAAGCCGTAAATAAGCAACGTACCACAGAACAAGAACAGCGTCAACGCACTGCGCAGCAACTAGAGCAACAGCATTTGGAAGCAAATGTCAAACTACCAATACACACAAATCGTACAGAATTTCAGGCGCAGGACGTATTGGTGCCCTGGAAAACAAAGGATGAACAAAAAACCACATTTTTACGTTACTATCATGTTTTTGAGGCACACGAATTGGAACTTATGATAAAAAGTCTGCCAAATGCTGAACTTGTGCGTAGCTATTATGATCAGGGTAATCACTGTATAATCTTTAGACGAAAACAATAAATAACAACAATGGGTGTACAAATTAATTCGGCCTGTTTTCAAAACTAGCAACGACTTTTTTTTTTAATTGCCTGAGAAATGTTGCATTTTATGCAGCTATGAATAATATTTAAGTTGCTCGGTGCAGTCATTCTCTTATAAAATAAATGCGTTTTTGAGCAGTTCGAGGCACCGAACTAATCTGTTCACCCAAACAATTCAAAAGTACATTTAGAATTTTGACATTTTATTTGATTTTTTATTATATATTTTTTTACATATGAATATAGTACAATAGTCTAACGCATTATAGTAAAATTTTTATTCTTTCGATATTTTGAAACTGAATTAATTAAATAGCTATGCTAAAACTTTTCTATATAATATAGTACAATAAATAATTAGATATGAACATTATCTTAAATTTTTAAATTATTTTATTGTAGCTTGGACCATAAATTGACAATTCCATAATTTGTAAGCTAATGTTCCAGGTTTTTTTTTTTTTCAAATTTTTAGTCTATTCTGGCTTTCGGTTAGAGTGCACACAGATACGTGTATAAATAGAGCGATATTAAAATATCTAAAAAAAAAAAAGATCGTATAGAATATAGTGAAGTTCCTAACAACAAACGTACGTGTACAATAAAAATGTATTAAAATATTTAATAATGGCTTTAGGAAAAATAAAGCTTTTATAGTTTGTGTACAATAACTAGTTATACATATATATATATATATTTTTTTTTTGTAAATAGATGTACATACAATATTAAATGATTTAAAATTTCCTTAAATGTAACAATAATTACCTTAATATACTATATAGTTAATAATATTGAGTACATCTATAACGTTTTAAAACACTTAGAACGTTTATTTTTGTTTAAAAATCTGCTAAGGAGCTTAAAATTATTTAGACAACTAATTTAAAGTGTAGATACATGTATATTTAAAAATACATATTTATATGTGTTGCATTTTGGTCGTAGCTTAACGCTTTCCTCATTTTAAATTGATATGCTTAACTAATTTGATAGGATTGGATAGTATCAATATATATGTATGTATGTAAATATTTGTTTATTTTATCTTTTAGGCATTCTGATCTATTTTAAGTTTAGTAACATTTGAAATCGTTTTGGGTAAATTGTGTTTTTGTATTTGTTTGTTTATTTCTATGACTAGGTTATACCAGAAATTCTTTATATTAAAGCCTGATAGTTCTCTTGTTATACATATATCAATATATACATTTATATAGATATATATAATTTAAAGCTGTAACAATTTAATTAGTAAATATTTATATATAGCACTTTATATATGTTTGTATTTATGTATATACTTCAGTCATTATTGGATATACAAAGCCTTCATGTATATAGTTCCCTTAGTTATTCTCTTTTTCGTTTTTTTTTCTTTTTTTTTTTAAGTAATCCGAAACACTTATGTATTTTTCTTTTTATTGTTTTTTTTTTGAGCAGCTGGCATAATTTAAAATTTTAAAATGAATTTGAGTAATAGAATTTAATAGTTTGTTTTTGTTAGAAACTTAATTTTTGTTTTCTGTTACAATAACTGAGCTGTTATTTTGCCTTTCACACCCACGCGTCGTCGACGTGTTGTTGCCTTGTTGCCTTGTTGTTGCGCATGCCCGTTTTATATAAATGTTTCGGTTGCCATTTGTTACAAGCACTCCGAAAGTGGTGGCTTCTCGGCAGGTGGAGAAGGTCCCGATACAGAGACCATTGGCACGGCGCTTATTTTAGGCTTTATTATTCTTAAACTGAGATTCTTTGGGCTGCCATGTGGCGACGAAGATGCTGTCGATGAGCGTTGATGCACTAGCACACGTGATTTTGTTTCAACGCATGCTGGTATTTGTATAAGTTCCTCAATAGTATCATTTGAATCTTGTGATGTCGCATTGGCAATAACATCCAGCAAAGGTGGCGGCTGCTGTATAGGATATTGTGATTGTGCATCGTCTTCTTTCATATAGGCGGGTGGTGCCTCAATAGAAATGCTACCAACGATTATATTTGACGTTGTAATGGCTGCGGAACGTGTCAGCAAATTAGTGACTACGGTTGGTGATGCTTGTGGTGGTGCTGCATTTGATTTAATAACGGAAAGTGTGAGTATTTCGCTGTTTGGCGCAGCTTCAGTTTCTTCCTCATCAGTGCGCCATTGACGTTTTTCAGCAAAACTTTTCTAAAAAATAAAAAAAAAAATATGAATTTATGTTTGTATACAGAATTAATTTATATATACTTTGCGTCCATTATCGGTGATATTCTCTGCACTCTTTGCCTTGCGACAGAGCACACTCTGCGAACCATGACGCCGTAGAAACTCTATAGAATCAAAGCCTTTGCCCTCCGAAGACACAAATATGGCCGAGTTAATGCGACTGCGCGTACAGCGTTCCGATATCGAAGTGGAGTGTTCCTCTTGCAGCATGTGTATATGCTGTAATTTTAATAAAATATAAAAAAAGAAGGAGAAAAAAGACAAATGAATATATAAGCCTCTGATATTGTATGGAATAAACGTGGCTTACGCGATTATTGCAGTGCAACGATGGATAAGCAATGTTGCCGCCACCACCACATTCACTACTTTCGAACTGCAAGTTTTTTTTTTCAATAATTTTTTTTTTACATCCATTTAATATATTAAAGAAAGTTTTATAGAGATAGATAGAGAGAGATAGAAAAAGACAGAGAGAAAATATACAAAAAAAAAATGTTTAATATTTAAGTCTTCACATCCATTTTATTGAATCACTACATTTCACGCGAGAAGACATAATTCAACCTGCTATGGAACCTAAATATGAATATTGAAAACAAAATAGACACAAACAACAATCCTACCAAAGCAACAAGCACAATCTTTGTACAAGGACTTCGCGTTAGCCGTCATTAATAATGAATTTTTGAGCTAAGAATACTTTATGAATAAAGAAACAAACAAACGAACGAACGAAACGAACGAAGTAGAAGTCAAAGCCAAAGCAAGCTGCTAATGTTTACTGCTGATTTTGCTGTACAGGATATAATAAAGTACAGTTGTGTGCATCTGAAGAAGAAGAATATAATGATAGTCCTGCCGGTCTTTACATTTTATATACTAAACTCATTTGTTGGATACTTTAATGGAACTTACATTTTTCCTTTCTCAATTAACTGATTAGTTTAAATTTTTCTAATATCGATTACAATGAATCGTTATACTAGATAAATGATTTTTATTTCTCTTATTAAATCCGAACGGGTAAGCGGACAGACGGACATTGGTAAATTGATTTGGGTTTTGGATAGTAACAATATATTTAAATGAAATCTTTTACTTCAGACATTTCCAGAATCCTAATGAAATTTAATAGCTCGTTTACACTAGCGTTAGAGTTTGCGTTAACCTATTGCTATCGAAAGCAATGCCTACTATAGACTCATTCTTTTCATAAGAAGCAGCAGGTTAACGGTTGATTCATGTTTAAAAATCATAAATTTTGCATTATTTAATAGAAATTTGTTCCTACATAGTTAATAATGATTTTTATTATTTCTACTTTCGTTCAAATTTTGTGAAAGTGAAATTGAGAACAAGGCTGTATAAATTTCGATATTTTAAGCAAATTTAAAGGCACACACACAACTGTACTTGTGTGTTTTTTGTGACTTTTTATATAATATATTTTGTTTATTTTTGTAATGAGATTTTTTTTTTTTTTTGGTGCGACAGGTGCTCAAGATGTGATATTGCGACTAATGTACTACATACTCAAGTAACGCTCTCCAGTAAAATTAAGCAACAATATTATCATCAGAGGCAAAAGTGGTGCTAGCGTTTTGTGCAAAAAAAAAAAAAAAAGAATGCTTTTTATTTTGAATACGAATTCGAATGCGAACCAAGTGCGAGTTGCATACGGAATTTGTTGTACAACATCTACAAACTAGAAGTAGATGTACTAACTGTGATAATGGTGGTACTTATTTCTATGGTGATTGTAGATTGAATTTAGAAGTAGTGTCCAAAGCAACTTACACTGACTGGTTCGCTGTGATTATTTGTGTGATTAACAATGGATGAGTCGGTATTGATGGTATCACTCGCCACGGTGATACTGTGATATTTATGCAGCGACGAGGATTCACGACTATCACGTGAACCCTCGCGACTGCGCTCGGCACAGGAGTATTGGCGACGGTATTGGCGTCTCCGTCGGAAGGCTGTAGCACCGGCATAGCCTGCACTAAATGTGTTTAAGCCACCGGCAACGGCACCAGAGCCGGGCCCGGTGCCACCAAAGCCTGTTCCGGCGGTGTGACTACCGCCGATTGTTGTATAATCAGCGCAAGCCACCTGTCCAATTGGCAGCGGATTCGCGCGAAAATAACACGGATCATAGCTGAATTGTCGCCGCCGCCACTGCTCATACTGCCGATAGTGGCTAAAGAGACGCCGACGTCGTAATATTAATTGTTTTTTCGCCTCCAAAAGCTCTTGTTCATCCGGCGTATATTCCGTCGAATTTTTTAATATGCTGCGCTGTGTTGCAAATTTTCGTTGTTTGTTGTTTCGTGCATCGTTTTTGTTGCATTTCGATTTTAATTGAAGTTGTTGCTGTTGCTCATTTTTTTGTTGTTCAAATTGTGTTCGATGTTTTGCGCGTTCCATTAAATCATCACAATCATCATCGTCAATATTCTCTGCATCTGGCTGTTCACCGTTTGGCGTTACCAGTTCAGTAGCTTCGGTGACAACGTCAACATTATCTTTTATATTTTGATCTTCGTCCTCATCATCTATGTCATCGTCATGACATGTACTAATGCCGTTGATTATAGACGATTGATTATCGACGCTAACACCACGTAAATAGGTGCTCGATGGTGAGCTAACACCACCACCATGCGCTGGTTGCTAGCTTTCGACATCCGCTTTGTGTAGTAGCGCAAATTGACAGCCACAATCACGTTCCAGTTCACGTCGAGGATACTGAAAGCATCGATCAAACAGTCCACAGCCCTCACAACGAGGCAAACACTGCGAATGCGTAATATGCATTTCAAAGGTAAGCGATATGAGATAGGATACAGAGAGAGAACAGTTACTCTTGGGCACCAGAGGACTCAAACATAGAAAAACAATTAGAGCGAAAGATCTCTAGAGAACTAAGCACAAGGGTTTACAGCATAGTTAAACTATTTTATAAAAAAAAAAAAACGAATCTCGAAAACAAGATTTAATCCAATCAGCAAGTTTTTTTCCACTTAGATTCACATACATATGCACTTCCTGCATCAATCCTTGTAATTGTGTATATCTCTGTGAGAGTGTGTATTTACTTATATGTAAGATATGTACTTAGTGTTTTTAAGTAATCTTTTTAAAATTTTGCGTAGTCTTTAAAAAAAAAAAAAAAAAAATTATCTATTTTCGATATAATTTCGAAAGCTAAAAAAAAAACCATTCGAAATAATAAGTCAAAATCAGAAAATAAAAATCTCTTGAAAAACTTTTTACGTTTGCTTGTTGAAAAGATGGAAAAATTTGTTTTGTGTGGTGTTTGTTTTTCCTACATTTTTCCTTATAAGCAAACAAACGTAACGTGTATTAAATATGGGTCTAACTAAGAAAAACCTAATAAAAATCAAATTTAAACTGTCAATTTAAAAGCGAATTCAAAGCTATCATATTTGTTAAGGCAAAGTGTAGTTTATTTAAGTAGATCAAAGTGCATGGCTAAAATTTCATTCAGTGTTTGCAAAATGTTTATTTTTTATATTATTCACACATTATAATTTACGTTTACTTGCTACCTCCAAACTTATTTTAAAACAAAAACGAGAAACAGTAAAAACTGTTTGAATGGAACCTTTTCTTAGGATCAGGTACATATTCTAAAAACAAATACTTGCTGACGGTCTGTGTGAATAATATAAAAGTTTCGGTTTCACCGAAGTTATTACCGCATATTTTTGTTTGTGTTTACACTCATCACCTCTTACATCATATTAGGGCACTAATAGAATAATACATCATTTAAAAGTATATTAGAAACGTCTATGATCTGATTAAACTCTTTTAGGAAATGTGGGTTGGAGTGAGCCACTTGTATGATTCGAAAATAATCTCTGCAGTTCAATAATTAGAAAGTTCTTCGAGGTAAATGTATGCTGAACTTTGGGCTTTTCTATTTAAAAAGCATAAACATCTTATAGATTTTATTTTAGGTTGATTCTCTATATTAAACCTTTTAAGTGGTTCACTTCAACCAACCATCTCGTACATTTTTGAAATTTTTTGGGTTTAAACTTGTTGTCTCTGTCTGTTATAGCATTTAAAATAAAGACTTTTACGAGAACGGACACATATATCCCATTTAAATTTATAAATTTTCAAGGTGATGAGTATTTAAGCTTCGGCTCAACCGAGGTTAGTATCTTTTATGTTTTACTGTAAGCGTTAGTATTGCTAAAAACAAAAAAATTAAATAAAAAAATATTTTATAGATTACTTATAGTATGTATGTTAAAGAATACCTGCACAAACAAATCGGGATGTAGGTTCTAAAATAAGAAAATATTTTGTATTATTTTGATTTTTTTTCTCTTTTTTTTTTTTTTTTTTTTTGCATGTATTGTATTTTGCAGAAAAAAAGTATTTTCTTTTATAAAACGCCCAATATTCTTGGTAAATATATATTTTAAAAGAAAGAACCCTTTGTGATAGCTAGCTAAATTATTCGCATAATATTTTTTTGCGTTGAATAAAAACGCAATGTAAAAATGTTTTTAAACAATTTCAACCGAAAGTGATGACGAAAAAAACGAAAACGAAATAACGAAAAAAATGTAAAAAACGTAAAAAAATAAATGTATGAGCAAACTTTATGAAAACAATGTGAAAATTTACCTGATGTGAATGTTGCCCATTACAGCCGCCAGCATTGCAGACACCCGTACCGGGTACCTTTAATTGTTCGTGTTTGTAGTCCGGTTGATAGGGTAGCAGCATGCGTATTTTGCCCCAACGATTGAAAAATAGTGCAATAGCGCCAGCCCAAACCATCAGTACAATGAGTACAATGCCAATTTCAACGCCTCGTATCTGAAACAAAAAAAAAAAAAAAAATAGAAAAAGTGTAGGCATGAAGTGTTTTTTTTTTATTTCCTTCTAATAATTGAGTTCTTCAGTGTTTGCCTAACGAGTGAAATTGCATTTTTCTGTTTTTGAATTCTGAACAATTGTTCATACGCACCGTGGGCAATTCACGCGTTGCACCATGTGTTAACGTATTCGTTGCTGTCGAGGTTACATCATCGCCACTGGCATAGATGCTGCCATTAATGTTAATACCATTGCCACCGGAGCGACTGGAAATGCTGCCGTTACCTGCTGTGTAGATGCCCGGTGGAAAATCATTCTGTGTCGTATTTTTTGGCAGATCTGTAAAGATTTTTGTTAAACGTAATAAAAGTCAAAAGATTTGTTGTACAACATAAATAGATTCAAGTGGGTGTTAGCTGCAATTGAAAATCAAATGTTAATGTTTACGCCAACTGTTTGGCTAGTGATAAATTAAAAAAAAAAACTCAACGAAGAGCTTATTTATCCAAAGAAGCTATAATATAAGCAATAAATTGCAATAAATTAAGACTTACTAAAGTGGCACAGAAATCGCTTTATCATAAATTTTACATCGATTTCAACTCATGGTGAGTCACAGAAATCGCTTTCTGTCGAATCGTAATTCGCCTAAAAATGAACACGCGATTCAGTAGGTCTTGCAAGAAATTAAAAATGAAAGAGGCAAGATATACTCCAATATATATTATTGATGTTTATTTGAAAACTGATGCGAAATACATAGCTACATATGTGTACTAATCTTTTCGTTCGTCTGAAACCGAATATCTCGAAAAAAAAAAATATGATGTATGGAACTCTCTCGAGGTCACTAATATTATTTTTTTTCCTTCCCATTTTAAGAGGAAAACCCGTTTTAGTTAATATATATTTTAGAATATTTATGCTCTAAGGCAGCATCCAATTATTTGGCTTAATATTAAATCAAAAAGAGTATTTTTTGATTTAATATTTAATATCTTCATGGTCCAAGTTGATATAAAAGAGATTGTTTTCTTCGATACGTTAAACAATGAATAAAAATAAAATTATAATAGAATACATACCAAGCGTTTTAAAGATAATTTGTCGACTGCGATATTTCTTGCCCAACCAGATTGCGGTCACAGCTATTGAATATTGTGTTGGCGATATGGGAAGACGATCCAATGTAATGGCCTCACTGTTGCCGGCGACATCCTGTACAACCCTGTAACTTAAATTAATTCAATTACCACTCTAGGCCAACAACTAAGAGTGTCGAATACGCACAAATACATACTTTTACATGCCACAATACACATACATACATACATATGCACATAATTATTTATATATACGAATATATGTATTGTATATATTTAAGACATTCAGACAGACAGACATCGAATATTGCGGCGTTTCACATAACATAAAGTATTGCTAGTGTGTGTATAGTATTCATCTTTAAATGAATACATTTCTAGTTAACTAATTTATACTTTAAAGTTTTATTTTTTAAATTTGATGTTGTATGTGTTCAATAAATTTAAAAACAAACCACAATGGAAAACGATAAACATACGCATTGCTCAAAATATTACCAATAGTTCTAACACAAAAAAGTTCACTCACACACACACACTCATATTTCCAAATACATCCGCCAGGACAACACCAATGCGTACAATTTGTGGCTTTTATTGTACATATTTGCCATTACAAACAAGTGCGTATAACCGCTTGCACGCATAAATGCGAGTATCTAGATACATGTGACATATACGTATGTAAGAAAGTAGGTAAGTAAATATATGAAACATCCGTAATATGGGAAGAAACAACTGCCAGTCTGTCATATGATTCATTATTTATACGCGACAAGCTCGTGCATACTTTAATATATATGCGACGCATAAATATTCCCGAATGATTACCCAGGCTGGCTGTCTTAACCAGTTTGCTAGCAGTAAAAAAAAAAATAAAAATAAAATAAACGCACCAAAAACTGGGCGTGAAGAAATAATCAAACATTAATGTAGAACAGTTTAAATAAACAGTGATATATGCACACACACACACCATATGTGCGTCTCGAATTTCACTAAATTTACTTTTACTTTAAAGAAATTTATGTATTAATTTAATGCATGGGTTTTACTTAAATATTTTTTATTAAAAAATATAGAATCTACGATATCTACTTTTACTGGGTTGAAAGGATTTCTGTTTAGCTCCCTTTAGTATAGCATAGACCAGCAGAGAAAGGCACTAGGGTAAGTTGATCCCTAAAAAAACATTTTGTTTAGTACAAAAAAATTTAAACCCGCCACATAGTGTGAACAGTTATTATCAGTTTGTCGGAAAGTTTGTAACGCATTGAAGGAGGCATTATAGATCCCATATAGTATTCTTGATAAGCTTCGATAAGATGAATCTAATCAGCCATGTCCGTCCGTCTGTCTGTTGCGATGCGATTTACTCAGAAAGCTTAAAATAAATTAACCTGAATTTTAAACTCAAGCTTTGTGTGGTTCTAAGTAGTTTGCATGTCAGAAACAAGGTCCATTTTGAGGCACAGTTACCATACAAAATTACCACACATTTTTGAGTTTTTGTATGAAAACTGGGAAGCTGAGATGTCATCCGGACTAAATAAAATTTTAAGACTAGCGGAGATTATCAAACTATTTCATAAACCACGAACAATTGAAGAGTATAAAAGATTCATTTGTACTAAAGTAAGCTTGCTTTTTTTTTTTTGATTTGTTTGTCTTTTATCAAATTTCGCTAATTTAAAATGATCCCATTTCATCTTTTGCCATTTATTATTTTTATTTTTTTATTTATTTGATGACAACGCCATTTGTTGCAATGAAAACAAAAAAATAAGGAGAAATCAAACCATAGAAATAAGATACACACTGAGTAATTATTCCGACAGTAATTGTTATTTATTGTTTTTATTGATAAATTGTCATGTGTCATATTAAGAAATCAACATGCATTCCATATATGAAAGTACATTTAATATTTATTAATATCGAATACATACGAGTATATTCGTTTCGGAACTCAATAAATCAGCTAATTTATATGCTGTATGAGAATGGATTGGTTTTTAAGAACACTCAATGAATGGTTTGTTTTTTTGTTTTGTTTTTTGGTTGTTTGTGTAGTACATATAAACTTTTATGCCCCAAACTCTTTATTAATGAGAATATCGAATGAACTTATAGTGTTGTTCACTAAGCGAATAAGTATTAATCATTCATTACTCACAACGTCGTACGTTGAATTACACGAAACATTAATGAGAGAGAATAGGAATGGAGAACGGAGAATAGAATGGAATGGAATAGAATAAAATATAATGTGTCGCGCGCTTTGTTTCGTCCTGACGCAATGATGACCACGGCAACGCGACGATGTTGTTGATGTTGATGATGATGACGAGGACGTTTACTATGATGGCTTACAATGAGTTAAAAACAAAAACAGCAACAACATTAGACAGAAAGCACAAATAACCAACTAACCGAGTAACTAACGAAAAAATAATAAATAATCGATAGAAAAAAATTAAAAACAAAAACACAATAACAATCTGAAGTACATTTGGTGAAATAATTTGGATAAAGGCGTGAACTTCGTAGGAATTAGATAGTTCAAGAAAAAGATATTGAAACAAGAAAACAACGGAAAATAAATATAATCTATGTTGAAATCAAAGTTTCTTGATGTTGTCATATATGTCTATGTAGCTAATAAGTCTATGATTATCTTATTATTATAATAAAATGAATAGAAGCCAGGCTCTTAAGAAAGAATACCTCATACACGCTGATTTGTTAGACGAAACGTATTATCTTGTCCACAGCTCAGTCGCTCAGTTTAGTAACTATTAACTTTTTTTGACCGAATTCACTTTTATGCTAGCTAATCTACTCGGGTTAGTTAAAGACTAGTGAAAAAGTTCCAAAGTTGACCAACTGTCCCTATTTTTAATGAACACGGCAATATAAAATAGAATAGGAAATAACTTTGGGAACTTTAACCAAGCTAATGTTAGTCAGCTGACTAGTCATGTTTCCATTTAAAGTAAAGTAATTGAAAATTTTTTGTAGATCAAAATCAGTCAGCTAATCGAAGCTGTCGCTACGATAAAATTTTATGTTAATTCTCTTAATATTTGAACACATTAAAAAATCTTGTCCTTGATGCCAATTTTAATACAGTTTGCATTTGCAACAAAGTGTTTAAATATTAATTTAAGCCGACATTTGAAAACCAAAAAAAAAAAAAAAAAAAATAAATGAAACAAGTCAAAGCTAAAAATGGTTATAAGTTGGCCTTTATGTTTGCTGAAATTTTACGTGCCACAATGTCACAAGTCATGCCAAAAAATTTGCGCAGTAAACGTCATTAAATTTAAACAAGTAAAAAATAAAAATGTGAAAACTGAGTCGGATTAAAAAATATATATTTTATGTACACACATAAATGTATTAGGGATGTTCATTGCAAAATTTATTTATAAATTTATGCTCCCAATTTCGAAAATTTCGAAATAACGCAGTGTTATTCTCAATTCCGATTTCAAACAAATTTGACCAAAGTAATTGATTCAATTTCTGAAAATCTCAAAATCGAAAAAGAAATACCTTTTTTAAATTTGAAGAAATGTGAGATATCAGGCAGAATTACTGTTGGTTTACATTTCAAAACGGTTGAATATGGAACCATTATTATTTTATATAAAAAATGATTTAAAAAAAAATTGTTCAATTTTTGATAATTTTTTTTTACGTCTAACAGACTCAAGAATTTTAAGTGCTACCCTCAAAAACACGCTTAAACGGTCATGGACACACTTGGCCTACAATATTCACTTAAAACGACTTAAAAAAAAATTTTTTGATATTTTTTTCAAATATTGCAATAAGAAAAAAAAAAAAAAAAAAACTGAACACGTTTACTATAAGTGTTTAGGGAAACGCTAAAATTGCAGTACGTCACGGTTCTATTGCATGTAGTAACGAAACAATGGAAAGGCCAAAACGTTGGCTTAAATGAAAACACGTTAAATATCTACAACAGAAGTAACAACAACAAATATTAATAACGGAAGTGTTTCATTTTACATAAAAAAAACAAGCAAAAATAATCAAATATGCAAAAACGTCATCAAGGTAATTCGAGGTACAAAAACAAAATACACAAAAAAAAAAAAAAAAAAAGATTTAATAAAAAAAAAAATGGTAACTCTAAAGCACACGCCTACTTCAAAGCCAACCGCAAAACCAAACCGAAAACAAGAATAACAACAACAACAACAATTTAAAAAAGCGTCATGCAAGTGAAAAGAGCTAAATTATTATGATTACAAGTAGATTTCTTATTGCATAGCATGTGTCCTGTGTACTGTGCTGCGCTGTGCTGTGCTGCCGCACTTAAGTTCCCAACTTGTTTACTCGTTGTTTCTTTTTTTTAGGCTTGAGGCTGTTGTTGGCGTCGCCACGCCATCTTTTTTTTTGGATTAAGCGGTGTAAAGACGTTCGAGCGGTTAGGCAAAGTTCAAAGTGGACTACTTCTTACTATTATAATTCTTCGTCTTTTTTCGACCAGTATTTAGCTCATGGTCACGCGCAGACAAATAAAAAATTTCATTGAAGTTAATACGAAAGCGAAATGTAAAGAAAAACAATTTATATAAAATTTAAAAGTAAAACGATACACAACGCACAAGTGTCCTGTCTTCAATTCTTTTTTAACTTTTTTTCATTCTTTTTTATACCCAACACACAGAGTTTTGAAATGGTTCTTTCCATTTTTTCGGTAAGTTTGCTAATAATTTGTAGAAATATGATATTCGCGCCTTGTCACACACACACACAAAAAAACACCCATGACGTGTTGCAAGACATGTCATGCATGAAAAAATGAAACATTTTTATGACAACGACTTGTATAGTGCTGTCAGCGTTATGCCATTGAGCAACGATACAAGTCCTAAATGACTTTTCAGATGGCATGCTTACTAAAATGTTGTACAAGTTAAAAGTAAATATAGCTAACGAGTATTAAAACTTTGGTAACACTGAATCTAACATTATCATGACTTGTATTTTATTTATTTATTTTATAAATTAAAAATTTTATATGACACCATTCAGCGTGCTGTCGAAATCAACACAGAGTAGAACACATACACATAAATAATTCATACAAACAGACAACATAACCAGGGAAGTTCGACTACACATATAAATAAGTTTTGAAAACAGTCGTACGAGTATACTATACGTAAATAGTTAACACTGACATTTAACAATGCATTCTTCTATAAATGAAAACCATATATTGGCTACTTAAGTGAATCGTTTTAGTTATACTTTACACACACACACACATCCTTAACGGAAATTGTTTTTCTGAAATTATTTTGAAAAGTTTTTGACAAATGTCAGAAAGTTATATCACTTACACTTGCTTAGCTACCAATTAAATGTTCCTATGTGTTACCATAAACTTCAGACAAACAAGACTCAAACTAAAGGAATTATTTAATGAAACAATTTAATGAAACCAGGATAGGTACTCTAGTTTGAGTGCTTTTATGGGAACAGTATTTATTATCGTTTATTATTTTTCAAAATATTTTTTATAAAGATTAATATGCGTGTTAGGCAATTTTCCCAAATGGTTGTACCCGATAATTTTTGACTCAAATTTGACTCCTAATTGGAACTCCACTATATTTAGAATCGCATTTTATTAAAGAAAAAGCTGCACAATTTTGCAAGAAAATCGGTCCGGAAAATTAAAATACTGATTTCAGAATAATATTCTCACTTAAATCATGTGTGTGTGTGTGTAGTGCATTTATGCTTCGATTTAACCGAATTTAACAACAATCTTGTCTTTCATATTTGTGATTGCATGTTTGCAGTTTGTGTGTGTGTTTGTTTGTTTGTTTTGTATTAAATTTATAATTTATATGTAGCATTGTTGTCTCTAAATGTTGCACTTGCATTTAGTTCTATCTACAATTATTATTTTTTTTTTTTTGTATTTGTACTGCTTTGCACTTTTGTGTACTATTTTTGTTGTTGTTTGTTGTTTTGCTTACGCTCGCTTAAACTTCGTTTGCCATTGTCTGACTTTGGCCTTTGGTAACCACTTACCTGTCATCCGTTGGTTTATAAGTAACAATATACTTCTCGACAGGATGTGCATTTAGATCGATCATTGTCTGCCAGGAAACTCGTACCGTTGTGGGCGTTAAAAATGTTACTGTTATATTCTCGGGTGTTGCCGGTATTGTGCCTGTGTGTGTGGGTGGGTAATAGTTGTGTGTCGATGTAGTTGTAGATAAAAGAAAAAGAATGAAAAAAATATAAAAACGGATATGTAATGCATTTATATATAAGTTTTTTATAGCATACTTTTATGATATAAATAATTTATCTGTCACACTCCTGCACTCAATTTGTGCACATTGATGTGATTTATTTATTTTTTTTTTTTTCATAAGATAAGAAATATTGCATTAGTACTAAGTACTTTCGTATCTCGTGCCTTAAATCGATTCATCATATTCAATGTTTTACTGAATATATACAAAGTTTTTGCTCAAAAAAATTTTGCGCTTAGACATTTATCATTGGAAGCCTAATTAAAATACAGCAAAAAATATAATTAATATACACAAAGAAAAAAAAAACAAAAAAAGAAATGTGCCACAATAAGAATGTGGCAAACGAGTTAGTCCGACTAAAATATATCCTTTTTAATTGATAAAGTTATGTTGTAAACTACTTAACCAATGGATTCAGAATTTGGAACGCCAGATAGAAAAACATAGCTATTCCGACTTGACTTTTAATGCTGATCATATCTCCGTTTACATATATTAGCCTTAACTTAATGCACCTTTTACAATCGAAGGGTATACATAATAATAATTAAACAAATAAATATATCCTTTGTTAAAAGCGAACAGAAGGAAATTGTCTCATAGATATGTAAGTGATAAGTTCAAAGAAAGAGAAAAATTTTCTAACAAATTTGGTTGAGTATAAATACAGAATACAAAAGAAAAGCTAATTAATTTGTCTAATTAGCAATTATATGTAAGATTGCTTTAAGAACTAATTTCCAAAATTCATGTACATAATTTTATCGCCTTCATTATTAATTTTGTACAAATCTATATATTTATTTATTTGTTTATTTATAGATAGAAAGTATGTATGTATCTAAACATTTACATAAATTTGCTGAAAGTTTATTCAATCAATTTATTTCTAAATGATAGACAATTTGTTTAGTTTGGGTTAGTCAAAAAGTTTAAAACACAAGACAACGTGATTTGTTCGATTAGTGGAACAGATCTATACATGCCAGACTGTTTGTCTGTTTGTGTGGACAAGCAAGCCTGAAAATTTTTGTATTTTAAATATTTCTTCATTAATTATTTTTATAGTTTTTATTTCGTCTTGCTGTGTTTAGCTACATTTTAGTAAAAAAAAAAAGATTTTATTCAAACATTTTATATTTCAAAACAATTATTTAAACATTTTTAGTAAAGGACACATATTGTTCATATAAGTTTAAGAACTTTTGTGCTTTTGATCTAGCTTAGTGGAAAGATGCGAATTTTGGTAGACTTTATACGGAAGAGTTTCAGTTAATTGTATAAACGACAGTTGTACTTAGAACTTGTTACTAGGGGGTTTTGGTGCTGCTGAATGTGAATCCGATATCAAAAATTTAAAAAAGTTAAGCTAAACCAAGGAATTTCAATATCTGAGGTGTTGCCATTTCTCTCTAAAAGTATAGCAGCCTTAAGTATGCCAGATCTGTAGAGCTCTCTCTCTGTCTTTTCGGTTTTTTTTTTTTCTTTTTTTATTTTTCTTAATCAACAAATGCATTAATAGTTTTATACCGCTGAGGTGAATATTTTCTCTTGCAATTACTTAAAATTTTCTCAAAGTTTACATAAAATTAGATTTCTCACTTTTGACCTAAATATAGACACATACTATAGATGCTTAGATTTTTTTCCGGCATTACTTATCAAATCTCTTTTTCTCACTTCACAAAAAAAAATTATATTTAAATAATTTTACGAACAGACAAACTAATTTTCATTGTGTGTGCGGAGAATGCGTTTCCATTAAAACATATTAAAAATTTATGCTTTTCAGTTAAGAAGCTTCATGAAAATTTTCGGCAAACATTTTCTTATTATGTTTTTTTTTTTTTTTTTTTTTTTTGCTACAAGTAGCAACTAAAAGCCAACAGCATTACTTGCACATCTGCCAGTGCAACAATGTAAGTTCAAAAAGTTTTCTAATTTAGCTAACAGAGCAAATAAGCAAAATGTGTTTGGCAGCAATTAACTTTGCCAAGAGTATTTGTTATTCCCTCTGAAAGTAAATTTCATTTTCTTTAAGTGAAAATATGCAAAGTTTTTTTTTTTTATGTTCTGTCAGACAAGCAAACATAAGTCAAATAGAGGAAAAACTAAGCCTCCAAAAAGTTTTTAATTCTTTTGATAAAATTCAGGGAGAAAAAATATAAAATGCGAAAAGATAAATTTATGAATATTTATATATGTAAAAATATGTTTTTGTACAATATTTTTTGTGTTTTTGTCTGTATTCATTAAAATTTAGCTCGACATTTCAAATGTACATACATATGTACTCGACTTTATTTGGCGTGGCTCCGAATTAAAATCTCCCTGAAACTGAACGAAAGTCCAGGGAACCTCATATCTCCCATGTATAGAAGTTGTGGGAGTACAGCGTAGAAAGTGATAATTTAAGAAAAATATGTACCATTTTCGGAAAGCTGGTTGTAAACAATCTGACAGGAATGGGAAAAAAAAAGAAAACCACAGTGCAGCATAATAGGGACTTCAACGAAATTTTACATAATTCGTTTTATGATCCATTCTGGCTTACTTTAAATCTTTCAACAAATTTTCAAGATTTTATAAGAATGTTTTTTTTTTAAATTTGTTTTCCATGAAAACATGATATTTTTGTTTTATTAAGGGTCAAGTTCACATTTATTTTATTTGTTTTTTTTTTTTTTTATTAAACTAAAAGGTTCGACTAACTGCAATTCATTCTAAAATAAATATCGTCACAATAGAATCAAAGAAAATACTTGTATCATTCATTTAGGCACTTAGAATTGTATAAAGCTTACAAATAGATTATTTCTATAGCTAAAGGTTCTTAATAAAATAAATCCACTTACCAGCAAGACAGGCATTGACAAAGAGAACTGCAATGAATACCAACATTCTGTTAGGTTTATTTTTTTGCTACTCCTGCTGCTGCTGTTCCCTATTACAAGCACTTCTTCAGGCTGTTGCTGTTGCTGTTACTGCTGCTGCTGTTGCTCCGGCTCTTTTTACTTCTGTTACTTCCAACGCAACAGTGGCTGCTGTTACGCGTATTGTTGTTGTTATTATTTTGGCGATAAGTTTTGCTAACAAAAGATGTTTTGTTCAAGTTGGTTTTCGTTGTCGTCGTAACTTCTTTGTCATCGGCGTTGTTCTTGTTGTTGCTGTTTTTGTAGTAGTTATTGATGTTATTATTCTTCTTATCTTTTTTTGTTGTTGTTGTTGTTTATTAGTTGCTTTTGTTATCGTTTATTTGCTTTAGTACACAGCGATATTTTTGCAGTTAGGTTTTGCATTGACATTGATTTTCTTTTTTTCGTTCATAATAGTTTAAGAAATAAGCTAACTAAACAAAAAATCAGTCTTTGTTATAGATTTTCTTTTGTTTCATTTTTTTTTTTATAAACTATTTTTTTTTTTTTTTTTTCTTTTTGTTCCCAAAAAAACTTATTAAAGCATTTAAGTTATTTAAAATCGTTAAAGTTAAAGTTAAATTTTCCTTTTAATTCGATAAGAAACGCTTTGCGTTTTTCCTTTTTTTTCTTTATTATTTTCGTTTCCTTTTTAAGTTTGTTTTATTTTTTATATTTTTGTTTAATTGACTTTGAAATAGTCATGAAGTTGTTTCATTATTTTCCTTTTTGTTTTATTTAGTTCGTAAATAAAATTAAAGCTAGTTGTTTTTTTCTGCCCAATTTACTCGTATTCTTTATCAACTTTATGCGTATGTCATTGTTTTAGCATTAATTTTCTTCAATTTTTCCTTTGACCGAAAAAATTTCCGTTGAAATATTTGGTTTACATTTGTATACATTATTATTTTTTTTTTTATGTTTTGTTCTATTTTTATTTTACTTTTTTTCGGTCATTATTTCATACAACTAAAATCAATAAAAAAAAATGTTTGCTGTCTGTTGTCCTTCTAAAATTTTTAGTTGTTGTCGTGCTTTTTTTTTATACATTTTTTTGTTTTTTTATTTTTGGTTTTTTTTATTATATCCAATTGGTGTGCCTTAAAGTTGTTAGGGGGGACGCATTGTCGCCAACATCGCTGAGACACAAATGAAGCAAATGAAAAAAATAAAAAGCACAAAAAAGGAAATTCACCTTGTAGCGTCGTTGATTTGAAGAAATTAATTCAATGAATTTGCGACGGATGTTCTACGTTTCTCTTCGGTTTTGTATGTAGAAGATACAAATATGTATCTGTATCTGTATATTTCGTTGTACGTTTTTTTTTTTTTTATTTGTGTTTGGTTCCTGTAGATTTTTGTCGTTGATGTTGTTGTTCTTGTTCTTGTTACTAAATACAGCTTGCTTTGCGCATTTCATTTAATTTTATTCGCTGCGCATTTTGTAAACAATTTTCACCTAATTGCCAAAACATTTAAAGCGATTTGTGCCTTGTTGCTTCATTGCTGGCAGGCAATGTGTTTGGTTTTTGTTTTTGTGTTTTTCACTGATTTTTCTTGTTTGTTTTTCTTTTTATTTGAGCAATTTTACAGCTATTGGCAATTTTTTTATTGTTTATATTTTTATTTCTTTTTATTTTAAATATTTTATAATTTTTTCTTCTTTTCGTTTTTCTTTGTTGTTTTCTTTTTCTTTTGTGGACGGCTGCCTTGGACCGTTAAAAAAATTAAAGCATATTAAGAAACCTGTACGTCGTAATCACTGCAACAAAATAAAACGAAAAAAGAAATTAGTGAGAGTGTGAAAAAAAATAATAAAAACAAAACGATAATTTAACATTTCATTTTTTTTTTTTTTTTTTTTTATAATTAGCTTATTACAGCGTAAACTAATATTTTAGTGCATACTTTTAGGGCTTTGATTAGTTCACACCATAATGGTGCCAACACTCATACACACATGGCGTATACGTAATACGTATGCTTAATAAATTTAAGTAAAACTTAGACCAAAAAAAAAAAAAAAAAAAAATCGAATACATTGGCCGGAAAAAGCAAGTAGCAAACAGTTCAATTTCAGTTTTATGAGCTACAAAAGTAATCTCAGTCATAATTTTACATCGTAAACCATTGCATGTGTGCGCACGCTTGTGTGTGTGTGTGTGTGTGTGTAGACAAAAATAAAGATATAAAAAGAAATTGAAAATGTCGTTATTAAAATGGCGAAATGCTTTAGTTAAAAGCAGGCATAATAGGTATGACAAAGAAGAGAGATAGTAAACAATAAAGATACAAGCACACAATTTCCAAAAAAAAAAAGAATTCAGCACGGTTATAAAATAAATATTAAAATATTTTTGAAAAATGTCTTTTTAATCTCTGATTTAATGGCGGTTTAATATGTCTTAGCGAAGTATATTAACGATGTAGAATGAGAGAATATATAAAAATGGACAGAATGCTGTACTGCGTAGAATAACAAAAACTCAAAAGTAACACCGCTAAAAATAAATTAAAAGCATAAAATGAAATCGTTATATATCAGCGACTATTGGAGAAACAAATATGTATAAAACTTTGGCAAATAAGAAAAAGTACTGTCAAAAAGTCTATAAAAAAGAGAGACATAACCCAGGATAAAAATAAGGTAAAAACCAACCGAGTTTGGCCTATAGAAAAGATGCTCCAAATTTTTATACTCGCTACACATAGTGTGAACGGGTACTATCAGTTTGTCCATAAAGAATATACATTCTAAATATTGATCTTAAATTTTAAACCTCTTGCAGTTTATATATCACAACCAAGGTGGCAAGCTGACTGTTAGGTATAGTCCCCATACAAAACTATGATACGAATCGGACAATTACAACATAAACTCCCCATACTAATTCACCTTCAATGTTTGTATTATTATACCGATTCTGAGGTTTTGGCTTCTGACATTTAAAATAAGTTATTTTCAAAGTTTGGAAACACAATTTAGATAATTTTGTTGGATTAGGAAAACCACTTAATGTATCTTATGTAAATGCGAAATCTAACATAATTGCTCGAAACTAAAATGTGGGTAATTCGTGATAATTTAGCTTTAAAGTGTTTCCTATTCATTTAAAGCATAAATTTCTAGGAAATATTAAACTTTTAAACAACTAAATATTTATGTATGTTTGAATTATTATTTCTAAATCTACTCATGCTTCTTTTTAAGCATGATTACTGGTAATATTCTCAGTACACATGCGTTTAATATGTTTATATAAGTCATGCAAACAGCAGCAGCAGCGGCGGCGACATTAAGTAGGTGAAAGTTATTATCGTTTCATTCGATTTGGTATTTTGCCGTTGGTAATTATTATGAAAAGCAAACAAACGATCGAATGAATGCATACACACACACATACATGCATATATATATGTATGTCGATATATAACCGCGTAAGTATATACGTATGCTTATAAATATTTATTGCCAAGATATGTGACATTTGTATATAGTACATACTATAACCTTGCTACTGCTCATTTACACATTTTTGCTTTTAGAATTCTTTATTGCATAGTTTACGGCACGAAATGCGTTGTGTTTTGTATAAAGATAAAAAAAAAGTTTTGGAATAAAACGTTAGATAAAATTGTAAATAAAATATTTGACAATATTAGCAGTTAAAATAAACTTTATGAAGGTATTTTGGTTTTGCGTTTAAATTTTAGATTGTACAATAAGAAAAAAATTCAATAAATTAAATTGATTACAAACTGTAATAGTCTTAACTATATAAAAAAATCAAATATAAACGTGTTTTCTTGAAATTGCATCTAGTTATGGAAAATAACTAAAAAGCAATTTACAAATTCTATCAAACAATTTCCTATTTGCTGCAGATTATCAAGCTGAGTAGCATGCTTTTTTTATTTATTTTACCCAAAATCAAAGCCGGAAATTGTTTTTAAATCAACGTTTGTAACTTTTTCGTTTACGTTGAACAAAAAATCCATTCGTTTCCCTCATTTTGTAACCATCTTTAAAACTTTTTAAATTTATGCGTAGGTATGTCAACAGTTTGCTAAAGTAAAGTCACGCAGCGCGAGCAAATGAGATTTTAGGATTAAAAAAAAAAAAAGACCAATGCAAATAATCTATCTTTTTATAGTAAGCAGATTATAAATGTTAAGTCGAATTTTAAAACTTTTTTATATATAAGCAAAAAACATAATACAAAAAGGTAATACAAATTTTTAAAATTTTTTTTTATATATTATTCTAAAGAGTTCTAGAATTCATTGAAAATTCATTGAAATTAAAACTTAACTTAATTTTACTCTTATGTACAATTAATATTTAACTTTAATAATTTATTAAACCAACTATATAAATCAGTAAAGTTTCAAACTGTCGAACTTAATAACAATCAACACTACTCGTAAATATTAAATGTAAGTGTACACTACACACTACAAAGTACTTCAAAATTGAACAAAAAAAACAGAAAAAAAGTTTAAAAAAGGTCAATGAAGAACGTGTATATCGGCCGTAAGGTTTATGTTCGCATTTATGTTGCTTACTAGATACTTTAACGTCAACTTCAGCAGCAACTGAAGCAGTAGAGCACCCACTCAAAAAAGTACTTTCGGCCCACCACCCGATGCAAAGGAAAAGCATACTGCCAGCTGTTGTAGAGTAGTATGTACTCGAGTGGAATTGAGTTAAGTCAACTCGAGTCGAGCCGAATCGAGTCGTTGTATGTATTTGTATACATAGAGTAAATATATTTGTATCTGTATCTATATCTACATTATGGTATATACACAGCGAAAAAATGCTGCTTTTTTTATTACAGAAACAAAACACTAAAAGTGAGCGCCACAAAAAAAAAAAGGAAAACAAAAGAAGAAAATACAAAGTACGTGTGCATAATTTAAATATACATCTATATCGCGTGGCATACATATGCGATATGTACCTAATATTTGTTAGATACATACAATATTTATGTAGCTACATATGCATATACTGAAATGCTAAAAAATGCATCTAGCGAATTCATATTAAAAATTCAAGAATGCACTTTAATTTGTTATAAAATTCAGCCTCAAATATAAAAGAAGAAGAAGGAGCATGTATAAAAACAAAGAACACGTGAAAAAACAAAGATATTTTAGTAGCTTCATAACCAATTCGCTGTTGACATAGGTTCTCAGCACTTGCTACATAAATACATAAACATAAATGTATGTTTACTATGTGTGTGTGTATTTGTAATGTTCTTCTTTGTATGCGTGTGCGCATTTCTTTAGATAAAAATTTTAAAAATAACTCAAAATTTTTCTGTTGCACAAAAGTCACAAAAGCAGCATTACAGAAAATGCTGAACTTTAATAGACGACAACGATTCAGATCCAAACGAAGCAAATGAGCAAATGAGAGAAACAGCACGCACTGCAGGCGATCAAAGACCTACAAGTTTATTTTCTAAAAAAAGAAAAAAAGAACTGATATAAAAATGTTCGAAGTTTTTTTAAAAAAGATACATTTTGAAGAGTTTTGTAAAACAATTTAAATGATTATTGTTGATTAGGGTTTAATTTTAAAGATGCATACAAATAAATATTTGTAATTCTTGATGATTCAAGTTGATATAGTTGTATCCGTCTGTCACTTTGTCAATTGTAAAAGTATTCAACTGAATTACTACTACTTAATAAGGCAATTAAGAAAGAGCTTCTGTTGTGGCTGTGTATTCCAATTTGTTGTCGAAAAATGTTCCAAAATAGTTTACTGTAGAATGTTAATATTATAGTATTTAGAAGAGAATAATAATTCTAGAAAAGCTAAATCTATGAGATTGTATTATAACTTTTCTAGAAAATTGAGATTAAAATTCAAACCTCAAATTTGTAAAAAAAATTTTGTGGCAAAAAAAACTATACTTTTTTATTTCCGATTAAAGAAAAAATTAAAACATCATTGTCAATAAAAAGTCAGTATATGCACTAGGGGTCAGCTAATTCTATGAAAGTCCCTCTACCAAATGTCGCAGGGTCCATAAATGTTGCATTTGATGCAAAAAAAAAATTAAAGATAAATATAAAGTTTTAGTCATATCGGAAAATATTTAAAGGTGGCTAAGAGAACTCGAAAAATTGTAGCTGAAAATTGATTTAAAAGGAAAATTCTATAGTCGCACAGTTTTGAAATCACTAAAAATTAGTTATTTACAGTTCATATAAATCATTATAATCTTATAATTCTCAAACAGTTTAAGCATAAAAATATACTTTCTGCGTGATCGGATGTGACATGAAAAATATGCTTTATGAATGCCTGACTGTATATATATTTTTTTTTAAATGTTTAAAAACTTTTAATTACAGTCCTTTAGCAATGGATTTTGATTTTTTCGTTCAACATTTATTTTTTTGTTTATTTATTTGTGTTTATTTTTTTTATTTAATTAATATAGATGACCTCTTTTCTGCGCTTTTCTATATATTTTCTTTGACTATTTTTAAAGACAATTTTCTCTTGCATTTTACACCAATCACTCAACTGACGTTCTGCTCTGCGTTGTGTGTCTGTGTCTTTATAAAAATATACAATATATACATTTGAATGTTTGTATATGCAGACGAGTATTTAATTATACGATAATATTATTATTTTTTTTTTTTTTTGCATTTAAAACAGTTTAAATTTTTATTTAAACAAAAACTTTGTTTACAGTAAATTTCACATTAATTCATGCGCACGGTTACGCCGCTATGGTTTTTCAAAAATAAAATCTGTCTATAAACAGATTTTTACAGTCATAAGCTAAAAGATTATAGACAATACAAGAAAAGAAAATCTAATTAAAAAAACGGAAAGAAAAAAGAAATAACGAAAAGAAATTGAAATGGCAAAAAAATCCGTGTTTTAAGAGTTAAGCTCTTCCTTTCTGATTTGATTTGCTTTACTTTGTTTTGTTTCATTCTTTCTAATTGGCGGCGCGGTTACTTACCACTTTCTCGCTGTCTCATTTTTGATTGGAATTAAACTTGATTGATTGCGTTTTATTAGATTGCAGCTGAAGTTTTCTTTCTTTTTAATTGTTTTTGTTTTATAGACACTTTACGTTGTTTTTGTTTTTTTATTTGTTTATTTAATTGAATTGTTAAAACAAGTTTGCATATTTATTATGACTAGAATAAAAAAAAAAACATAAATTGATGACTTTCTTGCAATGCAAATACTTACACATTTATAAAACTAACACGTTAATACATATACATGTATATATGTATATACTAAAAAAATATAGAACAGACATATTGTCACACGTATATAAGTATGTACATATGTATTTATTTATACAAACTCAATTGTTGTTGTCATACACTTCATATTCACATTCACGTTTAGTAGTCGTATATCGTTGATTCCCGTTAATATACAATGTACATACGTACAAGTATATATACACATGTATGTATGTATGTATATGTTTTATTTTTTATTTATTTATTTGTGTATGTGTGTTAATGTGCGCGCACTATAAAAGAACAACAGAAACACAGTGAAATAAAACTTTAAAAAATAAATTTATTCTATTGTCGCTGTTTGTTTTCATGTCGCTGCATCGCTAACGAACTACTTACAAATACATATACACATATGCACATGTATATATGCACACACACACGCATACGTATATATGTATCTATTATCTTTACAGTTCAATTTTTATGTTAAGATAAAGCAACGCAAGCGTAAGGAACAATTGCAATCCAAATAATATTTTAATACAAAGGATTACTATGTAAAATATATATATATGTATACTTCTATTATCCTTTTTTTTTTTGGTTTTGCCGTTCTTCGTTGTGTTATGGCCGACGCGTAAACTACTACTGAACTAACAAACAAAAGTAACGGAACGCATTGTGCGAAAGCGGAAGAGCACAATTTTAACGCTCACGAAAGAATAAAAAACCGAATGCATGTGAGATAAATATAAACAGAACAGAACAGAACGAAGCGCTTTGACTTTTGCTCTCACATTTGCACAGTTGTGCAGAAGTGTGGAAAAAAGTAAAAATTTCGAAACATACATTATTTTTAGAGGCCCGAGCTACAGCAAAGGTAGACAGTATGAATTGTTTTTGTCTGCTAGTAGCCCGAGGAAATTATCCTCATTTTTTCTTTGGACAATTCTTTTTATTATAGGACAGCATCAAATGCCTATTTTCTGCATGTCTTTTTTAATTAAAACACCGTGGGTGCTCTTGCGATGCTGCCAACACCATCAAAGTATTCGTGTGTTCAAATGGTTTTAAGTTGTTTTCCGGTTGAGGGGATCAATAACCCTGATTTCCCGGGTGAGTAAGTCAAAACAGCAGCCGAACAAAATTGATATCTTTACACAGCATTTCATATCGCTTGGTCTTAAAAATATTTTTATTTGACTTATACCACTGTGACCTTAAGAGAAATAAAAACTTAAGAGAGAAAAACAATAAAACAAAATTTACTCTTACGTTAATTTTGATATATTGGAACAATTTAATATTGAAAGGAATGCAGCGGCTTCAAAATGAATTAATTTAAATACAAATCATTAAGGTAACTTGCCGGAAAAGCTTTTAAGGGATTATGAAGAAACTTATGGTTGTTGTTTTCTGGCTTTCACGATTTTCGAAGAAATTATTAGTAGCATACTCATAGGCGTAGGTACATTGTATGTACATTTGTGTGTAGCATTTAAGCAACGTTGACAGGCTAAAAGGTTTGGGATTAAAACAGCTGTAAAGCTTTGAATTATGCGCACTCAAACAGACAGACAGACAACATACGGACAGAACACTTGTTTGCTTGTTTAGCTTTGTAATTTATTGTATAAAGCACGTTTTAACATGATACTAGTTGGAAAGGAAATGCTTTTTTGTTGCCAAAGCAATATCGTAAACGTTTTTTTTTTTTTTTTTTTTTTTTTTTTTTTTGTTAGATCAATGTTTGGCTATAAAATTATTTGACAAGTTGTACGGATATACTTTTTGTGAATTTATTTTTAACAATGGAAAATAGTGCTGGAAACGTTATTATACGACCGCGTCATATTTATGGCTTACGTACCGATGTTATTGGTAATATTCATTTTAATCTTAGTCAAGAGGTAATCTATCCAGTAGAGGGTGTACTGGCTTTTCATGACTATGTAACAAATAAACAGCGTTTTCTACGCTTTCCCGAGGATACATCACCCGAAATAATTACCATAAGTCCACATCGCAAGCTTTTAGCGGTTTATGAGCGAAATGTAAAGAAGTGAGTGTAGTATGCAAGAAAGTAATCTTAAACTATTTAAAAACATTTTTTAATTTTTAAACGCCACAGAGGACGCTCGATTTCAATCTATGAGTTGTCAACGCTCAAAAAAAGACGCAGTCTAGAGCTGTCCGCTAATTACAAGAATGCCGATATCAATCAATTGATATTTACGTATGACTCCCGGGGCATTGTGGTTATAACAAAGCCACCAGATGAGATGGTCTTTTTGCTGTTCATGGACAAAACAAGTACCATTTTCGAGGGACGCGCCACCACACTGGGCTCACATGGTGGCTCGGAGTGCATTGCCTGCAACCCGTCGGATAGCGGTTTCATTGCTGTCGGCGGTCGTAGTACACTGCTTTTGATGAGCAAATCAGAACGTGGCTTTACTATAAACAACAACGTTAAATGTAATTTCCACATAACATCGATGGCATTCATATCGATGGATATGCTAATGGTGGGCACAAATGATGATCAATTGATATTGGTTGAAAATGGTGATATTAAGTTGCGTCAGAAAGCCAGTGATGCGGATACTTTAGATCTGATTATTGATCAAGAACAATTTGATGTGGATGCACTGAGTAATCGCGCAGCATTGAAGACTGCATTAAAGCTCAATGACAGTCGTGTGCTTTGTATGACAGCATTCTCGCGTGGTTTCGCTTATGTCATATTTAATCGTGTCTTTGTTTTCGAACGTATTTCAAAGTTTAAATTTGAACGGAAAACCATACTGACGGTACCCATAACTATTTATGCCGAAAATAGTTATCAGATAACGAATATGGCCATCGATCATAAACAGGAAACGGTCATTGTTACGACAAAGCATTCACAAATTTATGTTGGCATACTGATTGTACCAGAAACCTTAAATACAAAGCATCTCAATTTTGAACCGTTAGGCGTAATGATACACTCTGGCGATATTATCAGCATGTCACTCTGCACTTGGAAACCGATTATCATGACAGCTTGTAAGTACAATATTTTAATTTTAATTTTTTTTTTTTAATACCTAAAAATCTTTTGAATATATTTAATCTTGAAAACGCAGCACGAGATCAAACCATAAGAATTTGGAATTATGAAACTGATAAAGTTGAGCTAGTGCGTAAATTTCAAGTTGATGTGAATATAGTCGAGCTTAATTCAACCGGTTTAATGGCAGCCATTGGATTTTCAGATCAGCTACGAATAACGCAAATTTTTATGAACGATTTGAATGTAGGTTTGTGTGGAAAAGTATTCTAAAAAAAAAAATTTATCTATTTATTTGCAACAGATTGTCAAAACGTATAACTTTCCGCATTGTAAATCGGTGCGCTACTCAAATATGGGTCACCTCATGGCAGCTGCCTTTGACAATAATATCGCTATAACATCCACCTATAATCTAGAGATTGTCATGAATCTAAAAGCACATAATGGCACAGTGCTTGCGGTCTGTTGGACCAAAACGGATAAATATCTCATCTCTGGTGGTGCGGAGGGTGCTATATATCAGTGGGATGTTGAGACAGGCGCACGCATACAAGAAATTGTGCAGAAAGGTACCGAGTATATTTCAGTAGCTGTGACATCCAGTGATCCATTAACCATCTATGCTGCTACACAATTTGGTATATTGCGTGAATTTCAGAACTCGGAAATAGTACGTGAAATTGTAGTACCTTCAAAGACGAAGGGCCGTCTGACAGATGTCTGCTTGGCACGTTCAGATATGATTATGTTTGTTGCCGACATTGAAGGCAATTTATGTAACATACAACTACCATTTCTAGACGCCGGTGGCGGTATGTGCACCAATTTCCGTTTTTTCGTTGGTCAGGTTAATAAATTACGCTTTACCATGGATGACAGCATGTTAATATCGATAAGCAATTCAGGTACTTTGGCCATTTGGTCGCTAGATAATATTGATGGTAAAGTGGCACCACTTGATGCAGATCTACTTAAGAGCCAGGAGGTGCTGATACCACGAAACCAGTTGCAGGATAAGAACGAACAAATTGCTAATTTGGAATTGCGCATAAAACAACAAGCGGAAGAATTTCAATATCAACTAAATCAAAAAGAAGTTAACGATGAACAACAACTCACCGAGGTACACCGCAGTTATACGCAAACGGTGGCGCAGCTTGAAGCAAAGATTAACGAGCTCGAGTCAGGTTATGCAATTGAAAGGAATCAGGTTGCATATCAGATAAACGATCTTAAAGAAGAGAATCGCAAGCAAATGGATACTTTGTCGAATCAGTATTCGGAGCGCATGCTCATTGAGTATCAGAAGTATGCAAATTTACGCGAAAACATGCTTCAGCTGCGAGAGAGCTACGAGTCGAAGCTGAAAAACTCATCGGGCACGCTGCAGCAGACAGTCGAAGCACTCGAAAATGATTATAAGAAGCAACTTGAGGAACTTAAAAATATGATACGCGATTTAATGAAGGAAATGCAACACAAAAAGACTGAATTCGTTGAATATTGTCGTGAAGTTGAGGAAGAAAACGACCACAATATGGTCGATATACAAACAAAATATGAGGACAAACTGACCGAGGAACGCAATGAGACACAAGTATGGCGTGATAAGGCCGGTGTACTACAGAAGAAGTACGAGAGCCTCAACAGAGAAAGTGAAAGTCTTCTAAAGGAGGTTGAAACGCTGAAAGAAGAACACAATAAGTCTGAGCAAAATATTGAACGTTTAAACAATAACATTTTAGAGTTGCAGAAGGATATAGCTAATCGCGATGAGACCATAGCTATAAAAGATAAACGCATACAGGAATTGCAGCACAAAAATCAAGAACTTGAGAAAAACAGGCAAGCGTTGACGCAAAAAGTTGCTGAGCTGAAAGCGCAGATTGAGCCGAGAGAACTACAAATCAACGAAAAACGTAAGCATATACTTGAAATGGAAGGCGAGCTTGGGGGTCTCAACCAGAGCAATATACAGCTGGAGCTGCAGTTAAAGGATATGCGTGACAAGTACCAAAGCAATGTTGTCGAACTAAATGCGGAAAGACATCGCGGTCGTGCAGCACGCGAGTATATACAGCAAATTTGCACGGATATTTACCATGCTGTGGGAAAGATAAATGCACCAGACGGTTTGAAGAATGCTGTTAAGGATCTATTTCAAAAATATGCCAGCGGTGATGAAATTAAAAGTTTGGTTTCGCTTGATGCGCAGGTGCACGACGAATTCCAACGGCAGCGCCATCACATTGAAGGTGTGCTGGAAACGTACAAGAAAAAAGCAGAAGATAAAACTGTTCAGAAGAATTATGACAAACTTTTTAAGGAAAATATGGTAATTTTGGAAGAAATCGAAAAGCTGCGCATGGAGAACAAAGGTTTACAAGCGCGCGTTAGGGATGACATCAAAAAAACTGATTTGTTTAGGAGAAAAAAAATAGGCACTCTGTACATTTTATTTTGGAATTAACATTTCTGAAACTGCAAACGTAATAAATTATAAAAAAAAAACTATTACTTTTGTGGTAAAAATATATTTTGTAATTTTCTAATGGCTACATACCTGAGTCGTCCAAAAACTTTCATGAGGAACTTAACGACAAAGCTTTTAAAAAAATTATTTCACCATACTCCAGAGGCATTCACTGGCATTCAGTACACCAAAAATAGTGTTGAACAATGTTTCACAAACGAAAACGAAAAACAAAGCAGAAGAAAGGAATAAATATAAATATAAAAAGAAATAAATAAATAAAATAAACAAAACAAAAATAAAAAAAATTGACGGAATGCTGCCGGGCGTGGGCGTTTTTGGTACTGGTGAAATAACAAATGTCCTGGTGCCACTGCTACGGGAAAAAAAACTTTGATGTGCGTGCCATTTGGGGACGTACGCTAAAAGAGGCCAAAGAAGCAGCCTTGGCATTACAGATTCCATTTCATACAAGCGTCATTGACGAGGTGCTGCTAAAGAAAGATGTTGACCTGGTGTTTATAGTGTGCCAACCGTTTTTACATGCAGAGATATCGGTAAAAGCACTTGGTATTGGCAAACATGTTATATGTGAAAAGCCCGCCGGATTGCATCAAGCAGATGCCACGAAAATGGTACGAGCTTCACAGTATTATCCATCGCTGATTTCATTGGTGAATCATTCGCTACGTTTTTTGCCAGCATTTACACATATGAGACGCTGTTTGCAAGAGGAGTTAATCGGGCCACTGAATGATATCTCGCTGGTCGATGTACGCGTTCAGATGGGTACATTATTTCCGGAAAAATTTAATTGGATGTGTGATGCTGCTATGGGCGGTGGCGTGTTGAATCTCGTTGGCAGTCATGTCGTTGATTTGGTACATTTTCTGCTGCAACAGCAAGCAGTGCGTGTACATGGTGTACTTAAGTCATATACTAAAGCAACGGCAGCCATTAATGGTATACGTCAAATAACTGCTCCCGATTTCTGTAATTTCCAAATGGAACTGGCAAGCGGTACTCTGGTGACTGTTGCGCTGCATAGTCATACGGTGCCGGTAAAAGGCTTTACACAGGAGGTGCTATGTTTCGGCAGCAAAGGACATTTGGTGGTTCGCGGAGGCGATTTGTTTGTATTTAAAAACAATGCTGATATACAACCGCAAAAAGAGGAAGCTGTCTATGTGGATGTACAGGATTTACACTTTTCAACTAGTGATTCGTTGCTGCCACGACCATATATTAAAGGACTATGTAAAATGGTGGGCGCACTTAAGGAAGCGTTTAGTTGCAAGGATGCCACGTGGATTAAGGCACCAGTTTCGGCTGCTGCCACTTTTGAAGATGGTCTCTATGTGCAGGCCGTGCTCGAAGCCATACGCAAATCGAATGAAACCAAACTATGGAAACGTGTACAAATTACAACAGATGCACCTTCTAACCACGAACAAATCATGAGATTTGCGCGCATGTCAACAATGTAAATTACGCGATGCGTACCTAAATCATTTTAACAGTATAGACAGAACACAACGATAGCTTAAGAGTAAAAATATATAGTATTGTATTACACATTTCGCTTATTTTTAATTAATTTAAAAAATGGCATTTACAAAAAGAAACTAATAAAAACAATTAAAACAAAACAAAACAAATTGCACGGGTTAAGCCTCCACTAAAACTTTCTTTGATTTAGAACTGCTGCCGCTGCTGGTAATACGTTCGTCTTTGGTTTCAACATTATCAGCATTCTCTGCTGTGGGCAATTCCGCATTAGGTACATCAGGCAGTTTAATATCTTCCTCAGCCGATAGTGCATCAAGTTCGGCCAGCACATCTTCCTCATCCTGTGAGCTAAGTACATCCGAAAGCATTGCATCAATCTCTTCTTGTTTTTCGATGCCTTCACGTGTCTCGTCCATAATCTTTTCGATTTCGTTGATGTCCAATATAGCATGCACCTTTTTGAGTGCTTCGTTACCTTGTTTTAGACCGTCAAGTACCTTCATTTCAACCTGTGCGAACTCCAAATCAGCAGCTAGCTTCTCAAGATTTTCAAGCTGTTTATCTGCATTTATTAGCATGCTCTCTTGGTATTTCTTTTTACGCAGCAACAATTTGGCGCGACTGCAATAAACAATTTAATATATGAACTATTTTGTTTACATGTAACTCTGGTGTGGCTTACTCTTTACGTCCCTGCTGCAGACATTTTCTCGCCAGTTGTCTGTCATTTTCGAGTTGCAATTCGATACGTTTTTGATATTGTTTGACTTTATCGCGCTGTTGCTTCAATTGCTGCAAATTATTTCCAATTAATATTAACTGAAAATAAAAAATGACGTCTAAATGCACTTACTAATATTGCCTTATCCTGTTCGGTAACACGGCTTTGTGGTTTCTTATTTTTTGCGAACAAAGCACCCATTTTATTGTAACTCTTTCGATGACTAAAATTTGATCACGCACCCTTCCCCCTTCTCATGAAAAATGTAAACAAGTGAACTAGTGTTGAAAGCGACATTTAAACATAAATTGATTAGCACTTGAAATATATAAAAAATGTAAACAACTGAAATAGTGTTGAAAGCGACATTTGAACAGAAATTGATCAGCACTACAGAAATATATAACGGCAGTAATTTTTCATACGATGCATCAGAAGTGGAAGAGGGTATATAATATGGAAACTATTATACATTTATTACGCAAAATTTTAAATACGGCTTAAAATGTTAAATATAAAAAAACAAATAATTTAGAACAAAATTAGCTTTTTCCTTTTATTGTAATACAAAGTCTTTCGATTGACAGCAATTAACCTACAAGTCTACATTCCCCTTTGATTTTTTTACTAAATACTTTAAAGTTTTGCACGTAATGACTCGAGCACACTTGGCCTATAAGTTTTGTACATTTCACGCCAGAATTGTATACGCTCAGCGTCCGGATTGACTTTCATCATACATTGTCGATCTATTGATAAGTAATCTAGTTGAAAATCATTATCAGAATTTTGTACTGGTGTCCATTTGCAGTCACTGCTCGAAGGATTACCACTACGTGCAAAATTTGCCCATAAATGACATAAATGCTTTGATATGCGTGCATCGTCAGTCGACATAGGTGTTTCATCGCCGGCCATTTGAAACAAATAAAAAAGCTCATCGCCATGACAAGCGCCGCGTAAATGCTCAAATTGGAATATACGTTTGTATATATTACGTCCACCGACATAGTCGAATCGATAGAAATAAAGCGGCGCTTGTTTTTGATTGCGTACATGTATTTCAGCGGCATTTTGCATATCGATATTAAAGTGATAATCCGTTAAAATATCAACAAATGCATCAAATTGAGCTTCTGTGACTTTGGCACCTTTAAAATAGAATTCACGCATACGCTTTGCTACTTCCAATGCGGCAACATCTTGTGGATCTACTATCAAGTCTCGTGGTACGAAACGTGCCAAATCACTATCGTAATCATTTATCCTACGTACTGCATTGACGAACATTGTTAAACCTTCAGCCGAATTGTAACCCATAATCATTGGCACGTTTGTAAGACGATTTTTCTCAGTAAGCATTTCCATAATTGGCTTGTCAATAAAACTGTCCGGACTTGAAGTATGCTCTACAACTGGTTTAAATGGTAACGGCAGGCCACGGCGTCTTTCATCAGCACTAAGCACTGGCAAACCTGCTGCAAGCATACGCAACGATGGTGCTTCTTCGGATTGCAGAAATTCAAGTAAATTTTTAGTATCGCTTGTTGTTGCTTCATAGCCCAGCAATTCTGCTAATTTGCGTGTTTTATAGCCTGGATTTAGCTGTATAGCCCATTCCATATTCGACGTGCCACTTTGTACAATAGCCTTGTGAAATAGTTTGTTTGCATGCGCAGCATAAGCATGCATGTGCACCGAAGCAGCGCCAGCACTTTCTCCAAAAAGAGTTACATTATTTGGATCACCATTAAAGTTTGCGATATTCTGTTGTACCCATTGCAGTGCAAGACGCTATAGTATAGAAAAAGAACTTAGTTAATATTGAAAGCTTTTAAATCGATTTGAATAAATAAAACCTGATCTTTAAGTCCGGCATTGCCATGTATGCCCTCTTCTGGCAGATAGAGAAAACCCAAAGCACCGAGACGATAATTTAGCGTCACAACAACAACTTCTTCTTGCAAAAGTTGCGCTGGAAAGTGACTGAAGAGAAAAATAAATCGTTTTAATGTTCACGCAAATAATTGCATATTTACAAGAGAAAACCTACTAATCACTGTTGCCGCTACCAAACAAGTAGCCACCACCATGTATCCAAACCATAACTGGCAGTGGCGTTGATTGACGCTTTAGTTTTGGTGTAAATATGTTTAAATGTAGACAATTTTCCGAGCCAACAATTTCCATACGAAGTGGATCACGCTGATGTGCAACATCGCGTTCTTTGCAACAATCTAATTCTGCTACATCGAAACGCTCCAGTGGTACGGGACTCTTTTTGTACAAATAGATTTATGTAACAAAAATAATATTTTTGTTTTGTTATGCTTACTCTGAATCTTAGCTTGCCAACTGGTGGCACTGCATACGGAATGCCTTGAAAACTTTCATACTTTAAACCATTAGGCAAACGACGTTGCAGTCCGATGAGCGTACCTTGTTTAACAGCAACTTTTACTGTTTTGGCTTCCTAAAATGAAAATTTCAACGATTTAATTTCATAGTTTTTCCTAAACAAAAAAAATAAAAAAAATACTAACCATGCTACTTAATGCTCTTTGCGGAATCATACGAAACTCCTTAAGAAGTGGAACGAATTTAAATAACATAATGGCCAATGTTCAACTTATGAGAATTCAAATCTAATCATTAAATTTGTTTTATCTTTATAACTATATTATTTTTAGTACTACGTGGACTTTAATCGCGTAAACAATTTCTGTGCTAATCTAGCAGCTGTTGCTACAGGGTGCTTTTTTTGAATGTACACAATCAGTTTGTATCTTATAGCGTCACGAAATTCTGAAGCATAAATCTGGCAACATCTAAATTCGATCTAAATAATTTAAATACGATTTCCAAATAACTTTATTGAATTAAAAAAAATGTTTCCCGGCCCAGAAGTCCGACCATGTTTTTTGGATTATTTCGTACCATTAACCCCAACCCATCGCCAACGCGTATGCCATGTTTTTAAGATACGTTTGAAGCGATCGTACAATTCAACATTAATTCACACAAAACCAACGTTTTAATCTTGAGCTTTTGGAATATTTTCGAAATTTTCAACTATGAAATTAGTTCATAATCTTAAATAATTAAACAACCCTTTAACGAACATTTAAAATGTTTCTAAGATTTATTTGACTAGTTCCATTGCATAAACATTAATACAAGTAGTTTTGTTTTTTTTTCCATTTTTCTTAAAGATTTGTACACATACATATACAATATATGATTATACTATTAAAATGTATATTTGAAAAAATTGGTGTTTTTTCTTTTTGTTTTGTAACAGTTCGACAATTACTTTATGTCCTTTTTTACAACTTGCCACTTTTAATTGTATGTGGACCTTATTTAAGGACATTATTTGAGCGCTCTTTACTTTTTTCATATATATTATTTTTTTTCTACAATATTTTTGTTCTTTTTTTTTTTTTTTTTTTTTTCTATCAAATAATTTACATTTATAAAATTTTAATAAATTATTAATTAATTACGTTTACTTATTTAAATTTAGTTTAAGGTTAGGCCAAAATTCTCACAAATCATACACATAAATATACATATATACATACATACATACAACGTACAATAGAAACAATTAAACATTTAAAAAAGTTAAATTCTTGGCTTCAACACCACTGCTGCTGCTGCTTCTCTATGTTTCAATCATTATTAATGTTAAACATTAATAAATTAAAAAATACGATAAAAATAAAAACATTAAATAAATAAAAAACCAACAACAGAAAACAACTACAACCAATTTAGAAACGTCTCAGTGTAAGAGTACGCTTCAAATAGAGACAAACTGAACGATGTATAAGTTCGTATTGTTCTGAATTTTGTACCATGCCACCACGCTGCAATCGCAGATTGCATACAATGCCCAATATATCCACAAAGATTTCTGGTATTTTGGGTAGATTCTCAAAAGACAATTTGCTCATTGCATTATCAGCTATTTCCACGACATTAGCCTCATTAGCCTTTGATTTTAGTGCTACAGATGCGTTGCTTGTCTTAAGTATATGCATGATGTACAATTGTGTGTTGCGTGTAAAGCTGCTGTCTTCCGAAATGTCATCATCGTCTTGCTCATGCTTGGATTTGTTATCATGGTCATGGGTGTTAGCCTCATCGTTTGCATTTTCAGTTATTGTATCCGCAGTTGTCAGAGACTGTAATGTCATAGCTGTAAGCGAGTGTGCCAGTGATTGTCGGAATTGACGTACCGCATTGAGCATAGCTGTAAAACAGCCAGTACGTCCTATGCCCGCTGAACAATGTATCACTGGCAACGGTTGTACAGCATTAAAAATGTCCTGTCGATAAAGCTCCACACGTTGTGCAAAAAGATGCGCATTTCGCAAAGACGTTGCCTCGTCATAGTTGTCAAATTCCGATTCACATTTGCCGAGATTCAGTACATGCAAGCAGGTGTCCAGCAGTGTATTAATATCGCGTGGTGAATGATGATCAGGCCAATCGGGATACCAGTAATGATAGCAATATATTTTCTGTAGATAATACTCGCCGCTATTCGAATTAGGTACGCTAATGCAGTAGAGCAATACAAATTTGCGTATTGAGTAACCATTTCGCCGCACTATGCCAACATTTTTGATAAGAAAATAATTAATACCATCGGCGGGTAAATCGCGGCAACATGTCTCGTTCAAAGTCACCCTGCATGATTCTACTGCAATATTGGCAGAAGTAAAGCTCATGTCATCCGGCTGTATAACATTATTACTGCTTGCATTGGTGACACTTAAATATGGCTCAAAGAATTGTTTTAACTCGTTGCTTAATTGGAAAATTTCCTGTTTAGCTGCAACGGCTATCACTTCATTTAGTTCAATTGGAAAATAGATTGCACATTTCTGCCGGCTGTTCTCCGTTATATTTGTAAGCATGATGATTTTTTGGTAATACTGTTGAAGTATAAGACGCTTATCTACGTGCGGACTGCTGCTACTACCTCCATCGATGGATTTGCGTATATAACGTTGCGTGTTTTGATATATCATCAACCAAAAATCATAAACGGTATTTGGCATGGGTCCTTGAGTTGCTACATAGCACTTGGAGACATAGTCGGGACCCTGAAAAAAAGAAAATGCATTTAAGTAAATTAATATGAGAATATTTTTAGTTCAATTTTATTTTTACCTTTATATAATTGGCATTGATGTAGGGTGCATCGTCTACAGGCACTAGAACCTTTTTGTAATCGGTGGTCATATCTTCGCTGGTAATGTTCAATGGTAGTGTACCAATGCCAATAATCTGTTCGAGATTCTGCAATTCTTTTGTTTCTGACTCGAGCATTACACGTGAATGCTCGTTTGGTAGTATTGTTTTGTAACGGTTTTTAGTTTGGGACCCGAATACCATAGGTTTCTCCTGATGATTGAGTGGTAGATCCCAGAACTCTTTATGCAATTCGCGAAAGATACGCTTCTGCTCTTCCTCATTCAAAAGTGGCACTGCCGGTGCAATGCGTTCAATAATAGCTTCATAAAGCGATAGTAGCTCACAATCCTCAGATGTTACTGGTTGCTGGCCCGTCGGAGTATCCATATCGCGGCTAGTGCCTAATATAGGAGGCTCTATTGAATGTTTGCTCGATTTATAACTATTGTCAAAGACATAGTTTAACTTTATTAAATCAAATTGATTTAGTGGCGTAGATGCGCTTTGCAGCATTTGGATACCAGCCAAATAAATTTTAAATTCCTCGCTCGTTGTTTGTGGTGAGAGCGGTCTTGTCATGATATTACGCATTCCGTTTCCGACAACAACACCAGAACAGGTGCAAACGGTGCTCATGCCATCTTCCACTTGTTGCGCGCCTGCCGTTGTAGTGTCTGATTCTACGGAGTATTCGCTAGGTTTCAAATCTGATGCCGAACCAAAACAAAACGCTTTTGGGCTTTTGTAGCCAAAAAATTGTTGACTACTACGATTGGCAATTAAGTTCTCTGTACTGAAAAACTTTCTTTGGTGTGATGCCTGTGAAGCGGCACAAGTGCAAACGCTGGGCTTTGGTGCAGCATGAAGTTGCAAATTCTGCGATTCAGCTTCGGCTCCTTTATGGCTTGTGTCTACTACATGTTGCGGACTTGATCCAATCATACTGCTCATATTAAGCGTAAGACTCTGATTTGAGCCACGACGCTCAAGCAATCCACGTTTTGGTGTTGGTGTATTGCTGTTTGGCATGTGGCCAGTAGAGGCAACTGAAGAAGTTCGCGATATGCTCGGACAGTTTAAACGGTATTTGTCTGTCACTTGTACGCCGGCTGCTAAAATATTTAAGTCACTGCACGAATTCGTGGTGTGTCCTTTTAATGTGATGCTGTGATTTGATCCACGTCGTCGGAATAGACTTTGTCGCGCACCCTGACTTATTGCGCTTCCTTGTGTCGGATGATGTGCTGGGACCTGAGCACTTTCCAAATTGCAACTGGATTTTGAATTGAGTATTGTATTGAAATTGTTTACCGAGCCGAGACTATAGTTGGACACGCTTAAGCCGCTGTTCATCAAATTGCCACAAGAACTATGCAGATTCAATGTCAAACTGTGGTTGGATCCACGTCTTTGCAACAAATTCATTGAAGACGTTGCTGCAGTATTTTTTGCCTGCATACTGGGTTGATTTGTATGCGTGCTTACGGGTAATTCCATTGACTTTTGTTTGAATGGACCAGGACTATTAGAAGTGGAAAATTCAACTAGCGTCAGACATTCTGGCAGAGTTTTGAGATTGGTGCTTGATGAATGTAACATCTGATTATGCTTAAGCATGCCTCGTGGCGTTGGCAACAGTGTTTGCCCAAACATTCTGCCACTTTCAGTGCTAGTTGCTGATTGCAGTTCGAAGCCTCCAGCACTTTTCTGTGGGGAATCGCTACTATACTCAAATACGTCAGAGTCAAGTGAGCTCTGCGCTGTATTGGTTTCGAGTTTCATAGTTTGGGGCAGGTAATATGGATTATGTTTTCGGTGGTAAGATAACCAGTCGCTTGTGCTAGACATACAAGGTGACTTACGTCGAGACGTGCGCTTTGTTGACATGGACGATGTGCTCGCACTAGGATGGCTATGTGCATCTAGTTGGGATAGCGACGTTGTGGAGTAAATATTGGAAGGATTTTTAATATCTGCCTGCAAGCGTGTGTCGTGCTTAGACATCCGATATGTATTTGCCTCTGTAGGAATTTGTGCATCGATTTCATCGCAACTAGCGTGAGATTCATTTAAATGTTGCACTACAACAATGGATAATTCGTTCTCATTGGCAGCAGAATCGAGGGAACGTGCTTTTTCCTTAGTCGATTTTATAGTAGGTGTACGGGGTTTGGGCAAGGGCGATACTTGTGCACTGCTTTTAACCGGTACATCTGTAATGCGTATAGTCAAATTGTTTTTATTTTTACGATTTTTTCGTGAATTGTTCCGAGTAATACATTTTTGATCGCACGACACTGTTGTGTGCTCACACATTTCACTTTGTGGTATAAACGCTCCCTTCGATGTTGTCTGCAATATTTTTTCACCCATTTCAGAGCTAATCGTGTTTGTCATGGAGGAACTTTGGCGGGATTTCAGCATAGGTGGAGTTGCAACAGATTGGTGATGATGATGGTGATGGTTATAAGTTGGCGATGTGTTCTCTAGGTTGTCGGTAAATTGGTGTTGATGTTTTTGACGCAGTCTCATTGCATTGTCTAAACAAAGCGCGGGAGCACGGGATTCATCTAAAACATATGATGACTCTGTCCCGGCAACATCCTGTACAGCGACATGGTCAATTTCGGGAAATCTAAAAAAGTTGCCATTCTTATAACCCGCTGAATTGATTAGTCCTAGCGGTGAGCCACCAGTAATATTCAGATTGTTTATGGAAGCCAAAAGTTTTGGTGAATAACAAACACGATTGGCATCATGCGGTGTTGAAGCATCTTCTCCGCCCTTTAATGATATTGGTGAACTGTGTTCACTATTCGATAAATATAGCATTGCATCGTCATGCATTCTCTTTTCACTGTAAATGGGCACCGTATTTTCCTTATTGTTGTCAACAGAAATGCTATGCGCTGCATCGTCATCGCGTTCATCTAATGATGCACTGCTACGTGCCACCAAATGTTGCGGCGAGCAGGATCTACGATCATACAGGGAAAAAACGCTTAAACTTACGTCCGACGGATGGTGAACGTGGCTGCAATTGTTTTGGTGTTGATAAAGTAAATGTTCTACTTGTCGTTATAACGCGTGGCGAAGATGGTACGATGGTATCATCCTTATCTGTTGCATTTGTTTCATACACTTCCAAGTCAACAAACTCACGAGCAGCGTTCTTTACTGAATCACGCACTGTACTGCAGCTGTTTTTTGTATCCAGATTAATTGTAGCCTTGACATGATACTGCGTTGGTGTTTCCGTCGTAGTTGTTGGGGAAGGGAATTCAAAGGAAGTCTGCAAAAACTCCAAGGGTGTATAATATGGGGTGCTTTTATTACTCTCTGGGTCTTCAGTGCTGCTACTTCTATCTGGCTCAGCATCATCGGGGTAGGTGTACTCAAATGCATTCTCCTTGTTATTGTTGTTACGAGTTGTGGTATTGTTGCTGCTGCTACTGGAGATTTTCAATTTATCCATTCTATGTATGTGTGTATGTGTTGAGTGGCACACACAAAGCTACATTAGTACACACATGCAACACTCTATTTGTCCTAATGTGTTCCCCCCACCCTTGTCTTGTACTTGTGTAGTTGCCAATGCTTATGTGTGTCGATCGGTTACAGGTCACAGCACCATATACCAAAAATATTTCTATTTCCAATTTATTTTTGTTTTTTTTTTCTTTTTGCTAATTAGTTTTTCGTTTTCTTTTCATTTATGTAGTAGCCATTTTCGCCAATTGGTGTTATTCTTGGTGTTGTTGTTGGTGTTATTATTGCTTTTAATTGCACGAAATCGAATAGTTGTTGTTGTTGTAAATATTAATCTAAGATTTATGTACATATGTACGTATGTATGTAAATTTATTTTGGCAGCGAAATGTGTTGTCGTATTTTGGTGTTTTTAATGAACAACATTTTCAATATTGAAACGCGTTTATTGATCACAGAACTTTACAAAAATATTGCCTTTTTTCGTGAATGAACTCTGTTTGCTTATAGATAGATAGATATACAACGTCTATATATACATGTATGACACTTTGGGGGGCCACGGGTTCTGCTATAAATTTGTTTTTTCTATTGTTGTCTCGTTCGCACTACTCGATTTGCAAGAGTGACAAGAAACTCGACATGCAAATGCAACACTGTCATCTTCTATTTGATTTACGCTCACACACATTATGTAGCTGTACAATAACTCTTGTACCTATTTCTCTCTAACTTGTATAAAGCATACAACTTGCACAGCTGCGCTGCTGTTTTGCACTGTAAAAAATTTGTTTTTATTACAAGAATATTTAAAAAATTTTAATTTAATATTACGGTGTGTATCAATATTGATTTATGCATGTGTAATTTGTTTATAAACAAAATTTAAAGTTATTTTCGAATAAATATGATTTGTTTTGTGCATTTATAAATGTTGTCAGTACTCTTTTTCTTTGTTTGCAGTGTTGTTGTAGTATTTGCATTTGCATTAAATTGTGGCGAGAGTAGAGGAAATAATTAGTGAAACTACAAAATAATCAAGGTATATATTACACTTAAGTTGGGTTCTACTTAATTAGCTAAAATTAAACAAAATTAGGATGATATTTGTTTTGCAAAAGCATGAATCATAGCAAAAAAAAAAAAAAAAAAAAAAAACATTTGTGATTTTCGCTCTCTCCAGCTGGAGCATTTGAACAGTAAACAGTGCTGCATATAAACGAAGATTACCTAAGTGTTTGTATTTGTTTTATACAATGTTTTTTTTTTTTGCGATTGTGTGTATTTGACGCTGCGTAAATTGTTAAATATGTTTTAGTATTAATTTATTTCATTGCTTCATTTTTGTAGTTAAATGCAGCCCTAAACATGGACTTGGTTGATATCGATCAGGTATTGGATAATTTAGAGCGTGATGAACTGGAACGTGCCCGCGAAGCAACAAAAACAACGTCAACAGTTGCAGCAGCCAACTTAAATGCTGCCGCAACAGAGGTGCGAATGTTGGGCGATGGTGCAACCACGAGTAGAAGTGGAACTAAAAACTTTGTTGGCGTTTCGCAAGTTTTTAATAGTCTTGATGACTATCGGAACAATGTTAAATCGCTGGAAGTAAGTTCAACAAAGGAATATGACTGGAAACAGAAAGACGCTAGTGAAAACGAATGTGTAGTAAATCATATGGAAATAACTGCTTCATCCACAGAGTTGGTTGAGAATAATGAAAGTAGCACTAAACCTGTTAGTAATTCCATTGCTGACGATAATGTTGTTAGCTCTTCGGTAATTGCCGAAGACGAAGAAGAAGAGGATGAGATTTGCAATAGCACCGATATACATAAATACACAGAAAATTACCAGGATTCACATTCTAATAATATGGTTGGCGCTGATACCATTGTATCCACATCTGATTCATTAACTACATCTTCCTGTTCTACATTCTCATCTGGCCCATCACCCGGTAATGCATCAATAAGCGAAGAGCTTACAACACCACCGTCATCGGTGGCGGCAAGTGAAAAACCAAGCGCATTGGAGATCTTACCAACTACACAGCTACAGTCACCTGAACAGTCCGTTGAATTGTCAGCTGCTATAAATGTGCAAAGTCAAAACCATAGTGTTGCTGATCAGAAGAACAATGGAATTGAAGACTTGGCTACAGGTTTATCATCAATTTCTATAACAACAGCGTCTCAGTCCATAATGCCCTGTGAAGTGACGGCCTCATCAGCTTTAGGAAAAGTGCTAAACGAACTGTCCGAAATGGAGGAGCCAACGTCTCAAAGTCCATTACAGCATTGTGAAGAAAGTATTAAGGAATTGCCTGTAACAGAATCTGAAATTCGTATCATTACTAAGGTTGGTAGAGAACAGCTTGATTTTATTAAATGTTTAATTAATTAATAAAAAACATTTTTAGGATTGCAAAAAACATGCAAATGATGTGGATACACATAAAAAGTTGAAAGATAATGCGGACCATCAAGCAAATCATATTCCAAATCAAATTCAACCAATTACATTTTGTTCGACAATGGATGAAATATCGGACACTGAATTGGATAGCATGCTGCAAGAAATGGATATCGATGATGTTGCTGAGCAAAGCAGCAGCTCTAAAGCTTTACAGTTAGCAAGGCAGGAACTTGCCGCAGAAGTCATACCGAACAACGCCCTTGAAGCAACAAAATCTAATGAAGCTGAATTCACGGAAGCCATTTCGGAACCTGAAACTTCAAATTCAAATTCAGGTGACCCTATGAACGCTGATAACTTTTCTCAAGCATCTACTGTGGAATTCGCCGAAATTAAAGCTGAATCCAATGACAAAGATATGGAGGAGGCAACATCTTATTCAAGTGCAGATTCAGATTCCATTTCGGATAAAAAGTCTGAAGGTGATGAACAAAAAGTTGAACAAACAGAAGCTGAAAATTTAAAAGAAGATGAAAATGTGCGTCCCATACGTCCAAATACACTTGATTTGGCCACATGTAATACACAGTTGTACGATACAGCTGGTGAGGCGCCACCAGGAGACCAAAACTGCGAAGGAGAACGTAATGTTGTAGCTGAAAGTTTAAATAATGAACAAATAAATGAATTGGAACCAGGTGAGATCATAACACTTTTAATAATATGAAATAGATAACGTTTCACTTCCACAATTTTAGCGTCAAACGAAGAAGAGACCGAAAGCATCTCTGAAGCCATGGGTTACAGTGATCCGCATGCCAATTTAGGCAAAGTGCCACCAATATGGGTACCCGACAACATGGCTACCGGTTGCATGCAATGTCAACAGAAATTCACTATGATTAAACGTCGTCATCACTGTCGTGCTTGTGGCAAGGTACTATGCTCGGTGTGTTGTTCGCAGCGTATAAAGTTGGAGTTTTCCACTGAACCGGAGTCCCGTGTATGCGTACAATGCTTTTTAATTTTAACACAACGAAATGAATCTGGTCAAAGTGACACGACTGCGGGAGCTGGTGACGAGAGTGGTAGTGTTGAAGTACGCGAAGCTCAAATACCTACAGCACTGCCACCTACTCCAATGCGTTCACCGAATCCAAATAATCCTATGGAATACTGTTCAACAATACCAATACATAGACAAGTTAGCACAAATACTGGTGCACCACCAAGTGTTATTGTGCCCGTTGGTGTGCTTAAGAAAGATGGCAGTTACTCATCGAATTCGTCCAACTCAAGTGGTCAAAAAGCACGAAAACGTAAGAGTGTAATGTTTAGTGATGGCATTGCACCCGGCAGTGAATTGGCTAGCAGTATGGAGCAACAATGGGCTGAATCAAAACAAGCACGACGTACGGATAGAAATCGTAGTGCCGCAAGCAACAAACCAGCGACGCCGGTATCAAACGAAACACGCAGCATCGATAGTACAACAATGGGGTTAGTTGCACAACTATTCCGTGGCTCAATACCGCCAAGTGCAGCAGCTGCTACTGTTGCGGTAGCGCAAAGCGCCAGTGAACAACAGCATAAAGGTAATTTAATAATAATATTTCAAAACATTATACTAACTTTTATTTTTTAGATTCAAAATCTAGAACAAACAATTCACCTAGACGTAAAACAGAATCACAGCGTGCGAAAAAATTACCACCAGGTAGCGATCCGCAGGGCTGTTTCATTCCATACGAGGAAAATGCACTGCCGCCAATTTGTGTGCAGAGCCGTGATTCCAACTGTGATTACGATTTTAAAGAAATCAAAAATGACTTTGATCTGGTTGAGCGTCTACAAAAAGAAACTCTAAAATTTGTGGTGCGCAATAACTTTTACGTTCACGTCAAGATTGTAAATTGTAAGTAATTAATTATATATAAACTCACATATGAAAATACAATATACATTAATCCGTAGTAAACTGTTGCATGAACCGTACGGTCATTAATTTTACTACCTACGGAATGCACCACGTCGGCAACGATGAGATAATTATACTGTTAGAGTACAAACCGCCAGCCAAACGTGAAGAGATGCAAGAACCGGGCATTCCAAAGGATATATTTATGCATCTGCATGAAATTTACTGTGAAGCTGAACATGGCAGACCAATTGCAGAGCTTTCCTATACTAGTCCGCGTAGTAGCAACTTTTTAGGATCACGAGAATATGGCGGTTTCATCTACATACGTGCAACATACCAATGTCTACAGGAAGTGATAATGCCGGAAAATCCTTATTTAATTGGTGTGCTTATACATCGTCATGAGATACCATGGGCAAAAGTATTTCCATTGCGTTTAATGTTACGCCTTGGTGCGCAATATCGGTATTATCCGTGTCCATTAATATCGATACGTAATCGCGAGTCTGTGTATGCTGAAATTGCGCAGACAATAATCAATTTCTTAGCGGTAAGCTTAAAAAATTCAATCTATTATTATGAAATTTAATAATTTATATCATCTCCTATGGCACAGGACTTTCGCAATTATTCGTATACGCTACCCACAATACGCGGCATGTACATACATATGGAAGATCGTCAAACTACGGTGTTAATACCACGTAATCGTCAGGAAGATGTGAACAAAGCAATTAATAATGCAAGCGATCACATACTTGCATTTGCTGGAAATTTTTCAAAAACAGCCGATGGCCATTTGGTCTGCATGCAAAATGTCAACGATAGCCGCACTGAATTGTATTCATATTCAACGCAGGCAATAAATATACAAGGACATGCGCGTAAGGTTACTGGTGCAAGCTTTTTTGTGCTGAACGAAGCATTGAAAAGCACAAGTGGGCTATCTGGTAAATGCAGTATTGTCGAGGATGGTCTAATGGTTCAGATTATGCCAGCCAAAATGGAAGAGGTACGCAATGCATTACGAAATCAAAACGATATCGATATAGTGTGCGGTCCAATAGAAGCCAATGATCAACAAACAGAGCTTGTAAGCATTAAATGGGTAGAGAATGATCGCGATTTTAATCTAGGGTAAGTCTGCTTTTAAAAAAGATTATTTTGTGCACCGAAAGTAAATAAAATTGTTTTTTTTTACAGTGTTAAGTCACCTATTGATGACAAATCCATGGAGGGTATTTCGAGTATGCGTGTGCATGCCAGTTTTAATTATTCTAATGACAACTATTCTATACGATTAACTGATATTTATATTTTAAAGGTAAGCAGCGTTGCTGTTATACATTCAATTAGAATTGATATTTTACGCATTTACTCTATAGTTTGATGAATGGTATAATGCAACACAGGCTACACTTTCGGCAAGTTCATCGGATATAACACGTATATCTGAGCAGGTTGCACGCAGTGCATCCATGGCTCTAATACCGTTCCTAGATCTGTTAGCAGCGGCAGGCATAAACAAATTAGCATTACGTGCAACGTTGCATCAGGAAAATGTATGTATATGAGTAATTTAATATTTTATATCTTTATTGCTTATAACAACTTAACTTAACTTTACAGGTTTGCTATGAAGCTGGCGCTCGTGGTGCCAAGTTACCGCCGCTCTATATGAATGCACTGGACAATCATCTCATACCGACACTACACAACGAGTCTTCAGGCATTGAAGAGGCAATCATTTTGGAACTTGTATTCTATATACTTAATGTCTAGGGTTCCTTGAGCGCTTGTGTGCGCATTAAGTATGACAATTGGTCAGGACAAGTGCAAAAGAAGCAAATGGCCGTCACCAACAGACAGCAATAAAAGCTTGACTTGGAATGGAGCATTGTTCAAAAGCAAAACAACAATAACAACAATAATACCTACTATAATAATAAACCTACAAACATACCAATATTTTTACATTATGCTGTAAAGTGATTATAATTATGCTCATGCGTTATAGTTGTAGTCGTATTACATATATATAAGGCGTTCCTCAAATTAAAACAAACAAAAAAATGGAAAACATGGAAATTGTTAATGTACAGAAGAGTATATCCCTTAAAATGGTGTGTTAAATAATTTAGTTGATGCTGAGCAATTAATAGTAAAATTTGGATTTTAAAGAGTATAATACAATATATAGCCACAAATTGTTTTTGTTTGTTTGTATATAGAACTATATATGTATCTATAATGCCTATGTATGTACGTATTTTTTTTTAAATTAATATATATAAAACGTATAATATACATAAAAAGTGAGTGCTTATTATTTAAAATACGCAAATAAAACAATTATATATTTAGTCATTCGAAATATTATCCTGTCGTAAACATAAAATACTATAAGAATTTTATTGGGGTTTTATAACTTTAGCATTCTACCAAACAAAAGGATTGTTTACATTTCAAATATTATTTCTAGACAGTAAACGATTTGATGCATTCGTAACACAACGCATCAACTCATCAAGATTGCCAAGAGGTCGGTAACTGCCATCTGTGGAGAGCATACCTTTTACTATACCTTGCAGTGTCTATTGGTTTTCTGATATTTATTTAAAATAAGTAAATCACATTGGTCTTTTTTAATTGTTCAATAATTTATTATTTATTTATTTTGATAAAAACTTTTCTGATTGATTTTATTTCACGAGACATTTGCATATACACGTCGACTTTACAAACATAAAAATTAGACAACTTTTTCTCTCTTGGTTTTTTTTTTTTACATAACAACCTATAAATATAAATATGTATTACATTTTTTTGTTTAATTTAAACTATTCCTAAACGAAAGTGGTGAGAAGAGCGCAAATTAGCGTGGAGTTTTGAAAAGAAAACTAATAAATGATTTGGAACTACATACAATACGTATATATATATATATTTGCTTATATATATATTGTATATTATATATATGTTTTCAGTTATATACATAAAAAATTAGTGCTGTTCATATGTATTTTAATGTCGTATATAAAATATGGTTTTATTTTTTAAGCGCCTGGTATTCTCTTTTACGATTGATCCAATACAGGGCGTCAGTCCACTCGTTTAAGTTTTGGAATTGTTTTTTTTTAGTTTTTTTCGTTTTCTCATGTTTTATTTTTTATATATTTGTGTATATGAATTTTAAGTATATTTATGAGCTATTTTCACAGTTCGTCGTGTTTAGGACCGGAAAATTCATCATGTGAGATGAAACCGTTCTTATCCTTATCTTCATGCTGGAAAATTTCTTCAACCAATTTATCGTTCTCTTGCAGCATGTTCTTGAGTTCATCGGAATCTTGACCTTCGACAGCGGTCATTTGTTTTTTCAGATATTCACTGACCTAAATAGAGCAAAAAAAAAATATATTTTAAAAAATTGACACTTAGAAAAAGGAAAATTCAAAAGTTATAAAATAATAGAATTAGTAAAAACGAAAATGAAAACTATTTTAGACTACAAACCACTCCAAAGGATTAAAGGTGTGTGTGTGTGTATATAGTGAGAGTAGAACAAAATACAAAAAAACAAAACAAATTGAACAAGTGCGATCCATACATAAACGTTTACCTCTTCCCGACTCAGTTGTTTGTCTTGATTCTCATCGATTTCCTTGAAGACATTTGTGGTTGGTGGACTGGCACCAATGTTAATCAGTTCAACTTCAAAGACCAATGTTGCTTTAGGTGGTATAACATTGCCGGCGCCCTGATCACCATAGCCAAGTTGTGGAGGAATAACCAATTTACGTTTTTCACCTGTAAAATAAAAATAATTTTAGAAAACCATAAAAAAAAAAAAAATTTTTAAACTACAAAACATACCAACACACATGTCAAGTAATCCTTGATCCCAACCCTTAATCACTTGGCCGGCGCCCAATTGGAATGTAAATGGTTGGTCACGGTCAAAGCTAAAAAAATAAAAAATAAAAAAAATTTATAAATAAAAAAGGGCACAAATTTACTAAAAAGTTTGCAGCAATTTAAATAAAATGTTTTACAAAAAGTTGTCGCAATTTTGTGTGCAAATTTTTTTTTGGTGAAATTCTGGCAGCACAATAACATTTGTCATCTAATTTGTTTGAATTTTAAGTGTGTGTAAATTCTCACATGCATCAAGTGTAACGAAAAGAAAAAAAATAATATGTTTCGTTTTTATGGTTTTTAACAATACATCATTTTTTATGAACACAACGACGACGAGGAACACTTTATCCTGTGGGATTTGTAAGATGCGTTTCTTGTTTGGTGGAAATTGTTTATCTGTATATGAGCAGCGATTATGTTAAGCGAATTGCTTTAATTTGTTTTGCCTTCTGATATACTTCACAAAAAAATATGAAAAAAAAAAAAAAAAAAGTTCCCCAACATGCACACTTTTACTCTACTTCCCCACACACACAATCAGCTATGCATGAATTTTCAATGAAGATGTATGATGTATTTTGTCTTTACATTTTATTGATGATTATAAAAGTACTCACACAGCATAGTCTATTTTAATTTAAAAATATTATTATTAGGTGTAATAATGGCGCTTATTAAATTTAAATTCTTTTTAAAGCTTTTCAAAATTTTTAGTAAAAAATTCATTCGGTTTATTTTGTTCCCTTTTCATATACTCTCGAGTAACCGCTCTCGAGCAAAATATTATAGGCTATAATCTTCACTACCATAAAACATATATTATTTAATAATTAGGGTGACCTGTTTTTTAGTTTTTAAAATATTCAGACATATTCTTGAATCCACTTTTGAAATATTTCATCAAAAGTGAAAATAGTAAATATTTATTATTGACTGGTCGGTCTTCTCGCTAACCAATTTGTATTGATTTTTGTTGTATTCTAAATTCCAATTTTTACTACTATTAATTAATAATTTTTATTTTTTTTCTCTTTCGATAACATTAATCGGAAGTGAAATTAAGAACTCGACTAAAACAAAGACTGTGTCCAAAAATTATTCGTAAAAAAAAAAAGAAATTGTGCAACAAACTTTTAACAATTGAAATGTATCCCTAGAGTTTCTCTAGCGGACCAGTTTATATTAAAAAAAAAACTCTCTGGTGCCATCAACGCGTTTATAATGAGCTAACAAGGCGAGCGTATGTTAAATTTAAAAAAAACTTCAATCTGTCTTCAGTAATCCCACGAGTTTTTTTTTTTTTTGCTAGAATATCTTGCTTCTCTTAGTGCGGCAAACAATGATGATGACACTTTAGGCGCATTGGTTCCATGGTTTAACGCGAACTTTTACCACGTAACGCTTGAATTGTTTTTGCATATTTGCATTTATCGTTTTTATTGTTGCTCTTGTTTGTTGTCGCTCGTTCATGTTCTTGTCTTTATTTTAAGCTAGGGAGTAGCTTTTAAATATTTTATTTGCATCTCCTGAGCATTCAAAACAAATTCTATGTACTTGTAGCATGGAATAAGTTTATTTTAAACTTGTTTTGTGCTGCATCACACAATGTTATGTTTGGTGATGTTGTTGTTGTTGTTGTTGTTGGCGGTGTCGCCGCGACATAATCCGCCAAAACGAAAAGAAAGCGAAGAGGCTAAAGTGGCAAATCTCTTGATGAAATAAAAAAAAAATGTGTAAAAAAAGCAAGGTTTCAACTGTCAAAGGGCAAACAACAAATAACAAACATAACATGAACAAGCAACAAACAATAATAAAGTAAGAAACCAACAAAAACAAACCAACCAAAAAAGCTTGAAGGCGTACAACGACTTAAGGTGTTGTGCCATTTCCGTGCGGAAGCTAGACAAGTGTTGGGGACGTTTTTTTTTAAAGCCAATGATGTTGTGAATTTTTATTGCATTATTTTCCATGAATTTCTAGTAATATGCGAAAATTTTATAGCATTACAAATACATTTGCAAAAAAAAAAAAGTAAAGATACAGATACATTTGTATCTGCCATGCAAAATCCCAAATGTAGCACGTCAAATGCGCGTTATTATATAAAATTTAGTAGTAATTTTGATTTATGCTGATCTTTAACGTTGAAAGCTTTAACAAAAAAAATTTTTTTTTTTTAAATTTGCAAAAATAATATAAATTAATTGCTTTATAGATACAAAAACCAGTTCCATTTAGACATTTGTTTTTGTTTTTTTGTCAAATATTCAAGACATCAAAAATTCATAGCGCACATTTCAATAAAAATGTTACACAACGCGCAACTGAGTGAGTAGGGGATCAGTGCAGCTGTCAATGCAATTGTAAATGTGACAATTGGTTTGGCAAATGGTTTGAAGTTTTGCCAATGGATACCTTATGAAAAAAAAAATGTGTGTGTAAATATTATAAAAAGAGCTCATTTTTATGTATATGACTGTCTGTCTGTTTCTTAAATAAAGGCATATTTTTTATTGCATAAATACAACGTCTCCATTTCTTGCATAAAATACTTCATAGAAGTTAATGTTAAAATAGTACTTATGTGACTAGATTCGCACAGTGCTAGAAATTTGATTGTTCTCCTTTATTACTCTCTTTCAGTTACAGATTATCTTTAACGGTGTGCATGAAAGAGCTAGGGCCGAAGTTTAAAATAAAAAAAAAATTAATCAAAACGAGTGAATGTAGTACACAGCAAACATTCAGTTGTATTCATTGTACACTTGTTGTGCTTTTACAAAAATATTAGACGCTTTGCTGTTATTTTTGTTGTTGTGGTAATTTTGCCATTCTAATTACAGCTCGACTAAAATTCTAGATACTTTCTCTGATTGTCTTAAGAATTAACTCTTGTTTTCTTCTATATAACTGCCAGCAAGCGCCATAATAAATAATAGAAAATTTCGTTCAAAAATTAATTTTATAATTTCATCGCTTAACATGCAATTCGTATCTATAAAAAGCAATAATTTTACAACATACTCGTATGTGTATATTTCAAATATAAAATTTGCATAAAAGATAATTTGAACTCAAAAATACTAGCTAGATACTTTTCTGCTAGCTGCTACACTGCAAGAATTTTAAACAACTTCATTGCTTTTTCTCACAAATTCAAAAAACAAATACATAAAACTTCACATTCGTAGCAATTTTAAATAATTAATGAGACCAAGGCGGCTGCATTACACGCAAAAGTATCTCAACAGCAAAAAAAAAAAAAAAAAAAAAAGAGGATACAAATTTACAGCAATTTTTTATGTTTAACTGCGCATTTTTCGGTGGTCTAAAGTCGAGTGTCTAGTTCAGAACTATAAAAAAAAGCAACGTAACCCAAAAGATGCTATAATATAGTTCTTATATTTAGTTGCCAACATGGCGTATACGTGCTACCATAGACATTGTCATAAATTTCATGCGGCAGCGTCTGGCGGTAAAATGAGCAGCAACTTGAATTTGAATTTTATGCTTTTTTGTGTTTTTTTTTTTTGTGTTTGAAATACAACTAAAAAGTGCAAATTATTCACACATTGACAAAGTCGAGTGTCGAGTTCTTTACCCGGTCGTTCATGAGAATTAATTCCCAGTTGAGCAACTACTAAGATACCACAGCAGCACAGTGCCACTTGTTGTCCAGCGAGATTTGTGATTTCAACAATTTTGTCATCTTTTCTATTTTACTTTTAAAGTATCTCTCAGCTGTGGCGAAGTTCATAAAAATGTAAAAAGATACAAAATATCAAAAATTTCTTTCTAAATCATCTTCAAATCCACAGCAATATTTTTTTTCTTTCTTACAAATCGTTTTTACTTCGAAAAGGATTCAATTTGATTGGATTGGATTCATACGTATGATTTGTGCAAACACATTTTTTTTACTTCTCACTCCAGCTCCCCGCCCCACTCTTTTTGGTATACATTTGCTTCCTGCAAAACGGTTTGCTTTACGAAATCACGTATCGTATTCAGCGTCGTAATGGCAGCGGTAAACGGATGTTTTTTCGCCCATTGTGGTACATTTTTAATGCAATGCGTTGCGCGTTGTCGAGCCGCAGTCAAAAATTGAAGCAGCAGCAGCAGCAGAAGTTTATTCGCAGGCGTTGTAGCGAGTTGTTTACATTTCAAATAAGTTGTTGTGGAATGCATAAAACAACAGCAGCGACGCGTCATTGAAAAACATCGCATAAAACTCTCCATGCTGCCGTCTGTGCCCATTTATGCTACAAAATGTTTGTCCGTCTGTCTGTCCTTCAGTTTCTATGACCCTCACCAAAACAGTTTCAGCTGCTTTTTGCTGCTCTCATCCTGCTGCTTTATGTGTTGGAAAAAATGCTGTTATTCGAATGAAATCGAAACTTATTAAATATTTAGTGGCACAATCGAGCGAAAAAAATGAGTTTACATTTTTTGTTTGACTTTATGATAATGTGATGTAGCAAAAAAACAAAAAAAAAAAAAAATTATATATAAAAGGATGCGATTGTACATACGTTCACCGACTAACAAACAAAGTTTAATTCGTTTTTTTCGTTTTACTCATTCCAAAAGTACATGTAAAACTGCGGGGTGCTTTAGTGGTTTACGAGTATTTTTTAAATTTTCATGCCATTTTATTATTGGTATCTTTTTTTTTTTGGACTGCCTAAATTATAGCAGTTACCAAACTATTTCTCCATTAAAAAAAAAAAAAAAAAAATCACTAGTCTTCAAACAGAATTTTTTTGTTATGATATTCTTCATAAAGTAGCACGAACACTTTTGATTAGATGCGGTAAGACCAGGCAAAAATGTTTAAAAAAATTCAAAAAAAGGGTGGGGTTTTTTGGTTTTTTTTTTAAATGGGGGAAAAAAATTTGTTACACAAAATTTGAAATAGGGGAATCCGATTTAGAGATATATGAGACCTTCCAGTACATTTTGAAAGTGTTACATACAACACCCAATTTTCTACATAACTTTTACAAAAATCTAGAATTAATAAAGAAATAAGATCTTAGATGGGAATAAAGTTTAATATATTTTTTGTATAAAGACCACACTTTCCTATCTCTTCTAGATTTTGAGACAAAGTTAATTAACAAGCAAATGAGCCTGTAGCCCCATTTATGGAAAAATATAGCTTTTAATGTTAATCTATGAGCATCACTTAGGGTATTCACCCAGCTCAGGGTACTCACCCAGCATAAATATAACACAAAAAAATAGAAAATAAGTTAACTTCATTTACAGAAGTATGTCAAGGCAATCATCTGCATATCTTGCAATTTCCGCAGATACGCATTCATATTAAATTCCTTAACTTGAATCACACATTTTTTTTTTCAATTCAGATCAGTGAAGCATACATTATGATTGTCAGTTCCGTTCCATACTTTTGTTTCATTCATTCATTCATTAAGATCGGATTTAATGATTATTTAAAATGCTTTTTGCATTTGGCATCAACGAACGAACGAACGCATCAAACTTCCGTCAAAATAGTCTTCATCATTCAAGTTAGTCGCGTAAGTTGTTCAACATGTTTTTTTTTTTTTCAAAACAAAAAATAAATTGCAGTTTTTGCCTTAAGTAATTTGCTGTTACGTTTGTTTTTTCTGAACGCATTCATTAAAATTGGTAACAGTTAACAGCAAATATAACAGTCAAGGTTGTCTGCTGATACGGCTGGTGCTGTTGTTGCTGTTGCCAACACACGTTACTCTTGATGGAAGTCTGGCCAGGTTGGCAAGTGCTTAAAAACTTTCACTTGAAAACGTTTTAAAAAAAAGTGCCATATTTTTTTTTTTATTCGTTTTGTTCATCATTTTGCCTTTTTGGTCATTAAATTGCACTTGTAACTGCGCGTACTTGGCACTTTTAAGAGATGGAAATAAAAAGATAGATACGAGTAGTATGGGAATACCGGTTGCTGCGCTCAAGTGATTCGGTTGTATGTCATTTGCCGCTACAATTATGAAACATTTTTTTGTTTTCAAGCTTTTCTTTAGTTTCAAAAGTTTTTGAAGCTATTATTTTTTGTGAGTTGACATTTTCGATTTGTTTTTTTTTTTTTTTTGGTGCAAAGACTTTTATGCCATGAGTTGTAATATTAGAACGATTTTTAAGAAATTGAAAGGAAAATATTTTTTCCAGATTTTGAGCGTTTTTTTTAACGAAATTTATATTTGAGCCTATTCTTTTTTTTACTGCTAAGGTAATGCTGCATATGTTAGAATTTACTGTGAATTATAAACAATTTGTAATTTTCAAAAAACATAAAAATTTGCTGTAGACTTTTAGGCTGAACTTTAGTTAGTTGAGTTTAAGCGACTTAAGTGGTGTTCTTTTTAAATTTTGTTCTTTAAATTCACTTTTAGTGCAGACATCTCAGGTAATGTATTTTTACGTTTAAAAAAAAAAAGGTACATTATTTTTTTAAAGCTAATAAAGCACCAAGAAAGTTCTTCGGTGTCTGGTGCATTTGCAACTTTCAGGTTTTGAGTTATGTGCAATGTGGCACAAAAAGTAACAAATTAATATTTTGGCTGCAATGACAAGACGCGCTATGTTATAAACTATGCAACTAGATAGCCAAAAAAAACGAGGCAGCTATTTATGTAGTCAAGCGCATAAATTTATGCTTCATGTCGTGAAGAAAAAGTAAAAAAAAAAAAATACAATTCCAAAGACATATTTCAAACAAAACGCGTTGGATGTGGAGGTATCGCGAAATGTCGCATGTCAAACTGATTAGAATATAGCATCAAGCAACAAAAACAACAATAACAACAATGCTAGGCATTACCTTGTGCATAATTTATGCGGCCGGATAACATTGAAGGTCGCTAGACTGCGGGTCATTGTAGTCATGTCTTTGCTGCTTTAGAAACTTGTTGCCGCTTATAATGGAAAAAAAAAAAAAATTAAAAGGATTTTTTTTTAGACAAGTCAAGAGCACGTGACGAGCGCGCAAACAAATGATGACAGGTCTACTCGTATACGAATAAGATCTTGACGTAAAAAAAGCAACAACAATAACAACTTCGACAATGAATGTAAAAGCCGTAAGGCACGTGACAAACACAGTAAATCGCCTGCGTTCATTATTAAATTAGCAACAAAATACAACTACGAACTAGGCTAAGTGATGTCCTTTTTGTGTGTGTGCAGCAGCAGCCTTTTAATTGAATTGAATAAAACTAGCAAAATTAGACAGTTGAAGTATTTACGAAAATTTTTACTGAAAAAGAAAAATTACCTTCTATAATTTTATCAGTGTACATAGTATGCTGCTGTAGTGCAATGGTTCATGTAATCCTTTTTATTATAAATTAGTCACGTATGCAAGAAATTTCGCAAAGGAGCAACGTCGACGCATTTTAATTATTTTCGTGGACGAATTTTATTCATTACGGCTTCTAAGAATAATTGAAAAAGACATAAAAGCAAATAGATATTTTTTAGATGAAATATTTTGATGAGTTTTTGCTGCTGCTGCTGCTGACAGGTATTGTACTACGAAAAAGGATATTATAAAATCTTTGATAAAAATAAGAAATAAAAGCACAAAAACTGTCAAATGCATAAAAATTATTGTTCTATCAGCAAAAAGTTGAAAGGGTTACACGATGGAAATTATTATGCTTAGAAGTACATAGTTAATAATGTTAATATCCTGTTTACTTTAAATCAAATGAAAAGCATTGCATACCTAAAAGGCGCTATTCAAAAATAAAATATATATTTAAAAAATATGATGCATACCTAAAAGGCGCAAGAAAAGTTTATAAAAAAGGACAAATTAGTAAAAAACTTAAATAAATATTCAATTTATTAACAAAAAAAAATATAATTCACAACCAAGCAAACAACTTGCCAACTTGATAATTTCCGGTGTTAAGAATCTTAACATTTTGTTAAAGATTTGCACAGCTTAAGCGCTTCGCTGCCTCATTTAAGTGCAGACAGACAACTTGTTTACCTCTTTTTTAAAAAAAAAAAAAACTAAAAAGGCTGAAAAGCATACAAGCAGGCAGCCTTTAGTTTTTTGCGTTAAGCTGACATCAAAGCGCATCCTTGCGCAATGAAAGTAGCAGAAACTTGACTTGCAAAGTGGCTGTCATGCTGCAACAAGCAACGTCGCCGGCTTGGCTAATGGTCTGCTTCGAGCTAAATAAGTGCAGGTAAAACGTATGCAGTAGTTATGGCAAAGTAGCAGAATAGCTGCTGTTGCTCTTTGCTGCGGAAGGCATTTTATGAAGAAGTTGCTTCTTTACATGCCGGAAGAAGCAACAAGTGTCGATGCATGAAGCGTACCGTACCATGGATTGTGGCTGTATAAAGTGGCACTTGGTGCTTTGATTTACGGCAAATTAAACAGCAATCGAAAACTTTTACTGTATATGCGAGTGTGTATGTAGCACCGAAATTGTGTCGTGTATCTTAACATAATTTTGCAAAATGCTTTGACAAAAACTCAATTGTAACTCGAATGCTTTTAAGCGCAAAAGACAAAGTCGTTGACAATTTTTTTTTTTTTTTTTTTTGGAACATCTATGTAACTGCAAAAAGGTGCCTTAAACATTTTAAATTTTTTTTTGGCTAAAAATGTAAAGAAGAAATAATAAATTGCCTGAATGGGTACAATAAGTAAACCTAATCATAAAGCAATTTTCTAACTTAATTTAGTTTTGTTGAGCTGGACAGCAATGTGCTGCTTTAGATATGCATGTTTGCAAAGTTTATTAAATGCTATTTTAAATATAAATGCAATTAAATAAGAAAACTAGAAAATCAAAAATGATGTTTTAGAAGCTCCATCTTTTACATTTTTGCAAAAAAAACCCCAACGCAATTTCTACTCTTATGAATAGAATTTAAAGTTTAAACTATAATTATAATTTTTATACCCGTTACAAGTGTGAACGGGTATATTCAGTTTGTCAAAATTTGTAACGCATTGAAGGAGGCATCGGAGACCCCATAAAGTATATATATTCTTGATCAGCTCGATGAGCGAATCGACTAGCCATCCCTGTCTGTCCGCGTTGTTGCTATGCGATCTTTCGATGAAGATATAAAGATATGGGCGAAATTTTAAACTAAGCTTTTCTCGGCAAGACTAGGTTAAGTTCGAAAATGAGAGTCCACCCCATTAAAGTTTATAACCCCCATACAAACTTATCGATTATTTTTCGATTTTTTTTTTAAATAGTAATTATTTATGAATGTACTCGCTCCCAATTGGGTAAAAACATTTTTTTGGTCACCAGGGTCAAAACCAAGACGACACGCCCATGTAACGGGTATTTCAGCTTCGGTTCCACCGAAGTTAACGTTTTCCTTGTTTTAAATACTGTTTGAACTAATTGTGAATTATACTCTTTATTTAAATGAATGGCATAAGATATTAAAAAGTAACTCAAAGAGTTTTTATGTAATACTCCGTTAAACTTTATTCGTAGGCTCTGTGAGTCTATTCTTCGCATTACCTTCTCTCTTTTGCTTTGCACTATATCAGGCCCATCGATATTTTTTCTAGATTTTAGGCTATTTAATTTTAGTTAAGCTTTTTAAGTAATAATGATAAAAAATTTAGGTCATACAGATTCTAGGCACTAATATAAAAATTTGAAATTAAGAAGATTAAGCTCTAATTTTTTAGTGATATGTAAGCTATTTCTATTTTAATAAATGGACAAATGGGGTATATTCAACGATTCGAATTACTTATCAACAAGTTTTTATATGTTTGCTGCTCTTGTATGTGTATAAAAAAAAACAAACGAAATTTATGGGGCGTTGAAACCACGCGGGTACGCATACATACATATGTAGTATACAGATAATCATATATATTTTTTATTTTACAAATTAGTTCACTTGAAAGAACGTAAAGAGAAATTTGAAGCCAAGTTAAAATATATACGCTGTTGGCGTCACATACATAATTATACATGAGTGTAAGCTGATAGTGTACATTTTAATTATATTCTTGGAGAAACAATAATAACAACAACAACAGAAGCAGCAGCAGCAGCAACAACAGACATCGCGACAAGCAGCAGCAGTAGGCCAAAGGGAAACATAAATCTTGAAGCATCAAAATGCTGGCTTGTATGTACAATGTACATAAATACATATGTATAGTATACAGTATATAGTACTAGGTTAGATGGAAACATATATTTTAAAGCTGCATATAAAGTCAAATTGAAAGAGCGTATGCGATGCATGCGAGTTGGTGTGACGACAAAAGGCGACATATAACAAAAATCCGTAGCGTAACAAAAAGATCGCTTATCAGAACGCGTCTAATTTACGACAATGAGGCAACAACAACAATAACAACAAAGAGCAGCAGCAACGCATCGACAAATGATTATGCAGATACTTTTTTAATCCATTTTGAATGTATCACCAGATACATATGCTACATGCATACATATGTATGTATGTATACGAGTATGTGTAAACTGCGAAACCTATGACTTTGTCATTTAAATTTAAAGTCAAAAAATAAATAAAAATTTGTTAAAAATATTCAAAATAACTCACCTTGAATCAAATTTTTTGCCATCAGCCTGTAACGTTCCTGTGTAGTGCATTGTTAATGTATCTCCACTTTTGGATTTCTGTTCACATACTTCCGGTTTACTAATAACATCAACTTTCAGATCCTGACTGTAAACGCCAGCGACAAGAAGGCACGAGGCAATAAGCACAGATTTAAACATTTCTGTAAAAAAATTATACATTAATAAATTAATATAGCTAAACATAAATGAATTTTGAGATTGAGGCAAATGTTTGAGCAATATGTTATATACATATGTATAATCTATGATATGACTATCGTGTTGATAACGGTATTTGTAGGTACTATAAATAAATATTGCCTATCTTGTGTATAAATATTAAAAAAATCTAAAAAATAAGCTTATTTCTGTATAATTGCGATTCTCTGTAATCTAAAAAAATACAAATTAGTATTCACATACAATAACGGCCTCGAGAGATTTTTATTTTTTGGTAAGAGCTGTTATACTGTCAATTGGCAATGCACTAAGTATGAGAGAAAGCACTTAGCACAAGAGAGAGCAAACTATAATTGAACGTCTCTCTATTTGCATGCACTACGAGAGGCGGCAACTCCACATTCATAAAGTTTAAAACAAATGACGAAAGGCCTACCTATGATAACTAAAATTTATGAATATCTACAAAGTTTTTATAAGCTTTGAAGAATTTACTTTTTTTTTTAATTGTTGCTAAATTATTTTACGTAAAATGCCAAAGTTCGTTATAAATCTAGAAAACTTCAGCAAAAAAAAAAAAAAAAATACAAAATAATAATTATTTGGCGCAACGCGTACGTTGATTATGTAAAACAGCAGCTTAGCAATAATTACGCAATCCAACGCGATGTCAATGGATGTGCCACGAACTAAAGATACACACACACACAGATACATACACTCGCGCACGCACAATGGGACACAGATACATATGTACATGCAAATACAGGTTGCAAATTATTGCAGCTGTTTAAGCAATTTGTGCTCAAATGAAATGGACAATTGGACATGACTCGAGTGTGGAGCAGCATTTGAATAAGCCAATGAAATAACGATGAACACATTCATTCGTTTATGTTGATGATGAAGTGAAGTGAGCGCCTGAAGACATGATGATGAGTCAGCTGGCTGCATAATTGCTTAATAAATAAATATTTGCACGGTATTTTGGTAAGTTATTTTGCTGTGATTGAATTGTTGATTGAACACTTTTGTGTTGACCACATAACCGCAAGGCAGGTGGGTGTTTTTTTAGACATTATCAGGCAATCTAATTTTTTTTAAGTATCATCTTCATTATAAATAGTAAATGAAAGTTTTACCTTTTATGCATCATTTTTGGTTTTTAAGAAAAATTCGCAACAAAAAATTAATTGATTTGCCATTCATAATTATAAAACACTCAAAAGATTGTGAAAGATGCCCAAATATGATTTTGGTCTTTAGTGTTTTCTTTGCCAAATTTGTACAATGAGTTTTAAGATTTCTTTTGTTAAAATCTTGACATAATAAATATAATTTACAATGGTACACTTTCACTTAAAATTTTTGTTGGTAACTATTTTTGGAATTTTGTCTCATCTTCAATAGTTTTGAAGATTAGTATCGGTATAATTATTTTAAATATGATTTAGTTTTATCCTATTACGTACTACTTAAAAGGTATTAACTTGCATTAAAAAAAAAAAAAAGAAATCTTATAAGGTATTTTACCACAAATATAATTAAAATTAACAAATTCTTAAAAAATCATTGTTCAGATTTATGATACTATGTATAAAGAGCGAGAAATGTATTAAATGAATAAAGTAGGTAGTATTAGGCAAGGCTTAACTAGGCTACCAAGTTGAAGTATTGTTTAGAAAATACCTTAGTTTTTGAAAAAAAAAAACTTTTGATAACTTTCTATATTTTTTACTTTGATACCAAACTTAAAATTGTTCATACCCAAAATTTCCTTTTATTAAACTCTGAACCCATGGGTTTATTACGCCTTTTAGTTTTATGCTTAAATTTCCATGTATTATACATGGGAAAATAACATTTTTTTCTTAAATTTAGTGTAGAAACCTGGAAAATGTTTATTTCTTAACCGGATAACGATGTTTCTCTTTATAAGTGGTCATAGAAAAACATCCAAACATTTGTTATTTCATTTTTAAAAATGATTTTTTTATATTTTCATTTCTTTTTCGATTTTTACTTATTTTTACGTTTTTGGGTTCGTTTTTCGAATTCTGTAAAAAACTTCAGGGATTTGGCGGCCTCATTAAAAATTATCGGTTTAAAAAAATATATACGGGTTTTCTTATTTTCGATATAGAACAATCATAGGAGGTGGGAACATATAGATTTTTTTTTTAGACGAGCCTAATGTATATAGTATCCAGTTTCTGAAAAGAGTGTGTATTGCAAGACTTTGTAAAACTTATCAAACAGACCTACCCAGCTAATATGTAAAAACAAATTTTCTTTTATTAGCGGCTTTTTTTTTTCTTAGCGTAAATGTTTTTTTTTTTTGGTAAAGGCGTTGCGTACTAAAACCAGTTGGTATGGAGTCAAGATTGAGTGTTGTTGGAGTCGTCTTCTTTTTTTTATTTTTTATTTTGTTGCGTTCGTTGAACTTTCTCGCGTGCTCTCGCATGCGTTATATTTTATTTTCATTCGCTTGAGTGTGCGCAACTTAAAGTACCGTTAGCTGTTCGCATTTTTTGTTTTCTTTTTTTTTAAATATGGTTCTATAGAAATATATATGTATATGTAACTACACATGTATGTAAGTATGTACGTATGTAAATATTTCAGACTTTATTAAAGAAATCAGATAAAAATAGTGCAACGTGCAGCCGAATATTGTGAATGGCCAATTGACATTGTAACACTAATGAATTTCTAAATTCAACACGTCACAATAAGAAATTATATATGTACATACACACACATATACATATATTTGCCGGATGAATAAATCTATTTGAAAACAAAGAATGAGAAAAAAAGAACAGATTAAAAGAGAGTGAGAAGCGCTTTCTAATAAGATTCCGCTTTTATTTATTATCTAAAACTCTAGAAATAATTAAATAAAATACTAGCGGCTATATTATTTTTTTTATATAAATTATGCTCTCTTTTGTTTTCTCACTCTCTCACTTGCACTTTGAATAGTGTTTTTTTTACTAGATTTTTTTTTATCAATTTCGTTTTGTTTTTTATGTGCGCTGATGTGTTCAAAAGCAAAAAAAAATAAAATAAAATCGACACGTTAATAAAAAACGTTGAACTCTGCTCTCTTATAACAAAAACAACAATAATAATATATTTAAATTCAAGTGAAGCACACACATGCAAACACACAAGACAAACCTTTAGAATTGTTTGTTTTAAATTTTATTTAAAAATTATATTGCACCAAAGTTTCACTCCTTTAGTTTTGTATAAAAATATGCAAAACACGCGCGGGTTTATTTAACTAAAACTTTTAGAAGATCCGTCCGATCAGTTTCACGTTTAAAAGGCAACTCAACAGTTTATGGTACGACAGCTAACAGCAAAGCAAGGCAGAGTGAAAATAAAATAGAAGACGTGATACAACATAGATGATTAAAAGAGAGTGAAAGAAAAAGAGAGAGAGAGAAAAAATATTTTACATTGAATGAAGGTGTTAATTGTATAACCTACACATGCAAAATATGTATATGTGTAAGACGAAACTAGTCCTTTTGAAAATAAATCAGAGTACATCTATGGACACCCTAAAAAGTGTATCTGTTCTCCTTCAAATCAATTGTATTAAATTTTGATAGAAAGATACACAGAAACTAGCAAGATCTAAAACACTTGACAATATATGTGTAGGGTATATTTTAAAGAGAAACGACAAAGATAGCAATAACAACAAAAACTACAATTGCATACATATATACACACATAGTACTACACGACACTTGTCCACGTAATCAAGTTGATTGCGCACAGGAGCGGAATAATTGATATGTTTAAGTGAAAACGTGTTAATTATTTTGCATTGTAAACATAAAAAATAAACACTAGATCTGATGTTCCAGCGTTAATTATAAAATTTTATGTTTAATTAAAAAAAAATTGAGCACATTAAATTGAAAATGTAAATATTTGCATTATATCTTTTCTATTTGAAGAGATAGCAAGTTGCGTTCTTCGAGATAAATATGAAGCGAATGTTTGCCTATATTTTCCGTGAAGATTGTAACTTCTTATCTCCTTTTGATTTTAAGTAAATGTGTGGCTATGGGAGCATTTTGCATTAATTGAATTAAAAACATTATGAAGAACGACTTTAAAAATGGGTATTGAAAAAATGTTTGACATTAATAAACACTGGAGTGTCTTACAGTGCTACACTATGTTTTAATTTTGCTGACTTTATCGGTTATATTCTCCAAGGTAGTCTTTTTCCTACGAAAGACGAACTGTGTCCCATTGCTATATCGACTTAGCTTTCGATACTGATCAAGACAATATATTTTTAATGGAGCTTTTGCTGCCTCCTTCTGCCTGTTTAAATTTGTATATAAACTGAATATACCCTATACTGCCTTTACCCTTTGTGAACACGGTACGAGTAATCTAATAAAAAATTCGGGAAAATTACGAAAAAAATCAAGATTGTGGTAAAAAATTATTCATTAGAATAGGCGTAATCGGGATCAAATATTTTTTACTAAGTCCATCTCTATCATGGGAAGACCAAGTGTGTTGTGGATGATAATTAAGTTTAGTTTAATAAAATGCCTCATTTTGTCAAATAGACCGCATACAAGCTAATTCCAAAATATCCATTTTAAATTGTAATTATTGGAAACCTGAAACTTAAAAAAAGTTTCAAGAATCGATAGTTTTAATGTTTTTATCTAATGGAATTGGTTTGGTTTCACTATACTACTACAGAAGATCACTTTACACTATTTGTGATCATTATTTTCTTTTTAATTTTTAACTAAATTGTTTAAAACTTACCTAAGCCGACTTAAAAAAAAAAAAAAAGAAAACGATAATTCACTCAAAAATAAAGCTTTTTGTGTGGGCAATTAACCACAAACGATCAATAATTGATCAGTGACTAATTAAATTGTTGAAAGTGATTTCACTATTGGGGATTTTCAGTTTTTTAACTTTTTAACTTGACGCTTGTTGAATTAAATTTTCAATTTTAATTTTAATTAACGATTTTTTGTTAATTTTTTTTTCTTATATTTAAATTTTATTATATTTTTTTATTAATTTTTTTTGTATATAAATTCAGCACAATTCAAGTACACAACCAATTTTCTTGCCGTTTGGAAAGCAACTAAATTGGCATGTGTTTTTTTTTTATAACACAAGGATATCAAACGATGTTGCTGCCAGGACTATTGCTAATTTGCTGCAACAAAGTTTCGCAACACTTCGAGCAAAAAAGCGCTTGCGCGAATACAAAAGCTGTTATTGACCAATCAAAAATTTACCAATCAAAAAACTTTAAAAAGCTTTCACAAAAGGGCGGTGCTAAAATTATAAAATTTGCATATTTGCTTCTAAAATAAATTTACTATTCTTAGACGACATAAGATGTTAATAAAATATTTATGTGGAAACTATATGCACCATTACATTATTTTTTAGAGGAGTTGATATGTTCAGTAGATAAAGATTAAATAAAAAAAAATTTCTGAAGAAAAGCTTGGGTCACAAGTAGATCAAGTAAATTTATGAAAAAAAATAATGGCGCCCACATATGGGGCGTGAAATGAGAAAAAAATTGATGGATCATTATCCATTTTGTAAAATTTGCACGGATAAGAAAAGTAAAGGGTTCTTATAGCACTTGTGCACTATGTAAATGGTTATCGATGACGCAGTTACGGTCCATTGACTGCATTAAGCATATGGGAGAAGGCAGGTCCAAATCTTCAAAAAAAAAAAAATAAAAATAAAAAAATAAAGCGGTTGATTACAACTTATGTTTACATATGTATAAAATACGTAAACGCCAACCTGCGCACTGGTACCGATTTTAAAGACATACAACTTGTATAAAAAATGTACTTTCCACCTTGATTGAGGGGGAGGACTATCTACACCTTGTGTGCTTGTCTGGTGCCTACGATCCGTTAGGTGGTTGATTTCAACTGTACGTTTGAGCTCTTTGACACTTTTTGCGAGTATGGGTTGTATGGTTGGGAGTATGGGTAACACACAACAACCAAAATGCTCCTAAAAGGATCGTACCCATACCGATTAGCCAGGATCTTCTCCCCGTGGTATCAGTCTCGTGTCTCTGGTCTGATAATTGTAAATCAAACGTTTGTATATGTGTATTTACTTCTAAGCTTCTAGTTTTCAAAGAACTATGACGCAGCCGTTTACAATTAAACATTTTCTTTTATGTACATAGATACATATGTATGTACATATAGTATATATTATATTACATATTTATTTGTCAACGACTAAGATAACAATTGAGAGATTCGATTCAATAAAACGCGACATATGTGCATGCAGATTCACTCATCGAATACATTGACAGAAAGTAATTTCCCTCCCGCACAATGAAACATTTTGCTATTTATTCTTATTTATTTATTTATTTGCTTGGCGCTGTTTTATCATGTTACGCCCGAATGGATACATTAAATTAGCAGTGATTAGTCGGTCAATCGGCAGCGTTTTCAATTAAAAAAATGCTACGCTTACAATTTGTATTAGCTTTAGAATTAGTTTCTATTTAAATCGCAACGCGTTCGTTTCGTCGTAAATCGTTAAAAGTCAAAATTAAAAGAAAATTTTTATCTGGGAAAAAAAAATTATTCCAAGTGCTTTCTAAAAAGTTTAAAATATTTTACAAAAAAATGTTACAAGAAATGCAAACAGTGCCCGAAATGATTTTAACGGAACAAATTAATGTACCACAGCGTTACAAATTACCTCTAAAAGGTTTTGTTAATCCGAGCTATGAACCAGATTTGGATGCTGCGGGTATTATTATTGTACAATCGATAAGGTAAATACAATACAAAACAATATTTTAATAAATTTATTTAAAACGCAAAAAAAAAAAAAAAAAAAATATATAAAGTGTTTAAAATTAATTTAAGATGCAAGTACTCAGTTTAATTTAATTTAAAATAAAATAAATTTAGTTTGTTATTTAAAATAAAAATTAAGGTGTGATTATTTTAATTAAGTCTAAATATTTCAATGTCAAAAAATGAGAGAAAAAAATAAAATATTTTATAGGGTTGGTGATTGCAGGTTGCCACTGCTTGCAGTTTGCCATGTTTGCTTCAAAGTGTATTCAATTTTGCTTGTGTTGAGTGCTTGTCAATATAAAAAACAAATTAAGTTGGTAAAAAAAATCAAATGACCAAAAAAGCTTTGGGTGGCAATCTGCAAGACGTTCCACATGATCCAATTATACCAGAAAAATGTGGTTAAAAGAGTACAAGAAATATGTTTATGTCACTCTTACCTTTTAGAAAGCTATAAAACAAGGCTTACTGTGTTTAAAATATTTAAGCAATCAGAACCGAAATACGAATTTTTTAAGAAATATACTGACGTACCATTTGCACTTCATAACCGATAAAATCCGGCTTAGGAGTCTCTATCTAACTTAAAGCTTTGTATTACACACTTGCTTTACAGAAAAGAGTATTAATGTTCAAGTATTATTATTCAAACAATAATATAATAAAACAAAGAACCAACTTTTCAAAGCGTCACTTTTTTAACGGTAATTTTTACCGGTTTACCGATTTAAATCCAAACCCTATTCTGTGCTCGAAGTGGTAACGCCATACCACACCGATATCACTGAGCACACCGATTATTGGGTTATCGTTGTGACAGTGCTGCTTTATCCTCACTATAGGTCAAATCGAGCTATTTGCTAACTCCTTCCACTTCGCGCATCTACTGCCTTCTCTTTCGCACTTATACGCGACGCCTGGTGGAAGTCGATGAAGCAGTTGATGACTGTATGGTGGTATTCGATAAAGCAGCTCTTTTTGATAAAGCAACGATTTTTCTAGTGTGCTGCGTTTTGGCTTTTTACACTACTCAACACTGCTGTTTTTGTGTGTTGATTAGACAGAGACAGAGAGTGGTGAATTTCAAACAGATGACTTGTAGCACCGTGTCGTCGCGTCACTCGGTTTAGAAGGTTTGGATGTGCAAGAACGCAGCGCTTAGTTTATTTATATTTCCATTCAAAGAAAAAAAAGAGTAGGAAAAAAATATAAATAAATTTTTTTATTGCATATTAAAATATTCTACACGCAGCCACAATCAAATTGTGCAATTAAACGAAACGAAATTGTCTTATTAAGCGTGTCTGTATTCGTGTGTCTACAGTGTAAAAACTATTACAAAAAAAAACGACTCGAAGGAAAAAAAAAATACGAAAATAAAATTGCAGCTAATAAGATTTTTTCTTCTTCTATTTAAATTACAGTAAATATAAACAAAAAATAAAATTAATAAAACAACAACGAAAACAACGTGTTCAAAATAAGCAATAGTCCCAGCCCAAATAAAATAAAGTAAAGGAAATATTTATATTCAAAAAGAAATCGAGTAAATACAATTGCAAAGAAAATATTACACAAGTGCAAAGCAAAGGCAGCAAACGAAAAGAAATATTGATTTTTTTATTCATACAAAACGAAAGCAATATTTTGCATGTGTAAAATTTTATTATAAAATAGTTTCAATAACGAAAACAAGCGAACAACGACGTTGTTTAAGGAAAATATAAAAAGTGTGCGCAATTAAAAATTTAAAACAACGAAAAGTGTTCACATCAAAAAAAAAAGTTATCAGTTTTTGTTTGAATATTAAAAAAAAAAATAAAATTAAAAGATAAAATAAAAAACAACAACAAAAGCAAATACAAGTCAGGTGAGTTTGTAATGAGTTTTTTTTTTGTATATTCATTGTATTGTTGTTGTTGCATTTTCTTGAGTGCAAAGACAAAACAAAAACAATTGAAGAGTCAAAATGAAAATGCACTGCAATTCATTAAGAGGCAAATTTGTTGCAGTCGCTGTCTGTTAATGTAAGTGCGTTGTTGTTGTTGTTGTTGCGGTTGTTGGAGCTGCTGCAATTATACACAACTACACACTTACTACCATTTTTTAGTTTATTATTATTTTTTGTGTGTTTTTTTTTTTTTTTTTTGTGCAATGGTAACATTGACAGCTGCTGCACTTGTTTCTGCTCGTTTGCTGCATTTTCTTTTGCACTTTTACACATACATGCACACTAACCCTTTAACAACACATACACACACATAGACAAAATGTGCCCACTATGGAAAATTACATGTTTTTTTTTTTTCACTCACTTACCTATCCACTCAACCACACAAACACATGCTCTTTTTTTTATTTTATACTTTTTATTTTATGTTACTTTTTTTTTGTTTTTTTTTTTTTTTAATTTACGTATCGCGCATCCTGCTCTTATTCACCTGCATTATTATCATTTGCATTCATCTCTACGTACTCTCTTATATGTATATAGTATGTATGTATATATGTACATATTCTTAATTAGCACATGCTCGTTATACATTTGAGTAGTTAACTAAGCTTGTATGCTCTTCTTGTTGTTCTTGGCTAGTTGTAATTAGAGATTACATGTAATATAATTCTTGTTGTTATTTTGTTTCTATTTTTTGTTTTTTGTTTGTTTTTTTCACGCCCTAATATAAGTGTAAAAAAAAAGTTTAATTAACTTTGAAGTAATATTTTTTGCTATGCTGCATTAATTACAAATATTTATTTTTACACCTATTGCTCTATTTCTTTCTATAACTTTAATTGCCTGCTTCACTATAATTCACTATAATTAGTCGTAAAGTTTTCGCAAAAACCTAAATTCATACATACATACAGACAAATTTTACTTACATACATATGCGCCGGTGTGGGTCACTTCGATTTGGTCTGACGTAATGCGTTTTCCTTTTAGTCTCTCTCTCTTGAGTGATTTTTCACTTTTTCTATCTCTTTATTGAGTGTACTTTCTTTTGGCCTCCAACTTCAATTTTGGTGTTGTTGTGGCTTTTAGTTTTCTCTATATTTGCTGTGGTTGTTGTTTTTGACTTTTCGTGTTGCCGTTGTTATTTGTGTAGCGGGTTGATTGGTTGTTAGGTGAAATAAATTTTAGCTCATTAGTTTTTTTTTTTTTTTTTCTTTCTGTTTTGTCGCAAATGCTTTTAACCTGTCGCCATTTTGACCTTTCAAAGTGGAACACAATTCCTATGAAAAACAAAAAAAAAAAAAAAGTTAAACAAACAGTCCCGTCATTTGAAGGATCATTTAGTCGTTTGTGTTTTTTGTCGGCCTCCAGTTGGCTAATCTGTCAGTCAAAGCGTCGCCATCTCTAGGATGCCATTAAACATTGTTAGCTGTACACAAATTTCTATTATTTTTTTTGCCTCTTCTTCTTCCGTTCACGTCAATTATTGTTGTTGATTTTTCCAAGCTATAAATTTTTTATGACTAGGTGCGTATGCGCAGACAGACACGGCTGAAACCGAAAGAACACAATTTGATATGGCTGGGAGCAATAAATTGTAGCAAAATTTTAAGTTCTTATAGAAATTTTTGTAGTTTTGATTTGTAGTTTAGAACGAAATATTTAAACCATCTTTTTTTGGCAAACTGGACACGAACTTTGTCCTAGTTTCACAGCAGACATAGTAAAATCATTATCTGGAACATAACGTTTGTTGGCATGCTGTGCCGCGAAGACTAGAATGACTGCCAAACATAGTGCCCTACTTTAAGTGTTATATGGACCGACACGATTCTGTCGAATTAAATCAGTTTTTTTGCTTCGGGGCATCATTTTGAATATTTGCAATTCGATGAGTGACTTATTACCAATTTTAATAAAGATTCTTTAAAAGCTTAGACGCCATTTTCATTAGAAAAAACATTAAAAGAAACTTTTTTAACATTTGCAAATACAAAAAAAAAAAAAAAACTTGGCACAGCAATTGAATAAGCATTTTTATTTTGTTCAAGTCAAAAATAATTTGTTGGCTTTGTGTTCAATTATATTATTTTATGTAACTCTCAAATCGATTGGAAAAAAATGAAAAAAAAAAAAAACTCGACAACGATTCACGTAACAATTTTACTCACTTGCCAGGCAGCACTTGGCATGAGTGTTTCACTCTTACCGTACACTATACACACACATACACACATGTACACATGCACACAAATGGAAAAGCACTAAATTCGATTTGACTGTCGCTTTTCACGTATCCGTTTTCCATCTTGAATATGCCTGCGGCTACCTTAATTCCATGCCTTTGCTTGCCATCTGTCTTTGGGGCCTGCTGGTATATAGCGTGACATTTCCTTTCTGTGATTTGCCTGTGCCCCTAGAATGCTACTGCAATTATTTGCTCTGTTGTTCTGCTTCCTTTACTGCTATTCTCAAACGTTTTCCTCCACGTGCATAAAAAATATTTAAGTCGAAGTAAACTTTTATTTATACGGGTTTACTGAAATATTAATACCCTAAGTGAAAAAATTTGTATCCAATTACGAGTGACTAGCTTGTACAGTGTTTTGATTTGAGTGAATGTTTTTCGGCAAACCATCAAAATATTAAAAAAAAAAAAAAAAATTGTATCGATACCACATTTCTTTTCTCATGTGTAGCGTATTAACTGTCGTGTATATACGAATGAGAAGCACAACAATTAAATTTAGTACATACATAGTCCTTGTTGTTCTACGACTACAACTGTTGTTCGTGTCGGTTCTCCATGTTAGACATCCTTGAAATTATTGACAAATTATGCTAAAATATTTTACGACAACGTTTGCCAAAGTAATTTCTAACGTAGAATTCTGGTTGGTTGTATACGGCGTTATGGTACGGTGCTGTGCGGTACGGTACGTTATGATGTGAAATGTAGCAATTGAGTGGGTGGGTGGGTAACTGAGTTGTCTGACGTGAGGTGAGATTTTGGCCTGGCTGACTTTAGTTGACCTGCCAACGTTGTTGTTGCCGTTGTTGTCGGTTGCCATGTTTTGTATAAATTGGTCTGGCCTATATTATGAAGAGTAATAATCCAAAGCGTAAAATATTTTCAAAACAATATTCGAATTATAAATGTATTGCAATAATTTGAGACGTTCGCTGCTGTAATTAGTCAAATTGCTGAATGCAGCGGAAATTATATGTACTCGTTCTCGTGTATATTTGCGCATTCTCAACTTTAGATTATTATTATTGTAGTATATCAACTTGCTTTCCAGTCTGCTTATAAATATAAATAATCGCATATTTACATAAGATATAAATGCTTTACTTGTCGTTTTGTTATTTTTCACTCACTCACATATTTATTTATTTAAATTTTCTTTATTTACTTGTATAGTACATTTTTTTTTTGCTTTTGAATAGAGCGCGTTTATTATCATTAATTCGTTAAGTGGTGGATAGATAGAGTCAGTCAAGTCGTTTGTCAAGTCATATTTTGTGCTGCATACATACTCAGACTCGCTTTATACAAAGTAAAATTCTCGAAAAACAGTTGTAGTGAAAATTTCTAGTTTGAATTTCCAAGCGCACTCTGTAATTTTGATACCGTAGATACATGTATAAGTCGACATTATTATTACTATTATTATTTACGAGAATATAGCAAAAAAAAAAAAAAAAAAACGTTGTTTATCATTTTTTATAATGATTGTAGGCACAATAACTTTATATAACATTCATTTTACATTTTTGCGTTTTAGCGTGCTGCTTCTAAGTGGAATTTGTATTTGAACTGATCTTGACTGAACTGTGGAGATAAAGGCGTAAATAGTTGTTATTTGCCTACAAAAGAAAAAAAAAAATATTTTGATTAGTTAGATAGATTTTCTTATATAAAAGGTTGTTATATGGAAATTATAGTAGCTACTGTTTATAAAACTGGTTAATAACATAGATCAAAATTCATTCAAAATATGTTTTCTGTCATTTTTTGAATTCATATTTTTAAATATCGGATTTTATTGACCACTGGCTTAGATCTTAGTTTGGTTAACAACAATTTTAATCTGTTAGCACTTTCCTCTTCTAAATGATAACAGCTTTGGTGCCTTTATTTGTATCTCTGGGGTCTTATGTACACCACAAAATATTTAAAAATACCACTACTATTGCAAGAGAATTATAAAGATAAGGTTTATATATTAAATTAACATTCTTTTATCTGTTTTTTTTTTTTTTATAAATTCTTTGTAATTGTCTCAACAAAACCAGTTTTCATTAGCTTTAAATTTAGTAAAATATCTCCAAATGAGTAATTTTATTGTCGTACATTGTGGGTATCGATGATTCAGTAAATAAATGAAAACAAAAAGGAAAAGAATGCGACAAACGTTTGCTGGTCTTGAAGAATTCCATGAAGCTAGAAACTATAAATAAATTCAAAATGTTTGAACCATAAACATTTACATTCTGATAAAAAATGTATTTTTTTTTTTTTTGGTGTCAGATGAACGTGAATTCTGTTATCGTAAAAAAACGAAAGGGTCATAAAACCAATAGTTTCAGCCTGAATAAAAAAAAATAATATTGAAAATAATCCTAATTAAAATCTTTGTACAGGTCCATATGGCACGAAAAAATTTAATTTAGTAATGCAAAAACTTAAGTAAAAAGGGGAAATACCAAATTCGTACTAAACCTTCTAACTTTGTTTCTTGATTTGACATTTAATTCACACAAGCATAGCTCGCAAAGTATAGAATGTTGATGAAAAGGTTTAAACTTAATCTAGTTAATTTTCTTATTCAATGAGCAGTAAGCAAAGGGATCACATTAAACATGTGTAAAAAGTTTAAAGAAAAAGCTTAGAGGTTTTTCTTTTCTTTTATTTCTTAAATTTTTTTGTATTCCATTTCAGGAAAATTTACGTTAACTTTTATTAAATTAAACCCTTTGCTTTATTTAATTTAAAATGTTTAATCTTTGCTGTTATTTCAAATTAGTCTTATATCTTTTAAGCGTAATATTTATTGATTAGTTTCACGTCATTGGTATTGCTGTCAGCAGCAAAGAAAGCATTTGTTATAATTATTTGATAAGCGATATAAAAAAAAAAAATGCTGCTGCTGCTGCTGCATGGTTATATACAAAAGTACATACTTGTACACATATTAATGCCAACCTATATCTTTTATACTAGTACACTGCATATGTGTGTGTGTGTGTGTATTTGTTTCAGTATGACTATTAGTGCCAAATAGAACGTCATTGAAGAGGCTAGCCGATTGATTTTCAATTAAAACGATGATGTGTTGCAGATAAGCAGCAATTCATATCTGCGCCAAGACAATCGAGTATACATATAGACATATCGGTCGTCGGTTGGTCCGTCAGTCGTATACGTAATAAAAAAAAAAAAAAATAGTTTCAAATTCTGCGCATTAGTTGCTTTGCTTTTTTTGAACGACCGACCCCGAACTCAACTGTTGTGTTTGTGTTTGTTGACTCAGCGGCTGTTTTTTTTTTAAGGGATAACCTTATTCTTTGTTTTTGTTTTTGCATACTTTGGGTGGTTTTTTTTAGCGTCGTCACTATTGTGGCAAGAACGTAAACTGGGTTAATGTAATGCATGCTTCAATGTATCTAGATACAAAGTAAATAAAAGTATTTGTTGTATCCATCTCTCTCTCTCTCTCACTCGCTCGCTTGCTCAGTGCATGCTAATTAGATGCTATTAAATTACAAGTATGTACTTCAAAAACTGCTCAAATTTTGAATTATTTTTATTATTATTGTTGTTGTTTTTGTTTATCGTTTAAATAAATAAATAACTTTTGTGGTTTTAATATAAAATATTAAATAAATAAATAAAGAACTCGACTAACTAATTCATATGTAGTTTTATAAAATATATTATTTTAAAAAACATCTTCTTGTACTAATTAAATTTTTTATTCATGTATTTTTTTTTGGTTTAATTTCAAACAAAATTTTAATTTGTAAATTTTATTTATTTCTTTCATTTTTGGTTTTATTTTGTGCTGACGCTGCAAAAAAAAAAAAAAAAAAAAATTAAATAATAAAACTAAAATAAAAAATGTTAAAAAATAAATAACTTAATTCTGAAATCAAAAAAAAAAAAAAAATCAACACTCTATACACTATACTACGCTGCTTGCTAATAACGTTAATGATGATGATGATGATAATGTACAAAAATGATTTTTATGACGATGATTCACGCTGCCAAATTGATTATGAATAATATTAAAAAAAAAATGCCTGCACACTTCTAATGCGCTCGCTGTTTTGCGCTTTGTTCTGGATAAAAAATAAATTGCATGCTATATAAAATAATAATAAAATAAATATAAACTTAGTCAAGCACGAAATAAGCACAACAAGCGGAAGCCGCTGAGAATGCAAAAAATAATAAAATAACAACAAAAAAAAGTCAAACTTTAAGTCAAGCTGTGCCAAGCTAAGATATCAGGCAATCAGTCAAACAATTGGAGCAGGCTAGTACAAAATTCACTGCAAGCGTTCAGATATACAGATCCACACACACACTAACACATACATACATATATATATATGCGTTACTTATCTAATCATAAACGCGTGTTATTGTGTAAAGCTTAAATAAACACCAGCAAACACACACACACACACAAAGTTCAAAATTATTGCAATTAAATAAAAACAAAAAAAAACAAAAAAAAAATATGCCACAATCCGAAGGCGGTTACGTATCGCTGCCGGGCGCTGCAACAAATGGCAATGGCACTGGTAGCGCAATATATCAATCGACCACAGAACCCGCAGCATCACATTCGGTATTTGAGTCTGTTAAACGCGTTATTGGTCAGGCTATTAAATCATCACCAGATCACGATGAACTGGTGTCACGCACTGAACGACAGGCGGTCATCGTTGGTGCCAGGTAAGTGCTCCAAAATTAATACAATACAATAAACAAAATAAAAAAAAGGATTAAAAGAGAATGTTGTTGTTGTTGCACTTTAAATTTTAATGGGGAAAGCCATTTTCTCTATAAATGCATTTATGAATAAATATGTGTGCTTTTTTTTTAATTTATCTAAATTTGTAGTTTATGTTGTCTTTTATTATTACTAATTCAACTACCTCTCACATAAGCTGTCTATCAATGTTTTGCTCTAAGGATTACTTTCTCACATTTTTGTTTTTTTTTTTCTTCAAAATTTTATCAGAACACTTTAAATGTTGCTTTCAGTGTGCATATTTTATATATTTTTTTGTTGTTGTTGTTATTTAAACGTTGTCGTCTATTTCAAAAAGTCATAAATCAAAAAATATAAAAAAAAAAAATACACAAAAAGCAGGAAATACTTTCATCTTTTTAGTATTGCATGGATGTCTGTTCTGTTCCTTTGTGGCCTAAGTTCAAATAAAAAAGAAGAAAAAAGAAAAAAATATTTCAGTATCACGTTTTGAAGACAGTTTTTAATCGATTTAATCGCGCATAGAGTGACCAGATTGCAGCAATGTTAAGTATTCTCAAATATTTCAAATTCGCAAAACAGTTATTTAATTCAAAAGCAAAGCCTTAATGGACCTTGTAAAACAATCGTCTCGAAGATCTTGATCCCCAGATGGATTGAAAGCTTCGAACTTATATAGTCTCAAGAACCCATGAAATACATTCTACAGGTAAAAGTAGTCGTTCAATCCCAAAATAATGGAAAACTTTTTGTTATAAAATTTAGAAAGAAAAATGCAAGCGAAAATTCTACAATATGTTCCGCAAAGTATATAGATATTTAAACTTTTTTGAGTTTTATGTGAAAAACCCATCTTAAACGAAGCTCAAATTTGATGACGATACTTTTTATGTTAAAGCATTTTAATAACATGGAACCATTACGTCATTCAACCTCCTAGCAAACTTAATTTAAAATTTGAAGTTTTTTCTAAAAATAAACCCAAGTTTTTTCAAAATTTTTTTAAAATTAAGCTTATCTACAGAGAGATTATATCAACTCAAAACAGAATTTTGAACTCGGTGTTGGATATTTTTTACAATTTTACGTTTTGATAAACTCTTTGCCATCTCACAGACTTTTTTCAAAATCTGGTTCTGCCAATATGTAGAGGCGGAAGTGTTGACTTACGTGTTTTTCCGTTTTGATCTATATCGTTTGTTAACTAATTTTTCGATGCGCTTAATAACTCATTTGTAACTCGTATAAACATTTTCAGTGTATAGATGCGCTTTCGAAAGTGATCATAGAAGATACAGATTTAGCGAATTGAATTAATGAGCTCAAGAAGAGCATACTTACGATTTAATTTAATAAATTTAAAATATAATTTCAATTTATTAAATATTATGGTCACCTTAATATTTGCAAAGTTGCACGCAAACTTTGGAATTATTCAAAAACATGCACATCCAATTGACTTCACTGCAGCTGCTGTTGTTTTACGAGATTCTTAGCTAGATTACGGTTTATGTTCTACCGGCTTTGATTCCGGTTACAATAATTCCTATGCCAATAAGTTGATTTTTTTATTTTATTTTCTGCTTCTTTAGCTCTACTACCCTCTGCACGTCGTTGGTTGTTGCGGTCAAGGTCGTTGTCATTGTTATTTACAATGCAAAACTGCACATTTCGATGATTTTTCACGCTGACTAGCTGACTGACTGATTTGTTTGCTTATTACACTGTTTTGTCAATAAAAAACTTTCCATTTCATTGCAGTTTCAACTTGCTTTCAATTTTGAAAAATTCCCTCAATGCAAATATTCTCATCATATTTTGATTTCTGTGCTGTCTGTTAATTTTAGTCTGAGTTCAGCGCGCTGTACAACGACAACTTAAAAAAAAAATAATAATAATAATAAAACCGCAGCGAGTAGTAAGTGTTTGCTCTGTAGTACTGTGTTAGCTAACGACCGATCTAAACGACAACGACCTAATTTTGGTTCTATTTCTGTCGACTATTATTACTATTGTCAATTTTTTTTAATTAATATTTCCGTTGCAAGTGTAAGTTTTACAGATTTAGTTCAATTAATATTCGCATTTTTAATGTCGATCTTGTTAAGCTAGTACAGCTCAGTTCAGTTCATTGTATGACTGAGTGGATTGGATGAGTCTCCAGTATCTGTTCTGTTTGTGTATTGCAATCTATCTCAAAGTGTAAATAAAAAAAAAAAAAGAAAGCAATAAAATTAACGCTGCCTTAAGCGCGTCTTTATTCAGTCAGTAAGTTGAGTGCAGTCAGTCAGTCAGTGAGATATTTGTACCGGTTGTGACTGGTTTGAAACTAATTATTTCGAGATATATTCGACTTAATAAATAAATAAATAAAAACAAATCGTTAAGGTAGGCTGAATTTATTACAGAATAATATTTAATATTTAATTTGACGAGAATTTTATTTTTTTTATGATAATGAAAAACAATTGAGGTTCTCTTTCGAATCCCCTCTTCTGAAACTCTCTTATCGAGTTAAAATGCTGCTCCATTGAAGTTTGAACCAATTCGAAATTCGTTAGAGCAAAACCTTTTTTTTTTTTAATAAAATTTTTGAATAAAATTTCTTTGAGCTGCTAAACACACTTTTCTGTGCAACAATTTTTCATACAAAAACTACCGATTCTATACGATTCTTGTCTATAATTAACTTACTTATTTTGACCTCGTTTTATTATAATGACAAGAAGTTTGCTTAATAATTAATTAAAACATTAAACGTGGAAAGCATTTAAAATACAAAAGCAGCAATATTTATATTGTTGCGTTCCAGGCAGAAATTCAACAAAGGAAACAATATTTTACTTACTAATTTTAGATATAATAGCATAGATAAAAGAATTATAGATTTTCTTTTTTTACATGAATACATGTGTGTGTGTGTGTGCTGTCTGCATGTTGTTTGTGTGTGTGTGTGTTTATAGTATTTTTTTTTTGTTTTGTTAATTTGAGCATGGCGCCACTTGTTTACTAAAAAAAAAAATAATAAAAAAAAAAGAATAGTAATAAAAAAGACGTTTACCCCAAATGTCCTTGCGTGACTCATTCGTTTACGTTTACGTAATAACGTAAGGCAAACTTTAAGTTTGTTTCTACGTACTTTTTTTTTTTTTTTTTGCAAAAGAGACAAACAAAATTTTGAGCTATTTTTACACTGAAAAGAATTTCTCTTCTTTATGAACTTTCTATGCATTTTGTAAATTTTTTCCATAAATAACTCAAACTATTCGAAGATTACAGCACCAGAATACGTCACAGCTTGTGGTAAGCCTGGGCAGCACGAAGGTTATTAACCCAGGTGTTATAATCCAATGCCACTCGATACCAATTCTGAATCCCGATCTTCCGGACGTCCTCTCCTCTTCCGTCCCCTGTAGTGCCTCTCTGATTTCGATCACGTTTTTATCGTATACCGTTCTCGCTGGAGCTTCTTCATCCATTCGAAGCACGTGTCCAGTCCAGTGCAATCGTTTATACCTGATGCGCCTGTCTATATCGATGTTATTATATAGCTGGTACAGCTCGTGATTCATGCGAATACGGTAATCGTTGTCCACTCTGACAGGACCAAAGATTTTACGAAGAATTTTTCACTCAAATGTTCCCAACGCCGATTTGTCAGCCTCTGACATGAGCCCGATTTTATATAAATTTTCTTAAAAAAATTTAAAATTTTTTTTTATAAAAATAATAAATTCTTACAATAAATGTTCTTATGTGAACTCCTAATTGCTTTAGCACCTGGTATACCTTCCTAGTATGTACATATATCTTTTTTCTTATCTTTTTTGCCGAACGCTGTATGTGTGTGTATGTTTTTTTTATGTTAAAATGTATTTAGGCCATTATTCACAATTAAACTTGCATATAATCGCGCACTAAAACCAAAAAAAAAAAAAAAAATCAAAATGGCGTTGACGCCATTAAAACCTCCAAGCGCACTGCACGTCATTAATTCAGTCATATTCAGGATATTCCATTCCAAATTTATACAACACATCTCGCTTATACTGGCTGGCTGTGCGCAGCATACATTAATTCATTTATTCATGCATTTATTCATAAAATCTCATTAATTACTTTTTTTCTTTTTATATATTTTTTTTTTTTTGTTTCTGTTTTAAGAAAACTTTCTTCTTGTACAAAACTTTTTCTACTTAGTAATTTTTGTATTGGATTATTTTTTATTTTTTTGCGATTTTTCTGTTGCTAAAAAAAAAAAAAAAAAAAGATAAAATTTTATGCATAAAATAAATATTTAATTATGAAAAAAAAAAAAAATTAAGTATTTGCAATAGAAAAATCGGATGAAAATATATAATTAAGAGAAGAAAAGAATAAGAAAAAAAGAAAGCAACGCCTCTCTTTCTCTACTTTTATTTTTCGGTTTTGCTTGCATGCTCATAGTATTTATTTCAGAGACCGGGACAAAATTGGTAAGACACTAAACACGAAGATGCCGTCTGCACCAGCACACACTGCCGAGGAGGCACACCTGCTTGGGTAAGCAATGCAAGGATTTGCATAGAGCGGCAAATTTAAATTAGACAATAATTAACTACAAAATTAATAATAATAATAAAAATAATATAAATATAAAGCATTTGTCGCTATAAACTGTATCTCTACATTAAGAATGTATTTAAAAAAAAAAAAAAAGAAAAAAAACCGCATAGGTAGATACACTCACATAACTGCATATTTTCTAATAATCCTATAAAAAAAAATTAAATTAAATATAAAAAGCTAATAGTTATATTATACAAAAAAAAAAAAAAAAAAAAACAATTTTAGGAATTAAATTTTTTTTTTTTTTTTTTATAATTTTGTGAAATTTTGTTAACTTTTAAATTTAAATTTATTTTATTTTATATATTTTTTTAATTTTTATGTATAAAATTAGCTGCAATTTAGCAAGTAAACTGCGATGAGCATCCCATAAATTTAATTAATTAATTAATTTAAATTATATACATACTGAGTACTTGCATAGTTTGTATAAATTTGATAAATGTTGAATACGTGAATTATTATAAAAATTTTTATTTAATTTTATTTTTTTTTTTTAATTATTTAAACAAAATTTGCATTTAATTAATTTTATTTTGTAGTTATATGCGCGTAATTTTAAAAAAAATTACATACATTATATACATTTTTCTAATTTAAATTAAGATTTTATTTTAAGATTTTATAAAAAAAATATAAATATGTATATTTTTTTTTTTTGTATATTTTAAAATTAATTTTATATTTGTATACATTTAGCACTATGCCAGTTGATCCATTGGACGATATTGAGCTACGCTCTGTGCAGCTACAGTTTCCGAATGCACGCGGTTCCATATTGGAAGCGTGTGAACAGCGTCGTGTACCCACAGATAAGGGCGATATACATGTTGCCATACAGGGTGATACATCGAAGCCGGCAATTGTTACTTATCATGATTTGGGTTTAAATTGTAAATAAATATGATGTTTATTTTTTATTTTATTTATTAAAAATAAGTTTTTGTTTTTTTACAGATGCTACCAGCTTTGCGGGTTTCTTTAATTTTCCAGTTATGCGCGGTCTTTTAGACAACTTTTGCGTTTATCATGTAACAGCACCTGGACAGGAGGAGGGCGCACCAACATTGCCGGAAGAGTAAATTTTTGTTCTACAAAAAATTATATTTTTTTTGTTCAAATTTTATTTGTTTATATTTTAAATAATTTATTCACTTAATAATGATTTTTTTTTTCATATTTAGCTATGTCTATCCAACTATGGACGATCTGGCCTCTCAGCTGTTATTTGTGCTGTCGCATTTTGGTCTCAAATCTGTGATTGGTTTTGGTGTTGGCGCTGGTGCTAATATTTTGGCACGTTTTGCACATACCAATCCGGATAAAGTTGGTGCACTGTGCCTCATTAATTGCGTTTCGACACAATCCGGTTGGATTGAATGGGGCTATCAGAGTTTCAATGCACGTTTCTTACGCACCAAGGGTATGACTCAGGGTGTTGTCGACTATCTAATGTGGCATCATTTTGGACGTAATCCGGAGGAACGCAATCATGATTTGGTGCAAATGTACAAACAACATTTCGAGCGCGCCGTTAATCCAACCAATTTGGCAATGTTCATCAATGCGTATATACATCGTAATGATTTGAATATTGCACGTACACCACCAGGTACACCAGGCACTGAACCATCGGCAACGACATTAAAAATGCCGGTAATCAATGTAACTGGTGCGCTGTCGCCACACGTAGATGATACGGTTACCTTTAATGGACGCTTGGATCCGACAAATTCGTCGTGGATGAAGGTTGTTTAATAATAACTTTAATAATATATTTAATTGGTAAAAAATAATATCAATATATTTTCTTTGAACTAGATTTCTGATTGTGCAATGGTACTGGAGGAACAGCCTGCCAAGCTGGCTGAGGCCTTTCGACTCTTCTTGCAGGGCGAAGGCTATGGTAAGTGTTAGAACGCAAAAAGCTAGAATGCTAGAAATTAAAAAAAAATAAAAAAAAACTACTACTACTATTAGTCTAAAAAGATTTAAAAAATATAAATATATACTACCTACTACCACTACTATTACTACTACTAATCACATCTTTGAAACGGTACACGAAAAGTATTGTTAAAAAAAAAAAAAAACGAAATACTCAGTATAGAAGTCAAGTCTCATAGTATTACAATAAAGCAGTAAATCAATCATACAAACATTATGAATTGTTTTTTAAATTAAACAGAGCAATACAGTATTCTAAATAGATTCAAATAATTAGTAAAAAAAAATTATTGTATAATAAAAAAAAAAAAATATTAATTAACACACAATCGGATTTATATGAAAAACAATAACGAACTTGTTCGATATTTTTCTATTGTATTCTATTCAAACTCAAACTTAACTAATATTTACTATCGCTCTCTATCTCGTACTTTCGCTCTGTATTATATACAATACAATTCAAATCCTATATATGCATTCACAATCAGTCAAATATCGCGTTCATACTCAATACAAATTCGTATATACTCGTTAAGAAAAAATAAAAAATTGCTAACAAAATAAATCCAACTTGCATGTTAACAATTCAGCAGCAGAAGCGCACACAATAACAACGACAAGACGAGAGCTCATTGTAATATAATAAATGCAATTGAATGAGGCATGAAATTGAATGCATTTGAGTAAAATATAGCAGCAAATATAGCAAATATAGTGTTACTTTAAGCTCTCAGTTAAGCGATTTTACAATTTTCTCTAACATTTCATATATAACATTATAAAATCTCCTTGCTTTGTACTCACCGCAAAGTCAAAGACAAATTTTTGCTAGTTTAGACAGACATCATACTTAACAAAAAAAAGGAAGGAGGGCTCATATTATACTATTACAAAAGAAAAAAAATATACATTAGCATCATGAAACGCACAAAAAGAAAACACAGAAAAATAGGTTTTCAACTGCTTGTATTTTTAGGCAATGTCAAAGTAATATAAACAGTGAAATATATATTTTATTTATTTAAAATTAAAAATACATGCAAAAACAAAGCATTGTAGCTATTCACTTTAAAAAAGAATTGGAAAGGTTTATAATAAATAAATAAATTTCGCTTTTAAGATGTGATATGCCCTTTTTGCAAAACAAAAAAAGCAAAAAAAAGAAAATAAAAAAAATAAATTCATAATTAAAACGTACGTATAAACGCATAGTGTTGTTTGCCCGTGTGGTGAGCGGGCGTTCAAGAATACTACCACAGCAGGCTCGGCTTGACGTAAGAGCCGTCTAAAGAGCGACTCCTCGATGTGAGGTTGGTCGTTGGAGTGGTTACCAACGATGTAAAACAAAAAGTAACCCGTGAAAGGCTCCAACTACCGTTAGAGCAAAGAAACATGACGACCCCCGAAAACGATATAAGGATCACGATATACGGATGTACACCTGGAACGTCCGAACCCTCAACAGTGTTGAAACTAATATTGAAATTATTGGAAATAAATATAAATTCGTACATAAATTCGGTTTCTCGATTAGTTCAACATAACTAGCCATAACCACCATTTTAAACTGCCTAGTCCTCTGGCAGTCGAGACGGTTCACCAACGGCGCCTTGGGTGGTATCGTCCTCATCCATGCGATCCAACGGATTGTATGGAATGTTATTATCATCTTCCATTATATTCTCACTGACATCATCGCCAGTTTTCGGTTCGATTGGCGAATGGGTGTCTCGCCAACCGAGCCTATCCGTGTTGTCACAGCTTATAGTCTATACCGGTAGTGGAAAAAGTTATTCTGTCTCGGTTTTACCAATAAAAATTGGTGTCAGCGACCAGTTGTATTGGTAATAACCGTTCTACTAGGAACAGTGGCTCTAGCTCTAGTAGCAGCGGTAGTGGAAAAAGTGATTCTGTAACGGTTGTAACCAATGAAGCTAGTGTCAGCAACGAGTTGTATTGGTTATAACCGTATCAGAGTCACTTTCCAGCAACAGAAGCAGCATGACTAGCAGTTGCGGATTGGGGTACACTCATCACTGAGACCAATTGATAACGAAGCATGTTATCAGCTGCTTGCGGATTCAATGGTGAGCTACCTTCACTACGACAACGACGACGACGACTGGTGCTCGGTTGCTCCTCCTCGAGTAGTGAATTGATTTCAGCCGGATCAATTAAAACGCGAAGTTCAGGATCAACCGTAAAACCAGAGCCGCCAAACGTAGAGCTTCATCTCAATCGCCAATTTTAAATCGACTCATTTTGATAATGGAATGTAAAATTTGTTTTACGTTTTTTGAGATTCTATTCCAAAAGTTTAATTCCTCCCTTTAGGTTTTATGAAATACTTTTGTCTTTTGGTTTTTTGTAGTGTTTCCTTTTTGTATTTGTTGTTGTTTGTTTGTTTTTCTCAGCCACACAAGTATTTGCGGACAGCATCAGATAATTTAAAAGGAACGCACAAGCAAAGACGTCAAACTCAAAACACGTACGAAACAGAAAAAATGTGCAGAAAAATATAAATAAATAAAATAAAAAATATAAATAAATAAAAATAAGTAAAACTATATAAAAATGTGAGTGAATGATTATGGTACACAGCAAACATTCAGTTGTACACAGCTGTTTATTTGTTGTGCTGCTATCTTTTACAGAGTGTGTAGATAAAAAGATTTCTATTGTTGAGCTTTTCATTACGTCTTAATATAAATTTCTTTTGAAGTGAGTGGCTATTATGCTTTAACTGAAAAATTATATTTTCAAGAGGAAAAAACATAAAATAAATTACTCAATTTAACTTTTTATATTCTTTGACATTGCAAAAAAAAAAAAAAAAATAGAAAAACAATTATACAAAATTTAAAATTAAAAAAATTGGAAAAATAACTTTTATAATCGGAATTGTATTTCGTTTTAGTATTAAAGCGAATCAGTAAATAAAGAAATCAAAAAAATGTTTCATACAATATTTATAAAAATAAAAAACCAAAAGTTGTTGAAAAATATTTAAAGCGTTTCTCTCATTTTTTTAACGGGGTCTCTAATGTAAAATGTAGTTTGATTTAAAATTATATTAATTTGCTTAGGTTTTGTGGTGTAGAAAGCAAAAAAAATTAATAAAATATATCAACTAGTTAAATATTTTCATTATTATTTTCATTTTTCTTTTTCTTTTCTCTAAAAAAAAAAAAAAAAAAAACTCGGCAAACGATGATTAATATAAATAATAAAAATTAAATAATAATGAAATAAAAAATATATCCATATATATTACACTACCAAATAATAATAATAATACACACCTGCTACTCCTGCCCGTGCGCATGTTGCGCGTTCGAAATATATATAACTCTTCTTCTTATATATATATTTATTATTATATATATAGACAAACATGACTACTCCCCAAACAATACTGGCAAATCAAAATGCACAAATTTCATTCAAAAAAATTTTTCTTTTTATATGCATTTAAATTTTGATTATTTGATTTTAATTATTCATCTTTCTGATCATGAAAAAAATACATAAATAAAAACAAATCCCTTCAATCGAAATGTCGCTTCAAAATATTTAATTTAAAAAAAAATATATTGAAAAAAAAAACTTTTTGATTATATCATTTCATGTTAAATGCATAATATGATATGGTTGACAACGAATAACTAAATAAAAACTAAAAAAAAAATATTAAATATGGTATGTATATTTGTTTCGATAAAAAAAAAAAAAAAACAATCGAAATATTTTGAAATTTTTTAAAAAACAAATTTTACTGCTTGCCATACCCGCTGTTCCACACGCTGCGCTTCTATCCACAAATGCACATTTTGCACTTAGTTTCGGATAAAGTTCAATAAATGCAGCGCTTTATAACATATTTATTTAGTTTAGTAGTTGTTTGCTAAAGAAAAAAAAAAAAAAAAAAAAGCTTTTATTAAATCAGAATTGCTTTAAAACGTACATAAATATTTAAAAAAAAAAATTATTTATCTATGTGCAGAGGCGCTGATTTAATAGATATTATGTATAACGTAACTAAATAAAATACCCTAAAATTTATGCACACAATAATTAAAATCGTTTGTCAAAAAATGTAGCGCATATAAACTCGTAGTTATTTAAAGAAAAATTGCTTAAGCTGCTGCAATAAAAAATTAATTAATTTTTTTTTTTTTTAAATGGAATGCACTTTTTTTTTTTTTTTGTTTGTTTAATATTTTTAAATTTATTTTAATTTTCATTTTTATTGAATTATTTCTTTTTGTTGTATTTTTCATATTTTTTTTTTTTTTTTAATTTAGCTGTTGGTTCACTGCAAAAGTTAGGACGCAAAATCTCAATGGCAAGTCGGAGCAGTTCCAGTCAAATTGAATTGAGTGTGCAATGATGAGCTTTATGAACAAGTATTGAACATAAACAATAAAAAAAAAACATCTAAAAAACACATCTAACATATAAATAAATATACAATACATTTATATTTAAATATAAATAAAAAAATAAATAATTATATCAGAATTAATGCACACAGACACAAATACAGAAAGTTACACGCTTATATTGTCACCAGCAAATTAATTACAAACGCTGTTGCTGTGGTACACAACTAAGTGTTTAAAAATCAAATTAAATAAATTATTGTATTTTCCATAAAAATATATATTTTATATATAAAATATTCCATATCAATTTTGTGGCATATAAAAAACAAATGAATTGGTCGATGACAGGGCAGCGTAAACATCTAACTAAAGCAATTACCAAGCATAGTGGAAGACGAACACATACATGGAAGAGACAATCGCGAAACATACATTGCATGTGTTGTGGATAGTACTATGAAGATTTTGCGCAAACAGAACACGCGTGTTAGAGACTTGTAAATGTGCCCAACACTGCTTTGTTATTTTTAAATAATTTTTGGAAATTAATTTTAATTCTGAGATTTATAAAATAAAATGAATCTTCGTGTTTGTTTTATATGTAATACTGACTTAATTGATATGGAATATTATATATATTTTCGTAGTAATTGCACTGTTTTATTTAGTTGTATCTTGGTTTATTATATTAATTATTGTTGTAAAGTTATTATATGCTTCACACAGTTAAAAAAAAAAAAAAAAACAATAAAAAATATCACTTTGATACTTTTCCTTTTTTTTTTTTAATAAAATTTTTAAATTCATGTTCAGCATATAGTTTTAGAGAAGTGTTTCTTATGTCGCTTCCCTTTGCATGCTTGAGTTTTGCTTAAGAAAAGCTTAAAACTTGGCTATTTAATTCGTTACGGTTGTTTAAAGGCGCAATCAGAGAGTATTAAAGATATTTCGAGTTCAAGAAGAAAACAATAATTTCGACCATTCTCCCTTCAGTATAATTGGTACACAAAATAATCGTTTATCTCTAAATAAATAAAATTATGTGAAGTGTATAAAAACTTCGGTTGAATCGAAGTTAAAGTTAATTGTTTATTATTTTTATTATAAGTTTTTTTATTATTCTATTTTTAAGTAATAAAAATTTGTTATTTATGTATGTTTTTTTTCTTTTGGTTAATTTTAGTTTCATTAAAAAAAAAAGAATAAAAATTCTTCTTCATTCTCACAACGTGTCGTATTAATAATATTTAATATAGAAATGTATTATGTGTACGTCAAATGAATATGCTTTTATTTAAATAAATAGTTTTATAATATTTGGAGCTTTTTTTTTATTATTTATTTTTAAGGAACGTTTTAAAATTTTTGCATTCAAAGTGGTGTTTAGCATCGCAAATATTTTGACAAAATAATTGACAAAAAGTGACAGAAAATTTCAAGAATTTAAGTTGAAACTCATTGAAATTTGAAACTAGTTTCAATGCAATGTGTTAAAAAACATTTGAAAATTGTAAAAATTTTGATTCAAAATATTTGAATGTCGGAACGAACACTAAGACTCGACACGTAAATTTGTTATAGTTTTTTTTTTGTAAATTTTTATTTATTATAATTTTTATTTTATTTTTTTTTCGTTGTGTACACTACAATACAAGCAATGCTTTTGCGGCTGCTTTACACGGCTGTATATTATGTAACGAAGCAATTAAATTATGTCTAACTAATAATTATAATAATTATAATATTTAAACAAATATACATATAAAAATAATATATCAAATAAATAATTTATGCATTCCTTGTAAGCTTTTTATGTATTGATTTTTTAAAAACGATAAACAAAATAAAGTATTTAACTAACTGAATGCAAATTTATATCAATAAAATATAATAATTTACAAAAAAAAAAAACAAAAAAAAATTAAGCAAATAAAAATTTGGTAAAATTACAAAAAGAAAAAAAAAGAAGAAGCAAATTTTTTTATTGTGCTCAGTCGGAAAATTTTTGAGGTACAAAAAGAAGCGATACTAGTGAAACAGGTTTAAAAAAATGAACTTCATAAAATCCTTTCATCAATAATTGCATTGCATTGCATCGCATCGTTCCGTTCAGTGTTCATCATCATCAATCTTCATTCATCTTCACGTTGCAAACGTTGTAAAGTACAGCAGCAAAAAATTTCAGCGCAACTCTCATAAAAAAAAGCTTTGGCAGCACAGGATACATTTTGCATACAAAAACACATACATACACACACATACATACACATATAAATTCATACAATGCACATTTAAACGCGTTGAGTTAGCTCACGCAGAATGTCCTTTTTTTTCTCTCCTAAAATTCAGCAAAATACATCCTTTTCGTTGTACTGAAACACACACACACATATGTACATGCACACAAAATATTCGGAAACACCAAAATGCACACACATACACACAAACAAATGAAAAAATGAAAAGAAAAATTGAATAAAAAACCACTCTAGAGATACATGCTCAAAAAAAAAAAAACTACTACTATAACGTATCCTGAATAACAAAAGCCAAAATACTATGTACTTCCTTCACTCTACGCCAACGTTCCGTTCCCATTCCTGCCTGTCTGCCTGCCTGTGTTTACTACTACAGCTACGCCGCTTTCAACACCTGCCAGTTCGCCATGCGGCACCAAGTATCACACATATTCGTCGATCTTTTTTGCTAATTTTCGCGAAGAGCAGCAACAGCAAAAGCAACTACAACAACAACAGGCGGAGGAGCAGCAACGTTTAGAACGTGAGCGACAGCGTCAGCTTAATATGCGTCTGGGTAATCGTTTACGTGAGACAGCTATTGTCAATAACAACAACAGCAACAATGCCAACAACAACATGAACAGCAGCAGCAACAACATCATCGACGATACAGATGATGACGCATCAGATCTTGACAATGGTAATGGAAATCAAGCATATGTAACTACAGATGGAGGCACCACAACAACTGGTACACTCTATTTTGGTACACAATCCAATAAGATACGCATCACCGAGAATCCACTGCCGGAGCCGGTTAGCTCTTAGACGCGTATTTAATCATAATAAATGGCAAAGAAATGAACGAAATCAAAAAAAAAAAAAAAAAAAAGAAAAAAAAAAAACAACTAAAATGCGCGTTTAAAAAAATATAAAAAAAAATAAAATACAAAAAAAAAACTACAATATTAAACTAAAAAGTTAGTTATAGACTTATTGTTATTGTTGTTATTGTACACCAGAATTGATAGATTCGATAACAAATTTAAATAATACAAAAAAAAAAACAAAAATGAATAAAAGTAAAGCAAAAACGTTTATAAGATACACGCCAGTACGCCCGCCCGCCAGCCAGCATCAAGTGCAAGCTTCAAGCAAGCCTTCAACTAAGTATTTAGCTGTAGAATGCTGATATATAATATACAAAACATACATACATATATACATATATAGTATATATAAAATTAAGACACATATTAGAGAGTGGTTAACTAAATAGAATTTTGTTTTTACAGCTAAACTAACTGGGAGTTGGGGTACAAATGGGTTTCTTAAGATTTCTGTTAATGTACGAAACCTTAAATATTCTTCCGAAGTATAAACCTGTATCTGAATCCAAATCAAAACCTTCAGAAAAAATAAATTGATATACACACAGATATCTGATTGATACAGTAAAGTTTGGTAAATGGCTCATTCCACCCCATTCTACTCTACTAAAAGTGTATAGCATTCTCTTAACTAGATTTTTATTAGAGGACTGCCATAAAGCAAAATCTAAAACCAAAAAGTTTGAGCAAATATACGTGTTATGCGAAATGAATGATTGTTGTACACAGTAAACATTCAGTTGTACTCATTGTTTGCTTTTTGTTAATGATTTTCTGTGAATGCATTTAAATTTAACGTATATTCCCTTTTATTTAAAGTTATAGTATTTATTTGGATTGAGTGTTAACAACGTGACACTCATACCACACACTTTACTCAGCCATTCGAGTGGTTGTTCACAAACACACAATTCAATTTGGGAGTTAATATCGAACACCGTTTGAGTTTAGCTGTAAAAACAAAATTACTCTTTATAAAAGATCCAAACTCATTGAGACTCAAAACAAATAAAAATGTTGAAATAAAATATTAAAAAAAAAAATTTATTTAAATTTATTGTACATTAAAATTATTTGTTTAAATAAAATTTGTGCAGCGCAAAAAAAAAAAAATAATAATAAAAATAAATAAAACAAACATAATTAATAAATAATGCAATAAATAAAAAAATAAAAAAAAAGAGTTTAAAAAACATACACTTTGTGCCTAAGAATATAAAATTGAAATAAAACTGCAGTCATAATTTTATTAAATAAAAATATATTTTTTTTGAAACACAAAATTTATTTTAACGCATAAATCTGAGACGAAGAAATCAGTTGTGTTGTTCACGCGGTCTAGCAAGAGTGCAAAAAGAATAATTGCAAACGATTGTAAAAACAATTTACACAACAACTTTTTTTTTGTGTTAGTTGTTGTTGCAATCGTTTGCACTTATGCTTTTATGCACTCATGCTGGACCTTGTGAACAGTACAAGTTTTTTTTTATGCAAATTGTGTTTTATTAAAGAGCTTGCTTAGTTGTGAACAAAAGAATTAAAATAAAATAGATCTTAAAAATATATACAAACACATTTATGCTACAAACTTAAAAAAAAAGCGCGGTAAAACCGTTGCTTAAATACTCTTCACACAAGCGAGTGTAAACTTAACCTAACTGATTTGAGTTCTCGAAAAATTTTATGTTCTCAAAATCTTCAACATTAATGCAAAATTTAAAAAAAAAAATAATATTAATTAATTTATTTCAAATGTAGCATTCAATGGCTACATTTTTAATTGAGCTGTTACTCGCATATCTACAAAACTTTTTTTTTTTTTTTTTGGTGTTACAAATTTATATTTAAGCTAGTAGGCCGCCGGCTACACATACAGTGTGAAGAGTATACAATTAAGAATAAAACATATGAATTTGCTTTTATTATTTATAAAATAAAGTAAATGAAATGAAATATCGGAATTAAATGAGATACCTTAGCATATCAACTCATATTTTTGCAATAAAAAACAAAATATTTATAATATTAAAAATTCAAAAAAAAAAAAAAAAAAAAAAAAAAATAATAAAAAATAATAATAAAAAAATAAAAAAAAAAAAACAAATAATAAAAAGGTAAATAAAAAAAATAAAAACTAAAATAAAAAAAAAAAAAAAAAAGAAATAATAAAAAAAATTTTAAATAATAAAACTAATGAATTAAATATAATAATATAACAAATAATAAAAAAAAAACGAAACTATACAAAAAAAAAAAACTATATAAAACTACAAAAGAATTGAATAAAGAATTGTTATTTAAAATAAAATATAAAAATAAAATAAAATATATAAAACATATACAAAAAAAAAAAAAAAAAGACAAAGACAAGCCATAGCTAAGCTATAAAAAAATTAATAATAATAAAAAAGAACAACATTACATATATAAAAAAAAAAAATAAAATCCCAACTCAAATTTAGATAAACTTTAGTTTCAATTGCGCTATCAAGACAAATAAATGAACAACTAAATTAATAACTTAAAAATGATTAAATAAAAAAAAAAAAAAAAAAAAGATAAAAATACCATTTTGCAAACACTTTAATTCCATTCAATAAACGTTTTAGAAGCTTGAAAGCATTTATGCATTTTTTTATTTAAAAAGGAAAAGGAAAAGCAAGATGTAAACATTTTTAAAACTGAGATACTTCATCTCTAATACAATATGTTTGTATGGTCGAGCCATATTTAAGATTAAAGCAGTTTACACGCTCTGAAATATATTCTCGGTAAGTTATAAGGTAAGACTAAATTCAACCAAATACCAAATAAACACGTCTACTATAAATTCCTCAAGTTGCTCGAACTAGGCTTTTTGGACAAAATTTAAAATGTAAAAAAAAAATGTCAAAAAGGTCATTCATGAGCTAGCTCTAGCAAATTTCCTTTTTTAGACTCATGCAAGAGCTCGTGAACAGCGCAATTTATACAACTAAATGCTTTTTAGGCCATTTCCTATATGAAGAGTTAAGTAGAATTGGAATTTGGTATCATATGCTTTTACGAGTATATTAAATATATGGATACATATATACTTCATTCATTTATGTATATCAACTTTTAAGTATATAAACCACACACGCAGCTATATTATATTACTAATTTAAACGTATTCAAAAGCAGGAGCCAGTTTTTGTAATACGATATCATGCAAAAGGCAAAACATCCTTCATATGGCCTTAAGTTACTTTATTTTTTTTTTTTTATAAAATTAAAGGAATTTAAGAAAAGACAGCTGCAAAAAAAAGCGATACAAAAAAAAAAAAAAAAAAAAGTCAAGTGTATGCCGTAGCCGTAGCCGAAGCCCAAGTTCATGTTTAAATAAGGTAAATGTCCTGTTCAACAACTTTTAAGTAGCCAATTTATTTGCAACTGAAATATTTAGGCATGTTTAGGAAATTGTTATGTATTACATAAGTAATTTTTATAGAATAACGACATCCGTTTACAAAAAAAAAAAAAATTATAATTAAAAAAACCTTTGTGTGGTCTTTTCAAAAGTGCTCCAAAAAGGTTTTAGAGAGCAACCTGTTATTCATAAATCACAATAAACAAACAAACAAAAAATTGACCATAAAATGCGTCATTCCCAGAAAATGGGTCTATCAAACAAGAGATTACAGAATTTCGTTTTTAAAAAAATTTTATTGCGTTTTGTTTCTAGTGAAAAGTTTCAGCAAAGCTCCGCTGCCGGTTTAAGACCTCAAAACGACCTGTAAAGTGTAAAAATATTTGTGTAATAATTTTTCACACGCTACTCTTTGCGGCGTAAGTTGATATTTTATTAAAAAATTTTTTTTTTTCTGGCGCTCTTTTAAAAAGTATCTTTTTTTTTATTACACACTTTTTTCATATAATTATTCTATGTATTTCATAGAAGGAAGTATACAAAAGCAGAGCAAAAATTAAATAAATAAAATAATAATTTACGCACCGAACTTGACCGCTGTTGAAATAGTTTAAATTTATCTAAATAAAAAAATATTTATGTATATTAAAAAAAAATGTATCTTTTAAGGTGCTTGGTCGCAAGTTTCATAGTAACCAACCGGTTATGTGATTTATAGTTACGCACAAGCATACAAAATCCAATTAGATTGGCTGACTGACTAACTGGCAGACTGAAAGACAGACAGACTGACTGTGCGGCAAAAATAAACTAACTATAAATTTCTGCTTATAACTCTTTTGCAGCATTTGACAAAAAAAAAAAAAAGATACAAAGATACAAGATACAAATCAAATAAAATACGATGAGCAATAAAGTACCTAGTAATTCCCAGTGAGGGCAGCAGCAGCGGTAACGCATATTTTCAGGAGAAATATTTGTTTGGTCTTTTCTTCTGTTTTTTGTTGTCGTTGTTGTTTCATAGTTTACATCATTGCGGAACTACTCGAAAGATAAATTTATTTTTATTCAATTTACTAAGTTGTCGTCCGTCCGTCTGTTTCGCCGTCTGTCTTTTCTCCTTCTTTTCGTTTTTGGTGTTTAGCTGCAACGACTACAGCGGTCAGTCTTGTGTGTGTTTTTAAAAATATCAAAAGTATTGCTGCATGCATATAACTTTTTTGTTAGTCTTTATCTAAAAATGAAATGTATGTCATAATATGCTCGAAAATGCAACTAAGAAGCTTCAGCAGCAGCTACAACAACAAAAGCCACCAAATGAGAGGTCGCAACCGCTGCAGATGAAAGCGAGCGCAATGCGTTTCAATCGTTCGATACATGCAAATTTTTTGTTGTTGTTGCTGTAGTTTTTATACTTTAGGCAGTTTACCTACAAGTTTTGAATTTTTTAACTAATTTTGTAACATATTTTATAATGAGAAAATAATCTGGATTAGAAGTTTTATTATCTATTAGAGCCCTGCATCGATTAACTCGAAAAACAGATAGAATCGAGACCTGACTTACTCAAGCCGATGAGTCGTATAACCGAACGCTTAGATTTAGTTCACAATTTTATTAGAATAAATGAGTCATCTCTAAATCGAGCATCCGTAGTTTCGATTATTCGACCGAAGTTAACCGTTTCGTTCGATTATCCGATTTTTCGGATATGACTCGAGTTATTGAATCATTTTTTTTATAATATTTTGACTAAAGATGGGGAATGGAGTAGGCTTTTGTCGTGGCCCGTCGCTGGCATTTAAAAAAATTAATAAATAAAAAGACGTAGTAAAAAAGTGATATTCTCCTGGGTTTAGATTTTCTATCGTTCTGTATATTTGTATAATGTTTTTGCAGAGTGCTTTTCAAAAATAAAACAATCTAAAAGTCATTGAGTCAACGAAGCATCATGCAAAATCTCTAGGATGACATTAACAGTCCATAGATATCCACAAAATGCGTAAAACAGACAGATAGAGACCATAGGAAACAGACTTTTAGGTAGACATGCGAGTAGAGTGGGTATCAGAATATTGTACACCAGCTCTGAGAATTCCCAGCTCTATATAAAAAGAGTTTCAAGTTTATTGGAAAATACTTCATGGACTATCTAGTGGAGTCGGAAACATGGATATATGTATCTGTGAAATCGTAAAACTGGTAGTACTATATGAACATAATTAGAGATCCAATGACAACATAACAGGTCGGACTGTGAGTGTTATGCTTACTTTTACAACAAATCTAACTTATTAACACACATTACACTTTTAAAAACTCGTATAAGTCCATAAAAAAATTTAGAGAACGTTTTCGAGATATCATATTAAAGATCAACGAAAGATTTAGATTTTTTTAGACTCTTTAAATCATATATATTCTAAATTTTGATTGTATTGGACCATAAACCCATCCCCATCCCATAAACTATGGTACGGGTGATGTGTATCTGAGCTTCGGTAACACCGAACTTAAAACCTTTCTCCTTTTTTTTTTTTTTTTTGTGTTTGTGCTGATTTACCTATTTTTTATTATTGTTGGCCAGATTGCCTCGGCTTGCTTTTCGGTCACACATGTATGCTTTGGTTTTACTAAAAATTGTAAATTGGCACAAAACTGTTTGTTATTATTGCTATTTTATTTTATGATATTTGTCTTTTGTTGTTGTTGTTGTGCGTCGTGGTCGCATGTGGAGGAGTTTTGTGGCGATGTCAATCTTTCAGCGCGCGCATTATAATGTGACACACGTACAACAACAACAACAACAGCAACAACAACAACAAAGTCTTTGTTGTCGGCGAACTATATTCAAAGTAAATACATAATACAATGAAATATAAATTTACTCGCATATTTACACAAAAAAAAAAAAAACTCTGTAATGTGGGATCGATTGCTTGGATATTGTAGTCTGTTTTTATCTATGGAGAGTACCATAAGTGCGTAATGATGACTCAAAGGTGCAATTGTTGTCGTTGCTGGACGTGTTGTAATGGGTATTCAAGCTGTTTTGTCTGCATTTTTTATATTTTTTACCTGATTCCCACGTTAAGTGGCAGCGATCATTATCAATTGCGTTGCGTCGTGGTAGGTGTTAATGACTTATGGGTTGGTCGCATTTTGATTTGAGGTTACACATCAAGGACGTTTTTTTTTTATTTAAATGTAAATTTAAGGAGTAAATAACTGATTTTAATACGATCAATAAATTTGTAATTCCCCTCTCCGATCAAATATGTAAATAAAATTTAATAATATTTTACATATTTAAGCAATCGGCGGTGTATATTTTTTCTTTACAACAAAATAAATTTCAACAGTAAGCTAAACATTTTTGTGTAAAAATATCGTCAATTTCACGCCAAACACACAAAAATGCATATTTGACCACCACCATTGTTGTATAGCTTGTTGTGCAGCATGTAACATGGAATGTTTCACCTATATCCGTGACCTGATCTGCAGATACAAGTTTGTCTACATTTATGCATTAAATTATTTAGTAAAATACTTGTAACAATTTTCATTTTCAGTTTCAATCCCGAAACGATTCAATAAATAATTACAACATTCGAACAAGCCAAGTTAAAATTTTTGTGGGATTTATCTATCGATCTGTCGGCAGCGTTTATATAAAAAAAAAAAATGAACTGCTTTTGTGCCGCAAATTGATTGATAGTCGTGGCACATTCCAAGCGTTTTTTTTTTTTGGTAGTATTTTGAAAACTTGTTTTCATTTTATTTACGCAAAACTGTTCAAATACCAAAATCAGTAAAAGAGCAATCGATAATCGTTGTGATCGCTGGAAGAATATAATGAAACGAATAAGTTTTAAAGACGACAAAACATCGGCATCTGCGGTGGTGTTGGTGGTTTGTGTCGACCAATACGATGATTAATTGGCAAAGACATTTATGAAGCTGGGACTGGGATTGAAAAGTGTTACGAACGCACTGAGGAGCAGGCAATTAATTTATGCTTACCAATACCCTACATAAAAATATAGTGAACAGAAGACAATAACGTAAAACATATTAGGTCGAACCTCGATGTAATTATAGAAGGTGTTGTATTTTACTATTGTCTTTTAAATTTGCTTACATATTTTGGTGAGTTTTATTCAATATGAAAGTGAACTGTGGTGAATAGAGTATAGTACATGAAGTTCTAACGGAATATTACACCTGCTATAATTGCATTAAACGATTAGACTGTTTAACTTTTTTATTTGAATTTAATTAATGTTGTATATTCACCATATTTGCAATTGCACAATAGTGTGGTGGAATATTAAACTAAATAATCATTACTTGAAATTTTTTTTTTACTTTAATTTGCTCGGGAGAGAGAGAGAGGGAGAGAGAGAGAGTGTAACTTCTCTGATTTTAGTTTTCTTTTATATTGAACCAATTTCACCAAAATATGTAAGCTGCAAGAGAGAAAAAGAGATGTGGAATACTACACCTTGTTATAATTTCACCAAAAGTATTACCAACATTTAGCTGAATTTCCAAAGAAAAACATAGGAAATCTTATCGTTGAAGTTGTAAGCTATAAATTAAGTAGATATTTTGAATAACGATTATTTTTAAATGATTTGCCTACCATTTTCAACGCCTTAAAAGCGTATAAAGATTTCGGAAAGACTTTGAAAATGTTTTAAAACTGTGTAATGCCAATAATGATGTGCTAGCTTAATTGCTACGGGCTGGGGTGATGTCAGATTGAACGCCATAATTCTGGCTGCTTTAGTCAGTCACTCAGTCACTCAGTCAGTCAGTGAGCTATTGAACTAAACTTAAGCACGTGGCTTAAAGTTGAAAACTTTCCTAAGCTTACGGCGTTGACTTCTGAACTTATCCATTTATTTTGATTTTTTTTTTTTTTTTTGCTACCTTATGGTTTAATTTCATTATTGAGGCACCTTTAAATACATTTAATATCGGTTAACGAACGGTTTATGAAGCGTCGCTCTGCATGCAGCTGCTGTGACTTTGCTGAAAATAGAACGCGTCTATTGGAATTCTATTCTATTGTTTCGTAATTTTGGCTATTGTTTCGCGAAGTATTCTAAGTTCTATCTTTTTTTTTTTTAATTCTATTGTTTATCTATTTTTTTGCAAAATAAATTTTGGATTAATTTAATAAAAATATTTTGTTTTTTTCTTTTTGGTTACAATCTGAAATATGCAAATATCAAAATAACGGATTTAATTTGGTGTTGATTTCGTTTCGACTTGGCTTAGACGTTGTCGTTGACCGTTAAGTCTCGTGAATTAAACGCTTATTAGCAAACGTTTTTATACATTTTTGGACATTGGCATATGGCATAAATTAGCAATGTTAATAACTGATTAAAACACTTGGCTTGAGCGACTTTAACAGTGACGATTTGAGGTGCGGCAAAATCAGGGTCAAGATCAAAGTATTTTGTTGTGCTGATTCACACACAGGCCATTCTGCACACACACGAAGTTTTTAGTGAGAAGTGGCGTCAGAAATCCTTAATAATATCCTGCTGATAACGTTGAAAGCAATTTACCAAATACAAAATTCAAAAGTGCCAAAATATCATAAATCTTCGATGAAATATTGTATTTTTTGAGTGCAAAACGAATAACATTTCGTTTCTTTTTGACGCTCACTTTTTCTTCTCTTCATAATTACCAGTAAGAACGATTCAAAAGTATCAAATTGTTTGGAAATTATCAATTGTGAACAGATTATCCGGACGACGATTTTCGATTGGAATTACATATTGCCTGACTTATAAGGGTTACTAATACGGACTTTATGATTTATTTCAGAGTTCTCAGTCGTAGAACTATTTAACGGATAATGGCCATAACTAACAAGGTGTAGTATTCCACCCTATTCCGTACTCACGCTCTAGAGCTCTCAGCTGAGGTGAACAGTTTATCGGATCACCTAACTAAGAAGGTGTATTATTCTGCCCTCTCTCGCTCTCGAGTTCTTGAGATCCAAGCAGAGGTGAACAATTTATCAAATCAGAGTGTCGGAATACTGCACTTTATTAGTTAATACATTTTGCTTTTACCTTTAAATAATTTTTTTATACAATAACTGAAGTTTTAAATAAGAGGAAGCGACCGAATTTTTAAATCAAACCTTACATTATATTTCTTGTTCTTTATATTCTTCTTTAGGCCTATTTGCTTTCGCTTTTTGTTTGGTTGTGCCGATCTTTTTGGTCATTCAATTGTTTTTTTTATCACTTACGTAGTTTCGGCTCATTTCGAAAGGTAAGTGGACTCGTGCGCTCTCTCTCTCTCTTTTTTTCTGTATGGCTCTCTGTAATTACAACAGGTTCTGATTCTGATAAATATCCGCATGCGTTGCATTGTGCCTCTTTTTTTGGTTTTTTTTTAATAAGACGAGATACTCGTACTAAACTGGACATTGCAGCACGCGCAACAGGTTTACGACCGAAGAGCATGCAGCGTCATGCAAACTCACGGTTACCATTTATATTTTATACATTGATAAGCGGCAAAGAGCGCACTCACTCACTCACACATACACAGTGACTTAGAAAAGAGAGCGCATGAGTTTATATATTCATACCTGTATTATTATTATTATTTTTTGTTTTTTGCTTGTTTATTGAATTTCTTACCTTTTACTTATTTATTTGTTAACAACAACAAAAAAGAGTGAGAGCATGAGAGTATTTAAGAGCAGCGTAAATGCGAAAACGTACAACAAGAACTTTAGTAATAAGCTACAATAACAACAGCAACAGACATAAGTTTTTGTTCAAAAGAAGAATAAGAAATATAATAAAGAAGAAAGGGAATTGTTGGTAGTAAAAAAAAAAAAAAAAAAAAAATTAAATAAGCCATAAATGTGTTGTTTAGTTTAGTAACCTTCGATAACAACGATTGTTATGACCCTTTCATATTTACACATCAAGAAATTTTTACGCCTATTTACGCATTCGTTGAGGTTGAGCGGTTAATTTAAAGGATCGGATCTATCTTTCAGCTAGAAATTTCATTTAGACTTTTACTTTTATAGAAAATAATGACTGATCTGCTGCTGCAGTTAGTAGATCAATTCGAGTGTATTACATATTTTTCTTCATTACTTTTTATTTTCCAATTATTTTAGAAAGTAAATTTGTTGTCAAAGAGATTTGTTTTCTTTTCATTTTTCACAAGTTTTTATTCTAAATTAAAGAAATAACTTTAATTTTCATGGGACTATTTTTTAAAGAAAATTATTTGTGGTTGCGGAACGAGGTTTCCCAGAAACCAAATATTACTTATGGGGTCAAAGTAATTTTAAAGTAACAAAATCATAGATCGATCCCAACCAAACTTTGTGGTATACGTGTACAGTATATAAAATCACTTTATTTTTGTATAAAAACTGTATTTTATGTTGTAAGATTGTTTGAAGGCTATCATTAAAACATAAGTTTCAAATTTCAGCTCGATATCTTCCAAACAGAGCGAATAAATCGCTACACACCAAACAGAACGTCTCGTCGAGCTGATCAAGAATATAGTATACATATATACTTCATATGGTGTGCTATATCTAATAATAAAATGCGTTACAAACTTTCAGACAAACTGATATAACACGTTCACGGTATGTATAACAGGTTTAAATTTTTAAATTTTTGAGCCAGGTTCTCTTTTTGAACACCACTGAAGTCGGGACATTTTTACGAGGTAGAACTTAAGGTTCGAATTAGCTCGAATTTCATTTTCGTTGACAATATCTTTTCAAGCATTAAAATATTGAAAAATTTTCTACTGGGTCTTACCCTTCGGTATATGTGTTTGAGCCATACTCAGAGCAACAATATTCTTTTTTTACATGTTGTTGTTATTAACGTTCGCTCTCTAAAGTCTTATCTTTGACACTCACACATATAAAAAGTATTTGTATCTGTGTGCATTATACTCACTTGGTCACTTAGGCGTAGTTACATACGTAGTCTTAGCTTTGGCCAATTCAGTTAGCTTTGGTTAGTTTTACTTGCAAGACGCTACCAGTTGATTCTCTCTCTCCCTCTCTCTCTCTGAGTCTCTCTATATACGCTCTTTTTGTTACGTATAACTCTTTTTTTTATTGACCATGATGAAGTGGACGGTGAAGTGATATGTAAAATATGCATAAAGGTGCGCGATATTGCATTTTACGTTTTTGCAATTGTTTGTGCAGCACTCTTTTCTCTCTCTATCTCGTTTAGTGTGTATGTGTGCGCGCTCTTTATTTTGGGCTAACAGAGATAGATCTGATCAGGTCGTTTAATCGTTACTCGGCTTCCGTGCGGTTCAGTTCGTTAAAAGGTTAAGAAGCGCGTACGTTTCACTTAGTTTTTTTTTAAGTTTGAGGTTTTGGTGCGCGTTGCCGAAATAAAAAGGAAAAAAAAAAATTAAATTTGTAACATTCAGTGTCGCTACATGTGCTGGTGTGAGTTTTATTATTATTTTTGTTTTTAATATTTCTACGCTATTGAATAATAATTTATTATTTTTTGTTTGTGAAAAGAAATACTTGCGCACACATTTTAATATATTTTTTTTAAACACTTAACAATCACGCGCCGCGTTAAGAAACAAAAGCGTTAAATAAATAAATGTTAAAACATAATAATAATAATTATTATTTTTATTATTTTTATTATTATTGTGCAAATACAAAAAAAAATAAATTCAAGTAGAGCAACGCAACGCAACGCAAAGAAGAAAAAAAAATAATCAAAAAGTACAACAAAAAAAAAAAATTTATAAATTTTTTAAGTGCAACGTGTTGTTGTTTTCTATCTGTGTGTTTACATACGTGTATGTGTGTCTGTGTGCGTGCTGTGTACAAGATAAGAAATATTAAATAAAAGAAAAGAATCACATTTGACAAAAAGCATAAAAAATATTTTGAAATCAAAAAAAAAAATTCTTTTGGCCCTTTTTACTTGCTTATTCATGCACGTGAACACCCGCAAAATTTTTTTTTTTTTGAGTGTTTAAACTGTTTCCTCTTTGGCGCGCTTCATTGTGCCCCATTCCGCCCTACATACTTACGCCCTCGCTCACACGCTCTTTCTATGTTTTTTTTTCCTTTCTTCCATTTTCTTTGTTGCACACTGCCAATCTCTTTTAACATAAGCAGCCGTTAGCATCTTTTTTTTGTTTTGTTTTGTTTTTGTAAGCTGCAATTCTAGCAAGCAATTTCGATTGCAACAAATACAACAACAACAACAATGGCAGCTGCAACAAACACTTTAGTAACAAAAACAACAACAGCAAAAACAATTTTTTAGCAAACTCAGCGCTTAGACTCACAAAAAAAAGACAAACTTGTTGCCAATACGCTTATTGCCATTTAAGTACACTGTTAATAAATTTATTAAGCATTTGTAACATAAATTTGTAAAATTTGGCTCATTTAAAATATAAAAATTTGAATGCGATAATAAGTCTTTTTAATCAATAAACTGAATTTTTAGTGTGTAGTGTATCAACGCTTTGTATTTTGTTTTTGTTTTTCTCCTAAAGTTAACGTGTTTTCATGTTTTGCTTTTTTTGTCCTGGCAATGCTGCTGCTTTAGTTGAAGTTTTCTCGATGTCTTTTCGACGTCGTCGTCGTCGTCGTCTTCATTACCGCTGTTGTTGTTGTTTTTGCTAGTATTATTATTATTTTCTTTTGCCATTTTTTGCTGCTGCTTATTTTATTTTATTTTTTTTTCCTTTTTATATATATTTCTTGGTTAAATTCAGTTTGGTCTAAGCTTGTGCGACCAGTTTTTGGCGCTTTGACTTCTGCTGCTGCGGCTGCTGCTGCTGCAAAGAACTCGCTCATGTAATTCTTGCATGCCTATTGCCGCTCTACGGCTCCACAAAGTAGTCAATAGTCAAAAAAAAAAAATAATAAAAAAATTTAAGAAAAATATATTTGAAAAGAATTCAGCGAAAAAAAAAAACGAAAAGCAGTCTAGTCGAAGTTTAAGCCGAAGTTGAAGCAGGCATAGAAAACATAGAAACTTTTCATATGTTTGTTGTTGTTGTTTTTTGTTATTGCTTAACTTCTTCCTCTTGGTATCTCTTTAACTTTACTCAATTGAGCGACTTGCGCCGCGATTCTCCAATTGAGTGTAGAATTTTAATAATTTTATTTTTTATTCGTGGCCAAAAGTTTTTTTTTTTTTTTTTGTTAATTATTTCATAAAAAAAAAAAAAAAAAAACAATTAATTACTTTTAAGTGAATTTTTACTTTTGGGATTACTTTCGTGCATAAAAATGACAGTGATGAAAAAGGTAAGCTTAAATTTATTTATTCTATTTTTTGTGCTTATTTTTATTTACTTTTGCTACAAAACAATTAATTCGCTTTAAAGAAAATGTAAGAAAATTTCCGTAAAAAAATAAACTCGCGCACGTTTGCAAATAGCTTAAAAAAAGCAAATAAAAACAATTTTATATGCCGTAAATATTTTTGGGGTTTTTTGATCTCTTCACAATTAAGCAAAATATGTTTTGGTGGGGCTGTTTCTGCTGTTTTTAAGTAATAAAATAATTGGTATACATATCTGTGTGCCATGCACGTTCATTACTCTCATTGTAACTGAAAAAAAAAATAAAATAATAAAAAAAAAAAAAATAAAAAAAAATAAAATAAATAAATAAATAAATAACCGTAGCCATATTTTTAAAGAAACGTTCAACCCATATTGCAGGTCATGCAAAAGAGCATCCGAAAGAATTTTACTTTTTGAGAATTTAAATACTCAATAATTGGGAATTTAAATTCCAAGAAGCTTGAAATGGGCTAAGTCAATTTAAAACTCCAGGATTTTTGCTCTGTTTGTTTGGGGGATCTTTAAAACTACAGTAATTTCATCTAATATGGGTTAATAGAGTAATACAATAAATATTATTCGTATCGAAATTCAAAAAAAAAAAAAAATTATAAAAACAGTTGTATTATTTTGTAGAATTGTTTATGTAAATCATAATATGTTACCCATTATATGGATGTAACCAATTGCAACACACCATGGTATTTTTAAAGAAATGTCTAAAAATCGACTATTTATTAAAAATGTTCGTGCATCTGCTCGTTAGCTGAAGCCATAATTTTTCACAGACTATAAGGAAAATAACGAGACATTGGCTTTCTCTTGGAACCAGAAATTAGTCAGAATGCCCACATATAGTATCTTACTCTCTTAAGGGTCATGCAATCTCCCAATAAAAAAATGTCTAGTGGATATAGTCATGTTCGTCCTGTTGTCTGTCCGCAGAAAACAGAATTTCTGAGATGGGATTATGAAGTTTTTGTTCTTAAATTTTTTACTTTAAATTAATTCAGACGACTTTTTTGTATTGTTTTAAATTTTATGTATATAATTTAAAAATATTTTTAAAGAAGTAAGTACAATAGTTTATGACAACATTACATCATCTAGCTTCTTTCTTTCCAATATATTTTATATTTGCTCCAATTTAAAATAAATTTCTGCGTTTATTCAAATACTATTAAATTAAAAGACAATCAGGGCTTCATGCAAAGTCCTTCGTCTATATGTACATTAAAAAGTCATTCATCTTTTAGATTATTTTTTTTATAAAATAATTATTTTTATTTGCATTAAACAGGTTCATTAAACTAATTTGTGAGCATTCAATATTTATTTATATAGAAAAAAAATTTTAAAAAATTTTTGTATTGCTTGTAGGCGTTTTTGATTATTCAAAATTTAATAATCTCAGACAAATGTTAATTAAAAAAATATATATAATACGTAATAATAATAATAATAATAACAATTTCCATTTTATTTCGGAAACATGCCAACGACTCACGACAAATGACGACCTTGCCATATTAAGTTATTAACAATTTATGTGTTGTTTTCTTCTCTTTTTTTTTTTTTTTTTTTGTTATCTCTATTCCATTAATTCGCAAAATTCAAGATAAATTAAGTTAAAAAGTTTTACTATTTATCTTATCAATTCTTAGTTAATTTGTTTTTATTTTATTTTGCTCCTAAGTTCTCTTAAGTCTTGGCTAATCTAATCTTTTAGTAACTTTTGTCTACATGATTTGTTCGAAATTTTTTTTAATAAGTAAAAGCTAATTCTAAAAAAGATAATACATTGTATCTAGAACTTGCTCTTGAAAGAAGAAATAAGAAAAATATTTAGATACATGTGCACATTTTTATTTATTTATTTTTTGTCTTTTCATTTTTGTTTTAATAAAATTCTTTGGAATGTGAAGTGCAAATATTTTATTTAAAATAGACGCAAATGTTTTTAAATATCATAGAAAAAAATAGTAGTTTTTGCTAGTATTTTAATATTAATCTAACCTCAATAATATAGCACGATCTTTTATAATACTTTCTTTACTTTTTTTTATTGTTTATTAGGAAAATTTTTAGGAAGAAAAATAGAAAAAAATTTATGTATATACTCCCGCTCCAATTGACAAAATGTGTGGGTGTAATTGTGGGAAAATATTTAAATTTTACGCTATAAATTTTATTGTCCACAAATGTTTGCCGCAGGTAAACGCAATTGTAAGCATGTGAAGTACACAATCGTGCCTACTCTGACTTTGTCTGTCTGTCCGTCTGTCTGCATATGAGTGACTTTGTTGTAAGCGATCTTTTGGAAAAATTTGACTATAAAAATTTTATTCATTTTATAACAAGAATTTTGTAAAAATACACACATATGTGGGAAACTTAAAAATTTATATTTATTTTGGGAATATTTTTTTTATTAAATTGGTACATATGTGAACTATTTAAATTAATTTATTTCGTTTATTTTAAATTAATTTATTTCAAAATTTAGAAGGAAAAATAATAAAAAAAAAAAATAATTTAAAAAAAATAAATAAATTAAGGAAATTCTTTAATAATTAAGAAAATACTTTTCTATATTTATTTTGAAAATTTAATTTAAAAAATGAAAAAACTTTCTTCAAGTTAGATTACACTACGGGTTCCAAAAAGACTCTTACATTGGCTTAGATCCAGACATTGGACTGGTTATCGCTAAGCCATAAATTCTAAACTATTTCCATTTCAAACTTTACACTTGTAACAAAAAAGAAAATTTGGCAGGTTCATTTCATAAATCTCACAGAACCAACTCAAAATCATTTATAATAATCTCGCCGAATAAACAAAACGAATTGATGCGCAAACGTCCTTCACATCCTGCTGCGCATGCAATCTAATACCTTGCCGCTCCTTACGATTTGCGCGATAATTCTCAGTAAACGGAAGTAAAATAAACTGAATGACCTTTGAATAAGCAAAAAAAAAAAAAAAAATTGTTTAAAGCCGAAGCCGAAAGCAAAGAGATAAACGGATGAAGCTGAAGAGAAAGATGTATCTCAAAACTACCTGTTGACAAATTCAGATGAGTTTTGCTTTTTTATGAGAATGCCGCACGCAAATCCCAAAAAAAATAAAATTCAAATACAATTTTGGTTTGTTGCCCGTAGCCGGTGGTGGCCTTTCATAGTACATTCGGTCGGGGTTTTTTCTTCTTTAGTTATTGTTGTACGTACACTCAGTTGCGCTTGCTCTTGTTGTTATTATTATTATTATTGTCATGGTGTATCTGTGTATCTGTATCTTTGTATCTGTACTGCTATACAGCTTGGGAATTTTCAAATCATTGAAATATGTTTTTCTGCTTCTTCTTCTTCTTCGCTTTTATATTTATGTACGAATGAGTATGTTGCATGCAACAGAGCAACTTAAACGTGTAGAAGATATATTGTTTGCAGGAAATGAGATTCATACTTATAGATACCATCCATACGAGTACAAGCATTGCGATGCGTTGTTGAACTTGTTGTAAGCAAGCACCGCTTTCAGCTTTAATGCATATAAATCTCAAGTAGCAGCAGTAAACAGCTTTTAGAAAACAGCGAACGAATTAAGTTTAATTGTAAATTTATGCGCGTTGAGGTGTGTGAATTTAACCAAAGCAATCTCGCAAACTATGCACACACGTCACACTACACCTACAAGTGTCTCTGTGGTGACTGTGCGAATTGACAAAATCATTACAAATGTATCTTTTCATATAAAATATTCTTACGTTCTAATGAGATGTCTGGTATAAACTCAATTTAATACAATGTCTTTTCCTAATCTTATTTATTTATTTTTTTTTTCGAATTTAAGTTGGTCGAAATTTTGCCAAAGGCAGTAAAAGTGTCCAATTTCGCTTTTAGCGCAATAAAAATTAATTGACACAAAAAAAATTTAACAAAAATTTTGTTAGGTCAAAATTTTATGCGGGCATACGTTATATAAGTTTGTTAGTTGTACCAAAACTTTAATACACTACACATACATAAAAATATGCAACAAAAAATTGCATAAAAGCTATAAAGCTAGGGACTCCTCTAAGTTTTTATATATTTTAGCGAATTTTAAAGTGAAAACCAAAAAAAGAAAAAATATGAAAAATTTGGGGATTCCAAGAGGTTCAGGTATCTGACTCTTTTTTTTCAAAATCAATATACCATTATTTATATGTGAAAGGCATAAAAACTACAAACTATTTCAAATTGCTAAACGAGTTAAAGTAAACAAAAACTACGAAAAAATCGCTTAGGGCGTTGTTATCAAAATTCAAAATCTGCAACGAATCAATAAGAAATTGGGACATAGGAATTGCTTGGACATATACAATCGATTAAAGTGAAATGTACAAATTCAGTTAGTCATTTTATTTTAATTATTTATCTATAAATAAATTTGTTTTGACTGTTAAATTTCTGACTCATGGCTATAACAAGGCGATGTCTACTAATTTCTGAATTAAAGATAACAAAAAAAAAAAAAAAAATGTTGATAGTTCAATTCAGAACGATAAACGACAAACTTGGAGAGCTGAGATTTAAATAGAAAATAATAATAAAAAAAATAATAATAAATGATGATGCAGACTTTAGTCGATAACAAAATACCACAGCTCATGATTATCTAATTTGAAATTTTTTTTAAAGATTTCAAAATATTTTCTTATTATACCTTTTGCACATTTCACCATATTGCAAATTGTAACAAATTGGTAACATCGAACTAAACAAAATGTGAATTTAGGTTTACATAACATTGACCCCGCTGCCATAGATTTAATTACTACTTTACACATACCTATATACTATATACTATAAGATACATTTGTATATAAGACCACGTTGTGATTGCTACTTACACGGAATCGTCTTCGTCTTAAACAACGTCTTTTTCTTTTATGTTTTTCTTTCTTAAGCGCAACAACTACATACTTGCACTCTCTCTCTCTCTCTCTCTCTCTCTCTCTGTCTCGCTTCATCTTGCTTCTTCGACGCACCTAAGCCAATAAACAAGTTTTTCAAATAAAATTTTCCAATGTAGTGGCTGCTGCCGCATTTTGAGCTTTGGTTTCAATACGTTTCGGCTTGGATCCGATCCCACGCGTTTTGCACGAAACTGTGCGGCTGCCACCGATTTTTGCTGTTGCTGCTGCTTGCTATTTGAAATGCATTCAAAATGTCGCCATACTGACCGACGACCTGTCTCCATTTTCCTCTCAACCCAACCGTCACTGCATCACTTCACTTCACAACTACACTTCAGTGTTTCTCAAAAGAAACAAACACCCATTTTGTATTGTGTGCCTCTGTCTTGCTTTTCTAAAATCTACAACATTCATCTTGTTGCCTTTGTTGTATTTGTTTTTGTTGTTGTTGTTTTTTTAACATGAAATTCATTCCTTTAAATGTTTATTTTTGAAAAAAAAAAATAGATTCGTGAAAATTATAGAGGTATTATCTTTATATTGAAATGTTGGTGGTAATGTCTTTATTTATATTTTAATTTTTATACAAGATAAAGTTAGTAATTAACAATATGTGGTATGATTTTCCATCTGTCCTTTTTCTGATTATTTAAAAATCCAGAATTGCTAATTTCTTTTTAAGATGAGTAATATCAAACCTAAAAATTTATAGAAGTGCTAACGAACCAGTTACAAACCAGTTACAAACCAGTAAAAAACATCTAAAACCTAGTTCCGAACCACTTACAATGTACCATTTACAAATAGTTAATTTTTTGAAATTAATTGCTTAAGTTATAGTTCCAGTTTGATTACAATTTTAGCTTTTCTTTTTTTTTTTGTTTTTAGATTTTCGTGTAGCGTATAAACGTTTTCGAGCACTTTAAAAATAAAAATTTCTCTATAGGTATTTTTTTTTTTTTGTCTTTTTTACGCTATTTCCATCGATGTCGACGTTTGTCACATATGCAAATGCATTATTTATGCATTTTATGTTTTTTTTTTTTTTCGTTGTATTTAAACTCATTTTTATTACAAATCTAAGGCACAACAAATGCAATGGGCATCTGAGGCAGTGCTGAGGCAGCAACAAAATTTAAAAAAAAATTTCAAAAAAAATAATAAAATGAAATGAAATGAGTGCCATATTGATTTGTTGTCATTCAAAATGCATTTTTTCTGTGCCAAACTAGTAAGTCAAACGCGTTAAAAAATGCCACACCAGTGACGTCATTGCAGGTTGTGTAATTTCGATTGCAGTCAGCAGAAATATTTAAACTAGTTATACATTTATTTAGGTATTTACAATATATTCATATAATAGGTAGTCGCGTTGTGTCGTAAAAATCCGTAAACTTACAATAAAAAAATTTAATGATTTTTTTTAATGATTTTTTTGTTTAACTCTTCTGTTAAAGTATGTTCAAATTTAAATGAAGTTGGTAACACTGTGACTCTATGAAGTAAATCTATTCGATTTGAGCTAAATATGCCAGTCCATGAAAACTCTTCATAAAATCATCTGCATATCTTTATCGAGTCTAAGTGCTACGATTTACCATACACTCTTTAGGATTAGTTGTGCTGTTCACGAGGTCTAGCATGAGTGCAAAAAGAATAAGTGCAAACGATTGTAACAACAACTAACACAAAAAAAAAAAAATAGTTTCTGTGTTAGTTGTTTTTGCAAACGTTTGCACTTATTCTTTTTTGCACTCATGCTAGACCTCGTGAACACCAAACGTATTTAAATTTCGGTTCTATGTGAACAATTTTTTGCTTTTTTTTTTTTAGGAGAAATTATTACTTGACAACATTTGCTGTGAATTCATTTAATAGTGCAATAAATGTTGTCGTTGCCGGTTGCCAGTTGCCTGTCTACCCACAAATAAATTACTCGTACTCGTATTCTTTAGTTCCAGTTCTAGTTCTATTTGAAGTGCAATGACATTTATTTCCATTTATAAAACATGGCAAAAAAAAAAATACAAAAAAACTTTGTATTGTACAAAATTATGCAAGTCGATTTTGCATAATTCATACTTGTTTGCGGCATGTAACTTGAGTAGTTTATTATGTTTTTAATTGTGGCAATAGTTTAAAGCACCTAAATGTAAGGTCGATATTATTTCAATATGAATTCATCGATATTTATTTCATGTAGACACAATTATTGATCTAGCTAAACAATTATGGAAAAACAAAAAAAAAAATAAATTGCACCCAACAATTCAAAGCTATGAAGTGATCATTTAAAAAAAAACAATTTATCGACTTTTTTTAAATAATTGATTTTTTCGATTAATTGTTTTTTCGATTAATTGATTTGTTCGATTAACTGATCTTTTCGATTAATTGATTTTTTCAATTAATTGATTTTTTTTATAAATATATTTTTTCGATTAATTGATTGATTATGGTACAATTTTTTTAAAAATGTACTGAAAAATACCAAATTACTAATTAATTTTTTTCGTTCTTCATTTCAGATATGAATTCTCAGGAAAATGTAAACCTAACAGCTAAACTATCAAAAATGTTATCATTTTAACTAAAGCAAGAAAAACAACAACGATAAAAGCGTTAACAATAAAAACAATTAAGCTAAACAACAAAAATTTTGTCGTTTTAGATGATTGCTATCCACGCGTCGTATGCGTAATATTTAAAATTACATTTTCCTCTAAAAACATTATTATCAGCGCCACATTTCGACAACTTTTTGCTTTGTGATTAAAATTAATAATACAAAATATTTTCTATAAAACGAAAAGAAAAATATATTCAATGTGAAAACTGCGTAAAAAAAAAAAAAAAATATTAAACTGTGTCAAAGACTAAACTTCAAGACAACGATTTTATCATCCGCATTATGCAATAATTGCTTTTGTTCATGAAAATTGTTTAAAAATAAAATATGTATAATTTTTATTTATTATTATTATTGTTATTATTTTGGATGTAAAGAAAATTTGGAAAGACACGCAATAACTTAAATAAAAAAAAAAAAAAAAAAACAAAAAATTTTAATCATTTTTTTTTACATAAAAATAATTTTAGATATTTTTTATTCTTTTTTCTTGTCGAAAAATCGTATTTACAATTTATTCTATACATAAACTTTTATATGTCCGTCTGTCCAGAGTAAAAATCTGCACTAATTTTTTCAAATTTTTTTAAAAATAATTTCTTAACCGTTCATCATATTTTTATATATTATTATTATTTTTTTTTTACCAAAGTTTGCAATTAAAAACAAAAATACAAGAAATGAGCGAAAATAAAATTTAACAACGTTCGTGTTCCGTGTGCCAAGTAAAGTAGTAGCGTCCAAAAATGTATTTTAATGGTTTTAACACTTTTATTTCGTAATAAAAAACAAAAAAAGAAGCGTCAAATAGTTCCGAAAATAATAATCATAATAATTAAGTCAAATTTAAGTTGAAAGAAAAGAAAAAATAAGAAAGCTAAACGAAAAAAAAAAAAAAAGAAAGAAAAATCGAGCGGAAATCGTCAACAATTTTAGCTGCAACAGTTGCTCTTAAGCATTTTATGTGTGTGATTGTTAAAAAATAAAAATAAAAAAAAAGAGCAACAATGTCAGCAGCGCCTATTACAACAACGCCGCTGAAAACAGCAACAATAACAACAACAACAACAACAGCAATACAACTACAACTATTGCAACGTCAACAGCTACATCATCAGCAATGGCAACAATTGCAGCAACAACAACAAAAACATTGCTTAAGACTGCTGCAATTAGTGATGCAGAGACGCAGCAAAAACAACAAATTAATCGCAATAACAATAATAATAATCACAACACAACAACAACAACAACAATAACCAAATTAATATAAATAATACAACAACAACACTGACGACAACAACAATTGTCGATGATAAAGCAAAAATGTTGCATGATTCTCATAAATCCTCAATACAACAAGTTAACTCCAAGGATAACAGCAACAACAACAACAACAATACCAATAGTAGTAGTAGTGGCAACATCTGCAACAACAACAACAATAATAACACTACTAGTGCATTCGCCTACTTGCCACGTCGCAGTCAATTTACGCCCATGTCCGATGCAAGCAATGCAAGTTTCAGTTCCGCATCAGTTGCTGGCTCAATACAGGTAAAAAATTTTTTTTTAAATAAAATTTCTTCTTTTTCTTAAATATTTTTAATTTTTTTTAATGATACCCTACACACATAAATTTTATGATTCAAAGCAGTGATGGGCACTTTATCAATTTTTTAGCACAGGTGTTGTTGCCAAATAAACTGTGTGTGTGTGCAACACTGTTTTAAAGGAAATTAAAATAGAACGTTGCTTTCTCAGACGAGATTTTAATGTAGCTCCAGCAATTTTGTTCCCAAATTGTCCATACAGATTTTTATATATTCTATTTTATTTTTCTTGTGTATAGAGCATAACTGCTGCGTTTTAACCACACAAAAAGTCTGGCTTTCTTACAACTTTTACTTGCATTTTTAACCACATTCAACAAATCTTCTATTTGATTTTTTTTTTTTATTTTGCTCATTTAAAAAAAATTTATATTCTCGAGTGTCTGCGTAACCGGTTTGCATGCTTGAAGTCAGGATTTTTTTTTTTTATATTTCTTTTTTTTATTATTTTTTGTTTCTTGTTAACAAAACTTAAAACACGAAATCCAATCAGACAGACGCCAAATGTTTGACTCATGCAACTCAAAAGTCGCTTGGGATTAATAACAAGCGTCAGAAAAAAAAATATAATAAAAAAAAATAAAAAGTTTAAAATGTATCCGTTCAAAAAATGGTATACATATATAAAAATGTTCAATATTGGAATGTGCAGATTGTTTGAGCCCACGCATGCGCAAAAAATTAAGCAAGGTCCATATGGCTGCTGTATTTGCAACTGTATCTGCCTTTTTTTTTTTTTGTTTGCTTTTTGCATTTCCTGGCCAAGATACAGGTTCTTAATTGAATTATGATCGCATTGATTTAACATGAATTTCGATATTTTTTTTTGTTCCCAATGCTTTTGTTTGATTTCTTATTTTTATAGCTTCTGGGTCAGTCGAGTATGCCAAAAAAAAAATATATATATAAAATTGTATCTTACTTTCGTGTTCAAAGGCCATTAAAATTCTTGATAAAACAGCCATAAAATAAAATCGTTTTCAATAAGTGCAACTGGAGTGTAACGTTTTTGAAGTCTGTGACACATCGGTTAACAATTTTATTGATGTCAAAAAAAAAAAAAATTAATAAAAAAAAAAAAAATTAAGTAGATCATTAAAATATTGAAATGGGCAATGAATCTTTGACAATTAATTTTAACTAAAATTAGGCGATCGAATCAATATTTTAAGTTTTTCTTGTTTTTCTTGGTTAAAAGAGAGGAGAGGGCAAAAAAAAATTTAACTACCGTTAACCTAAGGATAAGACAGAGTTGGTGTCAGTTTAGCTCAGTTTCAAGACCCACACGGTTTTTTTTTTATTTTTGCTATATTTGGTTTTTCATTTGAATTGAAGATTAATTTAATATGCCACATCTTCCGTATATTGAATTCTCCAGACAATTCCCAGCATTCCTTTATCCGTTCCGTTTATAATTAAATTAACGTTTCTTTTGGTTTTAATATTAATGAGGAATCTTAACAATATATTTCAACACTTTTATTTCTTTAATTTCGAATCAATTCAATGTCAAATAATTAAGTCTACCTTCTCGTTGGAATACATCTGAAACAACACCTTAAATGCAAAATAATAATATCTCGAAAATTAACGGTATTATTAACAATCAATCAAACTGAATCCGTTCAATTTCATAATGCCTTCAAGCGTACTTCGAAAGGTAATAAGAAGAAAATAGGTAAATCGTTAAATTTCTTATTGAAAAAAAAAAAAAAAAAAAAAAAAAAAATGAGAAGACAAAGTATTAAACGCAGAAAATATTTTTAAATGAAGTTTAAAGTATTAAAGTAAAGTTCTATAGAACCTAACGATCGTTTGATCGATTTACAAATGAAAGAATTTAAGATTAAGCGTTCAACCGCAACAAATTGCAGCGAGTGTAAAAAAAAAAAAAAAAAGAAAAGAGGGAAAAAAAAATTAACGCATTGAACTTATCATTGTTTCATTTTATAAAGCGTTCTTTTTTCTTTGTCTAGCACTATTGTGCTCTCTTTCTTCACTTGATAATTTATCATGTTTCATAAAGAACCTTTCAACATATCGCTTAAACTATAAAATACAAAAATGATTTTAGTTTATTTATTTTTAAATATTGTTTAATAATTTCTATTTCTGATCATAAATAATAAAAAGATTGCTGACGAAATCGAACCAAAATAAAAAAGAAATAAGCAATCTAAAGCGTTTTATTAAAGGTAAATAGAGAGTGAAAGAGCATAAGAATATGATATAAGCAACTTAGAACTGTTGTATAAGAAGGTTATTGAACCAACTCGGACGAACGAACGATCGATCGATCGCTGGATCGTTTAGTTTAAAGCATTGATTTTTTATAAAGAGGGTTCTAGTTTGCACAGAATATTTATGCTACGGAAGAGAAGTGTTTAAAAAGTAAGGAATAATTATATATTTTTATAATAATAAAAATAAACTGCTTAGAGTTATTTGTGTATTTAAAAAGTCGAGAATAAACTAGTTGCGTATTATAAATTGAATTTTTAGTACTAATGCAGTGCTGGGCACACACAAACAAGCACATATAACGCTTGTGTGCAGTAATAGAACTGCGAAATGCGATTTTACGTCACTTGTGCCGACTAAAAACTACCCCTTGTACGAAATAAAAGAAAAGCCCATCACTGTGTATAAAATAGACTGTGTGCTTTATAGCTGATAACTCTGCACTATTTTACAGTTTGTACTAGCACCAATTTCTTTCTTTCTATCTTTAGGAAAAGTATCTTTCAGAAAAGTATCTTACAGCGTGAATGTATCTTTACTTCCGCAATATTTTTAATTTCAATTATTAAGCATACATAACTATTGACAATGCGAGGTATGTTTTATACTTTATAGCAAATCATCACACCTGGTGGTCCATTGCTTTCAATTGAATGTATATACCACAACAACAACAAAAACAACAACAAAAACATTCACAAAATCAAATCCAGTTGTTGCTGACTGCTGTTACTTGTGTGTAATGCGTATCACATTCGAAAGGAATGAAAATGCTTGGTATTATGTTGAGTGCGCAAGTTCGTTACACCAGAAACGCGCATCATGCGTACATCTAATGACAGTAAACTGCCAATAGAATTTTATTTATTGGCCAATTTAAGTCGCATAGCAGCTGCTTGCTGCATAAATTTGCTTATGAACGACTGAACGTACCAAATGCTTTACGTTGGACCACAAGAAAGCCTTGCTTTGGTTAGTTTGCTTCTTGGTTTATTATTTTATTATTCTTATTCTTACTTGGCTTTTTTTTTTTTTGCCCATTTCATATAATATTTGCGTCGTCAAGTCGCGTTCGTTTGCTCAAATATTTCGCACCAATAAACTCATTAAAACGAGTTTTTTCTTATTTTTTTTTTTTGAACGATTAGTTACATTCCACTTGCCGCGCAATGAGACGGCAGTTAGTTCGCCTTAGCGGCGCCAAATGCATGCTAGATCTAGACGCTACGCAGGATGCTGCTAGCGTTCAATAAACGCAAACGTAGCATCCTAGAGCGCGGGCGGTACCGGTTAAAATGGATGTAGGAGACGAAGCAACTTGGAATGTTTATTCGTTCACCGCCACTCGCCATGCTGCGCTGTGCCGCTTGTGGTTATTTATAGCAGCACTGAAAAGATAGACTTACTTTGTACATACAACATGAATCTATTGCATTTATATACAAAAATACACAGATACTTTAGTAGTAAAAAGTAGTTACAAAGTATCTGCATAGAGTTAAATCAAGTTGTATAGTATAGGTGTGCGGCGCATGCGCATGCGTTCTCTCGCTCTACTTGCAGTTCGACCGAACGCTTATTTGCCGCTAAATATTTTGTTAAATTGTATACGAGCAGACACATATCGTATGTGAATGTATCTTTTGTAACTTGTTGAAGTAGTAACACACCCTGAAGTTAATCACAGCTACGCAAATCTTTCGCTTTCTTAAGTTAAGCTATGCCAAAGTTGTATACAATCAATTTAATTGCTTTGCGCACTATAAAAATATAAATAAAAATAATAATAATAATAATTTTTTGCTTAAAGTTCAATTATCAAACATTTAAAATTACCAATAGATATACTACATATGTGTATAAACTATTATTATTGGCTATTATTAGTTGTCACTCTATGAGATACATTGCTGATCGATTAACCAAGTTTTATTCAAGGTAGACTAGACTAGACGTATCATTAAACGACAAAAGATATACAATGTGTTTTTGTAATATTTTAAATATATTTATGCATTTTACAATATAAATTGATGTGTCTGATATTTTAATCTTTCCTATTAAAGAAATGTTTTTGTATGCTTGTCATCGCTTAGGTAAGAAAAAATACTTTATTTAAATACGTTTATAAGCGAGTTACATAGTACTCAGTGAAGTAAAAAATGAGGTAAAACTTCAACTTCGGTAGAACCGGTGCTCAAATACACGTCACATTAGGCATTAGTGTTGTAGATAAACTCGATTTGTATATAAAATAGTAAAAATGTTTCTATGTCCGCTATGGACGTTGAAACTATACAACCGATGAGTCCCAAACCGGTATCATTTGAAAGACAATAATGCAAAGAATTTTCCAATATATTTTGGTCATATATAAAAAGTAAAAATGTTTCTATGTCCGCTATAAACGTTAAAACTTTACAACCGATGAGTCCCAAATCGTTATCATTTGAAACGCAATTATGCAAAGAATGTTCCAATATATTTTGGTCTAGATGCAATAAAAAATGGTATTTTTTAATGCTTTTTGTATATTTTTTTTAAATATATATTTTTAAATATATAAATTGACTTCAAAATCAGTTAAGTTGTTCAGAATTTATTATGCGTGATTTTTTAAGCATTTTGTAATTTTTTTATATAAATAAATTTAAAATTTAAAATCATAAAAGCTTCGTTAATTTAATAAGCAAATATTACACTAAAAAAAATAAATTTACATAAGAAATTTTTATATTTAAAATTGTCCGTAAGCCTATATGTCTGTCTGTCTGTCTATTTATGTCTGTCTATGTCTATTTATCTATACATTCATCTAGCTACAAACCGTCCTACCTGTATTTGTATCTATGCATCTATAACATATATGCGTGTATCAACGCTTGACTGCCCACAATGACTGACTGACTGCAACTGACTTGGTTTTACACCTCAATAATTTAAATAAACTTACTCATAAGATTTGTATATGTTTAAAATTGAATCATATAAAGCAAAGGGTTCAAACATTTGAAGCATTGGACCTAACTCAAGCGTTCGTTGGAGTTGGAGTTGTACGTTCCTTTCGCCACTTAAGAGGCACTTAGGCATATATAAATAAAATAAAAAATAATAATAATACAAAATGTAACCAAATTGTATGTGTTTTTTTGTATAATTCTGTGAAATGTTTTGGTTTGTCAAGTGCATTGAAATACTTAATGCAGTTGGTGTGTGTGGGACCTTTAGCAAGATAGATAGACAATAGATATTTAGATAGACAGACTGACTGACTGACTACATCAAAACAACAGTGACCAACGAGAAGTCAAAATCATCGACATTAACAGAAGAAGAAGAAGCGGCTTTAATTTTCAAGTTTTATGTACACCATTAAAAGTCAAATATAGCGCATAAAAGCGTCATAATCGAGCATAAAATTTCGTTGTTTAGTGGAAAATGTTGCCCATGTGCAACAATAACCACTGAAATTATGTTCATATTACGTGCAATTCAACTTGAATTGATGCAAGTCGAGTTGAGTTGACTCGAGTTGAGTTGAGTTGATGAGCGTTTCTGTGTATTCGTTTCGTTGATGGCTTTTTTTATTTGTGTGTTGTGTAGTACGAGTATCTTCTGTTATGTACATTGTTGTGTGTGTAGGTTTTTTTTATTTTTTATAAAGCATATTGTGTTGGCTCTGGCTCGACTCTTGGCTAAGAACTTCACATTGGTTGCTTAATTTGTTACCGTTTTACACGCCCAGTAGCTGTGCCGGTAATAACAAAATCAACAACAAAAATAAAAACAACAAAATGTTGAAGAGGATGTGCTACAAAAAACAAAAACTATATAACAAGTTTTTATTTATTTTTATTTTTTTAAAGAATTATAACCATATCAATTTTAGCTTCTATAAAACTTGTGGTTTCAACTCAGTAAAATTATGAACAGTTACATAATAGCGCAAACTTAGTAGTGCAATTACTTTTTGTTAAGGTTAAGATGGGGTGGAGTAAGCCAGATTTTTATTTTGCTCTATATAAAGTGACAAAATGTTCAAATTGATTAAAGCTTAATGCGTTTTCAATTATTCGAACTATTTATTCTAGAAAAACAAAAAAAAAAAAAATGTTTAAGTATATAATTTTTTGGTCTATAAATGATGGGGTGAAGTAAGCCACATACAAGTATTCACTAGAAAAGAAACATATGTGAAGAGCGATTACATATAAAAATGCTTTAACAAATTAACTGACCACCAGGTTTTTCTTTTCTTTTTTTTAGTAAATCCGGAATCTTTAAGATTTAAGTTTGAAAACGATTGAGTGTAAAACTTAGACACATACTAAGTGTGTATATCACTCTTACTTGTTATCGATAGATTTCGCATTTAACGATTTTTCTTCATTCGCCTACAGGAAGTGTATGACATTTTTATATCAAAGAAAATTGTTTTCATGTACGAATTAATGCGCTAAGAACTGACAACGTAGCCTGTCACTATCTCTTCAGCTGCTAATTCATTTCAATTTTAGCTTTTTAAGACTTACAAAACACGCCAAGTCCGGGTAATTAAAATTGTTTTACGCAAAGGAACGCAGCAAAAGCGTCAATTGAATCGGGTTTCTTTTTTATTTCTTTCTTTCAAAATATGTGTGTGTGCACGAGAACATACTTCAAGATACTTCTTACTCTTGTATACTTATGATTGCTTTTCAACTAAAGCTAAAGTTAAGGTCAAAGAACGTACAAGGTGTTATGTAGCGCTCTGTAATTTAGCTACAACTCATTATTTGCTAATAATTTTCTAATTTTTTTTTTTTTTTGTTATTTTTTGCCTGAGGTTTCACTTAATTTCAAGAATGAGCTAAAGTGTAGTAAAATACTATACTACTATGTAGCGTTATATTACTCGTATACGAGTATACATATGTAGCAAAGACATTCCATTTTATGTTCTGGCGTTCCAATGTGCAATTTCAGCTTTTTCTAAATATCTTTTATCTCTTTCTTTCTGTCTTATATAGACGAACTCGTTCTCACAATGGCTACAATTAATTAAAGCTTTTGGCATTTAATGTTGCCTCGCAATGCGTCGTTGTTGTCGTCATCAACAACAACAACAGAGTTGGGTATTCTTTTGCTCAAGATCAGGCAGCAGCAGCAGCGAAACAATTGGCACCATCAAAGAACAACAAGACAAAAACAACATTATAAAAGTTTCGGTAAAACCAAAGTTTAAATACTCTTTTTAAATTATTACAAAAAATAGAAAAATAAATCTCACAGCAGACATCCCAGAGACTCTACACAAAAATTATGGTTGAAGAATCGAATAGTAATAGATATTTCTGGTTCAAGTCGCTGTTTAAAAATATAGATGTATATAGTCTACAACACCTCTTAGCAACTTAATAAAAAAAAAAATTAATATACTATTTCCCAATATTTGAGTAGCATGAAAAACAATGTTGCAGACATGCCACAAAGTTAAAACGCTGAATTCTATTTGTATCTCACATATACTATATAGTATACACTTTTTTATATACATAGTATACAATATCTTCTTGGTAAAAAATTGTTGCGCCATGGCACTCGCTTCGCTGAAGCGTTTCTTTTTGCTTTGAACTTGAACCGCCATCAAATTCTTTTGGTTAATTCTTGTTTCAGTTGCTTTTGCGCCTTCTTGTTTTGTTTTGTTTTTTCATTTTTTCTTTATTCGCCAAGAGTACCACCACTAGACGAGTTAAGTCTATCTTACAAATGTTGATAGTTTGCATACTTTGCATTTAAGCGGTGATCCATCACAAAAATGAGGCAAAATAGCACAGAAAAACGCTTTTTAGCTGAGCTACTAAAGTTGAAATTGAAGTGAGGCGCAGAAAAGTTTTCTACACATAATTTCTGCATTCTGGTATTTTTTCATTGGAAATTTTTTTCCATGTTGTGTGTAGGTTTTCTTGAAGATCTACTTTACTTCATTTTAAATAGGTTCAAACAGGTGGTTTTATCAGTAGTACGAGTAGTAACATATGTGAAGGTTCAAGTGAATATTTTAGATAATTATTGCATTAAAAAATGTGCTGGGAAAATTGCTTAAAAGTTAAGCATTAAATATTTCTTAGTAAATTTAGAGAAGCACATACATTTCCACTACATTTGAACTGTTTTACGATAGTGCAACGAATCCAACCGATAAATAAAATCGAGTTATCGAAAGAAATCGCTTCTATGGAAGCAACTTTTTTCCATGTTTTGAAATAAAAATCATCGGCAGCTGTTGCTTTGACACCTTTTTTTATCGGTTCGTTTTTTTTAAGCTGTAGTTTATCGATTACAATCCATTGTTTCTTATATTACCTAGAAAAGTTTTTTCACTTTTGAACGCTAAACGGCAACGCAACTTTAGTGAAAATGTAGCAATTTTTTTTTTTTTTTATTTTTATTTTTTATTTTTTTATAAGGGTTATACGCATTAAATTGTGAGAATTTAAATGATAATTTCGGTAAATATTTTGAAAAATAAAATTTTCTTGTTTTTTCTTTTAAAGCTTTTTTTGAGCATTAATCTCGCCTGGCTGGCACACATATCTTGGTCATCTTCTGCAGTGTTTGTCGCATTTATTTGGGTTTCATTCTTTTAGTAGCATTAATCTTCTTCAGTAGGAATTGAAGAATTTAAAAAAAAATAATTAAACAAATTCAATAAACAAAACTGCATAACTTATAAAAAGCAAAAATTTCTCTTTCGATTCCAAATAAAAAAAAAAAACAAAAAACTCTTAAAACTGTAAGAAAAAGTGCAACTCGGCGCCTTTTTCTTCTTCTTCAAATTCAACTTGACTACTTGACTGCGGTTGCCATTGTCTAAAGAAAAACTTCAATTTCGTATTGCGCATGCGCGCGCAGTACACTTCAGTTTAAACTGAACTACTACAAGAGCAAGAGTGGTGGTGCAAGCATGAAAGTAATATCGCCAAATTCTCATGAGCGTTTTTGTTGTTTTTTGTTTTTTTTTTTTTTAGTGCAATAAAAACCGGCAACAAACAATTCGGCCATAAAGTTTTACTCCATACAACCAAAAGTGCAACCAAAATCTATGGAGTCGGAGTCATGCATTAAAATTTTTCCTGATTTTTTGTTGTTTTGGCTTGAAGTGTTGAATTTTGTTGCTTTTGTTGTTGTTGTTGTTGCTGTTGCTTACTGTGAATAGCTTAAAGTTAATTAATTAACATTAATGAGCATTCGAGTCGACTCGAGTCGAGTAGAAAGTGTGCTACTCTTGCAACGTGTAGCAGCAGCAGCAATCAGTAATATTTCTTTTGTGTTTTGTACTCCGCGTCTTAAGAATCAAAATGAAGTTAAATATATACTTTTGTGTGTGCGTGTGTGTGTGTGTAACTTTACTTCATAGCCTAGAAAAGAGGTCAGTGTATGAGCTGCGTGGGTTGTGCTATATGTATTTCTTTTCTTTCTCTTTCTAACTTGCTACTTTAAATGCATATTTTTCATTTCGAAATGGAAAAGATGAAAATTTTGTATTCCTATAGCTTACTTTTACTTTTGAAGTAATTTTTAACGAGGTTTGTTCTGAAATTCTTTAAAGAAACCACTTTTCATTTGCATCAAAACACGCAGCTTTTCTTTTTTATGAAATAGTATCTGAGATATTTTTAAGCTGTTCATTTGTCACAAGATACACACATAGTTCATATAAAAGTATTTTCTGGTTTCACTTTGACTTATGTATCTACTTAGCTCTTCATTTACATAGAACATTTTTTTTATTATTATTTTTTTTTTATAATTAATCTTAAAAAAGCTTCAAATTTCACTTTTTTCTATGCGCCTCGAACAAGCGAGGCCAGGCACTATGTAGATACTGTACTGTATCTACATGTCATATTGTCAGATTTTCATTTTCAACGCTATTGAAGTAAAAAAAAATATAATATAAAGAAGCGAGAAGTGTTCTTCAGTGTTGCTATCTATAAAATAACAAAACATAAGAAGCACGTTAAGACCACATTGAACTGAATGAGTGCGTCAAAGTAAGGAAAAAAAAATTGCTATAATAGAAATAAAACTTAATGAAACCAAAAAGAATAACTTTAATATTAATAAATTACATACAATATAATAGATGTTAGCTGTTACGAGGGCTGTTTCAAACAAGTTGACAAATAATTAAAACTGCATATTTGGAATTTTCGGAACATTCGCAAATTCTGGCTTATGTGGTAATAACTCCGTCAGCTACGAGTCAAAATTTATTTTTGTACTTGTTTTCGAAAGATGAAACTTAGAGCCTCGTTGTATGTATTGTCGGGAAGTCGAATAGTCAACGACAATGTTGCCATTGAAGCGCATTAAAAGCAGCCCGGTCATTGAAATGAAATGAATGTCTGAGACAAAAGATTTCAAAGATACTCGTCGTACATACAATATAAATATTTTACTATACACCTATACCTACTTAGTTGCTTATTATAAAGCGTAATTTAATGCCAAAGCAACAACTACTATTATTATTATAGTTTTATTAATTTTGTATTATTATTATTATTGTAATATTTGTGGTTTTCGTCATTCGAGTATAAAGCGACAAAGCTACTATTTCTCTTTTTTCTTCTTGAATATATTTCTGCTGCAAACTAGTTTAAGCCTTAATTTTAATTATGTTTTATAGACTCAGCTCAAATATATATTTTTTTCCTTTTATAATTAATTCTAAAAAATTGTAACTTGTTTTTGTATACTTCACCCATGTCTATAAAGTCAGAAAATATGCAAAGTCACGTGCTGCTTTGCGGCGTGTTTTGTGATTGCTCTAGAAATACGCATAATTCGATTTTCAGCTAAAATTTTTAATGTATTTATCTGCCATAGCGTAACTTTGTCTTCATCATCATCATCATTGGTAAAAATCAGAATATGAACTCAATCTCAACTGACCGTAGTACGTGATATGTTTGAACGAGTAATATTTTTGTATAGAAATGTATCTTGAATTTCAACAAGTCGCTTTATTGCTGCTGTTTCTGTTGCGTTGATGATGTTGCTGATACTTTTTATAATATTTTATTTTTGATTTGTTCGACTTCAACAACAACAGCGACAATCGACAATCGACATCATCAAATTCAGTTGATGACTAGTGCCGCAAGTGTTGAGATACACTTCATTTCCAAGAACAATTTTAATATTTTGCAATAAAAAATAAATAAAATGAAAGCAAAATTAGTGGAAAAAAAAAAAACATAAATTTAAATCTTGTCAATCAGTCTAGATATATTTCGTACCATAAAATTTGGGTGTATTATTAAATTTTCCTTTTTTTTTTCTTTTTCAAATTATAGACATTTTGTCTGTTGATTTTATATTTTTTGTTCAAAAGTGAAAATCTTATTGTTTATGGTACACTTTCTTTGTTGTTTGCAAGTTCTTAATTTTAGTTTTTGTTTCTGTCCATTAAAATGAAATTCGGCCAGGCCAACACTTGATGACATGCCACTTTCTCAGTTGTAATCGGTAGCGCGTAACGATTTTAGGATTATCTCAATAATTTGTTTTGGTTTTTTTTTTTTTTTATATTAAAAAAAAAAAAAGCAAAAGTAAAGCTATTATCTATGAATTGAAAAGAAAATGAAATTTTGTAAACAAATTGCTTGTTAAAAATGCTTTTTTTTTTGTAATATAAAACACAGAGAGTAAAATTAGTTCAGTTTGTAAATGTTTATTAAATAAAAAAAAAAATAAAAAGTCTTGTAAAATGAAGTCACAAAGTAGTAGTATGAGAAATAATTATTCTAGTATCAAGAACCAATTTTATTATGTCAGAAACAATAGTTTTCAATCATTCTTGTATCAAGAACAACATTGTTCTTGTAACATCGGAAAATGTTCGGTTTTGTTCGGTCGTGTTCGGTTGTTCTTGTAAGGGAACAATAGTTTTTGTATCAAGAACGATTTTTTTGTATCAAGAACAATCGTTCTTATATGAAGAATAACATATCGTAACACGCATAACATTGTTCTTGTACATTCGGAAAATGTTCAGTTGTGTTAGGTTGTTCTTGTAACGGAACAATAGTTTTTGTATCAAGAACCATAGTTGTGGAACAATGTTTCTTGTGTGAATAATCTTTGTTTTTGTTAATTAACAAACATTCTTATATCAAGAATTAATATTCCTTTAAAGGATTGCGATTTTGTCAAGAATCAATTGTTCTTATATAAAGAACCATAAACGTGTTACGGAACAATCTTTGCTGTATCAAAAACAATTTTTACTAAGGAGATTATGCAGAAGTAAACAAAGCCTTGTTTTAATCCAATCCAAAAGTGTTTACTGTAGTTGCCTTTGTAACATTTAATTCAATTTGTTTTTGTTTTTTTTTCTGTCTGAATGACAGCTTATTATCTATTAAAAAGAATCTATTAAATTTAATTGCTTAATAACTTTGTACTTATTTGTTTGTTTTGTAAACTTCCTCAAACATAAATTTAAATAAATAAGAGTTATAAAATAAAATTATACCATTTATATAAAAAATATGTTCCTTAAAAAAAAAAAAAAAAAAAAAAAAAAATAAAAGATATAAAAAAAAAGCTACCTAGACAAATGCATAGAGTAAGATATTGTATCTAAAACGTAGCACATTGGAATGCTGCGCAGGCGGGTTTTGCGAGTCGCTCTTGACTGGTATGCGACAACGAAGTATGTAAGTTTTTTTTTTTTTTTTTTTTTTTTTGTTGCTGTTGCGGATATTTTATATATAATTTTTTTTGTTTTTTTTTTCACTCGAAAGAGACAGCCTGTCACAGTGCAAAGCGGGCCAGAAGATTTATTGGCATTGATAAGTTTCAGACATGCAGCCAATAACAACAACAACAACAAAAACAACAAAAAAATTACATTAAAACATAAAACTAACAACAACAACAACAACATAGCAGCTACAATTCGCCTATAATGGCGACAATGTTAGACGCGCATTCTAGATACAAACCCAAAGACAAACAGGCAAGCAGCCAGACTTCATGCGATCTAGAGAAAAGTGTACCTAATAATATTCACTAAAGTAAGTGAAAAACTGTTTTTGTACACAAAGCACGCAGCAGCATCCAAGTTGAATTGTATAGCAGCATCCACCAAAGAGATCCAAACGAATGCAAGTTTCAACAGTTGAAAACCACAAAACAGTGTTAGAGCGAGATAGCAGCATATTTTAAGTTACAAAGTTTGCAAAAAAAAAAAAAAAAAAATAAAGTTTAAGTTCTTAGGAATCAAAAAATGCCCAATACAATATACATACTCGTATAAAGGATGCCAAACTTAACTCAGACAGCAACAGCACGAAGCAACTCTAAGAGTGACACAAGAAAAAGAAGAAGAAGAAGTTGAAAAAACGATGAGGCACCTTGGTTTCAAAGTGGTGAATATACAAAACAAAATTTTAAAGTGGTGAATATACAAAAAAAAAAAATATAAAATATATTTAGTTGAAATCTACATTTTACTTCGAATTTATGTAAAAACGATTACAGACAAAATATTTCAAAACTTCAACAAGTTAAGCGTGGTGAAATTTTGAAAGTGTGGTGAAAATGAAACCATACTTTTTTTTTTTTTTTTAACCGTTGAATGCGCATCAAATCCCTTAACCGATAATTAGACTGCTCCAAAGTAATTTTAAATCAAAAAAATTTTTGTTGCCAAAATTTCTAAGAATATATTTGCATCTCATTTTATTCGATTTCGTCCCAATGTGCCAAGTACTATAAACAAAAAAAAAAAAACTTTATAAAAGTGGCAATACAAAACCAGTTGTCTTGGACAAAGAACTCTAGAAACTAGCAGCAGCAGCAAGCGATTGAACGAGCGAGCGATCGCTAACTATGTGCATGCACACACCACCACCACGACTGGACCCAAAGACAGAGTTAAAATGGTTTGGTTGGGTTGTATTGGATTGAAGTGGAGTCAAGTCAAGTCAACGTAACGCAATGTCTAAACGGGCGACTAAAAGTTAAACTAGTTTGGCAGCAAGGAGCAGAAGTTTGTTTCTTTCGTTGTGGCGACTAAAAAAAAAAAGAAAAAAAAGAGCATCTTGTGGCAAAAGGAAGTATTGGAGTAGAGTCTTGGAAATGCCTTCTGTGTTCTGAAAACAGGTCGCAATTTAAAATGAAATGTTTTGTCTTATTCTGTATATTTTTTTTTTTTTTTTCTTCCTTTTTTTTTTTTTTTTTTTTGTTTGCTATGTACCACGCCATGCTGTAGTGGACTTATGCTCATCGTAGCTGTCTTCTTGTTTGTTCTGTAGTCTTCAGGTTTTTCAGTTTTTTCTTCTTCTTGGGCTATGTGTTTTCTTTTCTTCTGTGATTCGTCACTCTGAAGGTCATTTCCTCACTTACGGCACACATAAAGTTGAAATTACAGCAACTGCAACTTTATGGATGTTGTTTGAATGCCGTAAGCCATTAAATGAAATGTTTTAAAAGAGTAGGACTATGAGATACATTATACATACTCGCGTATATATAAAAAGAGTGTATAACAGAGTTAAAGAAAGCTGTGTGGAGGAAGAAAGAATGATAAAGTGCTTAAATATTTTTCGCAATTTTCAAAATTTTTCGATCGACTATATTTAACAATCTGAAGCAAGATATTGCATATCATACAAGTAAAAAAACAGTTATAGACAAAATACAATGAGTTCATTTTGAACGCTGCTCTCTTGTTTCCTTGTTGCACAACAAAAACGCGCGCACTGTATGGTCCTATTTCTCGCTCATCTCTCTCTTAAATCTACTATGAGATGCAATATCATAAATACTAACAATATAAAAAATTGCTTCAATATTTCGAAAACTTCCTAGCAGCATATCAACACATTTTTTGTAACATTTTTTTTTTTAATTTATTAAAGTAAGTAAAAAATAACTCTTCCCTATTTGTTCCATTTTTGTCAACTCTCTAAAAAAAAAAAATTAACAAAAAAACAGAAAAATCAAAAAAAAAAAAAAAAAAAAAAAACCAAAAGACACAGATCATTCATAGCTTGAGGCTTGCGTGCAATATTGGGCATTTATCGTCAAATTAAGCACATATCGCTGTCAATCTTGGCTTAAATTGGACACAGTCACAAAACAAAACGGTAGTAGTAGCAGCGCTAACGTTAACGTTAACTCTCTAACGCTAAACTCGAAACGCTCAAGCGAAGCAATCCAGACACATTTTCAAATGCCGCCGCCGGTGTCTTGAGATGCCGTCGACACGATGCGATGCGATGCGTGGAGGCATCTCGATTCGAATTTCGATATTGGCAAAACGCACGCATGCACTCTGACTTCAATCTTCAACTTCAACTTTGAGTTCGACAACATTTCACGGCAGGCAGCCAGGCAGCCAGGCAGCCTGGTAACAGTTTGCAGCTAAGCATAGCAAATCGCAAGCGATGACTGCTGTCGAACTGACTGACTGAAATTTCAAATCCAAATTTAACCGATTTAACTGACCGACTGAGCTGACTGAGCTTTGAAAAATAGTGAAAATTGCTCACAGCAGCAGCGCATATGCATTACTTTGGGAAAAACAGTTTCAAATGCTCGATTTTTATTTTTGATTTTTTTTTTCTTTCTTTAGTTGCAAGCTCTCTCAAAATATTTGTATTTCTTAAATTAGTTACGTCGATATAAATCCCGTCGTGAAATAGATTCAATCAACAATATTAATGAATGCAGACAGACAGACAGACAGACAAACGGAGTTATAGATAAACGTACTAACGATTGTGTACGAGTTTGTATCTCTGTGAAATATGAAACCGTTATGTGCGAGTTAGCTTCACTTTTGAACTGTTTTCTTCTTCGATAAATTATATTCTTTTATTTTGTATTTTTTTTTTTTATATAGGTTTCTGATACTCTTCACAAATTTTATTGATTGTGGCATTTTGATTTTCTTAGAAATTTTATAAAGAAAGCTGAAATCCTTCTTCAAAAAAAAAAAAAATAATGTTCAACAAAATTATTTATTCGATTTGAGTTCAGAAATAATCGAATAAAGCTGGAAGAAATTTCAAAGTATCGTTGTCATATCGATCTTTTTTCAAACTATCGATACTTTTTTAGTGCTGAATAATCTTCGATAAATATCGATATATTTTGAATAGTTCCTACGTTAAGATGTTTAGATAGTATAACTTTCTGACTCCGGTTTTCAGCTTTAGGGTATTTTTGCTGCCCTTCAGATTCCAGAGCTCTAGAGCGATTTGATTTCTTTTTAATGCTCCCAGATCCCATCCGATTAAAACTGGTCTCTCCTTTGCTCCGTTTCAGAGTCACGTTCTTAGTAACCGAGTCAAAAGATAACAAAAACATATCTCAGAAAATGTAGCATATTTCAGCTTTGTTTTAAGCAAAGATTCCATTTGTGCTTATAGATATACAATATACTACGAGTATATTGTATTTTTTCATGGCCTTAAGAATGTTCGCTCAATTTGGCATAAATGAAAGACGTGATTGAGGTCCACATATATGTACAAAAAAAAAAAAAACTCTTCATAACACATTTGCGCTGCTTACAGCCGTGCCTTTTTTTTATTATTATTATTTTTTTTATTATTTTATTTTTTACCACCCGTTGGTGTTGTTGATTTGAACTCATCAACATCCAACAACATTCAACATAAGCATGCTTTCTTTGTGAATTAATATGAAATGTTATGATTTCTTTTTGACTGACACAAATTGCTTAAACTCTTAATATACGCCGCACAGCAGAACTAAATCTTTACACTTTCGCATGAAGCATTTTTAGAGCAAAATCCTTGAATTAATAAAGCTGAGGTTGGAACATCCTATAAATCGCCTTTCACCGCAGACACTTAAAGTCGTTTTGGGGAAGCCACAAAAATCTCTAAAGATTTGTCTGTCTATCTGTCTGTCCGTCCGTCCGTCCCTTGTCTTTCAATGCAAATTTGCAACTTCATGAGGAGTTCATTAGTAATGATTACCATTGATGATTTTAAGGTCAAAAATTCAAAAAGAAAAAAAAAAAAAAAAAAAGACAGAAGCATTACGCCGAAATGCTTTCGTTTAAATGACTTTTAGCTCATAATTTATGCGATCTTCACTTTTTTTTCTTTTCATCTTTTGTGGTGTTAACTACTTTTTTCAGCTGCATGAAAATGTTGCGCAATCATTTTGCGCTTTAAGTAGATTCCTTTTTTCAAAATGTCTGGTCCATTTGGTCTGTCTGTCTCTGTCTTGTTAAAATTTGCCTAAAGCTTGAAAAATAACATGCTGATTGGCAGCCACAATCGAAAAGTATTAATTAAAATGAAAATGAAATGAAATTGCTCATCAATTTGGTTTCATTGTGCAGATAACAGAGCAGTTTGTGCTTTATAAATTGAAATTTAAAAAAAAAAAAAAAAATATATATATATATATATATTTTGGAACTATTTTTTTAAAAATTGTATTCTTCTTATGTAAGTTGTAATGTGTCAAAACTTGGGTTTAATGTGTTTTATACATTTGAATGCAGCGTATCAAAGTATCTGTATAACTGAAGTAAACATTTTTTTTAAATTTATTTTATTTTTTTTATAATTTTTTTTATTTTGTCCCTCAACTTTTTGGTAGTAGGTACACATATTTTGCAAGTCAATTCTAACGCGGCTGCCTAAAGCGAACTTTAGCAAACGAATACACAAATCAACTAAGCTGAGCTAGAGATTTCGACAATCAGACAGAGAGACAAATAGACAAGAAAAAAAAAACTCATGCAGACGGACAAGAAACCCAAAGAGAGGCGATGCGACGACCACCGAATGAATAATTTTTTTTTTTTTTTTTTTTTTTTGGGGTTTTCGTGGCCTTTCGAATTGCGAAAATCTTGGCACGATCGCACAGTTTGAGACTGGAAGCGTGATGCCATTCCGGCAACTGACACGTTTGCTCGCATTTCGATTGCAATTCTTATTTTTTTTTGTTTTTAATTTTTTTTTTTGCAACATTTTTCCCGCTTGGACAAAATCCCAGTCTCAGTTTGACAGAAATTTTATTTCTTGGTTTGTGAAAATGCAAAGAAGTCACAAGAAAAGCGCTATCGCCGAAAATTAAATGCGGGAGCGCTGCAAAAGAAAGTAGACAAAAATTTTTTTTTTTTTTTTTAAGGAGTAAAAGAGATAGAAAAACGCAAATCAAAAGTAAAATTTTCGTCACGAAATTTTCAATGGACGCGGAAAATGTCAATTTGAATAAAATGCCGAAAATAGTATAATAATGCCTATTTAGCTTTTTTTTTTTTTGGGGGGTTTTTCTCTTCTGTTGTAATTATTTGTTTCAACGAATATATATATATATTTGCTTTAGAGGGTAGTTTGATATATAATTGAAAGCCGAGCAAAAAATTTTTTAAAAAAAAAAATTTAATTAAAGTAAAGGAAAAAAAGAAGTCACATTCCAGTAAAATTTTAAAGTTCGGCGAAATTGGTTAGCTGCTTTACGGAATATAAAGAAACCAACCGCAAGATAGTTTGTTAGTTTTCGTCTAATTTGGTATTTAAATTTTATTTAATGCAATCCCAAGGAATTTCAGTGTCGAAACATGGATTACTGAAACAAATATAGATAAACTACTAATCAGAGTGAGCAATAAAGACGAAAGAGTCCAGAAAAAAGAATAACACTCCAAACATCAATTTAATTCGATAAAAAAAAAAATTCAGAATTGTTATTGCCAAATATTGAAATGATATAATTTTATAGCATACTTTTAGGTGTCTTCCCAAGCACGATTTATATGGTAGCTTAACATTATAGTAGTTTGATCTAATTTTTACATGTATGTATGGAGTTTTTTAGATCGAACTTATGCACTATAAAGCGTATTTTTTCCTTGTTTTTTTACTTCTCTGACATTAAATTTAATTCTCAATGTGCCTAAATTTAATTGTCTGCATTTGACCTACTAACGCTTTCGATTTGATTCTAAACTAAATGCGCATGCGCAGCTGTGCAGACCGAATTCATGTATTCATCTATCTGTCTGTCTGTCTGTCCGCCTCCAAAGCTTTATGCATCTAGCGTCATTCGTCATTTAGTTTGTATTCATTTCTCGGTGCACTATGATAATTATTGTATGTATCTGTGCGCTGTTGGTTCCGTTCCCTTATATAGTATAAACCACGCTCGTTTTTTAAACGTTCTTTGATTTGATAATGGAAAAGTAAAGGGTTTTGCTTAACGCCGTGGGACATTGATTTCAATTCGTGTTAGACAAGATAATTATGGCAATTGGCCATTGTAAGTTTTCAAATGTTTCAAACGTTGATTTGTAAAGAACTGAAATAGTAATTTGTCTATCTCTTATTTTGTTTTTTTTTTTTTTTTTTCTAATTTTATTTTTTTCTTAAATTTAAGCGTCTTGAGAAATAGCACAATTGTTGCAGTTGTTTTTTGAGTACATGAAAATGATGTTCCCTAAGGCTGATTGTGCCAACACATTTACACATACACATACATATATACAGAAAACAATTACCAATTTTTCAATGAACAAAGGAACTCAAGTATGAATGTCCAATTTAAAGTATACATTTCGTTCTTTTGGCAACAAAATTGAATTTGACCCAGAAAATAGATACGGTTTTGCAATAGTTTATTTGAAATATTTTATAAACAAAATAAAATAAATAAAATAAAATAAATCGTTTTTAAATTCACACTTGAACCAGACTTATAGTATAAATTGGTTCAAATTTTCCACAGAAACTGCAAAGCAAAGTCAATGCTTGTATCAAATTATTATTTTGAATTTTTTTTATTATTTCGAATTTTTCTATTGTATAATTTTAAAGTTTTTTTTTTTTTATTTTCCTCACACATTATTACTACCAAAAATCTCTAAGCTTGACTCAAGTTCCTCAAGAGTTCACAAAGCTGGCGCCAAGTCACAAACAAACAAAAAAAAAAAAAAAAAATGTACAATATTAAAAAGTGTCAACCCACGCTGCGTCAAAACGTCGCGACGCGCAATTGTTTGCTGACTGTCATTGGTATATTGCCACACACACACACACATACACACACACTTCATATTTATACAAACTGACAAATAATATATAAATAATAATAATAATAATAATCATAATCCCACTCTACAATACAATAAACGAAATCCAATAAAAGAAAAAAATATATAAATTGTTGCACTCAAACAAGTGGCTTAAAGGCTTGGCTCGCTTTGCGGTTTATGAGTCAAGAGCTGAACACACTCTGAACACCATTACCCACATTCATCTTATTATGTATTAAATATATATTAGGTATAGATAGACAAATATTATTTAATCTATTTTTAAATAAAAATTTTACGTTGATATGACGATTATGCAATACGATAGAAATTTTGTTTGTGCAGCAAAAAAAAAAAAAAAAAAAAAAAAAAACTGAAAATGTTGAAGAAAATTGTTTTTTTTTATAAAATAAAATAAAAAATAAAAAAAAAAAGAAATACTTAAGTAGCACTTTCGCCTTTCGAATATTTGTGTTTCTCACAGACGAAGAGAAAAAAAAAATTTAAAAAAAACAGAAACATTTTTCCCCATTTACATTTAATTATGATGACTTTTTGTTTGCTAAAATGCATTTTATACGCTTTATTTTATTGTGAATAAATGGAAAGGTATATTAATTTTGTTATGAAGCTTGTAACACGAAAAAGTAGATCGTTGGAGATTTTCGATAAGCGAGACAAAATAATTTGAGACAAACAACTTTAAAGTTTCTGTCTGTACGAATCTGATTATCAGAATTGTCACACAAAATCTCTTTCGGTCGGTTTCAAATCTCTTCGTTAAAATGTTGAATATAATTCGTCAACATTAAGCTCCTCTTAACCAAAATGACAAAAGTAAAAAATGTATATTTTATTTATTTTTAAAATTATGATTGAACTAATTGTGTATTATATTAATTTTTTCATTGAATTTTAGAAGAGGTTTGAAACCAAACAAAAGAGATTTTAGAGAGATTTGAATCTAAACGAAAGAGAATTTGTGTGACAAACTCTGTAAATGATCTATTTCTAATAAAAATAAATAATGTTCCACTGGAATTAAGAAATTTACAGCGGTGTCATAGAAAACACTTTCACTAAAGTTTTGTGTTTTACATTATAAGTCGAGCTGTAACTATAGAATCAATGAAATACTCGAAGTGTCGGTGTAATCTTTTAAATTTTCGAGTATTTTCACCAAAACGTACTCAAAACTTTGAGATTTCGGTGTCACCCATGATAAACTCTTATCTCCAAATACAAATTTGTCTGTCTGTCTGTACGTTTTTGTTTATTAATGTGTAGTGTATTAATGCTTTTATTGATGTCTAAACAAATTCTTTTCTTTTTGAAAAGTCCGAAAAAAGAGTTTTTTTTATTTAAGAAAAAAAAAAGAAGGTAAACCAAAGAAACCGTATTGCGGAATGCGGTTCAGACCAAATTGAAAATGATTTTTTTTTTTCACAAAATGCACAGTAGCCAAGTTACACACTTTTATGCGTATACATATATACTTGTATAGTATATAAATAATACGTATTTATATATAAAAAAAAATATATATAAATTTTTATGGCAGCAACTTCATTCTTTCAACAACAACTTACACTGTTATTCTTCATCTTCTTCTTGTTTTTTTTTTTTATTACAGGATGATCTTAGCGAACGTTGTAGTTTAACACAAGCCGGTCTTGAAGAGTATAATATACGCTATCAGCCGGTGCTATTCCATCATCAGAAACAATCTTCGTATGCACAGTCTGAAGGCTATCACAGTTATGTGTCCAGTGCAGATTCAAGTTCAGCTACACCATTATTGGATAGGTAAGTTGGTCAACAGCAACATCAACAGCAACAGCAACAGCAAACATCAACATCAATAGACCAAAAAGAATAGTAGCAACAGCTAAAAGCAATCGATTTATTTATTTATTTTTTATTAAGTGGAACAAAGTTCTACAAGATTGGCATTTTTCAAACGTGTTTCGCTGGCATGTGACAAACGCATACGGAAATTCTTGAGATACTATTAATTTGTGCTAAACGAAATATTTATGTTATTTAATTTATTTATTTAATCTATTTTCTTTTAGATTGCGACAGGAGAGCGATTTGTTGTCGCGTCAATCGCATCACTGGTCACAAAATGATCTATCATCGGTTTCCAGTCTTTCGGTTGCATCCTCACCAACTACGTTGCTATTGAGTATGAATGGTCTAAATGATGCAACGTGTAGTAAGACAACAAGTAGCGGAAGTAGTGCGAATAATATCAATAACAATAATAATAATAATAGCAATAATACAAATAATAATAATAATGGTTCCGAAAGTACCTCCTCAACAGAGACTCTGAAATGGTTAGGCTCCATGAGCGATGTATCGGAGTCAAGTCATGTAACTGGTTATTCAGCGATCTCTGAATCGGGTAAGCAACATTTTAATTAATTAATTACACGTCGCGAAGAGAACACAGACTAAATTTTCGTAGCGCTGGTTGTTATGCGCCTACGTTTCACAAAGCAATATAATAAATAGAAGCATTGTAGCTTGGAAAAATTCTAAATTATCTTTAAAATGTTTGATACCTTTATTCATTATTTTTCTAAACTCTATTCGGCATGGTCTTAGTTTTTTTTTTATTAACGAAAAATTCACTTATAACCTTGAAACCTTTTGTGCTGCACATTTGCAATGTACCGGCCAACTACAATCATACAATGCCACCTTCACATTTTCAGCAAACTTAAAAGCCATTAAGCACCCATATAGCCAACCATGCACAATCGTATGAATTGTTCAAATTGTCTCGGTGCAACTGGTCAGATCTGAATGCATACACATATAAAATTTTATGCATGTTAAAAATTCCAAGTTTAGAATGCAAATTTTTGCCTTTCATAATGTTTTATCGCGATAGGCATGTTTGGTGTGTGTTGATGATTAATCGATTGCTTAAAATGCATAAAAATCGAGCGCAAGGCCGCCACTCTTTAAAAGTAATCAATTAATCGAAATTTTCGTTAGTTTCCTCCTCGCAGCTAATTGTGCATAGTTCACGTGTGCTGACACCAAAGCGTCATCATAGCGAAAGCGTATTGTATCTAAATAATGAACAGCCACCAGGCGGCGGCGTTACACCTCCAACGAGCAATAATAATGTTAAGCATGATCTGCCGGCTTTGATGGTGGTTGCAACACGACCAAATCATCGACATAGTCCAAGTTATCCGCCGGTGCATACAACAGCAACATCAATGACCGCGGTTCAGGCATACCAAAAACAGCAGCAGCAACAACAACAAATGCGAGAAGATGCTACAACGAAATGTTCCTTAATGTCAACGTCGTCTTCGTCGTCGTCGACAGCAACAACGACAGGATTAGGTGCTGGTGGAGTTGGAGCTGGAGCTAGTAATATTGAACACGAGCAACGTAAATCACTTGGTCAGTCACACTCAACGGGGGACTTGCAACAACATTATCATCAGCAGCACCAACAACAACAGCAGCTACAACAGCAACAACAATTGCATAAATCAAGCATATCTGTGAAAATTTCAAACAGCGAAGCTGTGGTCACAATTTCTCCACAAGCGCCGACAGCATCTAGTTTGTTACAGAAGCAGCAACAACAACAGCAGCAGCAGCAGATTAATGTTGGCAGCCATGATGTATCGTTACCGGTGCTTAGCAAGACTGAATTAAGTAGTAGCACGCCAAATGTTGCTGACGTCATGACGACGACGACGACAACAACAGCGACAGCAGCAGCAAACAGCAACAATGATTCCTATCGTAACAATCATCGCCTGTTTCCTGTCAGCACATACACTGAGCCAGTACACAGTAATACCTCGCATTATGTGCATCATCCTAAGCCGCAGTATAGCGTAGGACTGCCAAAAACGGCGCTGCAAAAGGGGAAATTATCTAAAACAACCACTCTCGGTGGTAGCCATTCGAAGTAAGATTAAAAAAAAAAAAAAATATTATATACAAATTCTTGACTTGCCCATATAATTCTTTTTTTCAGTTTACCAGTGCTACCCGCTAGCACAGCACAGCTACAGCAATCTGTAGCTGAACTGATCAACGATTTCGAGAAAACTAGCAACGAACAGCAACAGCAGCATCCACATCCACATCAACATCAACAACAGCCTTCACCAACTGCACAATTGCAGCAGCAGCAGCACCCCACAGAAATATGCTTACCTGGAACCTACTAAGACACATCGCGTCTCAAATCCGGCGCTCAAGGCGTTTCAAAAGAATGCAGTGCAATCTTATTTTGAACGTCAACAGCAACAACAGCAGCAACTTTCGCGGGATGCTGGCATCATGCATAAATCTTGCCACACTTATCGCCGGAGCAACAGCAATTGTTGCGTCCGCATTCATATCAGACCGCTCAGACCGCTGCCAATGCAGCCAACACAACAACAAAAGAGCAGCAACATATCGAACAGCAAGTTTTGCGAAAATCGCTGCCGAATTCTTTTGGCAAAACAACGACGAACGTGCTTGGCATACCAACAGCACAAATCGCAACAGTGGCAACTATAGCGTCTGAGCACAATTCACCTTTATTGGATAGCTGCACAGTAGCGAAACCACCCTCTCCTGCGCCACCTCCCCCACCACCACGTTCACGTTCGCTAATGCCGAATCTGCTGAGACGCTCTTCATCCGCATCGGACTATGCTGAATTTCGTGAACAATATCAGCGCATTACAACGGCGGAGCCGACGACACATGCCGTTAAAAATATCAGCAGCGCTGAGAAAAACTCCTTCAACGATTGTGGCATGCCACCACCGCCACCGCCACCACGCAATGCTGCTTCTACAAGTGCAATGTCAGCGCGACGCACTTCAAATGCCTCGGAATATGTTGCTATGCAGGATAAACTTTTACTCAAACATGTAGCAGCATTGGCACATCAGCAACATCATCCGCAGCAATATGGAGGCGTTGGATATTACATGTTGCCACCACCAGCAGCGTCTTCAGGAAATTGGGCACCAGAACGCCCACCAAAGAATCCTAATCTGCGTGTGCCATCACCAGATCTACCACCGCCTCCAAATTCAGAATTGGAAACAACGTTTTCTTTTGTAGATGAACCATTGCCGCCACCACCGCCGCCAGAGTTGTTGCATCGGCAACAATTCGCAGAACCACTGCAGCGGCATGCACTTTCGCCAAATCGTAGAAATAGTTTTGCTGGTTCGTCAACGCGAAAGCCGGCTGCATATTATGGACGCAGTGCGTCAACGCAAAATGCTGAATCTCAAGCCAAAGTGCCGCCGTTGGTGCCAAAGAAGCCCATTGTACTTTTACAGGTAAATACAAAAAAAAAAAAAAATGACAAACAAAATTAAATTAAAATTTAAATTTAAAACAAAAAAAAAAAAAAAACACTTTTTTTTCCTTTTAGGCTTTACGTCCTGCTTCCAGTCTAGCGCAACAGCAATCAACTAAAGCACACAAAATCATTTTAAACGGCTCTGCCATCGATTTGCAATATCAACAACAAGCGCAACAACAACAGCATTCGCCAGCAGCAGTAGCAGCAGCAGCAGCGAAACCTTTGTCCTCGAACAATCGCAAACGTCCACATAATCCGGCCATAATCAGTGTGCCACCCATTATGGAGAATGTTGTAAATGTAAATTTGGACAACAACAACATCAACAACATTAAACCACAACAAAAACCGACAACAACAGCCAAGCCACCGATTGCTCCAGCAAATCTTAAAACAAAATCCTCGTCAAGCACAATAACACCAACAGCAACACCGACGCCGCCGCCATTGTTGCCGCGCTCCATACCCTACAACATTCAACATTCACACCAGCAACAGCAACAGCATCAGTCGTCACAACAGGCACAGCCACAAACTAGGTAAGTGCTGCATTCATTTATCGATTTTATGTTGCCTTTTTATCTGCGGTAACTTATCAATCCAGTTGCTCTTGAAATTTTGTACGGCTGCTGCCGTCATTGCTTAGAAATGAAATGGTTAATGTGCGCATGCGCGACTCTCTGTTCGGTCATAGTTTAAATAACAGCGCAATTAATCATGTCACAATGGACAGGCCAACAGACAGACAGACAGACGGACAGTATACTAGATGAACAGATTAGACAAGACAAGTTGTGCATGTTTGTGTAGCGTAGTTGATCTGATAAATCTAATATATCGTATGTATTTTAATAGACCTTATATATATGACGACGAATATGTTTTATAAATGTTCAGCAAAACAACCTTGACCTATGTGAGCAAAGTGTGCTTCGTTAGAAACACTCTCAATCTGGTTATCTGTTTATAATGCGTTATAGCCATGTAGTGTCTGCTTAATATAATTTAATTTTAATAGCGTACAAAGTCATCTAAGTTAACGCTAATACAATACTCGTCTAATCTATTAATTACAACAGATTTTACATTGAAAATTAGAGCCAGTAGAATTTGACAGGTTTAACTTAAACCAAATAGATTATAATTTGAAATTTTAATTTGATTAGCATGCAAGGTATGAGGTATGGTATAAGGCGTACACTGTATGCTACAATCAATAAATTATCGGAAACGAGCGTTAAATTTTAATTTGCAAAGAGTTTGTATTCAAAAAAGTAAAATGAAACATCAAAAATAATTTGAAAGGTAAACTTATACGAACTCAGAAAATTGTTTGGGAATATATTTAAAAAGAGTTTTAAATAACCGTCTGTTCTTGGGTAAATTTTTGAATTTTAGATAGGCTTCTTAATATAATCGATTTAATAATCTTTTGATTATTTCCTAATAATAAATTTTTTTTCTAGACCTTCAAAAAAGAGAGGCCTTTTTTTCGAGCCTATTTCTGCTGGTTTAGAAACAGGCTTTAGTCGCAGGGCACTAAATTTGATAAGCATGTATACTGGAAAGAGTAGTCTTGTCCGTAGACTAGTTTATAGAGTTTTTCCATGGCGCGAATGCGAGGTCTGACCGGGAGTCCTTAATCTGGTAGCATGGTTGGTCAGTTGGCCAATGATCATTACTGTTCGTGCTGACCAGTGGTGTGGTCCCTCGGGGAGTATCGTGTTGGCTGTGGTTTAACATCCATATGCGGGTAGAGTTTTTTCGTAAACTTGGGGTGCAGTTGTCCATTACAACTGGGTGCCTGGATAGGCCTCGCTCCCCCCAACACCAAGAGAGAGAGTTAACGTCCAAAATTGCGTAATATTCGAAGTTGGTACCTGTAGTCTGCAATCTCTATGGGGGCGTTGATTGACGCTTACCAAACCGTGGAATCGAGTCATTACAACAGGAAACTCTCTCGGATTTTGTCTGCTAAATAGCACTTTTCAGGATCTTAAAACTTATGCTTTTATTGACGTAATCATACAAAAATTATTACATCATTATTTTCAATAATATTCTCCGATATAATCTTTCAAATTTATGTAAGAAAATGATTTGTTTTTCTTTTCTTTGACAAAATCTTTTAAAATCAAAGCAAACTATTACCTCATATGCAACTATCTATTCAGCTTACTTACTTCATGTAATGGTTCCAGGCTTTAAATCAAATAATCATACAATTAGGTCGGCTGGTCGGCCAGAGTCATTCAGCTGTCATCTAATGTGGTTACATATTTCATTTAATTGGATTATGAAATTAATTGTCAATGAGTTTATTTTTTACACAAAAAAAAAAAAAAAAACTAAAACAATTACAATATGCGCAAAGGCAATCGGGGAAAAACTTTCGGTTTTAAAACAAGAATGCCATTTTGTATAAAAATATTGTATAAAAACTTTTGTTTTTTTGTATTTCTTTGCAATTGACAGCTTGTGACGTTGTCACACAAAACATAGTCGAAGTCAAGTCAAGTTAAGTTAAGGCAAACTATCTATCTATCGATCGATTGGCCACTGTTTGACCCACTCTGTGCTGTGTCTTGTGTCCCTTGTTTTTAACAATGGAATCGCATAAATCGTTTAGTTTAGAAATGAACCAAAAGCAGGCGCGCGCGCTCGCTCGCGTTCCACTTAACGTTTCGGGTTACGAAATCTCAGCTCAGCTCTGGTCTGGTCTGTTAATAATTGTCGCCGTTAGCCAGATCAGTCAGGCAGTCAGTCAATACCGGCAATCGTTCGTTAAGCTAATAGGCGGGGGTGTGCGCTATTAGCAAAAAATAAAAAAAAATAAATAAAATAATAAATAATAAAAAAAATATATTTCTATACAATTCTATGGATTTTTGGCAGTGATAGATGTGCCAACATTATGTATCTTGTATTGTTAATTGTACATATATGGTTCATTAGCACAGTTTACTAGAAGCGCAAGAGTTCAAATATTTTTATGTACGCTATACAAATAGTTTATTGAATATATAATGCAGTTTGTAACATGGTAAAATAAATGTTGAAAATTCCAGCAAAATCAAAGAGTTGCTCAAGCCATGTGCTTCTGTTCGTCTGTCCTTTTTTAAGCTCAAAAACAATTTTATGCCTTTTATTTTATTTTAAGATTTTTTTTTTTTTAAGTAAATTCAAAGAGGGTGCAAATCATTTAGACGAATTAGGTCGCGCCTTTTGTATTCGACATGGTTTTGGCTTGATCTGCCTTTTGCTTTCTTAGCGTAAAATCTTTTCGTTTTATTTATTTTAATTTTTCTTGTCATTTATTTTTTTGTTTTTTTTTTTCGTAAAAATTTTGCACACAAAGATTTTTATAGATTATTATAAGGCAACAACCAAAGCGAATGAGTGAGGGAGCTAAGCAACCCATTTGTGACACTAGCCGAAGACCTTTATAGCACGATTTATTGCACAAAAGTTGCCAAAGTACACAAAATCGCATTGTATCTGTTGTTGTCTGTTGTTGTCATTGTTGAATAATATTAAATGAACTGCAAAAATAGCGACAAATATATATCGATACAATTTCTTTTCGAGGCGAGTACTCGGTACTCTAAATGGGTTTGTCCTCATTTGCCAAAAGGAATAAACGCAACACAACTACAAGTAGAGAGATTGCAGTACGAATGCATACATTTCAGTCTGTCTGTCCGTCTGTCTGTCTTTCTATCGCTTTGTCTGTGCATCAAACGTGATGCTATGCTAATTTGAAAGTTGCACCAGCAGTTACCTGCATCACATTCATTCAATGAAATATTGCTGACGACCTCTGACATGAAACGGTACACGTATTCTACATGTTGCTATACATATACGAGTATATATATGTATTGTATAAATATTTGTTAACTATGCATACAAAGATACTTTTTTTTTTCTTATTGCAAAAAAAAAAAAAAAAGTATGTTTGTTTCTGTCTCCAACACTTTAGCTGGCTGACTGGCTGACTTTACATTCATTCACACTCAACATATATGTATGTTGGCACTGATTGATTTTTCCATTTAAGTTTTGTATCTTTTTGCTGCTTTGAAAATGTATCTACTAATTGCGCACAAACCTAGAAATCATTCGATGAATAGCCAAATTGTTGTTAGTTAGTTTAGTTTTGGTTGTAGGTGTGCCATTTGACATTTTGTGCTCACCTTTAGGCGCGCTCCTGACAACCGCTAATTATCACATCGTCTCGCAACGAGTGTAGATCACACACACACACACACATTCATTGCCAGATACACATTTTTTTAGAAGAAAAAATTACATGTTTTTATGCTGGTCGCGTGTCTTGAACTGAAATAGCGCATTTAACTAGCAACAACAAACTGAGACAATGTTTGCAGTAAATTGTGCAATTTAGTTAGAAAAAAATACGTGCGAACATTAGGAAATACTTAAGAATTTATTTCATTTTTTAAGATACATTGAAATGTAGTTTAATTTATTAATCAAAATTGTGGTAGAAAATTTCTGGCAATGAGTGAAAATAATTTATGAAAAACACAAAACGAGAGGTGATAAAAAAAGCATCATACAGAGATTTAAACCAGTGATGGGCATACACGTGCTAACAGATGTAGCAGCTTAATACGTTGTAACTTGAATTTTGCTTGCATGGCAATCGAAAATTTGCATATCATTGCCCACCACTGTTTATAAAAATATTTAGAAATATTTTTGCACTTTTTTATCAGGCCCTCACCACTTTTTCATGATATTTATTTAGTATAATGTCACTTACAACAAGTGTTCTGTGAATCACCAACTTTTGCTTAATTTATCCAGTTTAAAGAGCTCTTTTTTTCAACTTCATGTTTGATTGCTTTAAATCGAAGTTATCTGAAAAATCTAAATACTATTTTTTCATGTGCTCGCGTCACAATCATTCACAATAAAGTAACATAGATGTCGCTTTTGTGTTCATGTGCTTGCCATTTTATTTTACAGATACTTTTGTATCTGCAAAACCATTGTCACATTTTTTTACCGCTCATAAATGTATCTGACAAACCGTTTCGTAGCAGTCCACTACTTATATACAAATCGGTATAAATTGTGCTATGCTGAAACGGTTAACGTTTATCGTTATCGAACTTAAATGTGCGCTGAGATACTTTTTTAATAATATTGACTACATGAATAAGTATTTCGCCGCCGAACTGTAAACAACGACGCGCGTGCGGTCACAAACTTGAGACAGTTTTGAAGTCGAAAATATTTTGAAAAAAATTGACAATTGACAAGTTTTTCAAAATAAATAATTTGCAAAAAAATAGAACACGTGCCTTAATTTAAAAAAATTCGTCTAATTTAATTTTTGTTTTTTTTTTGCTAAATTTAAAATAAGAATTCGTTTAAATAGCTACAAAAAAAAAAAAAAAAACAAAACCATCTAAAATTTGCTTAAGTGAAACAAATGTGCAAATAAAAGATACAAAAAAAAAAAAAAAAATTTTAAATAAAAAAACTAAAGGCGCAAAAAAAAAAAAATAAAATTAAATAAATAAAAAAAAAAAAAAAAAAAATCTACCAAACAAATTTCAGTTTCACGCTAGTTTGTGACAAGTGTTTAACACAACTGGCATTCGAAAATTACACTCGACAACAAAACCAACAGCAACAACAACAAAAAAGCAACTTTCCCCTTCTGCCGTTTGTCTACTGCGACTGCGCAAATGTTAAACACACTAAAGGGAGCAAGCCAGAGCTCAAAAGATACACAAAGTGCAAAGAAACAGATGCAGATACAAAATAACAAAACAACAACAACAAAAAGTATCTGTTAGTAAGTGAGTGCGTTTGAGTGAAGATGCAATGTAACAACAGCTGCCACTGCAACTGTGACTGCAAATTGTTGTAAACTCCAGTGAACCATACAACAAAAAAAAAAAAAAAATAACAAAAAAAAAACAACCACAAAGCCGAACTTGGACATAAAACTCAATTGAAAACCGGTAAAGCAAAAGTCTACGAACCAATAGTAAAAAAAAAACAAAAAAAAAGTTAAGATACAATCTGATAAATACAAAACTAAACGTCACCAAGAAGATACAACGCAAAAATATACAACAATAATAAAACAAAAACTATAAAACAAAAAGAAAAAGTATTTCAAGAAGAAAGTGCAAACAAGGAAGTGCACAAGTATCTTAAACGATTTTAGTTCATACGGCATGCAATACGGCTAAATTAACGCAATCGATACGAAATATACAAGATAAGATACATTTATAATTATAATCAAATCAAATCGAAATTAAAAAACGTCACATTGGATCTCACCATACTGGATACCGTACAACAGCTGAAAATGGTTTTCGGCGGAAAATTTCGTATAAGAAGGTAAAAAATTTGGCACATTTAATATCATAACATTCAATAAAATTTATTGCGCTGATAACGAAAAAATAGCGAAAACTGTGCAGTCGATATAGCAAAGGTCATTATTTTAGAAGTCTAATAATCGATTGACAGCAGCAACAAATGCATGCAACATAATAATAAAATAAATAAAACCTGCGCTACAGTTTAAGTTTCACACTAAAGTCGTACAGATGCATACATACATACATATGTATCAATGTATCTAGATACATGTACATAGTACATACGATATGTATCTGTCGGCTAACTTCAGTGAAACCATATTTAGTACATTCAATGTCTTTAACATTATTATTGTTTTGTTACTAATGACGATGACGGTGACGACGACGTTGACGACAACAGTTGTTAGTTTGGTTTATGCTGGGTTGTTATTTTTGATGTTAGTCGGCGTTAGCGGTGAATGTACTAAATGCTCATTTTATACACACACAATGCAACATAAACTTATTTAAAATATTTTAGATACATATTTTTGGTTGCAGATACATTTGTGCATTGCAATTATTTGCATAGCTTAAGTTAAAGTACAAAACGTAAACTTGTGAAATTCAAAAACCTGTTTCAAATAAAAATATTACAAGCTACTAGATTAGAACAATGAAATATTTGTAACTTTTAGGGAAGTATATTTTAGGTACTTTAACTTTTGAGCTATAAAAGCGTCTGTTTTGGTAAAAGATACATTTTTAAGATATATTTTTATATTTTCAAAAATTCATATTTATGAAAGTAAATCTTGAAACAATATTCTAACAGGTTTCACTGTACTTTTACTTCTATACAAGTGCAGCTACATACAATATGAAAGTAATGACCGTTGCGCATCAACGCTCCGTTGATTCGAGTGCATCATGATCTTTTGTCATTGTTCTGCTGCTAACTCAATATTCATAGAATGCATTTTATTTATTTTTTTACTCTTTAAAGGTTGCATGCAATCTGACAATTTACGAAGTTAAGTTTCGCGTAGTCGTCTACTAGATACAATATAAATGTTTCGATAATATTATTTTGTTTCCTGCTTTCCAAGCTGCTACTCAGCTGTATTTGTTTAAAAAAATAAAAAAAAAATTTCGCTAGAATTGTCTTTTGCTGCATGTCTTGATTGTATTATTCATGCGATTATTCATGCAAGGCTGTAATGTTGTATGACGTCGTTTTTAGCTTTAATTGTGGGCGTTTTTTTTTTTTTTTTTTTTTTTTTTTAAACACTTTGAAGCTTTATCAGTATTTAATTAACTTAATTTCTTATCAATATTTCTGTAGAAAATGGACAATAAAGATCATTGTTATTATTCTTCAATTGAATTGTAGCTACACACTTGTATATTTTTATTACATCCGTATTTATTTTATTGATTATGAAAAGCTTTCTTTGTTTTAAAATACATTTTTATATAACTTTTGATTTATTTAAACGTTGCCCATTCTAGTTTAAAACAATTTGAATAGCTTTAAATTTCGAGGAAACACTTAAAGATAAGAAATTATCTTTTTTTTTTTTTTTTTGGAAATTGGTCATTCACCGCAAATACAGAAAAACTTGTTTCGATTTTAATTTTATGTAAACGCAAATTCCGCTCTGTCTACACAACTATTTTATTTTATACATATTTTTTTCGTAGATACAAGATACAAAAAAAAATTGAGTTACATTTCTGCAAACATGTTAATTAAATATTAGCACGCAACTAATGAACACAGCAGCAGCGCAGCAGAACTTAAATAAATTAAATACAATAAACAAGATTAAAATATAATGAAATGAAAATTTCGTGTATATAAGGGCGCGAAAAATGAGGTCAATAGGCGCAAGCATACCAAAAGTATCTACTTTATTTCACAAATATTTTTTATGTAATCATGTAAAGCACAAAAATTTGCTAACAAAGTTAAAAAAATGTACACGAAATGCTAAAATAAACATTAAATTTGATTTATATTTGATTAATTTAATACGAAACTTTTGTACACTACAAAATTGTTGCTCCATAAAATAAAATACATTTTGCGAACAGTTAGTATTTTATCATAATCGATTTGTATAATTTCGTACAATGTAGTAAATACATTTGTACAATGTACAAAATATTTCGTAGTTCGTTTTAATGATTTTTGTTATATTAAGGCAGTTTATATTTTGCGTATTAGGACGAAATAAATTAAATATTAAATTTAAGGAGCATAGTAGACCACCAAATGCATAAAGGTTTTTGGGACAGAAAGTTAGTTTTAACTGACCAAATCTATTTTAATTACGTAACTAGCTTCTCGAATTATGCAAAAATGTTTCAAATTCTTATGACTTTAATGCTTTAAAATGAAGTATGCTCTTTATATAAATTATTGTAGGGTAAACAAAACAAAAAAAAAACTATTTTGCTTTACATAAAACCAATAAAGAACATCGCTAGAAGATATTGCAACAATTATTTTGACCTTCAACATTTAAACATTTTAAATTGATTTCAAGCAATGTCTTCAACGTATAAATAAATAAACGTTTTGAGTAAATGGGGGTGCCAATGAAAAGATACAAGTACTAAAATGAAATAAATTATACAAAAAAAAGTATCTTTAAAAATAACATAACACACACACTATCTTGTTTATATTTTTTTAAGCGTTTTTCATTGCCAATTATTTGGACAATCAGAAAACATAAATGTGTAAAAATGATTTAATTTTTATGGCTTAATATTTTTTTTAAGATACACTTTTTTTTTTTTTTTTAATGAACGCAAATGTTTATCGTTAGCAAACAGTTTGCAATCAATAGATAATATTTTATTTTTTTTTTTTTTTCATTTTATGAGTACGACCTTTTCTGCGTTTACAGTTTTATTAATTTTTTGTATTTTTATTTGTAAATCAATGGCAAATTAGTTAGCTGATTGAAACAATAAATATGCTACATGTTAGTGTTTTTTATAGCGCACTTTAATAACTCATAACTCATATTTATACAAGGTTCGAAAAGAGACAAAGAAAGCGCCTTATATGCACTTTGTCGCTTAATAGATACATTATTATGCCATAGATACATTTTATGTTAATTAGAAAGTAATCAAAAACCGGCCTAATATAAATAAACAAAAAAAAAAAAAAAAAAAACAAATACGTGCTAGTGTCAGCTTTCTAAAGTGTTCTAAACGATTACATGAAACTTTAGCGACGTGATTGCATTGACAAACTAATTTGTTATGTAGATACAATATAAATAAAGTATCTAATAACTACAATAAAGGCAATAAATCTAATTAAAATCGAGAGAAAAAAAAAAAACAACTAAAACACCTTTTGCCATATTTGTAGACACTGCGACGCATAATAAATGACAACAATAAAAACATTTACAGAACGCCTGATAGCCGTAATTGCATGCAAGCATTAATAGATACATTGTTGTGTATAGATACATACTATACTCGTATGTGTCTATGACTAATGCCAAAACAAAAGAACAACTGTATATAAAATCGAGAATGATTAAAAAAAAAACCAAATCAAATAATAAATTAAAAAGAAAATTCAAAACAGGTTCAGTGAAATTTTGAGTTACATTTTATTCAGATACTTTTTTAAAATATTTAAGTGCAGCCAACAATTAGTCTAAAAAAAAGTAAAAATTCTAACTGTAATAGACATAATCATAATAATAATAATAAAAGCGAAGAGAAGAGAAGGTGTTGGCGCAGTCATTAAGTAAAACAAATCCAAAACAGTGAAAGATACAACAAACTGGCTAAATACATTTTGTACTTTCCCAACTTCTTATCTGAAAGTGCGCACAGCAGTGCGAGTGATGTGGGCTCATTACTCAGTGACAGTTAAAATAATTTGCATAGAAAAAAATACAAGAACAACAAAAAGCTTAATTGCTGAATCGAACAAAAAAAAAAAAAAAAAAAAAAACACAAACTAGAAGTAAAAAGAACGCAACTGTAGTGAAATGAAATGAAATGCGGAATGAATAGAACACAAAAGTAATTTGTTTATTATAGAAAGCCTAAACTTATATACGCTGCATTTGGTTTCTAGATACTTTTGAGTTAAGTTGCAACGGAAGTATCTTTTTACTTTTATAAATTTAAATGTATCTCAAAGTTGTCTGTAGTGTATTAAAATGCTTTTCAAAATAACAGAACTATCTGAATGCAATAAATTAAAAAAAAAAAAGTACAAATTATTGAGTTACAAAAAAAAAAAAAAAAAAAAAGAGTACAGCATTTGCATAGGTAAACGTCATGTTTAAACGAGGGCATAGCACAACAATTATGCAGCAAGATAGACAACCTTAGTAAAAGGAGGGTGTAAAAACGAAGCTAAAGATACAAGCAGTTGAACAGGTGTAAGCGAAGTTCTTTTTCTTTGTTTTTTTTTATGTTACAGATACATAAATGAAGTCTTATACCGCAAAGTATCTTTACAACAGAAATACCGCAAGTGTAGATAAAGTATCTCAACATACTACAAAGTATAGGAAAAAAAAATGAGTGCACTGACACCCAGCATAAAAGGTTAAAAAAAAAAAAATAAGAAAATATTGTCTTTAGACTTTACACTTTTTTATACTTCTTAAGAAATGTTTTTTGCTGCGGGTAGCAGATTGAATCTAATTAGGTTACATAGATACATTTAATCCGAAATATGTATAACTACGCCACAACAGCAACATTTAAATTTAAGCAATTCATTATGAAAACATTTGTAAAAGTATCTAAAAACCTTTTGTAGACATCATTTTGAGAGGAACTTTGCTGTTTTTTTTTTTTTTTTTGAGAAGGTCAAGGTTGTGTAAGAACAAAATTATGCTTAATTAGGAAATGTTCAAAAATTTTAATGTTTGTTTTTTTTTTTTTTTTTTTTAGAGCAGAAATGTGTAGACACGAAAATTGCAGATTATAAATTATACAAAAAAAAAAAACACACAAAAACTAAAACAAACAAATTGAGAAAAAATTACTTAAATGCTCTAGTAACCTCTAAGATGATTGTTTTAAGACTAATCTTTGACTTGTGTTGTGCTATTTCCTATTTTTTTTTTTTTTTTTTTTGGTGCATAGTAAAGGTGCGTATTCAAAGTTTTTAGGGCGCCATAAAAACATAAAATTTATATCTTAACTTAAAGATATAAATTTTTGGGTTAATACCCTAAGTGAAGCCCAGGCTTATAATAAGACTATAATGGCCATACATATAGTATATACTTAAAGAAGTCCATTTTCGGATGATTCATTCATTAGCTTCGTCTTTAAAAGTAAACTTCGATTTAGTTTATGAAAAATCACAAACGCTGCTTATCTTTTTATGTGATTTTATTTCATTATTTGTCGGAAGAAAAGAATGACTTATAAATTATGTAATTTTTTTTCTGCTTAAAAATTAAAACTTTGAATGATTAATGCACTTAAAAGCATATCTTGGAACCAATGATTTATGGCGCAGCTATAGAACATTTTTTTATTATGTATGCAGATTGAGACAAAACTCCGAAATATGTGTAGAAACTTTAAGAAGGACAATTTTCCAAAATTCGCCTTAATCGGAGAGTTGAAGAGGCACTTATTTTCTCAATGTTTTTAAAAAAATCAGCATTTTAAGAATATTTATTAAAAGCGCCTGAATTTAAACTGTTTCTAGTTGCGCACCTGTCTAAATTTGATAAAAAAAATGTTAATTTAAAAAATAAAAATAACAAAAATATAAATTCATTAGCAAATTATATTTGTTATTAATTGAAGTCACATGAAACTTATTAAAATTAAGCCAAAACGATTCTTATGCCAAAAAAAAGATATACAAAAATTATTTTTAAAATTGAAGCTATTTCGTGAAGATAATTGTAAAATATTAAATAATGTGGAAAATGCCGGAAAGCCCATATAATATGCAAATTCTTGAACAGCTTAAGGATTCATTTGCTTCGTTATATGCTTGTACGTCTGTCCGTTCGTATAACCGTGTATGAATGCGGATATATTTTTAACTATTTATTTATAAGAAATCTATTATTAAATGAATTCTTTAAAAAAAAATGCAGAGTGAAACTCATTGAAAGATATATTCATGTCAATAAGTATTGCACTCCTCTGTAGGTTTAATCCCTTTTATATTATATTTTATATTTTAAAGCTTAAATTCTAGCTACGAAAATATTTTCTCTTTGACAAACGAACATTAATTTGGTCAGTTAAAATAAAAATACATCGGAGAGCTGCAAGTCAGTCAAACTTTTTCTTTCAAAATTATAAAAAAAAAAAAACTGACACAAATTACGCTTTAGTGTTTTTTTTTTTGTACCCCCTCCCAATTATAAGTACCTACGACATAATTTTCCACACACACAAAAATATTATTTTGCTTTTTAGGTCATGCGAGTCATGTAAGTGCGACGACTGATAACGATCATGGAACTACTGCGCAAGCGTCGCATGTACTGCGTAAAAATGAACTAATTTGGCCAAAAGTTTGGTTTTTCTGAATTTATTTTTTTTTTACCAAAGTAACTCTTGGCTTTGTAAAACAAAAGAAACAATTGCGTTGTTGGCTTTATTTTGTTTTTTTTTTTTTTTGTTTTTTTTTTTGCTACTGCACATTTTTAAGTAGTTTAATTTCCATTGTCATTTCTTGCAAACGTCAAAGTCGTCCGTCGTTCGCTGTGGTAAACCCAATTTTTATCTTTCTGGCCAGCAAACTAAGCAAATTTTAAGCAAGACAATGAACTCGGCTGCCACTATTTGCAATTGCACAAATTTTCAAGCTTTTTGCTGCTATTTCACAATTTCTTTTAAAAAACATTTTTTTTTTTTAAAATATAAAAAATAATTATAATTCTTATTATATTATTTTAAAGAAAGAAAAAAATACAAAAAAAAAAAAAAAATACATTGCAACTCCTTGGGCCAAATTGATTGATTCTTAAGTAAGACGCATGTTTTTGAGTTGACTTGCTGCTTCGCTTTCACCAGAAATTATTGCTGCCATACTTAAAAATGTTTGTGATTAACTTTGCAGATATGCTGTGCATAATAATTACTTCTTCAAGAAGTATCTGCGTTGTTTAAAAATATATTTAAAAAAAAAATACACTACATCAAAAAGCCAATAACCTTTGTGCAAAAAAAAAAAAAATATTTTTAAAGAAAAAAGCAGCTACTGCAATATTTTTTACCTTTGTTTTTTTTATTCATAATTTTAAAGCCGCAGATTTATAAGAAAATGTATAAAAAAAACGAGTGTAGCTTGAAAATTCTTTGACATGTATCTTAAAGATACTTGTACAAATTCTAACTGACTTATAAAACTATCCACGTAGCTTTTGCTTTAATTTTTTTTTTTTTAAAATGCAATACACATTTTGGTTGAATAATTGTGAAGCTATTCAAATTTATACTACGTCGCAAGTTCTTCTTCTTTTTTTTTAAACAAAATTATAATAATAAAATACCAAATACAAATGAGCCTCAAGCTTTTTTTTTAGCGCATTCTTTAAAACATTGCGCAATTATTTTGATTTTTTTTTTTTGCTTTATTTTTATTTGTTTAAAACTTTTTTTATTTTTTTTTTTTTTTCGGTGTCATTTTAATGTATCTTTTGGTTTGTTAAATGTAGTTCATGCTTGCATAAATATAAAAATCGGGTAATAAATAAATACAAAAAAAAAAAAAAAACAACAACAACAAAGCTAAATTAATTCGTCGACTTCATATACCGTTAGCTTTGCGAATGAGTTCTGAATTTAATTAAGAAAACATTCGTAGCATTTCTTGAGATACTTTTTTTTTTTTTTTTTTTTTAATCACGTATATAGATACTTTTTTTTATTAGTTTCACTGCATTAAACGCCAAAGGTCCTCAACATTGGCAACTAATGACAATAATCATTTAAAGATACATCAAATCGTTTCGAAAGAAAAAGTTTTGTATTTGTTATAAAATTTTATATCTTCATTTGGGTCCGTGTTCTGTTCTGTTTCAAGCCGCAGTACTGCAGTATTGGAAAAGTAGTTCTTTGTGTATCTTTTTTTAATTTTTTTTTTTTTTTACTTTGATTGACTGAAATTATTTAATTTTTATAGCTAATTCGTGCAACAAGTGTTCTCTGTGTTTGTATTCGAGTTTGTATCTCATTGACAAACGTGGGAATAGTTAACAGTTAATTAAATTCTTATTATTGTAGCTACACTTTATTATTATGATACTCATTCTGATTAGTTGCGTGTGTATTATTTTTTTTTATTTTTTTTTTTTTTATTTTCATTGTACTCAGTGTGAATGCGAAATACCTAGTTCTTCTCAAGATATAGGTTAATTATACTTTAGTAGAATTGAGTTACATATTAAAGCAATGAGTTTACACATAATAGACACCTTTTTTTTAAATAAAATTCCTTAGTCATTTTTTTTAAATAAAAATAGCAGAAAAATTATTTTGCATAACTGGGAATTATTTATTTATGAAGTTTTTATTGCATTCGCTTCCAATAAATTTAAGATTTATATTTTAAATTGTGTTTTACAATACACTGTAATTATATTTTAAAAGATAATTTTATATTTTCAATTATTGATGAATTTTATTCAAATTTTTTTTTTATATTTTCTCATTGCAGGTATGTATCTACGACTTTATTTACTATCTTACACATTGTCTATTAAAGAACCAATCAAAGCAATACAAAGTCAAGCAAGTATAAAATATAAAATATAATTAAGAAAGTGTTTAGATAACAAACTAAAAAATCTAGGCTAATCTATACTTTTTTATTTGAGAAACCGAAAGACGTGCTTTAATTTGGTACTTTCTCAATACATCTTTTTAATTTTCAAAATTTGATTTTTGATCTTTAAACCAAATAAAAAAGTACCACTTCGCACTACATTTTTAGCTGGCTGCAAGTACAAATCGTTTATATATTTATTATAGTAGAACGCACACATATGTATATCTATGACAAGAATATTCTTATTGTTGGATACATTTCAAAGATTAAATTTATTTTATTTATTTACTTTTATTTGATCGAATGTATCTCATTTGATAGCTTATATTGATTTTTAGTGATTCACTCGCTTACACATTGTACTTGGCTACCTTGAGCCGATTTAGAAAAATTTCTTGCATTTTTAATTAATTTTTTTTTACGCATTTAAAATTTTCTTATTATTTTATTTTATTTATTTTTTTATATAAACTAAAAATAAATAAAAATAAAATAATTGCTGCGCGTGCTGAGAGATGACAAAATACTTGAAGCATGATTCAATCGATCGTGTCTAGACAAAGCAAATACTACTACATTGAATATGTATCTGCATAGCTTACCCAAAGTATTGCAGTTGCGATGATTTTGCTATCATTGTTTTTTACTGAAAAGTATCTTACAATTGTAGCTCCACCCGTGCGTCTTGAATAGCGCTTATAAACGCACGAAGCGTTTCCATTTTCAATTCTCACACAATGCAAATAAATTGCAATCAATCTGGCGCATAGTAAAAAAAATTATACTTACTTATTTTTTATTTCATAAAGCTTATTATTTTTATTTTTTCTCATTTTCAATAAGCAAATTCATACACAACGAAAACGAATCAATCAATTGTCCATGCAGTACGATCGAACTCTATAGTCGAGTAGCGGCTAATAAGACAGTGAAACAAACAGACAGACAGACAGACGGACAGAAAGACAGAGTAGACTGTAAGACAGATTCGTGAGTGTTGTGCGTTCATATGCCACGGTCATTGTCTGATTGTTTTTTTTGTTATTTTTCTTTTTTCTTTTTGCAGTTGTTGTTGTTGTATCTCGTTTTTTTGGTTTGCATGCATGTGTATCTTTGTATTGTATCTGTGAGTAGTAGTGTAACTTATATTCATGTTTAGCTTGGCCTGGGATTTTGCTTTCATTTCAATGCAGCACGTTCGCATTTGCACAAGCGCGCCTCAAGGCCGCTTAATGTTCTCGTTCGTCGTCATCGTCGTCGACGTCAGCGCCGTTGTTTTACTTGTATTGTCATTGCAACGCGCAGATACATTGCATTGCATTGCATTTCATTTCATTTTTCTTTTACATTTATTTCTGTTTGGTTTAGTATTCTTATTTGGCCAGCAGTTGAGTGTTGTCGGCAGTTGATGCATGATGAATTACTTATGTACGAGTATGTGCAGCACACAGTGCAGAGCGTGTAAATAGCGCGTTCGAACACAACAAAAAAAAAAAAAATGCAGCTTAAATCCTTATATTTATTTTTTTATTCAATTCTTTTTTCTTACTTTAAGTCTTTGTTTAGTCTTTGCCATAAAAGCAATGCCACCAACAGCAGCAGCCGTCAACCGGCAATCGGCCACATTGTGCAGCCAATCATCAAGCGCTGCGTATACGTATTCTGTTTGATATTCTTTTCCCTTAGCTTGTGCATCTATGTATCTCTAACTATTTATATGTATCTGAATTATTCTGGTTCTTTTGGGAAAACAATTGTTGTGAACAATGCACAAAACAAAAATTTCAATTTACCACAAACAACAACAACAACAAAAAAAAATGCATAGCAAATGAACGCAAAAGTAATTTGCTTGCCCAGTCTACCTTCCTTCCTTCCTGTCCGTCCGTCTGTAGTCATTTTTTTTTCGTTCAGTTCTTTGTTGCCACACCTTAATTTGCAATATGCAACGCATGAGACTTTGTGAGTGTCATTTCACGCTTTTCTTCCAAACCAAATGCGGCAAACAAGTGCGGCGGCTGTGGCTCAGCGAGTCCCATGACAGAAATGAAAACTGAAAATTAATGCAAATTGGTTTAACAACAAACAAAGGCTTTGGTGCAAAGGAAGATATATTGAATTCCAATTAGCACTTGTGCAACTTAAAGCCTCTAAGGTAAACGCCAAAAGTGCACTACGAGTGTCGCACATTCCAATACACACACACACACACACATCAAACCCCATTAGACATTCATCTTGTAAAAATAGAAAGACTGCTGCCGCCGACGCCGATGCCGCTGCTACTTTGATTTATAATAAAACTCTGTCGCGATTACCAAACATTAGACAAACATCTCTAATAATCTTGTAGCTACGAGCAGATATTAAGATATTTAAAAAGATAAATAATTAAATGAAATACCACGAAGACATCGAAAAAGAAAAATACATATAGTGAAAATGTGTCGTAGGTATCTATAAGATACATTTCTAAATTGCATGCAAAATGAGTTTGAGTTGTGACAGCTAAAAAATAAAATAAAAAAAAGCTTGTGGAATGCGCAGGCATTATGTCTAATTTGTTGGCTAATAATGTCAGGCGTCGAAGCTAAACAACGACAATCCGCGCGCGCTACAAATTGGCTATTAGTTTTAGATACAAAACGCATAGTGTGATATATTTTATTTTATTTAGTTAACGCATACGCATTCTTTATGGCATATGCTGCATAAAAATACTAAACAGCACTGTTGATCCCATTCTTGAAATGGCAATTGGCGCCCAAATGGCGTTCCCCGTTGACACTAGCACATTCATTTTGTATTTACTATAGATAAATTTGTGCTACTATGTATGAGTATATTTGATGTTTTCTCATTTTTGTGAAAATGAAATTTATTTCAAAAAACTATCTGTGACATCGTGTCGCCCGTCTGTGCTCTTTTGTGTTTAATATTTTTATTTATTATTTTCGAAAAAAACAGACAGAGATACTCGTACAAATTCACAATAAGATTACATTTATTATAGCTTGACATATGTTTGTGGTTAGAATTTATTGCATGCGATAACATAAAAATATATACATATATATATACGGTAAGGTGCTTTGATTTGCTTAAATTCGGGGATTTTACATTTTTTTTTTTTTTATAAACAATTAAAAATTTGAGATTTAAACTTACAAATTCGATTTTTCTATAACCACGAAGCATAGAGTTTATCAAATTAGAACTTATGACCACTTAAGCTGAGCATTTTCAGTGTTTCCAAGAAATACTATGAAGCATAATTATGGCTGTATCTGCAAGCGAAGTTTGCAGCACTGAAATTAATGTCTTCATAACCACAAAAACATATGCATTACATTGAAATATGGATATATTTTTTCAAAAATTTATAAGTCATGATTTGTACTTCATGAGTAAGCTTTTCGAAATTGGTTGGCTATAAATAAATAAGATAAATTATAGCACTGAAGAGGGCTGATGAGTTGTTGTGGCGGACAGTGAAACAGCGATGTCCCCGACGCTTTAAAACGAAATGAAACCATCAAACTTTCAATTTAAATTCTCAGAATCAAGTAAAGTGTCTTATAATCTCTTATAATGAAATTCTTATAATTTAGAATGTATAAAATAATAATAAAAAAAAAAAAATTATCTTTCAAAAATAATTTGAATCTTAATTAAATTTCCATTGCTCCGCTCAGTATCATTATTTTTTTCTCACTTCAAATATTTATATTTTTGAGTAAATTGGCATTTGTCCATTATTGTCTCTATGGCCACATAGGAATGAATGAATGAATGAAATAAATAAGCTAAATGAGTGAAAATCCCAAAAGCAAAATTAAATTGACGACATTCTTAGCTAACACACGAGTCGCATGCAAAAGATACAGATACATTTTTTTTCATTCCATTCAATCATATAAATTGAAAGATATTCAGTCGAATTAAATTTTGTGCGGAATGGTGCTGGTGCTGGTGTTGGTGCTGAAATTGAAATTGAATTTTTCACGAAAAACCAAACCAGATGTGAAGCAACGCGCACGACTTTAGAACAATACGCGAAACAATAGTCGAGGCAATAACAATAATAATACTTAAAATAAAAAAAAACAAAATAATAAACAAAAGTAATAAAAATAAATTCAAAACCATTTTCGAAGTCACACACAAAGCAATCAATTTAGCAAAGCAAAGAAATTGCGCGAAACGTCGCAAAACAATTCAAAATGTCGTCGTCGTCGTCGCCGTCGAATTTATTTAAATGTTTCAACGATTTCGGTTTAAGGTAAATTGTGTGGAAAATTGTATTGTAAGAGTTAATAAGAATTTCGCAAATAAATTGTGATATATGGCATCAGACGACTAAAAATAAACATTTTTCAAAGATCGTATCTTTCTTCTTTGCCTCACTCAAAGTGGGCTGAATGCGTGACATTCCTATTAGCTGAGTTTCGCTAAAAACTCCCTTGAAGTGCAACTGCAATACTAACAACAACAACAACAACAACAACAACAACCTTGAAAATGCCGGCCCAACCGCGCATCTCAATTTCAAAGTCAACACACACAGCACACAACACAACATTTGGCCTTGCGCTCGTTTCTCAACGCAGCATTGCATTCCGTGATGCTTTTGCTTTGCAGCTAAAATTTTTCAATCGGATTAAACTGAATTGCATTGTAATTGGAAAATCATTTTTCGTTAGCTTCACGCGCGAACGCACAATCTGAAGTCTGAAGTCGTCTGCAACCGGTCGATCGGCTAGATGGACTGCAGCAGGAGGGGCACATTTTTGAGTGCTTTCAAAATTTCGCCGATACTCCCACAAAATATAAATGCTGCTGGCGGCAAATTTTTTTTTCACAAAAAGTTCGTTGTCGTAGTCAAAAAAAAAAAAATGTTTTTTTTTTTTAATTTTTGTACGCTTCACAGATTGTGCAAACATTTTTTGGTTTTCTAATTTTATTGAAAAGTTTGGAACGCAACAAGAGACACAATAAAAATCCCGAACACTGATAGAATATAATCTATACCCAGTGACAAATATCAAATCACCTTTGTATTTGCTCCCAAGTTTTAAAAAACTACGGAATTTGTGATAACTGTATACTTCGGTTCCGGAAAGACAGACGAACGGGACCGATAAACCGACAGTATCTAAGTGAAAGTTAAATCTGATCAGATTTTATATTTCTTGGTCGCCATATTGCATCCGCCATTTCGAAATTTAAAGTTCTGACATGAAATTTGGATTCAGTGTCCCCGAAAACCGCCGAGTAATAAATTTCAAGCATAAATAAGAAGTTTTAAAAATTTTTGACCCTCCCTCACACTCTCAAAGGGACCTAAATTTGGACCTTGCTGATATAAAAAAAATACATGACTATTTTATTTCCTAGCTCAGTCAAACAACCATAGTTTCATTAAAATCTGTGAGTAGCACTTGGGTATCATTACTTTTTAGAGAGATATCCACATAAACTGTGGATTATCTATAAAAGGCTCTTCCACATTATAAAGTGTACTAAAATTTCGATTATATCGAGTTTTTTTTTCTATTTAATATTTTGATTTTCGGACTTTGTCTGTCACAACTGGCGACTTTTTTTTTTTGCGTAAAAGAAAAACACACAAAAAAATAGCAAATCTCGCAACGACTTAAAAAGGTTTTAAGTTGTTTGAATGTCATTTGGAATGCGGAATAATTTCACGCTTTGGCAAAGTTGTTGATGGCAAAAAAAAAAAAAAAAAAGTAAAGAAAATGAGTTTCTTTTTTTTTTTTTTTTTTTTTTTGAATTCATAGCAACATGAGTGATAACATAGCCGCTTTTTGATGTCAGTTTTTTGTTGTTGTTGTTGTTGTTGTTGTACAAGTTGTTGCAACATGGAAATTTTCTTTCTTATAAAAAAAAAAAAAAACGAAAAAAAAAATGGAAAATTACCCTAAGCAAGTAAATGCGGCGATAGCGTAATGACTATTTTATCAATAAAACATTATTATTGATTAATAATAGCAAGTAAAAGAAAAATACGAGAAGGAGGAGTAGTCGAAAAACGTATTAGATAGATTTTTCATTTCCATTGTCTTTTTAAGCAAATCGAAATTCAAATACAAGCAGCGAGTATCAATTTAAGTGCTGCTGCCGCTGCCGTTGCTGCTTTTCAATATGCGGATGTGCTATGGCTAAAAACTTGGTGCAAACTTTTTTTTTTTTTTTTTGGCTCCAATCTCTAGGAGTGGCTTTTATAATGCTAGCACAACTGAAACGCAACGCAACGCAACAATAGCTGCCCAAAAAAAAAAAAAATACAACCAAAAATAAAATAAAATATACTATAAAAACACAATTGAATATTTTACTAAAAAAAAAAAAAAAAAAAAAAAAGAAAAAAGATTACATTTCGATCATCTACGCCACTCTATACGGTCTGCCTGCTATACCATATTTACGTGGGTGTGTACTCCATCCATCTACTCGTGTATATTCCGCTCTATAAACCCTATTTGAACATTTATTCACAAAGTATCTTTTTGTTGTATCTGTGTGCTTTACCGCTTGATGAACATAAAAAAAAAAATTTAAACGCTCAGAAAATGATAATTTGTTGATTTTACTCTGAACTTTTGTAAATAAATACGCTTACATAAGTAAATAAATAAACAGCAAACAGAAGACACTACACTTAGTCATTTTTCGTATAGAATATTCTTATGAAATATTTCATTTATCTCGTTTAATGCTGCTAATTTGAATTTTTAATTGAAGTACATGCAGCTGTCGTCGTAGTTTATTTTAGCATCAATTCATAATCAAATATAAGGGAAAGGGATTTTTGTTATTGTAAAATACTTTGAAGCTTTTATTATTGAATTTTATTTGAAGACATGAAATATGAAATTGAATAAATTAAAAAAAAAAAGAATCATCAAAAGTACTTACTTAAAAGATACGACGATATTTCTAGCATGCTTCAATTGGTTTCATTTCGACAGATCTTCTTGTTTCAAAGACATGAAACTTGGTAAGCTTAAACGCTTTGACTCTGTACAAAGCAGATATTTTATAATCCCATGTATATACTATGGAATAATCCCATTTCCATAGTATAACATGTATGCAAAATTTCAAGATAAATTGTAGATTATTAGATGGTATTAAATATTGGAACTTAAATTGCAAATTCGATATACAATATGTAGCCCATTGTTTTTCAACTAATAGGTTTCCAATCCAAAGGATTAGCCACAGGGAAATTGCAAATAACCAAGTATTCATTTAAAGTGACCACCCACCGATTGGATAACTTTTTCATTAATCAAAATGTTCTTCAATTATTTTGCTATTTATGTAAAATAATTTATTATTAATTTTCTATTACAAAAAAGTAGGTATTTATCTCTCCAGGAATTCAATGATTCAATAATTCAATAATTCATATAGATATATCGTATCAGTTCTATATAGTAAAACTTGTAAGACCTTCAAAACATTTTTATGACTTTTCCCGAGGCTCGAATATGCACATTGATAAATTTGCAAATGAAACAATTTAAAAACTTTCCAAAAATTCACGGCTGAAATAGGTTTTAAATTTTATAAAACCAGCTAGAGACAAAAGGTCATTCAATTTTTGCTATCACAGTTATATTTGCTCACTACATATATATATATATATATATCTTTTTGTAATTATATATTTATAGATATTGTATAATCGTTAATAATAAAAATAGTTTTAAAAAAATATAAAAAAAATAGATGCAAATTACTTTTTGAATTGAAAAAAAAAAAAAAATAAATTCCATTTATAAGTTTTATGATGCAACAATCGAACAAATCAATGAATCAAAAAAACTTACCATATAAATGAATTCCAAGCCAGCTTTTCTTTCAGGCTTTAAAGCAACACTAGAGATGCGTTACTATACAGCAATCCGCTACATTTTAAATTAGTTTGTTAACCGAAAAAAAAAAACTTAAATTGTTTGTACACGAAAAGTTGCAAAATGTGATCAATCTAAAATTTATTTTGCTAGTAAAGTCTGCAAGAAATTATAGTTCATATTTAAACAAGAGAATATATTAAATGTGATAGGACCAAAGCTTAGATACACTACTTATTCATCTTAAAGATGTAGGAACTTCTTAGTGGCTAAAATACTCTCTGGCATGTATCTAAAGATTTCAGAGTTTTAGAGAGTTTTCAAAGGTATCTGCCTGACATGTTCTGCCATAACACAAACTAATATACCCCATATACCATAATATTAAAGCGTACAAAAACATTATTGCAGTCATTAAAATAGTTGCTACTGCACATTAAAACGCACAAAACTCGCAATTCGACGACTTTAAACAAATATGTACAATAATTGTATAGGAGAAGTCTAGTCTGCTCTGCACTGCTCTGCTCTGTGTAGTCTCTTCAAAGTTTGCGACTATGTCAGTGGCCTCTGCACTTAAAAGTTTTTGGAATTGAATAAAATCGAAGCGTCACTATTGCGTATGCTCACTGCAGACCAGACCAGACTAGACCAGACTTAAACCCGACTCGACTCTGTTAATGATTATGCTTGGCTTGATTGTTGATGTTGTTGATCATAAGTGAGAGACTAGTTTTCGCTGATAGTAAAAGTATTTAAATATGCCGCATGGAAATCACGTTTTCAAACGCGTTACACAAATTTGACTCTTTTTTTTTTATATTTTTTTTTTTTTTTTTGTATCTACTTATTTTATATTATTTTCTTTTTGCTGTATTTTGAATATATACAATATGCATTATTAAAAAAAAAAAATAAATAAAAATAATAAAGACAAAAATATTGAAAAAAATATTTGAAACCGGATTGGTACTCATATTGTCTGCAAGTTTACATTTTCACTTACTGCTGTCTTCGAGAGATGAAAACCATTTGATGGTATGCACATGTGACGTCACGTCACGTCAGTTCAGTTCAAAAGCGCCAACTTATCTAAAGAAATGTCTGCTGCAATTTGTTTGTAGCAAGTTTGGGTTAAGTTACATGAAATCCATAAGATATGAAAAGCATGCTGCACAGTAGCAACTTAATTGCTCAATAAGAATGCTGCTTTTTGTCGACAAAAAAAAAAAAAAAAAAAAAAGAAATCGAAAATTGAAAGCCAAACATGAATTGCCAACAGAGCAGATCAGTTAAGATACTTATTAAATTTGTTCATAATTGCTGCACACTTTGATTGCTGGACAGTCTGAGAAGTTATTAGAAATCGAACAAAGTAAAACTATTTGTATATATATTAACAGTACAACCCTCGCACTTTTCTATTGCTCTAATGTCTGATTTCTGTTGCTGGCTGTTCGCAATTAAGCAAACAGTCAGGCAATCAAAATGAATCAGAAATGCATTTATTGCACTCTTGTGCAAGATTTAATGTAAAATTAATTTCATATGATTTCGATTTCGGCAACAGATTGATTCTGTAAAAAATTTCTGCTACTCGTACTGTTGCCCCACAACCACTTGACTGGTTTAGATAAATTGCATAAATAGAAATCTTTGCTTTTGATTATGGTATACGCTAAAAGCTAATAAACTTAAAGATGCCTTAGGGGGAATCTTGGAATCTTTTTTTTTTTTTTTAAGTCAGAACAAATTTTTTTTTTTTTTTTTTTTTTTTTTTTTGTTTAAAAGTGTTGAAAGTTGTAGCGGATGCTTTGAATTGCTGCTACATATGTACTACAACTGCTTTTGCTCTTCGGTAGTAATTAACTTGTGATTAAGCGTCACAATAATTAGCAAACAACAAGCAGCAACATCGAAAACATAACAGCAACAGCAGCAACAGCAACAATTGTGACCAATTCAAAGAATAATAACAAAGGAAAATGCCCAGAAGCAACGAACTGTAACATGCTGGCAACATGTTTCTTGTTGTTGCTGTTACTGAAATGGAATGTTAATGTTGTTGTTGTTGTTTCTGTTAACCTAACAGAAATGGATTGATATCAGTTTTAGCATGACTCTGTTCCGATAAAGTCTTTGACCAGCACAAACTGCAACAACATTTTCATTGTTTTGTTTTTTTTTTTTTTTTTATTTTACCCTTTATTATTATTTCGAATTACAACAGAAAATGTTGCGGTTCAGCGCTTAAAATTGGCACTTCCAATTGAGTTTATTACGCACAGACATATTTAAATGCAAATTAAAAAAAAAAAAACGAACAAACCAAAAAAAAAAAGCGGGCATAAACTTTATTTAAAGCTGTGGCAACTCCACCATTTTATAAAAATTTTAATATAATTAAAAATTTTGTTTGCTACACGCTGCTGTGTAGATTTCTACATTTTTATTATTGCATAGAAAAAAATGTTTAACAAATAAAAGCTATAATTGAGTTCCCAACAATTAGCTAAGCCGCACAGCCATATTTTTTTAATAAGCGACCAGCCGGCAACAAAACTGATAAGTTACACAAACTAACAGCTTAAAAAGTGAACTAAATACTAGAAAAATTTCTAGGTTTGTTTATTTTTAAAATTTGCGAATTGAATAAATTCGTGCGATTTTAAAACGTTTGTGTTCTGAGAATCGCGAAAGTTATGTTTTATTCCCAACACATTACGTTACATATGGACAAAACGATTATACTATTAACTAAGCAAACTTATTGCAAATATTTCTTGCTTTGACTAAAATTTCACGTACCCAAACTTAACCGCTTTAAAATCGGAGCACCACAATTTGCGGTTTGAAAAGTAAATCTCAGAATATTCGCGTTTACAATTTTGGGAACATGGCTGATAATTTCGAATTGAATTCCTTACACATATTTTTGTGCCGAGTATAAAAATGAAACTGCACTGAATACAAACATAAAATATTTAATTATTTATTTGCCACTCCACTTTACTATTTTTTTTTTTATATTTTACGCACATTAGCAATTTTATTGAAAGCGTGTTTTATTGCTCAAATTCAAGCAATAAAGGGCAATAAGCGTGTTTAAAACAATGAAAAAAGCTTAAGCAAAGCAAATTATTTGCCATTTCGTTGACATTTTTTAGCGTACAACTTAAAAAAAAAAAAACTGTAACTGGATTTACCGAGCAGCAGCATATTTTACAAAACAATTTACCGAATGTTTATTTGACAGATGAAAGTTTGAAGATTGAAATACAAAAATGTTTTCGTTGCATTACAAATACAAAAAAAGTATCTTTTGTCAATTATTATTGAGTATGATTTGCTAAAAGTTTTCTTAACTTAAAACCGATGGACCTTGTAAGCCAATTCGTAGCGCCTTGGTATTTTAAACAAAAACGATATTAAAATCTATGTTTGTATTTGCTGTTTGAGACCGCGCATTTGCATTACTGAAACATTAGTTATGCTAATTCCGTACAAAAAAAAAAAAAAAAAAATTCTCACGCTTTGGTTTCTATATTTAATGTTTATTTTATTTAATTTTCATTTTATTTGTTATGCAGATATCTTAAGTTAGTTGTCTCTGAGAACAACAGCAACAGCGTCTAATCGTAATTGATGGTTTTAGTTAAGCTTTGATGTTTGGTATTATCGGCAAAGTTATTAAATCTACATAAATAAAGTGTTTTATCTGTTGCTGTATCTAAAAACCGGATAGATAAATAGAAGAACTGGTTGAAATGATTGAAGCTTTGATTAAAAGATTAACATTAAAATTATATTTAATAATTAATTGAAGTTAAAAGGTGTAATCGGCTTAAGATACATTATAACATATTTTCTTATTTGAAAAACAAATATTATATTATTTAACTAAAATTTGTATCTGTAAATATCTTGTTGTATCTTATAGATACTTAAATGTATCTGTAGACATCTAAATGTATCTATCGATATCTATATGTATCTAACGATATCTATATGTAAAAAGACAAAGATACAACCCATTTAAAGGAGTAGCCTGCATAAACCAAACTCAAATTTTTAATATATATTATTTCCCACGCGTTATATGTATCTCTTATAACGAAATATATAAGAAAATATTTGTGTTATAACTTAATTAAACAGCATCGGTAAATACAATCAAGCATTTGTCATGCTTTATGAGAATGAATCAATGAAGTTTTAAGTTCAAATTTCAGTATTTCAAATCAATTTTATGCTTACATTTCTACTCCTAATCAACTCAAACAAAAATACAATAGAAAAACTTCAACTGCAGAAATCGAAAACGAAAGTCATAAAAGCAAATCTGCATTTCATTGCAGCTGATTTCACTAACGCGCAGATCTATTGGCTTCAATTTATCACAAATGCAGACAATATCGCTTATCGTGTAGAAAACATCATCGTTGAAGTTCATACAATACAGAAAGGCAATATAATTATTCTAAGCACGATGATGCAAATAAAAAACAAAAAAAAAAAAAAAATAAACATTTTAAAGTGCGTTCGAAATTGAAAGTGAAAATATGTGAATACATTTTATGTATCTGCATAAAATGTAGAAATTGCCTCTTTAACATTAAGATACATTATTATTATTATTTTTTTTGTACAATATATGCCGACGACGATGTAGTAACGACAACAACGTTGACTATGGTTATTATTTTCGAGTTATAAAACGTTTTATATTTCAAAGCGAAAACTTTTGATTGTCGCCGTTGTTATTTTCGAGGTTCGCCATGCATAAAACTTCAACAAAAAAAAGTTAAATTAAATAAAATAAAATAAATTTTAGATAGACTACGTGCAAGTAAACAAATTGTTATTATTGTTTAAGTCGTTTCGCGGTTTCTTGTTGACTTAATTTCAAACTGCAACTGAAATATGATGCCAGCATTTTGAATAACCTCAACTTTCAAATTTTGAGATTTTATTTTTTTGAACAATGCGCAGCAGCGGCAACTGTTTCAAAGTTTGCATTTTAACAAGTTCAGCGTATAAATTATCAAAAAACATAAAAAAGTCAAAATACAATAAAATGTTTATAAATAATAAAAAAAGGTAAAAATAAATAAATCCGCTGCGGGTGTGTAGCATTTTGCAATCTTTAAGATTTGCCATTTAATGAAAGACAATTCTAAACAATAGAAAAACTGAACTTTTATTTTATAAACTCTCATTTGTTTTGTTGCATTTCGTATTTTTTATTTTCTTTCTTTTATATTTAATCAAAAGCTATTATAAATTAATGGAAGATGTTATATAAAAACAAACAATAAAACAAAAAAAAACATGTGAGCGCTATAGTCGCATATAATATACACAACATATCATTTCAAGCTATTTTGTAGTACAAAAGGGGAGCTTAGGAGCATAAGGAGCATAGAAGAGCAAATCGTATATTCAGACCAACCGAGAGAGAATCCAAGCTAATCTAATTTGGTGACCCCGACGTGTCAGCTCGACGACACATATCGATCTAGCCATGTCCGTCTGTCCGTCCTGTTTGTTTCAGTTTAAAAGACATTAAGCTGAAATTCAGAACTGTCCAGCTAATTTCTCTCCAACGGCTAAATCAAGTATGAAAATTAAAGTGCCACGGCCATTTTTAGGTATAGCCCCCATACAATGTTACCGACATTTTTCGATTTTTTGTATGAAGATTGCTATTATTTTTGATTGTATTTGCTTCAAATGGGGTAAAAATACTAATAATGTCTTCCAATGCCAAACCTAAGCTGCCATGCCCATATTTAGGTATAGGCCCCTTACGAATTTTTCGCCCATTTTCCAATTTTTGTGTGAAAATAGTAAATTATTTAATGTGAATGTATTCATTTCAAACTGGGTAAAAACACACCTTATATCATCCTATCTTTACTCTACTGATATTATAAGAATCAGCCCACTATAACATATAGCCCCCAAACAAAGTCACCATCCATTTTCTATTTATTTTTTCAAGAAAATATTCTGTCCTTAGGTCAAAATTTTACCCCATTATTGTGTCTAAGCTTGTATCGGACTATTGACTCCAAGCCACCCCTTCTCCAAATTTTACCTAAGCCACTGATTATCATAAATAAACTATACCAAGATGTGGCGGGTACTTGAGCTACGGTTTTCCTTGGTTTCTATTCCGTTACAAAATATTTATTAAGTCTATAGTGCCCACATTTCTTAGTATAAAGTGTACAAAAACAAATACAAGCCAAAGAAAGTAAGATAGAAAGAAAGAAAGAAAGAAGAAATTGGCATATGTATTTGGTTTTGTGCATAAATTAAAGCATCCCAACCCAGTCGACATTAAGTTACATCATCAAAAAGGTAACATAATCATCTTCATCTAAATATATACATGCATACATGTATATTTTTTTTATAAATAAATACAATACAACTTGAATATGCTGTATTAAACAACCTGTGCTCAAATGGAACACAGCTAGGTAGCTGCCATTAGAGCTCGATTTGGAGACAGCGCAGCAGACAGACAGACAGACAGACGGACAGACAAACTAAGTTAATATGAATTGTATCTTGGCTTACATACAACATGTGTGAATGTGTTTTATTATTATTTATATCTTCCGATACAATTTTTTTTTCTCCTTTGTGTTTTTTTCTTTACATTAGTTTTGTCATTTTGTAGCTGCCGCTTCTGCCTTTTTTGTTTAAAGATCTTTTAATAACTTCCGTTGGATTCGGATTGAGTAATGTTTGCAAGTTTTTTGTAGCTATTTATTTATATATTTTTTTGTTTAAATTTTGCATATTTTTGCATTTAATTTGACAAATAATTTTCAAAGATTGTACTTAACTCTATTTTTTTTTTTTTTTTTTTTTGGCAACATGTCGTATTATTATTTTTTATTATTTAGCACTCGAAAAAAAAAAAATAAATTGCAACATGAAAACAAAAACAAAAAATAAATATAATTGCTAGTTTTAGTTAAAGTCTTTTCAAAAAGAATCTAAACTAATTTGCATAAATTTAGGCGTGCGCGCACGTCTTTTACTTCTTTTCTTGCGCCAAACTTCACAAACAGAGGGCGGCGTGATTATGTCGCCAAAAAAATGAAAAATAACAAAAAAGTAAAATTTTATACAAAAAATAAAAATAAGTCGCTTTTTGCGAAATTGTGACAGCGCCATTGAGAAGCCGCGCCACCACGATTTCTGTTTTGCATGAATGATCCATTGCGAAGTTGACCTACAACCCCCCAAAAAGTCTGACATTTGCGGCGCACGATACACGATGTAGACAAGCAAAAAACATAAAAATTTTGCGAAACAATGACAAACATACTCACTCGTACCGTACCACAAAAACAGACTCCAGATCTTGTAAGCTGTCTGGAATCGACGTTTTAAGCCAATTATGTCGCATGTGTTTTTGTGTGGGTGTGTGTGAGTGTGTGAAATGTTTTGGAAATTGCGTAACGAGAACATTTTAGGTTAAAGTTTATTTCAATTAAATTTGCATAAACAATTTACGAAATATTTTTCCGCTTTCTTCTTTTATTGCAGATGCAATTCCAAGGCATCGTATTTGCCGCGTCAAAGCCTTGAAAAGCTGAATAATACGGATCCAGATCATGGCAGCTATAAGCTAACGCTTACCTCCAATGAAGATCTGGTGGCGCATACAAAGCCAAATAAATACGATATACTGCCGCCGTCGGCGACAACAGCAACGCAAATGCATAGCAATGGCAAATTACCCAATAATCTGCCGGATGTGCTGCCACTGGGCGCCAAATTGCAACAGCCACAAAATGATTTAATGGTCACCATGCGTTATGGCTCCAATAATAACCTCGCAAGCACACCAACGCCAATCACAACAACAGCAACAGCAACTGGTTCTCCAACACAACTACATATGTCTGCTTATGGTAGCCAGTGGCAGCACCAGCAACCACTTTCGGTGCATCGTTACTCTACACCAGCAGTGTCCACGAACACATCTTCAACTGCAGCTTCAGTCAGTCCAAACTATGTAAGATCTCAATCGTACGATATAAACGCAAGCAGTCCGACCAAATTCATGTCACAGTCAACTGTGGATTTGAAGAAAACCGCATATCACCTCGAGACAACACTGGAGGCTGCCATGGAGTGCATCAGTCTAAATAGCAGCAGTGGCAGCAGCGTCAGTGTTGGCTCTAAAGCTCCAATTTTGCTCTCACCGGCGCAGTCAAACTGCAGTCTGAGCAGCAACGGTAGCAGCAGCTGTACTGCGCATGTGCGCGGTAGTTCTAGCACTTTGGAATCGACAGATTATGGCAATAATAGCGACTTTAAGTCGGAACGTGAGCAGCGCGCCAGTCTGACTGAAGGTCGCATTTTCCGTGCAGAATTAGTAAGTACATCGTTGAGTGTCTCACCATCTCTTGGCAGCGGCAAGCCAGCGCTTAAAGCGCCGATAAGTCGTCAGGATTCGTTGCGTGAGAACATTGAGAAGATTACGCAGCTACAGTCACAGCTAATGTCACCGCATTTGTGCGGTGATACGACAAAAATTCAAAACACAATGCCGCCAAGCATTTGCGAAGAAGAAAAAGCTGTCGAAGATGCAAAATCAAATGAACTAAATACAGAAAAAGCCAAACTATGCAGTGAACCCACATCACCAACGCCGCCGGAAGCAACAACTACAGCACTGCAATCAATGAACAATGAAACCGATGGACTTAAACTGGTGCAGCGCAGTGAACTCATACTGCGTGTAAATCCTACCACAGTAGAGACCGCCTGCCAGACTGATGATCTACCCGATTGTGATATGGGTCGCATGACATTGACATCTAAAGATGCGGATGCAGAAACTTCGAATCGCACTTCGCTGCAGCCACGTCAACAGCTGCCCATAGAGCTGCATTATAATAATCTAGCACTGGAACTGGTTACATTACTTGGACCACAGCAGCATAAGCTAATTGATATAGTCAGACCAAAATCATGTAAGCCGACCTCGGCCTACGTCAGCAATCTCTATAATCCAAGTGTACCGCTGCGTCCCGCAAAGCGTGATGTGGGCACCTCAACGTTGATGCGTATGAAAAGCAGTGCGCACGAGTCAAGCGTTGAACGTAATCTGGTCACTGTGGAGCTGCAATTTGCCGATTTGGAAATATCCTTTAATGATTCCAGCAGTAGTGGCATTGACGACGCGCCCTACGATGCGGAGAGTACGAATTTAATTAAGCAAAAATTGGTAAATATTTTTGATTTGTAAAAGTTTTTTCTTTCTATAATTTCGGTTCTAATGTCTATTTTCAGAATGAACTCATAAAGCAACTAAACCAAAAGATTCGAATTTTAACACGTGAACAGAAAACCATAAGCGAGGAATGTGCCGTTAACGATAAGCTAGGCAAGAGTTTACTCGAAAAACTTGCAGAGAAGGTACGTCCCAGCGAAGCATCTAAAATACGCACCTACATTGACGATGTCGGTCACATTACCAGCCTGCTTCTATCATTGTCCGAACGTCTGTCCCAAACTGAGGCCAGTCTAGGCGCACTTCCGTCACCGGGTACCAGTAATTATGAAACGGTAAGTATACCAAAACTTTGAACTTTTCTGAATTAAAATAACATAATTATTTCTCCTTCGTTTGCAGACTTCACTTGAAGCCAAACGGAATCGCCTTTTCGAACAATTGGACGAAGCTAAGCGTCTCAAGGTTAGTTAATTGTATTCAAACGTTGCATCGTTAATACTTATTAATAATTTATACTTTAAGGGTGACATCGATCGTCGTGGTCAAAGCGTCGCTACGCTATTTGAGCGACATCTCAGCGCTGATGATTGTGCCGACTACGACTATTTTATCAATATGAAGGCCAAATTGATTGCGGATACACGTGATATTACCGAGCGTGTCAAATACAGCGAGGAACAGTTAAACGCACTACGCGAAACACTCGTTCAGAGCGATTGTTAAATCAATTTAGAGCCAGAGATGAGATGTATACAAGTGCAGCAGTAGAGACGAGACTGATCTACATTTTCCACGCTTTCAATTATCAGTTGAGAGAGAACGTACGTGAGAATTGTGCATCATTTGAAGCTCGCAAAGTCCATGTCTCCATTCATACATACACATACAATAGCTCCTATTTGCCCGGATCAACTTGGTGCTGGCAAGCCTACTTACACTGTGAAGTTCCGAATGAATAAAATAAATAAAATTGCAATTGCTAAATATTATTTTAGTTGCATTGCTATATTTATGATTGTAATATTTATATAAAAATAAAAAAAACAATAAATTGATTGTTTTACTTAATTTGCGTGTGCTTAAAACCTAAAAAAAAAAAAATACATATATGTGAAAATTTATATATCAACTAAAAAATATGCATATGATTTTGTGATTCTATGTTAGTTCTTAAGTCATTAGTCTTCTAGAATGGATACTAAATTATGAATGTATTCGTAGCTTAAAATTATTCATAGATTTAAGAAAATTTTCAAAAAATAAAAACAAAATAAAAATTACAATAACCAAATGGAATTTTGTTTAATCGAAAATATAATTCGATTTAAAATTGCACAGGTTCGACAAAAAATTACCTAAAAAATATTTAAGCATCAGACTAGGCATTATCTTATAGATTTTTCATCACAGCATGCGAGTCTGATCTTAAAATTTTTCCATTACTTCGACATTAAAAAAAAAATTGATTTAAAAAATCAAATATCACTGTTTTTGACTTTTTTTACTTTTCAGGAACTAGAATTTAAATTGAAGCTTGAACCTTATGTTACAAGAGCAACATCGAAAAATAATACAAGCATAGGACTTTGCTTATCGTTTAGATTTTTAATCGCTGTCCTTTAAAATTGTCTATCAAATCGAAGTTTTGAGAAAAGTGAGCTCAAAAAATGTTTCTCTAAATCAGTTTTTAAAACCATTATTCAAATAAAAATAAGAAAAATATCCAAAATATATAATATTTGCATACAAACAAACACATGTATAAGGTTGTCAAATATCTTCCTTACCTTTTTTGCTCATAGCGTCGTTTTATAGGTTATGTCAAGACCTTTCAAATGATGTATAGTATTGCCCGATAAGAGCTCTGTAGCGCTTTGTACATAGCCGCGAAATTTAAAAGACAAAAAGGCGGAAGGGAAATATTTGACAACCTTATATACTTTATGGGGTCTACGATGGCTTCTTTAATGCGTTACAAACTTTCCGACAAACTGAATATACCTGCTTCACACTATGTGTGACAGGTACAAAAATAACTCTTAATTATTGAAAATGTAAACATGAATTAAAAATTTAACAATATGAAAAGCAATATTTTTTGTGACGATGATTAATTCCGAAAAATTATGTCGAATTATTGTATTATATGTACGAGTATATTCAATTTTCGAATATTCGTTTTTGCTCAAAGCTTGCTCTCTCATTGAAAGGAATTTGCTACTCTTCAATAATCTGGCAACACTTCGATTGCATGCAAAACAGAAAACAGCTGATTTCGTTCGGCTATCAAACAAAAACAAGTTAATGAAAACAACTAAATAATTAATTAATGCGCTGCGTTCCTACACACGTCGTCCACGTCGCAAAGCTAAGCTGCAAAAAAGAAAAGCAAGAAAGAAACAAAATACGAAATATTCTCTGCTATGTTTAAAAATAAAACACTTTATCGCTTGATTTGGAATACTTACAATAAAACAAGTTACGGCACTGGAACAGAATACATACCAAGTGAGTTATTGAACCGTAAGGGTAAAAATTTGGAAAGTAACATTTCCAAAAGTTCACTAACACAGCATAAGCACTTAAAAAGCTTACAAGATCTTATTTTAGTAACAACAACACAAACGCATAAAAGGTATGATTGTGAGAAAGTAAAAGTGATTTTGAGTAAACTAACATAATAAAAATTATTTTTGTAGTTTTTGCCGCAGCATGTCGAGCGATGCAAAAAACGCGGCGCCATCAAATGCAAAGCAGCCGCATCCGCAGAAGCATACAAATAGATTGTCAGAATCTAAGTCGCCGTATTTATTACAGCATGCACACAATCCTGTTGATTGGTATGTAATTGCACACAAGTAATTACCGCAAGCTGTACATAATTATCTTTAGGTATCCTTGGGGCGAGGAAGCCTTTGAACGTGCACGCAATGAAAATAAATTAATCTTTTTGTCTGTTGGTTATTCCACGTGCCATTGGTGTCATGTCATGGAGCATGAATCGTTTGAAAACGAAGAAGTAGCCGCCATAATGAATGAACATTTCATCAACATCAAAGTAGATCGCGAAGAACGCCCGGATATAGACAAGATTTACATGCAATTTTTATTAATGACAAACGGTAGCGGCGGTTGGCCCATGAGTGTCTGGCTAACACCAGATTTGGCACCCATTGTTGCAGGTACTTATTTTCCACCAGTAAAACGGTAAGTAAAATCGCATAGTTATGTGTGAGGTACAATTTCAATTTGTTTTTTTTTTTGCAGCTATGGCATGCCTTCATTTTCAATGATGCTTAAGAATATGGCCGGTAAATGGGATGCAGATAAACAATCGTTAACTCGTGCAGGCTGTACACTCATTGAAGCTATGCAGAGTGCTTTAATGAATCATGAACCGTCGGGAACTGCTGACAATGACACGGTTGAACAACATTTGGAACAGGCACTGGACATATATAGACAACGTTTTGATCAGGCGAACGGTGGTTTTGGCTCACATCCAAAGTTTCCAGAAGTTGCACGTCTTAATTTTCTATTCCATTCGTATATTGTGACAAAAGATGCTGATATACTAGATATGGTACTCGAAACACTCGACCACATTGGACGCGGTGGCATTAATGATCATGTTTTTGGTGGATTTGCACGTTATGCTGTCGACAAAAATTGGCACGTTCCACATTTTGAAAAGATGCTCTACGATCAGGGCCAATTGATGGCAGCCTACGCCAACGCTTACAAGCTAACGCACAAGGAAAATTTTGTTAATTACGCAGATAAGATATTTCGTTATATAATGAAGGATTTACGACATCCAAGTGGTGGTTTCTATGCCGGTGAAGATGCAGATTCTTTGCCTGCACATGGGGATGCAGTTAAAGTGGAGGGTGCGTTTTATGCTTGGACCTGGGCAGAAGTCAAAAATGCATTCGGAGAAAATGAAAAGCGATTTGGTAATGATGTGACAGCTAAACTTGTTTTTGAGATTTACGTTTTTCACTATGGTATGCTGATTGATGGCAATGTCAAAGCTTCAAGCGATCCACATGGTCACTTGTTGGGAAAGAATATTTTAATAATGCACGGCACGGACGAAGATACTTGCTCGAATTTTAATATAACTAAAGAACAATTGGAAAATATTTTAACGATTTGTAATGAAATTTTACACGAAATACGCGAAAAACGACCACGTCCGCACTTGGATACTAAAATTATTTGCGGCTGGAACGGATTAATGTTGTCTGGTCTCTCTAAACTTGCAAATTGTGGAAGTGCCAAGCGAGAAGAGTACATTAAGGCAGCTAAAGCGCTTGTGGATTTCGCGCGTGCACAACTGTTTGATGCTGAGCAAAGGCGTTTATTACGTTCCTGCTACGGCAAAAGTGTGGACGACGATGCACTGGAAAAGAATAAGTATGTTACCGAATGGGACATTTTCAGTGAAATTTATGTAACGGATATTTATCTCTCTCTTTTGAAAGTGAACGTATCGATGGATTTTTAGATGATTATGCGTTTTTAATAAAGGGACTTTTGGACTATTACAAAGCTTCGCTCGATGCCAGTGTCTTACATTGGGCTAAGGAACTACAGGACATACAGGATGCGCTTTTCTGGGATGAACGAAATGGTGCATATTTCTTTTCACAAGCAAATTCACCCAATGTTATTGTGCGATTGAAGGAAGGTGTGTGACCTGTAAACCTTAAGAATATTAGCTAAAAATCAAAACAATTATCATGTTATTTTTTTATTTTTTTTTTTTTTTAAGGACACGATGGTGCGGAACCGAGCGGCAATAGCGTTGCATCAAGGAATCTTATTTTGCTTTCTCATTACTTTGACGATGAAAACTACAGAAAGCGTGCTGAAAACGTTTTCAAGTTCTTTTTACAATATACCCGGTTTTGGACAGCAGCTACCAGAGATGATGTCGGCGCGCTTATTAAATGAACATGGTCTGGATTTAGTTGCTGTTGTAGGCCCTGATTCACCAGATACCATACGTTTCGTTGAAATATGTCGTAAGTTCTACATACCAGGCATGATTATACTACACGTTGACCCACAGCATCCGGATTCGAATGCCAGCAATCAGCGTATTGAGAAAAAATTCAAAATGATTAATGGTAAGACGACTGTGTACATCTGTCATGATCGCGTTTGCCAATTGCCGGTTACCGATCCGGAGAAACTTGAGGAAAAACTAATGCAAAATTTCTTTCGCGAGAGCATCTAAGTCGCATAGGTGTTGTTTAGTTCTATAGCTTCTGAAGCGAGATTATTAGTGTTTAAACGTTAATTTACTCAAAATACATATAGTATATATTTTTAAATGTTAAAATTTTATGAATATATAATCTCTATGTATGTATGTATGTATGTAACTATTACAATATACCTGCTTTTATGCAATAAATAAATCTATATATAATACCTATAAAGCATATCATTGAGTTTCTTCATTTAAATGAAATAAAACATTTTGTTTCCACATTTAAAACACATTTTGTGCATTTTTATTGGAATAGATTTTACTGGCGGGGCCGTCAGCGCCATGAGATACCCAACTCAGATTACAGTTTTTGTTTTTGTACGTTTGCCGCTTTATGCAGTTCACGACTTGTTAGACACTTAACTAAACTAAATGCAGATGCATCACTGCTATTTGCTCGAATACATTATTTTCAATTATACTCAAAAAATTATAAACTATTCAATTAGCAAATAAAATTAATTTTACGGAGAACAGTAATCGTAATCATAATATAATAATAATAGTAGTATTTATAATTTAGTAAAAATTCACAATCATCACATTGGTTGGCTCGCTTCATGAGTAGTTTACGATTCAACCATTACTTGACACTTGTCGCTGATTTTCGGCTCAGGCCTCGGTTGCGTCAGCATCATTGAAGCTCATGGCTGCATCGAAAACATCAACGATTGTCTCCATTCGCTCCTGATGTTCGAAACGCGCATACTTACGTTCCCGGCGAGTTTGCATGAAACGTCGTGTACGCTTGAATCGCCAAAGTCGATGTCGATCTTCCTCTTCATCGTACTCCGGCGCTGAAACCGAATCTTCATCCGGTTCTCGCAGAAATTCCTTCGGATTGCGGTGGATTTTAAATATTTTTGTTGCTCCATTTAGCTTGGATATGGTACGTGACGCACTGCGTATGCCACGATCGGTAAGCAGTTTGTTGGAACGTTGTCGTATGCTTGCGTTGTTGTTGTTGTTGCTTGCTGCCAAACGATTAGTTATGGTAACAACATTAAAAAGCTCTGCAAGTTCAGCCTCGGAACAACGCGAATCTCGATGCAGATTCTTTGAGCCTGTCGTCACATAATAGAATTGATTGAAGCGATTGCTCTCGGGCGTTGCGCTACTTGCAGGAGTGGGTGATGTACTATCAGTGCTCGCACCCGACGTTAACAATGTGGGTGTGGACGGCGGCGCAGGTGGTGCTACGTGAGACATAGTGTAACGCCGGCGACGAAATTCTCGCAAACTTTGCGTTTTACACCAAGCAGGTCCCTGTTCTGTCCAAATACCGTCGGCAAAGTCGACTATAGATGGTGAAGTTGACGAGATCTCAATAAAATCTTCATGGTCAGAATTCGCCATAATAGATTTCTACTATACACATTCGTATGGGGTTATCATTTTTATGTAGAGAAAACCAAAATATAAATAAATACAAATCAGTTTATGCAAATTAAACATATTTGTAGTTATTTTCACGCCTACCTGTTTTAAGTAAAAATGGCTTTCAATTATTTCTCGTATTTCTCGTCACTTCGTCGGTGGACTTATACACCTCGCATGAACAAAAAATAAACAAAAACAAAATGACGCACCTATCTCGCTCATTCGTTAGTTTTGCACTACTCAAACGCATTGCAAACGCATCTGTACAGTACACAAGAAAACATGGCAGCAATTATGTCTGGCAACCTTATATTGTTTATTTTGTCAACTTGCCATTGCTGCCGTATTAAAAAAAGAGAAAAACAAACATCCATAGCCGGTAAAATATAAATGCGAATTTAAAGCTATTATAAAATTATAACACTTTTTCGTAACAAGGCTTTTGATTGAATTTATCATTTTGATCAAATAATTTCTATAAATAAAATAACTCAAATCTTTGTACTTAATTCGTTTTGAACATTTTGTTGTTGTATTATAGAATAAAGAAAATAACGGTTCAATAAAAGCTTCATCTATAACTATTAAACTTTTTAAGTATGAACAAATTATAAAAAAAAATTGAGCTTAATATATTTAAATGATTCAGAACAAACGGAAGCTTGGGGGAAAGCTGATATGGTCACACGTTCCACAATAGTCTTGATATGGGGTGCCAGCTGACCAGTTATTAAGGCCAATTCCTCATAGTTCTCCCGTGTGCGCTTATCATCCATTTGCTTCGAAATCAATTTGTACATGCGACCAGTATGATTATTAGCAAAGGCATGCCATATAGAAAAGTTGATAACCTGGTGAAAAAATTTAAAACAAAGCAATGCGGTTGTTTATGTTTGAATAGAAAATAATTGTATTTACCTTAGAGTCAGCCGAATCACTGAATTTTATTATTTCCATATAAATATTATTTAAATCATCTATGACATCCTCAGTATTATTGTCCAGCACACTGAGTTTTGCAGTTGCAATACCCTTTCTAGCAAGTGCATCAAGTAGATTATTTTTCTGTTTATCCATGTTGCTGCAACATAATAATTAAAATTTTTAAGTTGACTTAATATATGTACATGCATTGTGAAGCTTACGTCTTTATCTTAGCTGCATCGCTGCGTGTATCGGTTTTGAGTCCATAGTAAGAGAGTAGTTCCTCTTTTTCTGTCTCCTTAATTACAATGTCAACCAGTTTGATGATGCGTTCCAAAGCTGCGCGTATTTTTTGTTCTTCCTCTTTGGCTTTCTCTTCGTTTGAGCCACTATTATTGAACTTAATAGAATTGACAAAAGTGAATGGCAGTTGAGCCTTCAATTCTGACGACTCAATATTTTGAGCAAGTAATAAATGAGCTACCAAATGTTTTGGATGTGCGGCGATTACTTCACTATAGATTTTTTCTGCTTTTTCAAGCTCACATTTTGTGATGTGCGAGCATTGAAAATCGCGCAAACTTTCTCCATATTCTTCAGCAGTTGTTTTATTCTTCTTCGGCGATAATGGTGCAGTATTCGCGGCAGCAATTGTCTCTTTTTCCGTACTAGTGCCATCACCGGAAGCAACATTGGGCGATGCAGCATTTTCTGCAGGTGCCGCGGTGCTTTTTGGTTTCGTAGCATTTGCTGCTGCTGCTGATGCTTGAGCAGCAGTAGATGCACCGCTACCATTGCCATTTGAAGTCTTCTTTTCTGCTGGATTTAAAATGTATGTGAACTCAAACATGCTGGCACGACGTCCAGCTTCGTCCTTAGGCAATAGCAATGCTCCAGATAGATAGGCGCATTGTGGTGGCAAATTAGCCTTGCTCAGGCGTTCTTGACTTATTGGTGCAGCGTATAAGACCTTACACGGTGCCTCTTTAACAACAATGTTTGCTACCTTCTTGCCGCTTACAACACATTGGTTATAGCTAGCGTACAAATCAAGAGTGAGTACATTGGCTAGTTTAAATACTGCAATCATAGTTGCCTCTGATATCTTTTCCAGTGCATCACGTTTCTCGTGTCGTATTTGTAATTTCAGTGTGTACTCTCCTTTTTCTAATTTTGTAAAGAAAGTTTGAGAATGTGCATCGCCAGCAGCAACCAAAGCTTTATTCGAATCGAATAACATCCACATTTGGGACTCATATTCGGCCTCGTAAAGCAGATCATTGAAAATTGGTGCATATAATGATACCTCAGATGGCTTCGTAACGCTCAATGTGTAGGTTAACAAATTCTGATAGATCTGACGACCATCAGGTATTACATCTCTAGTTGCGCTTAACGGTGATATCTTTGTTTCAGTTGGTTTCAGCACAACAGCAGCTTGTTTAAATTGCAGCGCTGGCAGGATTTCCTCCGAAACAAGAGAGCTTATCTCAAATTTATGTATGCCACGACCTGCGTGCATAACGTCTACCATAACAAATAGAAAAAAAAAATAAATAAAAAACACATAAAAATAAAAAAAAAAACAAATTAATATGCACTTACATGCATTACGATTGGTAGCTTCAACACCACGGAATTCAAGACTATAATTCAAATGACTTAGTCCATAATTGGACCAATACTTAGCAATGCAAAGTTCGATTATACGTCCGCCTCTTACTTTAAATGCCGATGTACTTTCATATTCCGAATTTACAGCTAATATTTTCATAGTTTCCTGTTTGCGACAAGAGGATTTGGGTAACAACTGATTCGTATGAACAAAGAATTTGGCCACATCTTTATCACGGTTCGTATCGGTTGTGCGTAAGTGTAGTACTGCCCAAGTGGCTTTCTCTGGGACCAATATGAAATCTCGCGTTATTGTATTTGGCTGGAATTCAATGCTACCATCAGGTTTGCTTGAGGTTGGTTGGAACACAGGAATATTGTCACCCTCAAGCACATGAGGCTGAACAACAGTAACAGGTATTTCAAACAGTGGTCCCTTCTGCACACAGTCTGTGTCAAAGGCACGAATACTGAAAGATGTAGGAGATTGATAAGTCATACAGCTTGAATAAATATAAATAAATAAAATACATACACTGCCGAGTGTACACCTGGCGTTAGACTAGTTGGATCTACGCGTACAACAAGTGCACGCGAACCATAGCTCAGATCGAGGAACGCGCCACATTGCACAAAAGAGTGAGACGGTATTAAATTCAAACGAACATTGAAGTTGAACTTTTCCTTAGGTTCTAAAAAAATTATTTATTATTATTAAAAATATTTTATGATTTTGTCTTTTATTTTGTAGATACATACCAACTTCCTTGTCATTGAAAAACACTGGCTCAATGGTTACATTATAATCGACATATTTTTTGAGCACTTTCGAACGTAAATGAATACCCTTGGCTTGTTGTTCACCGACACGTACCGAAAATCTTTAAATATTACGATAAAACCAAAAAAAAAAAAAAAAAACAAATTATAAAACTGTAACATTTTTATTCTTTAAACAAAATTACCTTAACATATTTTCACGTGCCTTGTCGTACTCGACCAAATGTTCAAACGCCTTCTCCACATTCAACAGTCCATGACCCTGTGCGAAAGGATCAACGTAGCTTAGCTTATTGGAAGTAACGCTAATTGCGCGTTTAATGCTGTATGGTGAATACTTTATGTTGCGTTGTTTTAGGCCGGATATAATCAAAGCTATGCGATGATTACAATTATTTTATTTTTCTTTATTATATGTTATAAATTTACTGCCAACTTACCAATTGCTCCTGCTACATGAGGCGCTGCCATGCTTGTACCATTCATTAGCTGCGATTTACTCATTGTAAATTGTGGTACAGAGGTAATAGCACCACCTGGAGCACAAACTGTGACTCCCTGGCCTCCATCAATACAGGGATCTCGTGAGGTCCATGTATAAACGTTACCTGGTAACTTCTCACGCATAGCATACTCAGCTTCCATCATTTGCGGCGATACATAAGCGCCCACACCAATCAGACTAGGTTGGCTAATATCTGGTGGAGCACCAACAGTGCAAAGTGCAGGTCCATGATTGCCAGCGGATGCAACCCAAACAACGCCGTATTTGTTAACAACTTCGTTCATTAAATCACCAATGCGACTGTAACAAAATATTTCTTTATTATACAAATTTTAAGAAAACTAAATAAAAATAAAATCGGGGAAACAAAGTAGATGGTAGTCACATACAATATATATTAACATACATAATTAGTGAAACGCAAAAATCCTATCAAATTGGTTTTCTTTGTTTTTGGATAGTTTTTAAATAAACTAGAGCTGTCAGTAACACTTTTCTCGCATAATTTGGACATTTGGATATTTTCAGATAGAAAAGTAAATAGCGCAAAATTTACCTTTTGTTGGCTAATTTTTTTCTTCGTTTTTTATCGGCACATGGTGTGCTATCGAAGTACTTGCTAAATTTCATTTACATAGATACCCCAATGACCCATGACGAAAATGCATATGTACATATTTACTAAGATCAGCAATAGACTAAGTTACATATCTGAACTTACCCTACATTGGACCAGTTGGCGTGTTCACCATAACTCATATTAATAACATCAATCTTGCGTCCTGTACGGCAAAGTTCAATGACTTTCATCATGGCGCGGACAAGAGCTGTGCCTGTTTCCATTGATCCTAAACGACCATCGCCAATTGTAAGTGAAACGATTTTAGCGTTTGGAGCTACTCCGTCAACTTCACGTGACGCATGATTTCCACTGGCAATCGAAGAGACATGAGTGCCGTGGGATGCTAAGAAATAAGATAACGTTAATTACAAGAGAGTTACGCAGCGTTTATAAATAATTTAAACTTACAGCACATGCCAACGATCTCCAAAACATTACCCTCGTCGTGTACATTCATAGAAACGGACAAATAATCATCGACATTTTTTGTTTCATGTGTTTTAGAGTATTCACCTAGGTGCAAAGCATTTTCTAAGTCCCCCTCTTCAGTTATATCGATAACCGCTTGCCAACCATTCTGCGTCGGGTAGAGTATGCAGTCGTACGAAGTCTTAACATCGTTATAAATTTTTTCGTAAGTGTTGAGCATATCCAGCGTATTATCTAAATTATCCTTAATAAGTTTTTTATCCCAGGTTAGCTTGGAAGTATCTAGAAAAACGTATATAAAAAATATATATATATGAGTTAAAATAAATCTTAACTAGATAAAAAGATTTTTATACCAGAATTCTGAGTTTCAAATTCAACAAGTTTACGCGTTGCCTCAGCAATGGCAATCTTGTGTTGTGCATCCCAGTGTTTTATTTTAGCAGCATTATTGATATTTTCGCGCACCTTGGAAGGGCACAGATCATGAAATGTTTTAAGACCAATGCGATATTCTCGATTTTCGTCAGTATTTGAAGCGATCATTTCCTTGGACAATTTTAACGGACGTCCTGAAATGCCCTTCATGTAGCCATTTTCATCAGCTGAAACTTTTTTGCTGACGTCCACATCACCGCAACCGGTACAATCAAATCGCTCAATAACTTTTACAGTTTTTCCATCACAAAGTGTCTAAAAGTTGTAAAAAATGTTTATAATATATTGGTTTTGTGACAGCGCAAAAAATTGCCAACTCACTTCCAAGCCAGCGGCGCGGGGATCGACACCAGAATCAAAAATTGCAATTGTCACGTCACGCCCATCGAACTCAGGATATTTTTGCAGAAAATTAAGCACACCTGTTTCAGCTTTTGGCACAAGAGCTCCCGTTGGAAAAGTAGCCTCCACTATGCCACTACCAAAATTGCTTGCCATGTTGTTGCGTTTAATTGTTTGTTCGATATTAGGCTCTGATTTACGCTGCGGCTTTTGCTCCCCTTCCTGCTGCTGCTTTTCAGCTTCCAAAAGTTTATCCAATTTATTTATTTGCAGTTCAAGAATATCGTTATCTTTTTTTGAGTTGCTTTGGCAATAACTTGATTTTGATCTTTGCAAATTTGTATATATTTGTGGAAATCCTTAAAAAAAATATATATACTTTTTTCTTACTTGAAATGACAACTAGAATATAATCGTAAGAAGAATCCAATCCAACTTCTGCTGCTTCAATGATTAGGCGGAAAGTAATAATGCATGCAGGTGTTGCCAGACTAATCACAGTGAAATTAATCATTTAAAACGGTAAACATTAATTTTGATTCTACACTAAACATAAAGTGGTGACATACACACTTCATCATATATTTGAAATGGCTTCGAACTTCAAAACTTTGTAAAGATTCAATGCAGCCATCTATGGTTTCAAATTGTATTTTCCCAATAAGAAATCGTTATAAAACATATCGTTATAAAACATATCGTTATAAAACCTTCAACAACTGAATAATGGGTTAAAGCTAACTATGTGATGGCAGCACTTAACAAATATTTAGCACTACGGCAACATCACAAATTAATATCGTCAGCTGTTTTCTGTCTTGTCTCTGTCGTCGACGTCGCTACAAATTTGTGACAAAACAAATAATTATCGGCAACCAATAACTTTAAAATTCAACTGAAAAATGTGGTTCGAGATCATACCTTCTGCCGCGATTATTACGGTGGCTCTGTCCGTGCCCATATATGCCATGTACGGTCTACAGAAACTTGTGCTGGGCAATGTAAGTAATCGCGGTCGTGTAGTTTTTAGCGTTATTCCAAAATTCTTATATAATCTTAAATTATTATATTGCACTTTATTATAAACTTTTAACATAATTAACTATTGATTTTTTTTTTTAGAAATAATGGCCGAAAATTGTATTTGTTTTAATAAAAATTTTGAATTTATATTAATTTTTTTTCTCTTATTACTTTAGGCGTACCGCCGCAACATGGACGAGCGTTTCGATCGTGTTATGTACCAGCGCGATGAGCGACTAACTGGCAATCCGTACCTCATGAACGTGAGTAGTGTGCGATAATAAAAAATAAAAAAAAAACATATAAAAAATCATATATAAAAAAAAAACATTTACATAAACATAGTTGGGTGCATTTGAGTTTTAGGTGATTGTACGATGCTGTACCATCTCCTGAGCAACTTAAGTTGCAAAGTAAAGAGGAGAAAGAAACTGAAACTTCCTACCTCGCTTTTTGTCGCATAGTACACATTTGTAAAGTCATATTGAATTGATCTGGTAAAATTCTTTAGTCAGTTGGCTAGTAGCTTCAACTTGCGGCATCATAAAACAAGTTGTAGGGTGTAATAATACCACCTTTTTACTACAAATGAGGCTCATGATTTAGGCTACAAAAAATGTTTATGATTTCAAGCCTTATTCATACAGGCACCTTTCCATGTTTTTGCAAAAAGTATTTAACAAAACAATAATAACTCAGGTCTCATTCATACCCAGCATTTTAAAGTTTTCTCCAGATTTTGGTTGCTCTTTAAAGGGCAGAAACTCACAGCCAAAATATACAAAAGATTTTATAATTTGCAGATTATTGTTTAGCTTTTCCACAATTCAAAAGACTATTCAGAACTTTGCATATAAGCGTCTTTGAATGTTTAGCATTTGAAATGTTTTACTAATCCACATATTTTTTTTTTATGATTATTCTTTGTTTCGATAATTTTTTTTCATATCCCAAACTCATTCATCCTGTTGTTCTAATTAGTGGCGCTTATTTTTCGATACAAAAATCAAACCACAAACATTAAAATGTAAATTGTTTCTTCTTTCAGGGTCTTGGGGCTATTCCCGACGAAAAGAAAGCATAAATTAGTAAAAATTTGAATTATAATTCGTATTAAGTGTATAAAGTGAATAAATGAACAACAAAACGAATTTAAAAAACCCATTAGGGTTTGTCTTCTTATTAAACAAAACCTTTTTTAAATCTAAATTTATTGCGATATCTTATTAATTTCGAGTAATTATTTTAATTAATAAACCTCTATCACAGGGTCTTGAATCAATAACTGATAATGAAGAAGATGAAAATAAAAATGAAGAACGAAAGGATGGAGCGGATGTCGAAGCAGAATTAAAAAAGCAAGAAAAATAGATAATCAAATTTCTACGTAATATTCAAAATCTAATTAGAATTCCTCTATCATGTCATATGTTTGTTTACCTAATAAACAACCACAAACGTTGTCATTTGTTTTGTTGCGAATATAGCAACCCTGCGTCGCTGCTGCATACATATAAACTACCCCTTAGGATTTACTTTTTGTTATCCTGTCAAATTGATATTGTGAAAAAGGCGTCAACTGAATAACTGAAGTTGATAGTTTAGTGCGTCTTATTAAACATTTTATAATTATAATTGTGAGAGTATAGTAAAAAATAGTATTATAAAAAAACGAGAAAAATGTTTAAATTCTTACGTTAAACTAAAATTAAAAAAAACTTTAACGCGCAGATACAATACACAAATACAGCGTATAATGTCGCCGGGAGGTGGGGTTGTTAGTGTTAGGGGTTCGAGAATGTTTTTCTATTTCGCGCTCTGCTTGTTTTTTTTTACAATAAGCAGTGGAGGTAATGGCGTTCGTGCAAGTTCACTGAACGCAATTGAAGAACCTCAAAGGCATCATCATCAGCGACATCACATGGAACATGAATATGAGGCATTGCGTGAGGAAAAAGGCTACTGTGCGCCATACAACGGTAAAATATGCAAACAGCATATAAGTGGACAAGTTTGGTATAGCCTTGAAGATTCTCATGGTGGCTGGAAAAATGAGCAAATTACTACAGCGCTGTGGGAGGAACTGATTACTGATCTTACCGGTTTGTGCCGAGAAGCGGCAGAGGTGAGTAAATTTTAATTTAGTATTTTTATTTGCTGCTTTTTTATAAATATATACTTTTTATTTACTTTTTTTTCCAGAAAATGCTGTGCTCCTATGCTTTTCCGCGCTGTCATTTGGAAAACGGTCGCACAGTCAAAGTACCGTTGTGCTATGAAGATTGTACTGCGACACATCTACAATACTGCTATAATGATTGGGTTTTAATCGAGGAGAAAAAGGAACGAAATATGTTCATAAAGAGTCGTGGACATTTTAGATTGCCAAATTGTTCAGTGCTGCCGCATTATAATGCCACTGCCAAGCGTCCAAATTGTTCCTACATTGGTCTAACCGAAATAAATACGTCGGAAGTGAGCTGTAAGTGTTTTTGTTTTTCGCTCTTTTACTTAACAAATAATAAATTTATATTTTTCGATTTTTTCAGATGATTGTCGCAATGGCAATGGACGCTATTATCTTGGTACTGTAAATGTAACAAAGTCAGGTATACCCTGCCAACGTTGGGATACGCAGCATCCGCATAAACATATACAGCCACCTTTAGTTTTTCCGCAAATCGTTGAGGGCGAAAATTACTGTCGTAATGCTGGAGGAGAGGAGCCACACCCGTGGTGTTATACTGTAGATGAATCCCTGCGTTGGCAGCACTGCGACATACCGATGTGTCGTAAGTTTTTAAATTAACTACTTGCTCTTGTATCTTTTTAAATTTTGTAAAATTTTTTTTTTTTTCAGCGGACTATGTTGATCCCAATGCAAATGAAATGAATACACCAATCAAAATGGAAACATTCTTTACGCCATCGATGATTTTTTTGCTAGCTGGCATTGGTTTTATTGGTATTGTTGCGCTTCATTTAATCATTTTGCTTGCATACAAGTTGTCTAAACACAAAGAATATACACAGCAAGCAGCGCATCAAACGCAAAAACAATCACAAGCTTCAGAATGCAACATATCTGTGGATGGCGAATGTAATCTGAGAGCAAGTCATGAAACTCTGGATAAAAATGTTATACATAACAAATGCGGCACAATACGCAGCACCGCAACCATACACAGCAACAATATCATCACTGCCAGCATTACAGCAGAACCGAAACCAACGCTTAATATGCGTCTTGAAAAACTGGAATATCCACGCGGTGACATTGTCTATGTACGTTCATTGGGTCAGGGAGCATTTGGGCGCGTCTTCCAAGCGAAAGCACCAGGGCTATTGCCTGGCAATGATGATTTACTGGTCGCAGTTAAAATGCTTAAAGACGATGCTAGCGATCAAATGCAAATGGATTTCGAGCGTGAAGCATGCCTTCTTGCGGAATTTGATCATAAAAATATTGTTAAGCTGCTTGGTGTCTGCGCCTTGGGACGTCCGATGTGTTTGCTCTTTGAATTTATGTCGCCCGGTGATTTAAGCGAATTTTTACGCTCCTGTTCACCGTATGCAACACATCAGATACAACCGCGTAATCGTTTGGAGTTGAATGAGGGACAATTACTACAAATGGCAGCACATGTAGCTGCTGGCATGCTTTATCTATCCGAGCGTAAATTCGTACACCGAGATTTGGCTACACGCAATTGCCTGATCAATGAACAAATGGTTGTGAAAATTGCAGATTTTGGACTTTCGCACAAGATTTATCTACAAGACTATTACAAGGGCGATGAGAATGATGTAATACCAATACGCTGGATGCCACTTGAGTGTATCTTATATAATAAATTCTCCATTGAGTCGGATGTTTGGGCTTATGGCATCTGTCTATGGGAAATCTTCTCGTTTGCGCTGCAACCGTACTTTGGCATGACACATGAGGAAGTTATCAAATATATTAGAGAGGGCAATGTGCTCAGTTGTCCGGATAATACGCCACTCTCTGTATATGCACTTATGCGTCGTTGTTGGAATCGTAAACCAATTGAACGTCCAGGTTTTGCAGAAATAAATCACTGCATACAACATAGCATTGCGGAATTCGAATGCAAAGCTTTGCTATAAAAAAAATCAAACTAAAATCAAAAGCAATTTGATGATTTTACCAAAATACACACGAACACATTCAAAAAATACTGTAATCGTAAACACTCCGTCGAGTTTAAGCCATTTTAAAAAAAAAAAATACGAACTACTTCCGACGCATTTTTTTATATACACAACACATCACAACACACCACAACGAATACGTATCCATAGCATAACGCATAAGTAGCCATATTTTTCAATGGCTTCAAACTATTTATATTCATTATATGAATTTCATATCTAGTCCGTAGACAACACGAAACAACGTTATTATACATATTAAGTTTAATTTAAGTATCGAATATGCGCCGTTCAGAATTGAAATCGAAAAAAACTACGAAAACTTTTTGATAAACGAGAAATTTCACACAGGAACACCGAAGACCATCAAACAATAACTGAATATGAAATATTGTATTTATTCAAAATAATGTAAGTAATCAAAAGCATTTAACTTTGTAATAATGTTTATAGATCTGTAATATACGCAATAAATGTGTAATCGAACGAAACAAATAATCAGTAATAATAATCGTAGTCGTAATCATAGTAGGGACGCCGATAGGGATAAACCAGTGGCAGTGGTAAAATGCCTAAACCACCGTAACCGTAACCACCGTAGCCAGGTCTACCAAATCCAACGCCTCCAAAACCAGGTCTTCCATATCCTCCTCTACCGAATGCGCCTCTACCACCTCCAAATCCACCTCTACCACCGCCTCTACCCCAAAAACCGCCTCTACCACCGCCAAAGCCACCTCTACCACCGCCGCCAAATCCTCCTGCGTGTCCACCACCACCATGACCACCGCCACCACCTCCTCCTCGAGCAATTACCACATCAAGCAGAGTAGTGCACACGAAAAATGCAATTAGAATTATTTGCCAAATTTTGTGCATTTTGTTTTTTTTTATGTCTTTCGATTTCCATCAACAAATTTAGACTGATTTGAATGCTTTTGCAACTGATGAGTAAGTTGGGAATTTTTCTATGTACTTATTTCCAATTAATTAGTATCCCTATATTAATTACAGCGAGTCATTCACTCTTATTTATTTGGCGAATATATAACAAGATTTTTGTTTTTTTTTTTTAACACATTTATTCAAATTATATATACGACGATTCTTACAATATATACAAAACAACAGACGTTCTATACTTCTAAACTGTTCCTCACGATATCACAGCAGCCTAACAATACTAAATTCGCATCTTACTTAAATATAGATACAACAAAAGTTAAATATTTACGTACATACAAATATGTAATTTTTATAAAACTTCCGGACAATTTTTGTTCTTACTTAAAACGAGTCTTTCCGGATCTAGACCAAGTTTCTTGAGAACATCATAAATTTTTGAACGTACATCGGCGTTAAAGTCACGTTCTCTTCCCATAATCCAAATTTGATCGGAGTAGCCAAGTGAACCAATACTGAAGAGAAAAGAGAATCATTATTATAGTAAAATGAAAAAAAAAATCTATGTATATGCCAAACCTGCCGCACGACCAGAGTATTGCAAAGTTATCATAATCGGTATAAAGCACTTGATATTTTCCGGAACCGGGTAAAAGGCGCGCTATAACATCTGGAAAGCGTGTATTAAACTATAAACGAAATAAACATTAATTATTAGCATAAAATATTTATTTGAAGCATTTTTTTTACCTTAAAATCCATAATGGAAGATTTCCGATTTTCCGGTGTAGCAAAGCCAATGTTAATATTTGGATTACCGGTACTATGGAAATATAAACCATATACATATATTTATTTTCTTTGTTAAATTTTTTTTTTATATAAATAATATTTACATGCGATTGATTGTTTTTATAGCCACTTCAAGTTTGAAATTGTTAAATTTCGTTTGATCCGCTTTGTTGTATGGCTGAAATTCAAGCGTTGTGCAACCTGAAGCTATTTCTGGCAGATAGAACGAACGTTCCACTTCATACCATTGACCGAGTACCTTAAAATAAAAAAAAAAAAAAATATGATTAAAATTAAAAAAAATGGTTTTTACTGGACAATTTATAACGTATTAATGTTGGAGATTATAATTTTTTTATTGTGACATCTTAGTTTATAACGTATTAAATGGTTTGGAGATTTTAATTTTGTTTAATTTTGATTTGAAGATCATTCAAAAAAAATACGTCGAAGAGTTTTTTAAATAATAATGAAGGTTAGAGATGGGCATCGGGAGGAGGAAATAATCGGGACCCGACGCCTATCTCTATATAGAACACATCGGTTCGTTTTATTGAAAGTACCATTCTTCAAATAAGTTAAACCCTTTCTGCTCTAAGGTATTAAATATTTTCTTAATGATCAATTCGTTCTTTGTCTTTCTTTTTCTAATATTTTTTTTTCTTGACAAAATAAAAAGCGAAAACCAAAACTAGGTTACTATAAAATAAAAAAAATGAAAAAAGAAGCACGTAAAAATGTATAAAGTACAGCATGGAAACCTTTGGAACAGAAGAAAAAAAATAAAAAAAAAATAAATATATAAAAATAAAACTGGTTTCACATTTAAACGAAACTGATGCCAAGAAAGAAATCTTTAAATTCAAAGTCATAAAGTATCTCAAAGAAGCGTCCGTCTCTCGTAGTCAATGTGTGTGCATTGCCTCTAGTTATTTTAATGTTTACAAGAGTCCACGATTGATAAATGTTAAGCAAAAAGAAGAAACTAAAATAAAAATAAAAATATGCAAACCGAGGTCTTTGCACTTTAAAACGACCGCACCTCCCTTATAAATGTTTGATTCAATCGACAACTATCTTTATATGTAACAACAACAAAGGCAATGATAACTGTAAAACAATACAAAAAAAAAATTTTTAGATACTTTTCAAAGCGTTTAAACGATTGTCAACAATTTCATTTAACTTTCAATTGAGCTCAAAGTAACCTATTCCCCCCTTTTTTATGTGATTTGCTCTCATTTATTTTATTTATGCAAATTAAGAAATGCACAGAAGCTAAGTGCTGGGGCAGCGGTAACGATTGAATGCGTTATGCTGCTGAGTAGATGTATCTATTAGATACTTTTTATGCTTTTTAATGTATTAAATGTCATTACTTCGAACTGGGTTATTCATTTATTGCGTTTCAAATGAAATTCTATTTTTTGTTTTGCATATTTTTTACTGCTAAATTGATTAATTTAATTTGAACTAGTTACAAATTGCTGCTGCACAGCATTGAGATACAAAAAAATTTCAATTTTGCGTTTGTTTAATTAAGTTTTTTTTTTATTGCTGCTGCTGCTGCGTTTGTTGCTGTTTTCGAAGACAGAGCAGCAGAGAGAATGGTAGCTCATACAATATTTATTGCTGTTGTCCTTGGCATGCCAATGACGCTCAATAAGATCCAAGTTTATACTACTTAATATATTGTATGTGTGTGTTTAGTACAAGTGTAGCTACTGTCTGCAGCAGCATCTTGTAAAAGAACTGCTTTGTTCATTATGAGCCATTGTACAAGTTTACAACTTAAGTTCGAATAATGCTGCTGTGTCATAGTCTTACAGTTTGTATAAGTTTAACGGTCAAAAATATTAAGTGAGTTAATATTTAACTAATTATTTCTAAGATGCGTAATATTTATTCTAGTTGCATAAAAAAAATAAGTGGAGAAAAAAATAGACACGTAAATTAAAAAAAATCTCGTTCTAGACTGACGAGTATGTCAAAACGAATTAAAATAACAAGTACAGCTTTTAATTTTATTTTATAATTTTTTTTTTTTTTTTTTTTGTTCTATTTAGATGCATAAACGTTGCTGAACTTTAAAGCGAAAGATCAGCAGTACGTACGTAATTCATTTGCACACGGAATTTATTTACTATGAAAACAAATGAAACATTTAAACAAAGTTTCGATTTTGTTTTTATGTTTTTTTCTAATTGAGTACATTCGAATTTGAAATTTGTTTATATAAATTATTTAAATATTTATTTAAAATAGCACATTATCAAATGCTTAAATTCTCCTCAAACTACTTGCTTCGGGTTCATAAACTAAGACTGTAAGACTTCCCAGAAATCATTTATGAAAACGAAAAATTTATTTTATAACTTTATTTATACTATAACTTACCCGACTCATATTAAACTTTGGCATCGATGGGTATTTAGGACAACGTCCGAACCCATAAGCACTGACATTGCTCAGGAGAAATATTGCAAGTATTGTAAGCAAGATTATATCACGGCAAATATATCGGCGCATTTTTATATAATTTTTTGAACAATTTTTATTTTAATTATTGTTTTTTTTTTTTTTTTTTTTTTTTTTGTTTTTTTAAATTTTTTTGTGACAATTTTCACTTTGTTCTTTTTGTATTATTATTTTTACTATTAAGTTTTATTTATATATATTTTTTTTTACCAAAACACTTTATAACTTTATCCACAATTTTTGGACGATTAATTTTTTTTTTGCAAATTTGTCAAAAAAATAAACAAAATAATAAAAAAACAAATATAAAGAAATCAAATAAATATAAAAAAAAACTATTTAAAATATTCAAATAAGTATGGTGTCTGTCTGTTTTTATATATTTCGATTTATTTAATTTTTTTTTTAGCCTTTTAAAGTTATTCCGCATGCGCAGCGCGGCGTTCGATATTTCGATATTCGAATAGGTGTCAGTGGACTAAGTCGCGCCGATATACCTACTAAGCAGTTAAAACGATCGCAAATCGATGTGTAAGTAAGCGAAGCAGTGAGGAGTAGGTATGCAGTCAGTTAAATCAAAAATGGGCACAACGAAATTATTTCCTCATCGAATCGAATATTTTTGAGAGTGCTTGTATTGGTATTTTTTTTTTTAATATTTTATTCAATTTTTTTAATATATTTTTTCGCATTCGATGGTTTGTCAATTGTCATTTAATTGTAATTAATATGCGAAAAAGGAACCCATGAACGATGTTGGTAATCAAAAAATGTGCATGTAAAGTACTTTTTGAGTTGGTCGTGGTTGTTGTTGTTGTGGTTGTCGCTTGTGGGTGCATTGCAAGTGCAGCCAATTACAAAATAAAATATTTTAAAATTTTAATTTTGTTGCGTTAATTTTAATGCAGCTAAGCAGTTTTTTATACCCTACATAGCGGTTTAATGGCAGCAATGACAATGCACTTTACTTCGCTTAACGCTTTGATTTAAGTTGATCCGATTAAAATTAGGTAAACAAGTACGAAGGGCAACTAACAAGTAATCAGTCGGTATGAGCCGGTTAACTTTAAAAAAATTTTTCTCGAAATTTGATTTCGAACTTTAAAATGCACAGGTCACTTCACGATGCCTTCGAGAATCGAACTTTCAAACAGGCCACTGTCTTTAAATGGACAATAGAAGATACACATTGTATTGGAAATAGCGTTAAAAAGATTTTTTTATAACCGAATCAAATAATTCAAATAGTAAAAAAAAAAAAAAAAAAAAAAAATTGGGTTAGCGTAGGCCATGTCAATCAGTGTTCGTTCCAAATTGATAATAAAACTTGAAATATTTTTAAATAACTTTTTTGTTTATGATGACAACTAAAATATAAATTGTTTAACTTTTTGTAGATCTCTTTATTTTTTGTTAAAATTTTTTTCAACACGTTTAAAAAATGTAATGTTTACTGGGTTAGCAATGCAAAGTGGCAACAGCAACAGTAAAAAGCACAACTAAAACTAAACACAAGAAAGCAAATTTATGTCGAATCAGGCTCTAATCGAGTAAAAATAGAGAAATAAATACAAAAAAATAGTTGCAGCATGAAATGTGCTGCATTGCATTGCAGCAAAAAGATACATTTTTTTTTAGATACATATGCAGCTCGCGTGTTCATTTGTCTTTCTGACTGCCTGCCTGCCTGCCTGTTTGTCCGTCTGTCTGACTGTCTCTGTGTGTGGTGTGGGTATTTGTGGCATGAAGTAATTCCGAGTGCATTTTAAGCGTGTTTTCTCAATTGCAACATACATGCAACATACAAAATATGTTGCAACAACAATAACAAAGCGGCTAGTGGTAATTTAAAAAAAAAAAAAAAAAGATACCAATTGATGCAAATCAAGTTCAAGTGAACACCTTTGAAGCGCTTCATAGACTTTGGAGCGTCTCTATAAAATGCAAATCAAAGTCACGCAACAAGTGGAAGCAAAAAAAAAAAAATAAAAAAAAAAAAATGAATAAATAACACCCGTCATAATTGAAAATTCAGGAAGCAAAAAATTATTATTTAAAATTTTATGGTAAATGCATTTTGCAACAACGCAAAAATAACACCAGAAACGGCAGTTAACATTTTGAAAACGACGCGCGCATGCGCAGTTATTAGGTATAAGCTGTGCTCCCACATATTGTACAATAGATACATTTTGTATCTATTACCGCATTCAATGAAAAATGAAAACTGGCAGAAATTTATTTTTGTTGTGTGTAAATTACTTAATGTCTGCACGAAAGATATAAATAACAAGTGTTAATTTGCATTTCGTCGGTTACGGATTTGTTGTTGTAGTTTTTTTTTTTTTTTTTTTTTTTTTTGACAATTTACAGCACAATTTTTCTATCACTTTAAGCAATTAGCTGAAGTAATTGCAAAATACGTTAACTGAAACAAAAAAACAAAAAAAAAAATCGTTTGTCATTTTTACCACTTCATAAAAAAATCGTAATTTTAGTTAAATAGAAAAAAATCTTCGTTCTTTTGTTTACACGGAAAGTAATTTCTCATTAAAATATCTTTTACATTTTCAATTAAAATCTGTTTTGAAACTATTTATTAAAAAGAAACTCGATACGACAACAGTCGATACAAATGGTGTTCTTAATTGAATTACACTTTTCTTTTAACTTGGCGCGAAACTTATAGAAGACAACTTTTATAAACATTCGAACACATCCGATCCGATACGATCGCTTTGGCTATGCGAAGAGAACTGAGATACAAAGCAAACTAGCAGCGCATAAATATATAAAAAACTATTTGAGTTATTTGAGACCCAGTGGCAATGTGCTGCTTACTACAGCAATGCTTTTGACATAGTAAAATTATTTAAAGATGGTGTATTTCTTTGGTCTGCCCTCTAGTATATATCTTTCTCGTTCTTTCGTTCATGGTTTATTTTACCATGCTCTCAAACTATGTCGCAGGAGAGAGCGAATACATCACCTTTAATTAAATCCACCATGGCTACTCCAAAGCCACACTTTTAAATTTTCTACTGGGCATGCTTTTGACGATTTTAAATGCGCTCTTTAAGCTTTTCAATGAGTATGAAACGATCTTAAAATTTATTTGTTTTTATTTAAATATTAAATCTTTATTCAACATTTTATGAAAGATTCGCCTAGTTTACAAAAAATTGTTTAATTAGTTAAAAAATAAATAAAAAAAATTTACAAAATTTAAAAAAATTATACAAAATATCCGCAAGTTCTTCGAAATAGCTGTGCCCAAAGAGGGCGCTCAAGTGTATGTCTCTCTTGCTCCAAAAGCTTTAACTGTTAAAATTTAAATTCAAAATCAGAAAATTGCAATCCGAAATTTAACAAAATTTCAAATTAAAATTTGTTGTGTAAATTCGAAGAAGCGGAACTACAACGAATATATAAACTTCTTTTTTCTTCTCATGGAAATTGCATTTTTAGCATCGGTCTTTCACTTTAGCTGAATATCTCTTTTAAAACTTTTGTTGCTATTCGCTTCTCCTAGGCTAATGTTGATAGTCTATAAAGGTTGGCTTTTTGATTTGTGCATCCAAGTGTGGCTTGATGACGATAAACGTGATGGTTAGTGCCTCATCGACACACATCATAGCGCCGGCATTATCAAATTCGCCGCAATAGTGTGATGCGGAAAATATGGTGACCAAACTGCGTTTAGCGAAAAACTCATAACCATCCTCGACAACTTGATGTGCACGACATATCAGATCAAATTGATGCTGCTTCAAAAAATTCTGTACTACTTCGGCGCCGAATGTATAACTAACGCCACGATCATTTGAGCCCCAATGTGTGACATACGCCGATGGATCGGACCATAGCAGATCACAGATAAGTCCACCCTCTGGCACACCTATTGGACGTTTGATATCACGTATTTGCGACATACTATGCAAATGTGGACTTAGACCGCCATGGCAACAGAATATTTTCTCCTCAACTATGGCCGCCAGGGGCAGACATTGATAGCAATCGCAAAAGGCACGCCACAGCTTCACTGTACTTCTGCGTTTACATTCATCGTAGAAACCGTAAACTTGATTTAAGCTTGCCGTTTCGTGATTGCCACGCAGTAGATACACATCTTTTGGATATTTTATTTTGTAGGCCAATAAAAGCGTTAATGTCTCAATGGATTTTGGTCCGCGATCGACATAGTCGCCCAAGAAAAGATATTGCTTTGTTGCCGGAAAGCCGGCATGTTCGAAATAACGCAATAGATCCTTAAACTGTCCATGTATATCGCCTACAATATTAATTGGTACTTGCAGTTCCAATAATGTTGGCTCTTGCAAAAGTATTTCCCGCGCCGCATCGATTATAAAGAGTATATCTCTTGTTAGCACCTTCAGGCGATCCTTAAAACGTGTGGCTATAAGTGTTGAAATAACATTGTCGATCAGACGAGATGATGACATTTCACGAGAGTTTTCTTTAATTTAAAAAGTCACATTAAATAGAAACCAAGAATGTTGCAAGTACATTTTTGAAAGTTTTACTTACTTTTGATTAAACAATTTTTTTTTTTGTTTTGTTATAGTTTTTTTCATGAATTTTTTTTGTTGTTGTACATTTATTTATAGTTTTAGAGTAAAGAAAATATGCTCAAAATCATTTACAATGTCAAATGAAATTAAAAAAAAAAAAAATAATAATAAAATCAATAAAATAAAATTTTACGCCTGCCAGTGTCTCCAAGTTGGTCGTTGTTCCTCGATAGCTGTATGCGGTTTCATGACAACAAACGTTATAATCAGATCCTCATCTACACGCATAATTGCACCAGCATTATCGAATTCTCCGCAGTATTGTACAGCCGAGAAGATCGTGACTAGACCACGTTTTGAAAAAAACTCATAGCCATCCTCAACCACTTGATGTGCACGACAGATCAGATCGAAATTATTACGCTGCAGAAAAGTCTGCACAATTTCCGGACCAAATACAAAACTTACGCCACGATCATTCGGGCCCCAACCGGTAGCAAACGAAGCCGGATCGGACCATAGCAAATCACAAATCAATCCACTATTCGGTACATTCAAGGGTCGTGATATTTTATTTATAATCGAGATATCATGCAAATCGGGACTCAAACCACCATGACAGCAAAATATTCTATCGGAGACTACTGCTGCCAATGGCAGACATTTATAACAATCGACAAAAGCGCGCCATATTTTCACCGTACTTCTGCGTTTACATTCATCGTAGAAACCGTAAAATTGATTTAAACTTGCCGTTTCGTGATTACCACGCAGCAGATGCACAACTTTCGGAAATTTAATCTTGTAGGCCAACAAAAGTGCCAGTGTCTCAATTGACTGCTTGCCACGATCGACATAGTCGCCCAGGAATAGATATTGTTTCGAGGGTGGATAGCCGCAGTGCTCGAAATAGCGCAACAAATCCTTAAACTGGCCATGTAAGTCTCCAATTATTATTATTGGCGCCTTACATTTTATCATTGTTGGCTCACGCAGCAGCGTCGTGCGTGCCGCTTCGATAATATTGATGAGGTCCTGGTCGAAAATGTTCAAACGCTTGTCGGGCTTAGCTTGCAATAAATTTGCTATGGTGATATCAACAAACGAATTTCCTTGAAACGATACATTTCTTCTTTGTGTCGCCAGGATGTATGTTGTAAGTAATCTCAGCTTTTAATATTAATTGTAAAAAGAAGGGCTAAATACTATTTTTTTGTTTTGTTTTTAATAAAAAAAAATCTTTTAACGATTATATACGTAAGTTAAAATTGAAATGATATCTTGATTTTTTTCTTCCGTTTAGACATTTCATACATTAGTTCTGTTCAAAAAAAAAAAAAAAAAAAATCTGTGAAAAAGTTTTCACCTATGATTTGTTTTCCATGGAGATAACGAATGTTAGAAATCATCAACAAAATGCATGGTACATTGGATCAGAATACCGGCAAATAGTGCAGCATTGTTTGGGATTGATTCTGGTACGGGTACGTATAAACTCTTAAAATGATTTAGAAATGTTAGCCTAGATAATAATGATTCTGAAGAGTCTTATGTTTCGGAGTTGGATGAAATAAAGTCTATTATAAGTCTCGTTATAAAAATCCATTTAAGATCCATTTTTACGAAATCGAAATTATTAAATAAAAAACCATTTATTTTGTAAAGTCAATTGAGAGTGTTTTACATGCATCTATGTAGTATATAAAATATTGCTTAGCGTAGTACAATTTAGATACATAATACATATATTATATTTCTATATAGATGTGATATACCATAAAATACATATACAAATACTCATACAAATACAATACAAATACGGATAGAATGCGTTATACATATGAATATATTGTAATAATGGGTCTAAAGTATATGAATATATATTTGAATATATTCATGTGGTCTTTTATTTTTTTTTTTTTTTTTTAAAGAAAATTTTCACAATTATTTTTACTACATACAATATAAATATAGCTTATGACAAAAAATACATATATAAATTTTGATTCCAATTACATATTTTATTTTAGGTAATATTATAGGTTTTTAACTAGCTGGCTGGCATTTTAGAATGTTCCATTTTTTGAAAAATTCGTCGTTGGTCACAACAATAAACACTTTTGTTTAGTTTAGTCCCGGCTATAGCACGCAAAATCCCGATCAATAGCAATCGTAGATACATTTTCTTTTTTGTTTTTTTTTTCAAGCAATTATACTAATTTTTTTTCTCTTATTTATGGAAAATATAAAATCTAATTTTGATTTATTTTTGTTTGATTTTTTAAATAATTTTTTTTTTTGTTTTTTTGGCATAATTTGATTATTTTTTTTATGAAGATGGATTAATTATACAATATAAGGAAATGCTTCACAAATCTATGCTAAATAATTGCATAAGAATACAATATCAAAAATTTTTATATAAATTTGTATTTTTATTATTATTATTTATTTTTGTTAGTTATTTTTATATAATAAACTAGAAAGTAGAACGTGAAAACTTTTCGCTTAAATGGCTGTTTTGGCGTTCGTTTTCAATGCGGCAAATACAATACATCATTTTATTTCAAGATCGTATTAATCTTTTATTTATTTTCTCAAATAACTTAAATGCGTTCGGTAACGTAAACCTTGGCACTGGCAGGTGCATTCGATCTTCGTACAGCAAATGTTACGATTACACCAATAATAACCAAAACAACGCCAATAATGCTCATAATCATGTGTTCGACCAAGCGATTATTTTCACTGAAAATAGAAAAAGCAAACAAAAAATTAAAAAAAAAAAAATTAATGAAGTTTTTTTTTTTTCTTATTGCAAACCTTAAATTTGGATCTTCGGCAGTGTGTTTGCCCTTTTCGATGAGACCTGTAAGGCCGGTAACAATAGCCAACCAGAAATTTGCAACACCAAAGCTTGCGTGTATTGGAACCATAGCAGAGCGACATTTATACGTTTTGTTCTCACAGCAGAGCAACACCAGAAAACTATGAAATGCAATTTTTTATTATTATTTTTTTTTTTTTTGATTTCGAAAATTAACTGAAGATGGATGCCAAAAAATACTTACCTAAAGAAACCGACAATGAATTGCAACGCAAACATGCCCATTGTGATGAGACCCAACCACGAATGAAGACTTGCAAAATTTACCTTTTGCAATGCATTGTGTGATTCAAAGACAGAGAGAAAACCAAGCGCCACACAGGGTATGGCACAAGCGTGGAAGAACATATGCGCCAATTTCACATAGATTTTCTTGAGGCAGCGACAGAGACGGTAAATCAATATAGCTGAAAAAATGTTACGAAAAAAAGACAAAAATTTAACAAATAAAATATTAAACACAAAAAAAAAAAAAAAATTATTAAACTTATCTCGAAACTGCATCGGTTTATGTTTTTATTAAAACTTTAATTTAAAAGAATATATAATATACAAATCTTTTTAGATAGTGTTCTGCCAAATTTTAAACAAAATTTTGAGTTATATCGTAAAATCACCTTCAGGCAATTTAGCGAACTTTTGGCTTCATGGAATTGTCCATAAGCAAATCGTATGTTATATGATAGAGACACTCGTCTGACCTGACGGATTACCTGAGATGTGATTAGACCATATTTTTCATCGATAAAAACGAGATCGTTTTAATCATGATTGGATATTCAGGGATTGAACTTATCTATCTTAAAGTTGCTGCAGCTTGAAATGTTGTCAAACCTAACTATGCTCGGGTTTCGTAGATTTTGCTGTCAATTTTAGTAGAAATTTAATATTTTCAGTGCAATAAAATACACTAGGCATATATCTAGAATCGTCTGAGCCTGTTGGTACCCTAAACTTTAAACTATAGAGTATTTTATAATCAAATTTTTAACAATTTTATTTAATTTTACCCTTTATCTTTTCAAACTACCAAGTTGTAAGAGTACGCGATATGGTATAAATACTTACAAAATCCGGATAGCGTTACAAAGCCAGCAATCATCAATATTGGATGTAAATTAAATTGCAACGCAGGATTTTCATTCCATGCCAAACCGCCACGATAGAACATTACCCAGAAGAGTGACAGCACCAGTACGCCGACCAATAAAATTGTCGACAATACGACAATGAGTAAATATTCAAACCATGAGCAACAATTCCACGTATTGTCCGCATCCTCCTCATAGCGTCTGCAAGTAAAATAGAAAAAAAAAAGGGATACGATATAATATGAGCTGTAATTGATAATAATTCCTGTAAAGTTACTTAGACTTTGACTTCTTTTTGGAGCGACCACGTTGAAAAACCATGCGATTCAATTCATTGACAAAATCTTGATTGATTGCATTCATGTTATAATTATTATTATCTCCGCCAGCACCTCTGCCAACTCCACCTCCACCAATTCGTGCTCTTCCAGCCGTATCAAACGAATCAACTCCAAAATGGCTTTCAGGCACAAAAACACCGGAATCTCTAACACGAACAGCTTGAATGTTGCTGTTGCTGTATTTATTATTATTATTTTTTTCTTGATAACCTTTGAAACTAATTTATAATTTATTATATTTTTTAATATTAGAAATTATAGATATTTCTTTTATCAGTTTCTCTTTTCTTTTCTTTTTTTTTTAGTTGAAGTAAAGCTCAAAGCATTTTTTTCTTGGAAGTCTCAATTGTATCTTTTAGCGAAATTATATAAGTTGTGTTCAATTTTATTGAATAATTGTGCCCTTCAGTTATATATCGACAAGCAAAAGGCTAATTATATTATGCATCTGCCTCTCTGTCCGTCTGTCTGTCTGTCTGTCTATTTGAAAATCTAAATATACAAAAGAGTCACGTATGTATTTGTCTGTCTTGCTTTGTATGCAACATTAGCGTCATTTAAAATATTTATGTAAATTTCACTTTAATCTTTTGAGTTGCTTGAGTTGAGTCGAGTCGAGCTGAGTCGTATTTGCTAATTACAAGTTGAATGCGCTACGCTGCGCTGCATCTCTCGGCAGCCTAATTGATTTATAAAGCCAACAAATACTGAGGTTAGGAAAGTTCGTAATTAGCTAATTTGCAAAACAAATTATAACAAAAGATACAAATCTGCAATCTCTCTCTGTATTGGTTTAAGTTCATTGTGACGTTGTCTTTGGATCTAAAATAAAAAATATCTTACGCGGGTCTTAATGGAACTTCAACTTGTTTCGATGTAGCTGCTTCTCGTTCTTCGCCCCACCACAATTCGTATACAATGTCGAGAATATTTCCCATTATCTTTTCTGTAGTCAACTAAATTTTGATAACTAAGATTAAAATCCTTCTTACTCAGATACTTAGTGCGTCGAATATTAAAATTAAAAGTAAAATCAAGAGCCTACTTTTGTAAAACAAAGGAACAAAAGAGGCATCGTAATCTATGATGTATGGGAATAAAATTATACAGCTTAGAACACCAAAGCCATTCTAGGCAGCGCGTCAATTAATCTGTGTACCATTTTTTTTTAAAAAGTATCTTTTAGTTATAAAAAATTAGAATATTAATTTTCACTTCATTCAAAATTTGTCGTCACTCATAGAGACTACATATGTTGACTGTTTATATCAATTAATACAACAATTCGGTTAATGATGATCTCAACTTAACATAAATAAAAAAAATAAAGCTTCAACTTGTGAAATTTTCATAATAATCAATAAAACAGATGGCATTTTTGTGTTTACACTTTGAAATAAAACAATATAAAAATATTTTCAAATTTAAATATGTGAAATTTTAACTAAAAAAAAAGTGAGAGTTATTATTGAGTTGGTCGATAGTATTATACGCTACTTGAGACGATCAAATGCATATCAAATTTTAGTTAAAAACTTTGAAAAAGTTGAAACTTTTAAAAAGAAAAAATAAGTCTTGAACGTGGTCAATCTATTTAAGGTTGTAAAAGAGTTAGTTTCCCAAAATTTTTGAACGCAAAAATCTGAATTTGGTTTTCAACTTCGTTTTCGAAGTCAACAATCCATCAATGCCATAGGATAATGTATAAAGTTTCCAAAATGTTACTATTGGACTTTAATTTTCAGATAATTTTTGAAACTTCTTTGAGGTCTATAAACCACCCATTGCTTTTTAAATGGCTGATTTTTTTTTCTGTAGCTATACGAAGCTAATATACTTTGCATTTGAAATGTATTTGTAAAAGCTTTGAAAATTGATAATAATTTAAACATAAAATGTCAAACACTAAACAAATTATTAACAATAAAAACAAAACAAAGAAGAAAAAAAAAATGAAAGCGAAACCATTTTTATTTTAATTAAAATAATAACAAACAAATGCAACCACATTAATACACACATACACACACACAGTCATATACAATCACAAACAAAGAAAAGGCACATTAATATTGTTTCTATCTCAGTTACACTCAAACTTGTACTTGTGCAAAATGTGCACTATTTTCTCTCGCTCTATCGCATGCTTACATCATGTAATGCGTATAAGAAGAGTAAGTAATGAGCGCAATCGCTCTAATTTACATCATGACAGGCAGGCAGCTTTGCGTATGACTTCAGCTAAAGTCTGCGGCTTAATTTAGGCTTCCGTATGCCAAGCCGCCCACTCTACTTTGCCTTGCTGCAAAGTTGCGTTGCTCTGAAAATTCATTAAGTGGAGCAGCACTGAGATGCAATATTCTGATATGAGATAGTTTGCTAATAGCAGCGGCAGAGAGCAATGCTACGGTATACAAAAGTCAATGAACGAAAAACAAAAGAAAAAAAAAAAAAAAAAACAACGCAAATACATTAAAAAAGGATAGAGAGAGATTTTTTTTGCAGCTGCGAAGGCGATAGAGACTTGCTGTACCATTTTGTTTTTCTGATTTTTTTTTATTTTTATTTGTTTTGTTTTTGTGCCTAGGCAAGCATTTCACTTGAACAAGGTCCACTACGAAAATTTAGGAAAATTTTTAAAATTAATCAAAAGGATTTTGCTGAAGACAACTACAAAAAAAGAATACACAAATTAAAAATAGCCATAAAAAGTATTAATAAACATTTTAAATTTCTTGAATCAGACCTTGTACATAAGCTTGCATTTTTTTATTTTTATAGCAATTGCAAGTGCAAGCAAGTAATGTACACAAGTTGTTGTTGTTGTTGTTGTCGCCGCAGACGACCGCAAAATTGTTAATGTATCTTTCACTTTTTACTAGGAGTGTGTGTATGTATCTGTAAGTGTGAGTATCTGTAAGTTTGCTTATTTGTACATATTCATACATATATGAAAATTTCGCTAAAAGCGTTTTCGCTTTTCTGTTTTCTTTACAAAACTAAAAACCGCATTGAGCCACAGCAAAAACATAGTTAAGCAAAAAAAGAGGGATATGAAATGGTTTCAAGGGGAAAAGTATCTGTAAGCATTTCTCTCTCTCTCTCCCCGCTCTATCACTATCTCACTTTTTCTAATTTTCTTTATAAAAGAAAAACTTGTTTTGGAAGTTCATGCAGCAAGGTGCTGCCTGCATTTGCTTCGGTTTTTGTGCTCTTTTTGATGTTGCTTTTTGGTGCATTTTGACATTAAACCTGAAACGCAGTTAAACCACGTACGTACGAGTACGTTGCAGCATATTTACAGCATCTTCATTATCATCATCCTAATCATCATCATCATCATCGACAACAACGTCATTATTATAGTCTAAGAGTTTTTAGTTGTTAATGAATCAACGACACTGCAAAAGCTTCTTAAAGTTGATAAGATTGTTATAACAGCAACGAGACTGCTTGACGACACATTTTATAAGGAAAGCGTAGCTAAGCTTATTTTTGTTTTTTTTTTTTTTTTTAGAGTACCAAAATTTTCTTAAAGTCAGAGAAATTGAAACGATTGTGCATTATTTTTTATTGCAGAGGCCAAGCACAGCATCTTCTAATACAAAAGATACATTTACAGATACATTTACAAATTGCCGCATATCTCAAATGTCTTTATGACGCTTTGCATTTTGCGTAAAAAAAGATAAATTATTTGATTTATACTCAGCATAAGCATGCCTGTTTAGCGTTGGCATTTAGCTTAACTGCAGCAGCAGCAGACTAACTTTAAACATTTTTTTAATGCTTTTCAATTGATTGGAATGCGCAGTTTTATAAAAAAAAAAAAAAAAACTTTCTCAGCAAGTTTTTAAAGGTGTGCTGCATTTAAATGGTTGCAACAGCTGTAAACAAAGAAAGTGCAGCTAATTGTGCAAACAGTTGCATTATTTTTTTTTTTTTAAATGCTTAAAATACTTTAATAAATTTAAGATTTAATGTTTGATTTTGTTTTGATTTGATTAAGATGCAGCATTAATATGAAAAAACTGCAATTCTACTAAAAGATACATTTGTATCTACTTAGATGAATGTATCACTTCTAACTATATTGAGCCATAATCGTTAGTACGTTGAGCACATAGCATAGCAAAGATGTAGCAGATAGCAAACAAAAGATACTAGACTAATTATGGTAATGTACCACTTCAAATGAAGATATACAAGTAAAGAACAAGTAAAAGTAGTTTAAGCATAAAAAAAAAACCTAGCAAAACCTGCTGATTGTACTAAATGGGCCAAATGAAGCTATGTGCAATGTGCTTTAAGCCACACAAGTATCTGCAAATAGCAAATGCAGCATTATGTAGCGCGGGCGTTGTTCATACTTAAATGAAATTAAGTACTTTAGATAAAAAAAAAAAACACTAAATTAACTGCGTAAACTATTTTAGTAGCGGATATAACAAATTATCTTGTATCTTGCTTAATAGATACATTTATTAGATTTGTTGCGTACAACAAAAACAAATTTTTAATACAAAATTTAATTAAAACTGTAAATGAATACATTTGTTACGAGAAACATACATATTACTTCATCACAGCAAACGTTCAGATACTTTCATAATATTATATCCTGCGGGTCAATTATAAGAAAATTAAATTTACACAAGCGTCTATAGAGAGTCTGTAGAATGTGTTTCGTTACAGCATAATAATGCACACAATTGTTTACACTCTGTGGCTGCACGCTATGCTAGTGGCAAGCACACGCATCATATATAGTACATACACATACTATGTTATAGTATCTATCAGATACTCAAGTGAAAATATCAATTGAACGTTATGCTGTTGCCCTAAACTGTCCGGGAGATATACATACATACATACACTTTAAATATTTGTATGTAAATAGTATGAGCAGACGACGCAATGATATGTCTGTGTGTGTGTGTGTGTATATATTTTTTTTGTCTGTTGTAATTGTATCTTAAAGATACAATCGCAAAATTTGCAGTCTACTCTATTGGTTGACACAAAACAAATGTGCGACGCGTTAAATAGAATTGAGCTGAGCTGAACTGAACTGAACTGAGCATGTCGTGTTGTTGGCGGCATAATTTATTCATTGAATTATTATTGTGTATCTGAGTACATTGTGTTACTTTTTCTCATATGGTTTTTTTTTTCCTTTGCGTTATAAATTAACAGTGAGCAGCGTGTATCTGTATCATTATTAAGGATAATTCTGGCGTACATATATAAATATTAATCATATTTCATGCAATAAAGCTTAAATTGATTTTAAACAATTTTTTTTTTTACTTTTTTTTTGCAAAACTTACGCTGTTGTTGTACCACCACGCGGCATTTTTCCTAGATGACGATCGCGCATTTATATACAAAAAAAAAAAACAAAAAAAATATTTACAAGCAGACAGTAGCGTATTTTTCAGCGAATAAAATTGAAAACGTTTTCAGTATTTTATTTCTTCGCATGAATTCGTAACAAGCGTTTTTAAAGTATTTTGCACTAATACAAATGTAAACGTATTTTTCCGCCTAAACAAAAATAAAACAAAACAAATCACAAAGTTAGATTTTTCATAGAATTTAATTTTTGTTTTTTTTTTTTTTTGCACGATTAGTCAAAGCTGTGTGTGAGGGTGTGTTTTTTTTATATATACTTTAAATGCCGCACTCTTTGAAATTATTCTTTTTTTTTTTTTTTTAGTTTTTGCGTATTTTTTTAATTAAGCGATTTGTGCTGTATCTGACTTGTCTCTCCGGCCGATTTTTTACGTTCAATCGATCGTGTGACAATAGCCGCTAATCAATGATGCTATAAGCAGCAACAAAGCGTACTGACTGACAGACAAACTGACAGCTACAGATACAGATACAAAGTGAGATACATCTAAGTAACTGTGTATCTTTTTTATTTATTTTTTTTTTATCAGAAGCGACAATGATGATGACGACGACGACTCAACGGCAGCGTTTCAGTGACAAAAAAGTTCACACGCAAGTGCACTAAATTTGTAATTTTTTTTCATTTAATATTGTAAAATTTTATTTAAAAAAAAAATTTATTCAATTAAAATGAAGTAAAAAAAAAAAAAGTAAAATATACAAATTAAATTGCAAACTATTTGCACAGTTGATTTGCTGCTGTTGATGTTGACGATATCTTTTTGAGCTTCTTAGTATCTTTTTTTTTTTTAGTCTGTACTTAGGTGCGCATTTTAATGTAAATATTTATTGAATTAATAGAAAAACACAGAAAATTTGCTTATTTGAATTGTTTTACAAATTAAGCAGGTTGTTGTGTTATTAGTTTTGTTTTTATTTTACGCACGTTTGCTTTTTTTTGTTTTTCTTTCTAAAATTCCCGCATAGAAATTTTTATATATCGAAAAAAACCGCACCAATATAATCTTTGATTTTGTATATCTTTACGAACGTTCTGCACCGCACGAATATCTAAAAGTAACTGAAAAATATTATCACTCGCGCATTGCGTACTTGCCGCTACGAACATCGACGAAACTGATCAGCCGAATATCGACAAAAATGCGGCGCTGCCAACTTGTTAGAAGCAATCATTCGCGGAAAGCTTGTTTAGTGTAGACACAAACCATTGCAATGCATTGTAATGATAATAATGAAGATCATATTGAAAATTTTGTTTCAAAAGTGTTTTAAATTCGTTTTTGATTCGAAATCAGAATCTTTCAAAAGAATAGTTTCATAAAAGGTACAAAGTCTATAAAATATTCTTGATCAGCTTTGAAATCTGAAGCAAAAAGAGTACTAACGTTCAACATTGTTTCTAATACAAATTTAAGGTTAAGGTAATTTTAATCTAGCTCCAAACAGGCAATTATTTTACTCCAAATTTTGGACTCTTTATCTAATTTTTATTACTTATCTTGGGCAGTCAAAATGTTATGTAGTTTTTGTTTTCAGGAACGTCACGAACAAATCCCGTTGGTTTGCAAATTGTTCAAATTTTTACGATATCACATATACCTGTATTTTTCATAACTGTTCTACGAATCCCGAGGATTCTGGTGTCCCACATACATCACCAGTTTAAATTAAATTAATTTAATTAATTTACTTTTTTAACTATTCTTGAATGTTTTTATTTAATAAATATTTGAATGCCACTAATGACTTCATTCCACATTTAATTTAGAAACACAATGACATTCTGAACACCTGTTAACAATCAAACAGAAATTATATTAAGATCTTTTTTATTAACGTTGCTTTTAATAAACTTTAAATTGTTAATATGAAAAGAAAGGTTAAAAACGACAATAATAAACCGGAAACCGTATTCAATTTCAAATCAAAACACCTGCAAACAAATTTTAACTGTTCCAATTCGAGAAAATCAAGGTTTTGTAAATATTTATTTACCAAATAGTGACCGTAAATTAATTATGGGTTTAATTCAAAAGTCAAAACGAAATTGAGTTGAACTTTGAGAGCTTTTGCACACGAACCGTCAAAGACAACGTGCTCAGGTATGGATGGTTGCATGTATAGTTACCAAGTTGGATAATGTGGAAAATGAGTTGAATTACAGAAACATATAAATATAGTAAAATGGAGCGCAGTTTTATAAGTTATTAAGAATATACATCAAATGGTGCACGCATAGCAAAGCACTTATTTAACTACCCTCGCAGGAAAAAAAGATACTAAAACAATAAAGCCAAAGCAAATCATTTTGACGCCAGCACATGCGAAGCAACTCCTTTCGTTATTTACTTTGTATCTATGTGTGCGTCTGTCTGCATGTCTCTCTGTCTGTCTGTCCGAAAGTATTTGTGTGTTTATAAATGAAATTGAAGTAGAAAAGCGAAATAAGATACATATTCAACACAATTTGTAATTACAAAAGAAACTGAAACTCGAATTGGGCACAACCAGAAAAGGCGTTTAGATTCCATTCCATACCAATTTATTTTAATTTACTCTCAGCGCAAATTAACTGAAACGCGAATTATTTGGGCCAAGCATTCGAAATGTATAAATAAAATATATACAAATACGTATGGCGACGCACGCGATCAACTGTTGAATGTCCTGCAAAAAAAAAAAAAAAAAAAAAAAATTAAGGGAATAAGTAAAATCAAAAAGGATGTGCCCACATTTGTCTGATTTTACTTTCATTTTAGCAAAATATTCCGCAGCGCTATTTACTTGGCTATTGTCTCTGTGTGTGTATGTGTGTTGTGTAATCACATTAAATAAAAATTTACGACTTCAAGGATATTAGGATATTAACGTGAACGCCGAAAGGGCTAGTACACAGTGCGATAATATTGTAAGTAGTAAATAGTTTCGATGTTTGCTTATACATATTGCCTTTCTGTGTTAGTTGTTAGGCGTGGAGGTACTACGTACTACCCATATTTTCCATAATGTCCTTGTAGTTTTTTTCATAAGTTATTTAGCACGCTTAGCATTTTAATTACGTTCACGTTAAATATCAAAGGCAACACAAAATGTTTTTTTTTCTTTCATTTTTTTGTAGTTTGAGTCTTCGACCTCACTCATTTATATGTAAATGTTGCTCATACGCAGCGTTTGCCAACTTTAAATGCGGCCATTTTAATGGACTTTTTTGTTGTTAATGATTTTCCTGGCCACGTTTGTCCATATTATATGTACATACATACTCGTATGTATGTATAAGAATTTTGTTTTGATTTAAATAAAATTGGCGTAACTATGTCGAAATGTTAGTCGGGGAAGGCTAAAAATGTATTCTTCATACTCGTACATGTTTTTTAATGTGAAGAATTTTAAATTAGATTACGCAAGTTTGCAATTTAACTGTCTAAAAATGAAACTAAAAAATAAGTAAAGAAAAAGAGGTCGATTGAATTTAAAATAACAGAAATATAATTTTTTTAACCATTCCAAATAATAAATTTTCTCAGAGTCCTCTCCAAATACCTTGTGAAACGTTGGATTCACTTTGGTGCACGTTCATCCAGAGAAGTTCAATGTTTTGATTGTCACTTGCTCTTTGTCTTGGTCCATGTTTTCTTCACGATTACGAAACGTCGCAAAAACTTGTGCAAATTACGTCAAGGGATCACACAGGGATCACACCGATTGCGCGAATAGGTATAAATATTCAAATAAAATTTTATATACCCGTTCAAAAATGCCTTCAGCCTTATCCTTCACATGAATTTTATTTCTCCGATCCAAATAATTAAATAAATAATTGTGTATAATGGCAAACTATTTTAAGTATGGACTCTTTCATAGAAACATGCCATACTTTTTTATGGGAAATGGGCCATGTCTATCTATGAGTTATTTAATTTACAATAATAAATTTTGTTTCTGTAGTGCGGACAGAACTCTGGAATTTGTGTAGCCATATTTTGTTT